>JAUMJL010000440.1:0-1200000 GCA_033558185.1 Dromococcyx pavoninus | reverse complement strand
TTCTTTCATTTAAAAAATGCTAACTTGTCTTATATCAGCATTAAAATTTCTTTACATTTCATTTCAAGGCACTGTATTTTGCCTAAAACCTGACGTTTATAGAAAGTGGAAAAACCCATAGATTTAAATCATCTAGAACCAAAGTAGACTATTTCATTTAATATCAAACATGACATTATGGATCTACTTGAAATTAATTTTTTACTATTATTTTCAAAAATGAAAATCTAACACTGAATACCTTGCATCAGTTTGACTTTTCCCCAATTTTATTCTGTCCACCAACATGTAAAATCTGTTATGGACCCAATTTTAGTTTAGATTTTTTATGTAGCCTCCCTTTGAGAGATGAAAAATCCTGTTTGTTCTGTCCAAATGGGAATCCAGTGCTGCCATTATGAATTCCAGGTTTTAGTGATATATATCATTAAGAAGAAAGAGATAGATATGGCAATATCGATATTATTTGACACTCCTAGTACATAACAATTGTCTCCTTATGTGGGTTGCCCTTAAAAAAGCAATAGCTATTATTATATTTGTCCTGCATGGGCATGGATATGGTCTTATGTCAGACAAAGATCTAATGCCTAAGCTTGCATGTTGAGAGAAATAAGATAAAATTCAACCAGCTCTTCTTTTTTGCAATATCCTTTCTCCTGCTCTCAGATCTGTCTCTACTCCTCTCAAACCAGAACCAGGAGTTCATAAATGGAAATATTTGCCCCTACTTTGTAGCAGGTGTCCACTGATGTGCTTTGACATTTCAGCTGATCATGGGAGGAAGATATTGTCTAACTGTGTCTAATTATAAAGCAGCCTTCTTGAACACTAGATCACTCTAATAAGTATTCAGATGGGCAGAATACAGCTCATAGAATATGACCAGCATTTCTCCATTCCTCCAGACCATTGTTCCTTTGTGTTCTCGCCTCTGGAACCTCACACTAAAACGTTGAACAAAAACCATAATAAATAAGACCTGATCCAGTAACCATCCTCAGTGTATTTCTAGCCTAGCCAACAGCATAACAACAGAGACAGATTATTTAGTTGGTGGTGATGATCAAATATACTTAAGAACTCATCTTGCACAGCACAGAATAACTTATTGCAGTTATAATCTTCAGCTGCGTTACTATCCAGCACTCCTGGAAAATATCTCTTTCTGTTTTATCAGACTAGCAAGCTACCAATGAAGATGAATTCTTTTTCAGGGTGGCACCCTGGATTGAAAAAGAATGTAGTCAGAAAGCATGACATTTGTCTTCCAATCAGAAAACCAATAAGCACACAACCAGGGGAGGCAGGAAGGGGAGAAATAAACAGAAACATTACTTTAAGTGATCTTCTAATGTGCAATATTTATATAAAAATAGCAACTAGTGTTACATGCAGTACTCTCGTGTTTGTGAAATATATCAAAGTGCAGCAAATTGGAATGAGTCCCGAGTTTCCATTTACTTTATCTAACCAGACATATCAATTCTTTTTACTCCAGGCTGATAAAGTAGAACTGCAGCAGACAAATTAGCTAGTGGAGCTGACATAATGTGTTGTCACAAAGAAATGCTGGCTTAAAAAACCCCAACAACCATGACTTTGATCGCCTCTGAGGCTCCTACTTTATTCAACATAAAGTAGTTTTTTACTCATTCTTTAGAGAATTTTCAATATTACTGGGAGGTGAGCAAAGAGGAAAGGAGTGTGCTTATGCAGGGAATTTACTTCCATTTTCTCTTTGGTAGTTAAGTGGCAAAACGGAAGGTATGGGGTCTTGATGATGGTCCTTTCTATGATTAATAACAAAAAGTCACTGACTTCAGTGGGAATAAGAATCACTGCTTAAACTTACTGGCTTTGTTCCTTGAATTTCATCATGCCTTACATGATGCCTAGTTTAAGTAATATAAGTATAAAAGTTTGATTTGAGTCATAAAACAGAAGTATGAGAGACACGTCAGATGAGAATGAGAAGACCACAGCTCTGGACTTTATTGCAAACTGTAAGGGAGGATCTATCTTTGACCACTGTCAGCATGGAAACGGGAGTATAAATTTATAGTCCGATTACACAAAGTATCATTGTATCTGAACTTCTCAGAAATTTTTCTGTGTTTATTCCTACAATTATTTTCTGAAAATATCCTGAAATCCATTTTACTTACAGGCAGCTGAGCCCTAGAGTGACAGGTAGAAACCTGGGGCAGGGAGAGAAGTTACATCTAACTTTATCATAGTGACACAAAATGAATGGTTGGATCATCATTTTTCTTTCCTTAAGTATTATATGCCATGCATACACGTAGTGAAAGCTGATCCAGTTCTGCTGAGATTAGGACTTTAGAAACAGGACATGTCATTCATTTGCCAGGTCCCCCACGAGTCAGATACAAAGAAAGTTCTTAGAAGGAGCTAGAATGTGAATGAGAAATTTAAGACAAAGAATTATGAAACACATTCTGATTTTTTTCCAAGTGTAACACAGTTAAAATCAGCAGTGGTTTTGATCAGGGAAAGGTTATTGAATTTTGCAGAGTCATTTAAATGAAAGTCATCTGCTGTCTCTTCTGTGGAGAGGCAGTTTATCTGAGTACTCTGCTACCAACGATGTCCACTGTCTTAACAGTAGATGCAAAAGCTTCCTGTGAAATTCTGCTCTGCAGTTTCAGATATTGCACAGCATGTATTTACATCCATACTTCAGATTTCCTTTCTTCATCTTGCAGCTTTAGTGGATATTCAGGAGAATCTGCTGTTTAGAAGCAAACACTGCAGACTGTAAATAGAGGCTGGTGTGTTCCTTAAGCATATTGGTAAACAATGTATTGAAAGACATTTTAAAGAATACAGAGATGTCCATGTTTATATGTAGCTCATCAGTGTTTATCTAGGTGCTTCTCCAGGTTGCTAATGAATTCATGGAATTGCTTAGAGGAAATTTAGGGCTTTTGGCTCACCAAATACGATGAAGAAATAACATAAAACACGAGGTTTCTTTACAAGCTCTGGTCTTTCAGTGTAATGTTGTAAGATATCATATCCCTTCACTCAATGATTGAAAATGTCCCTTTTTTTGTTTAAAACAAAAAGAAATCCTAGCTTTGTATTTGGTTTGGGAGTGGTTTCCCCTAGAGTTAGGGATCTGAACCCAAGTAAGTCAGAAATTCTTTTAGAGTCACTAAGGAAATGATGGTTCTGCCTGCACTAATATGCACTGATGTAGATACATAGCAAAAGTGGAATGGCCTGAGATACCTTCCTGATATGCCCTCTATATTGGCCTTCTATATTGGTTGTGGAAGGAGCTAGTTTGAGAAAAAGAAATTGCAATCGTAAATCCCAATATTTCCTCAAAACAAGAGAAGGGTTTTTTTTTTTGTTTGACAGCTGACATTCAGCTGTGCAGAGCTCTCACTTGAGTCTGGGACCCTCATCAGAAGTAAAGGCTTGAAGAAATACAGCAGATACCATCAAATGCATGATAAAATCTTGAGGTGGTGAACCTGCTAGCTGAACAGCAAATTACCAATTGCCAGTTGTCCAATGGTAGTGAAATGTTGCTAAATAAACCCTGTATGGAAATACAATGTTCAAAACATCCCAAAGAACAAACAGATCCTTCAAAAAAGCTTTGCGCGCAGATAACTTGCAAACAAAACAGAGTCTATGTCCTCCAGTGGATTAATTGCTACAAGTAGCTGACGTTCTCATCACAGCTTTGATTCTGGTAGACTTAAGGAAAACAAAGCTTTCATTGCCTGCAGTTATGTCTGACATGGTGTGCCTACTTGTGGAGAAAGTGAAGGGTTATTCCCAGAGATGCTTGCTTGAACACGTGATTGATTGCAGATCTTAAAGTTAGCTGATTAATAAATGTAGTGTGTGCTTCTCAGTCTGACAAATCTAGATATGATATTAAAGAAGTCCAACACAATATTGCACTTTGGTTTGGATTGAGCACCCAACCAATGGAAAACCACAGACTCTATTGAAGTCGGTGTTTCCACTTGTGAAAACTCACTGAAGCAAAGGGAAATTGAATCAAGACAAAATCATAGAATCATAGAATCTTCCAGATGGAAAAGACCTTTGAGATCATCGAGTTCAATTGTACCCAAATTCTGCTAAATTATGTCCCCCGAAAACTCATCTACCTGTTTTTTAAACACCTCAAGGGATGGTGACTCAACCACCTCCCTGGGCAGCCTGTTCTGGTGCCTGACCACCCTAAACCTTTTCTTCTGAATAAAGGAATGAAGTCAATATGTCTACTTGTATTGCAAATGTGGATGTTGACATGTTCATTAGGTTGAGCACCAGCTACTCTGCTCATTTTCACTGTTTTGGGTTAAACCGTATATTTATACTTATTGTAAACCTTAATGACAGAGACTGAATTTGTTCCCCTAAGTTTTCAGTTACGATGTTCTACAGTGAACCCTGACATCCTGTGGGCACAAGGAAAATGACCATTATTTAGCTACTAACATATAAAGAAATTTCTGCTGTCAGAATTAGCAGTATGAGTAAATCTTGCACATAAGAAAAATATAGATATAATTTTAAAACAGAAAGTGCACTAACAGAAAAATAATGTTTGCTCTTGCATGGCAATCTCATAAACTTTCCAGAGAGAACTTTCATTTTTCACCATTCACAGCATTCCATTTCTGTATGGCAACTGTCTCATAGTTTTTGTTATATCAGAGGCTATGTAATAAAGAGGATAAAAAATTGGGTTTAAAGTGTTAATCTTTGGAGTTTTCTCTATAGAAGCAAAGTCAATAGCTTTATTTTTCCAATTAAAACAAACTCTTTAAATACTAGAATACTTTGATTTGGGTTTTTGGCCACCTCTCATTTTTAATTAACTGAATTCTTCTTAAGGTATTGTATATAATCATTAACAACTTACCATGACACAAAAGGTAGGAAACATTGACATCTTGTGGAGAAAGAAATTACTTTTCTCAAGATGTTGCTTAAAAAGTACTGAGGACAGACAGCTTTCACTGAGAATTCAGTAGAGCTAGAGAAACCAAAAAGTGTATACATAAAATTCCCTATAGGACTTTATATGCTGAAAGAAGAGTGTTTATACTTATACATATATATATGTAGTTGTGCCAGCACACACACACACATGCATTGAGAGGAAAAACAATGCTGTTAATATTTCTTTTTCTGTGTTTGGTGGTTTTATTAAGAGTTATTACTGCAACTTGTGACTATGTTTCTGCTAACATTAGGAAACAGTTTCTGTGATCCTCAATAGGGCTAATTCCAGATTTTCTGCTTTTCTTTCTTTTTTTTCTGCCATGCATAAAGATATGACATATCATTTCTCCTCAAAAAGTTTATAAAAAAGCATAAGATTGAGTGAAACAGGGGAACTGTACAGCTGAAGGAGCTTGTCTGCTGAATAGATAGGGTATAAAAATGCACTAAATATTAAAAAGTACCGCTAAAAGTGTAGTTCACAGCCTGTTGAATATTTGTCTCAATACCTTGTATTTCAGTCGTGAGCATAATAAACCAGTACATGCAGCAATTCCTTGATGACAAAACACGTGCTGTGCCTGCCCCTCGGTGCTATGGAGCAGCAGTGGCATCTACTGGCGGCAGCAAACTCGTAACAGCTAAGAATGGCTTATTAAACCTCCACTAGGCTGTCTTAAATACCTGATTATGATGGATAAAAACCTTCAGAGGTCTGCTCTTGGTGCTTAGAGAAGCCTATTGTAGGCATATTGTGGTGATACAGAGGATAGGGCCACGTGAGCGTATTTTATATATATTTCAAGTGCTACAGAAATAAACTTTATCAATATTCCCAGCCAAGGAATCCCAACCGAAGAGATTACAGGCTATGCATTGCACAGAAAGGAGGGATGTCCTCTTCAAAAGGGATGGCAGGTTAGCAGGTTAGAAAGTTTCCCTTACAGAGTTTCTGGAAAGAAACTATTTCCTGCAAAATTTGACTCAGTTCAGATCACCCAATATCTTAGACATCTATTTTATGATGTGAGTTAAAATATTGGTTTAATTCTTTTTAGCTGGAAAATAGTCTAGGTATTTAGTTTTCATGCAAATATTTACATTGCAGATTTCTACATTTGGTCAGATGATTTTCAGTTTAGGTGTCTAGTTAGTGCTAGTCACTTAGGTCTTGATTCAGCCATGAGCCATTTGGTACCAGATGGTCTTGTTCTGGGACAATTCAGTTCCCTGGTTAGCTAGTGTTCTGTCCTCCTGCAATGCATGGCTTTCACAGACACCTTCCAGTGTTTCCAGGTACATTAGATGGCTGTGCTTAGTTAGTTGAATGGAGCCCTTAAACAACCTCAATAAAGAGGTAGTTTCAGAGAACAGTTCAGAAACTTAACAGGCAGGATGACTCAGTCTCACATATATGATCAAAGTTGGTTGCTATTCAGGTTTACACACTGAGAGTGTGAGGGACTGACTCCCATTTCAATTAATAATAGGAGAGTTTGGATGGAAAGCAGATTTTTTGTTTGCTAAATATTAATGAAAAATAAATGACTGAGCATAACGACAGGAATACTGAGCCAGACCAAATATCGTCCCAGCCAAGCATCCTGTCTTTGTCAGTGGTCAAATGTAGGTAGTCATTCCTTACACAGAGAAGATGAAGCAAGTTGTTTGTAACACCCACGTAGTACCACACCTGATGTTATGAGTGTATCTAGGATCATAGATCATAAAGAGAGTACAAGAAGTGGGTAAGTGTGCCATGACATTTTCCCAGAATACTCTCCCAGTCTTCAGTACTCTGTGGTTCTGGCACTTTTTTAGCTATAGGAGTGATTTCAAGCATAAAAAAACAGACTGAAACAAAGCTACCCCCCAAAACACAGATAGACAAAATTATTTTTCCTTTAAATTGCCTGATTTGTATTTTAACTCATAAAAAACCCACAAAACCAACAACAAACAAACTAAAAACACAAGAGGATTTCATCGGCATTTGTTCACTCAGGGTAGAACTGAGTAAATACTAAAAAACATTTCTGGCAAACTTTCATGCAGATTTCAAACAGGTGCTTTGTGGTTTTGATTCCTCTTCGCACTGTTGCTCATGCAGAGAAATAATTGGAGAATATTATGGGAAACAGCTGCATTCACATGCAAACAAGGGTATTTGCTCATGAACCCAAGTATTCATTATCACTGTATAGTGAGCGTTCTCCCTAACCCACCAAAGCATTTCTGCATGTGTTTAATTTACATCAAAGGGATCATTTCTGTTTTAAAGCAAACCAAGACTATATTTTGCTTAATAATGTTGCTAGTCCAACATATGTCTTTGTACTAGTAACATTCTGCAACCATTCCTCTAACCTTAGTGGGCCAATCACACAAAGAAAAGCAGAAGACAGATGAGCAGCAGATACTAACCCACTGCAGTCTTAACTGCAGGACACAGCCTGTAAATCAGCATAGCTGCTAGTTATATGACCTCTGCTAATTCAAAGATAAAGGGAAGAGTGACATCTCAAAGCAGAAATCCCCTGAACTCAGAAAATCCCCTTCTGCTTTCCTGCACAGACAGTGCACCAACCTTCGGTGTGATTTACATTCCTCCAACACTAGACACCTAAAACTTAATTGTATAAATCTTTGTTAGTCACCTAGATAGTTAGTACTGTTATAAATCAACATTTTCCACAGAGGAAACAGTATGGGTTGATTTGGGGTGGTGGTGGGGGAAATCCTTAGAGCAATAAATCAAACATTTTCCTAGAAATATTTAATATGGTAATGCCTAACACTCCATGAAAAACTATGCCTACAATAAAATGCGTAAACCCATTTGCCTATTCAGGAAGGTTAAGCAGAACATACTATCAAATGTCTGATTTTTTGTCTTGTTCATTTGAATTGCACATTATTTGTTTTCCCCCTTGTTAACAAACCTACTTGTAAATGAAAATGCTGTTATCATTCACTTATCCCAAGTGGTTAAATTAATGTGTCCTTTCTCTTATGGGATGCATATGCTTTAGTGGGGTGAAAATTCTTTTGAAAAAATAGGAAGTGATTTATTTTGCAACTCTCCCCATGATCATGGAACTTTTGTGTTCAGTGCCTATGCCTTATTTACATCTTTCCTCCAGGAGGAATTAATAAAGGTTAGTTTGCATTTAAATACTTAATCTTAAAGGTATCGGTAAATACAACCACAAAAAATAAGAGTGTGAGTTGGACTCAGTTACCTGAACACAGGTTCTACTACTATTTGAAATAATCTAAGGAAGATAGCATGTCTATGTGGGTTTGCATGCAGGAAAAAACCTCTGAGAGCTAAGTTTTCTTGTAGATGCCAATTAGGGTATCCTAGGATACCCAGCTACCTGATAGGTGCTATCTTTAATAAATGGGATCTTAATCAATGCATGTGAAATAAAAGAATGAGAATGACAGTGTACCCATTAAGATCTCAGGAAAATCCTAAATGTACTGTGTACATCCTTTGCAGGAGAGAAAGAGTTTTTTGCAGAATTCAGGGTACTGCGTGAGATGTTGAAGGCAAATGTGTTGTCAAACTTATACAGCAATATGTTCTTGATATCCCTTCCACTGTGACTGTAGGAAGGAAATAAGTATCCCAAAGAATAATCTGGTTTAGGACATTATTTCATATGTTCAAGGTTTTTAGGATATACTACCTGTTGTAACAGGGACTTGACCTCTAGAGCAGAGTCTAACAGAAACTTAGGCTACTAATTTACGTGAATTTGGGCTCAGCTAAAGTGGGTTTTAAGTCAAAATTAAGGACTCATGGCTAAGTGCCATGTGAGAAACCACGGCCACTGATATCATCCAAAGAAACATGTGATAACTGACCCTTAAGAGACCAGTGCTCACCAGAGCTCCAGTAGCAGGCCAGGCAAAACATCCTGAAATACTACAATTGATACTATATCATAAAATCATAGAATCATGGAATGATTTGTATTGGAAGAAACCTTAAAGCCCATCCAGTTCCAACCTCTCTGCCATGAGTAGGAGCACCTTCCACCAGACCAGGATGATCAAGGCCCCATTCAACCTCACCTTGAACACTTCCAGGGAGGGGACATTCACAACTTCCCTGGGTAACGTGTGCCATGGTCTTGCTACCCTCATCGTGAAGAATTCCTTCCTAATGTCTAAGATAAATCTTCCTTCTTCAAAAGTAAAACCATTCCCCCATCCTATCACTACATGTCTTTGTAAAAAGTCCCCCCTCAGATTTCCTGTAGACCCCTTCAGGTACTGGAAGGCTGCTAGAAAGGTTTCTCTGCAACCTTCTCTTCTGCAGGCTGGACAACTCCAACTCTCTCATTCTGTCCTCATAGCAGAGATGTTCCAGCCCTCTGATCATCTTCATGGCCTCCTCTGGATCCATTCCAACAGTTCCCTTAGATGACCTTCTGTAGGCATCTGCACCCAGTCCTTAAGACATCTGCACTTAGAGTCTATGTGTGGATGATTACTGGCTTTCTGGGTATCCAACATCCATTACAGCTGATGAAGGTTTGGTTGATATCATCAAAGAAGCCTGGGAAGCGACTCAGTTTACCTCACTGTGAATAATTCCTTATGTAGAAACACCTATGTGGAGACCTCAAGACCTCAAGTTAGTTTCATAAACAAAAGCATATTAAAAAAACTTTGGTATTCAAAACCTCAGATTGGCAGATGCCACAGGCTCTTTGCATGCAGGAACCCTCCTGGAGCAGGAGCTAGAGACAACACACTCTTGGACATCCTCCAGCTGTGATACTTAACACCTACATTTAGGTAAAGCATTTCAATAGGATGCTTAAATTTAAACAGTGGTAATGTTCCCCAAAGACACAATAATGGTTACTGTGAGGAGGAGTGCTCTCTGATTATCATCTGTTGGGAATTTATAGGCAATTTGAAAGAACTCACACATAGCAGTTAGCATCTCAATTTCTGCAAAATTTTGAGAGGAACAATTCATTCAAATATTCTTAAACACACGGGCCCCCACATCTCTAAAGGAAAGGTATTCAGTGTGAAAAGACAGCATAATTTTTTTGATGCTGGATAAAAAATGTTGGTGTACTACTATTGTATTACTGTTTACTTGACCTTTCTCTGTCAGTTTATTGTGCAGTTATAAACTACTCAAGTAATGCTTTTGGAATAGCTAAATGTATTTAGTGTAATAAACTTCAATCAATAATTTAAATATTTTCACTTTGAAGTACTCTTTAGGCAATGAATTAAAAATAAACTTGAGAGCAAGGGATAGAGATCCTAAATGACTGAGAGTTTTGTGTATGTGTGTGGCTTGGTTCTGGATTTTTTTGGTTTCGTTCTTTTTTTTTAAGTATTGCTATTGCTCATTAAAAAAACAGTTCAGGGGCAGTTGAAACTTTTTATGAATTTGTGTCACAATTTTCATGTAACTTCAGCAATGAAAATTCCAGGCCTTGTGGAAAAGATTTGTTGTGCTGCTGAAACAACTTCTGATATGTACATTTAACTGCTATTAGCTATCTAAAATGAAGAGTTGGAGAAAAAAAAGGCTCCAACCCTTTCTATTGCCATTCCACAGTTGCACGGTCATGTATGTGCCTTAGCCATTGTGTTGCTGGGATCTGTCTCCATAAGCAGAAAGATATTTATTCAATTAGTAGAATATAGATACTTATCCTACGCCTCAAACACTTCCAATCTAAAAATTTGTGCATCGTATTCTGGAATCAAGAGCATGAGGTTCTAGATTTTCCACTGAATTAGGGAGTGAGAAGATATTCTTTCCCCAGGGACAGATCTGATTGGCTTTGTAGCATCTAAGCTAGAGTTAATTAAACTTGGGCTTCCATTCCCTGTTTTATACAGACCAAATTTTTCAGTTAAATTTCTTTTCTCTAAACAGTTGTTTCAGCTAGTGCTGTGATGCCACTTATTGTAGGACTTCCATAATAACATTGGCTTTGACAGATATAAATGTTGAATTTGATGGATATGTTTTAATTTAGGAAGCCAGCTTTTTAGCAGAGTGGTGCCTTGAGTCTTTGATATGTGCAGTGCTTTAAGACATGACAAACTTTAATATGCATAAAATCCCAGAAGAAGGACTGAAAACAATCTGAGATATTGTCGTCTTCAAAACAGCCTCAAGAGTAAATATCCAGTTCTTGAAAGGTAATCTTTTGGAACGGTCTTAAATCCCCCCATGAAGGAAATTTCATAGTATCTCTCAACAACCTACTTGATTAACTCCTCATTAGAAAACTTTCCTTAGTATGTAAGTGAGATCTTCCTTGATCCTTGTCCTATTCCTAGTGATCAGAGAACAAAATTTTCCTTTTTTGTCACATTTTTAAGCATCTCTTTTTCTATGAAAATAACTTGATTTCTTGATTTCTCCCTATTTGGGGGAAAACTTTTAGAATTCCTCTTCGCATGGATTTTCCAAAATACTCATTACTCTGATGAGTGCTTTGGGGAGCACAGTCCATTCAGGAAGATGTAACTAGCCAAAAGTTAATGAGAGTTGACAAAAACTTTCCTCTTAAAATTGTCATGTGCTATTTGCTAGAGTATGGAAATACTATTAATTACAATAAATGCAATGTTATTAATAATTAAATACATCTTTTTTACCACATGATATTATCTTATATTGTATATATGATATCATTTTTTAATAATATGTTGTGAAAAGGAACTAATGAATATTAATGAATTTAAGCAAAAACCTTCTTGATGGTAACTGAATGGTAATACAGCTTTTAAAGACAAATCACGATGAGAAGATTGTATTTCAAGGTATAGAGTGTTCAGAAACTTATTTATATCTTCATATAAAATAACTAATATCTATGTTTTACCTACCTCTTTCCAGAGCAATGAGTCACTTCTTCCAGCAGATGGTAATAAAGAACTTCCAAAAAATCCACGGCAGGCTGCTGTGGGCTTTGTGGTTGTGTGTGCAAAAGGGGAATCAGACCCTATATTAACATTGAAATGAACAGAACATTTGTTTAGTGGTCTTATGACAGGAAAGCTTATTAATTTGTGAACATTTTTTAAGCTTCCTCTAGAATGCTGGTTTTATCCCCTAGAAGTTCAGTTTCACAGCATAATCTAGAAGGAAATAGGAAGCTGTCACTATTATTATACTGAAATTTTCTGTCCTAGGCCCTCAACTTTGGGTTTGGGAAACATTTCAGCCTTCTCCCCTTCCTTTCCTCTAAAATATGAGATGATGTAGGTTAGTAATTTCTTCAGTTTGTTTCAGTTTAAATTCAGAGTGCCTTACAAAATATATTTTTTTTTATCTCAGTCCCAGTCTCCATGTAGCATACTTCTAAACAACTGAAATAAGCATTTAAAAGCCTTCAATGATCTAGAATGAGAGAATTAGGTTTAGTATTGTAAAATTCTATAGCCGTCTCTAATAATTCAGTAATTTTTGTTAGGGGAAAATGTGAATTTTGGACGTCATGTTTCATAAGAATTATCCTCTCTGACAGAAAAAAAAAGAAAGGATAGAAAAAAGAAAGAATAAAAAAAATGTACTCTCTCTTCAGCAAAAGCTTCAAAATCAAGTCTGTTTATACACAGGATGAAACTGGGTTTTGATGTTTCAGCCATTTCTACTTATCTCCTTGGAATTTACAGACAATAAAAAATCAAGAGTTTGCGAATTTCAGAGGAACCATATAGCTCAAGTTTTGCTAAATGCATCCAAGACTGCCTCTTGGATGATTGTCTAAATATCTTGAAAACAGTGTGCCAGAAATAATATGGCTATAGGTAACATACAAGTGCCAGTGACATACTCTAATGATTACAGTAGTGATAAGGATGGTGGGACAATAAGGGCTAAACCTGAAAATCTGGTGAATCCATTTCAGTTATGTCTTAAAGCCACATCAGGACAAGATGTAAGTGACTGCAATGAGGACCTATGCCCTGGTCAAACTGTAAATGCTGCCCTTAAAGTGTTGCGTTCACATGGAAATAATTATGTCTCTCTCCTTTTTGTTATTGTTCATGATGCTGAGAAGTTATTGAGTTCTCATATGCTTTGTAAGGCCTGGTTTTGAACTTGTATAAAATCATCACTGTGAAAGGAGGATGACCAGCGACAGAACTAGAGGGCATGGACTCAAGCTTCGTCAGGGAAAATTTAGACTTGATGTTAGGAAAAAGTTCTTCACTGAAAGGGTGATTGGCCATTGGAATGAGCTGCCCAGGGAGGTGGTGGAGTCTCCGACCCTGGAGGCATTTAAGGGGAAACTGGATGAGGCACTGAGTGTCATGGTTTAAATGATGATTGGGGTTAGTGTTGGTGTTGGTGTTGAGATATAGGTTGGATTTGATGATCTCAGAGGTCCTTTCCAACCTTATGATACTGTGATACTGTGATACTGTGAGGATGTAAATTACTGTTCTTTAGTGTAATAGAATGAATTGAGAAATGTGATAGATTTTTAGCTTGTTTTTCTGGAAAAAAAAACTACTGAAAATTGTTTCATGTTTGTGCAAATTTTCCTTAGAAATCTGGAATCTTTTACTTCCACTGAAGGAACTTCAGTAATTTTACCCCAAATCACTGTGATTTGGAAAAGATTATTGGTTTACTTCAAAACAAAGATAAGATCAAAATAAGATCAAAGCAAATGTTTTAGTTTACCAGCCAAGCAGAAATTTTTTACTTAAGATCAATCTAACACTAATCTCACTGTGCCTGAACTAACCTTTTAGCCCTATGGGAACAGCTTTTCATTGCCCTGGTCTTCATGTCTATATTGTAGTATAGACTTACTAGCAAAATTATGTTTCCTATATTTGTGTCTTAGAGGACAACAGCAGAGCATGATGGAAGAGAAATTTTGATGAGAAAATGTTGACCAGTCATACTCCTGATATATTTTGTCTTGGGTTTTCTAATGTCTTTTTTATCTTATTTGCCTCCAGTAGCTTGGACATCACTTTCTAATTCATGGGGTCTTTAAGGGTGTGAATACACCTATGGGGACTTCAAAGCAGGCAGAGAGCCACCAGGAAATGATCTGGCATTTTGAAGTGAGTACTAAATGCCAGGCTAACCTGGTTGAAATACTTTCATAAGTAAAACCTGCACAAAATTAAAGAATATTTTTGCATACCTGAGCAGATTAGGAGAGTGCTTTCAGATTTCCATCCGAAGTTATTAACTTCCCATTTGTTCTGACAAAAACCCAGCCCAAACACTCTGTTTTGTTTTCCAGGGCTTTAACCACAGCTTGCCATCTGCAAGATGCCCAAGTGATAGGAGAACACTATTGGGGGTGAAAAATGTGATGATCTCCCCACTCTGAACGTCTTCATTCTCTTCCAAATTACCACAGGAACATTAATTTGATTGTGTACTTCCTACAGCACGACTAATTAGTTATCTCATATTAATTATAGTAATTAGATAGACACCTATCTATAGGACTATTAGGCAGTTCATAGGAAAATAATGTGAACCAAGATGTTCTTGATGCAGAGCAGCTAATCAGCTAACAGCTGCTCTTAGTCTCAGACTTGCTAGTTAACACTTGAAATACTGTACAAAGGGAAACTTTCAAAATTCCAGCTAATAAAAAAGCTTTTCAAGTCGTTGCTAAACAAATGTGTTCTGTTGGTGTACTTCCCTTCATCTGTTAACATAACCAGGAATCAGAATTGAATATTAATATGACTAAACAGCAGTATGAGAATCATCAAAGGAATATTGTGAGGACATATAACCAGGGAACAAACAGAATATGTTTTAGCACAGGAAACGTAGTCTTTGCAAATCCAGGTCAATAAACTTACTTTTAAAAGGACAAAATTCAAGGTAAAGTGGTTTCTCTGCAAACTATGAGAGGTTCTGCACCGAAAATCATCTCTGTCCTTGCCTTTCTTTTTATGCGCTAGAATGGGTGATGTGAAGAGATAGTCAGCCTTCCACATGAGCTGTCATATGAAGTCCCCAGAACAGGATTTTCATCAATGGGCTGGAAAGCAGCACATCCAGCTAATGTGCAGTTCACAGGGTTGCCTCCACACTGCCATTCAGAGGATGACTTCATGTCAGCCATGAAATGCTCTTACCTGAAATAATTTCTTTTTTTAGAAGAAAATCCTCAAAAAATTATGGACATTTAATTTTACATCTTTGTTCTATATTATATTTGGTGGCTGAAATCTTGGATCTGATTCCTGTTGCTTCATTTGTTTTACAAAGATGGCTTGGTATAAGAATAGTACATTCTACTTCGGTAAAATTTGTGGTTGTCAGCACTCACTGCCTGTGGTGCTTGTGATAATGAGGCATTCCATGGAAGTCTCACTGATTTTAAGACCAGAAGCAACCATTAAATCATCTACTCTGAATTCCACTGAATTGCTGGCCCACAGGTTCCACCTCTGGACTCTTGCATCGACCCCATCAAGACAGCTCTCCCTCAGAAGCATTAACACAACACTGAACCCCTGAGGATACCACATCCATTTTTCTCCTTTTTTTTTTTTTATTTCACCAAAATCTACTCAGCTCCACTGCCACGAATACCAAGCTTCAATTCCCACTCTTAAATTCTGATTCTGCTCCCTCTGCTGTATTACAGTCTCCCATCCCTTTGAAGGGTATGGACCAGAGTCATTTAATCTCCGTATCTTCACAGCATCAAGTCTCTACTGGAAGGCTTTTTCTGCAACCCTTTTAATTTTTGTGGCTCTTTTCCTTTTTACAAAGTAATTAAATTGTTTGTGTAAACAAATTGAATTCCCTGCTTTGCTTTCTATGCAAATCAGAGCTCTACCATGATGGAAATCATATTTATACTTATCACTAAATTCATCACACAGCTTCTAGCCTGGAAGCTGCGTTGCTTTCCCACTCTGAAGATGTTGCTGCATTACCACCATTGCAACCCTTTATTTTTCTGTATTATCTTGACAGAGCTGACATGAATTATGCACATGAAAAGAAACATGCAGTGTTTGAGTTAAAAAATACCACAAAATCTTTTAAGCAAATGTGAAATTGTTTGGTTACACTCTAGTCCAAGGTCAAAGTAAACATCCCAGTCATTCTCCTTTCCACTAGCTGCCAAAAAAAGTTAAGCCAACACATCTTTAACTGGATCAGGAATCTATAGTTATGTTGGAGTCTAAATCTTAGGTAAGTGTAATTTTTTTAGGTGAAGAAATGACAATAATGTCCAGTATTTAACATCCAGGTCCACATCTTCAGCAGTTTCCCCTGAGTTTTGGGAAAAATTACAACTTTCTGAGTGATTGTCAGAACAATTTGCCCTCCTGACAGTATTAGTTGATGGTTGTAATTTAAATCATTCTAGTTGCTTTTCTGAGGAGTAGGTAAATATCATGAGAATTTGATGGTCACTAATTTGCAAAGCAATCCATGATTTGGTATTTGCTTTTAAAAAAATACTCAGAGAATACATCAGAGGAACAAATTTACCAAAGCTCAGAATGGTATTGGTCAAGTTGCATACTTGGCTTTAATTACTTCTGAAAGCCTGACTTTTTGATGGAAAAAGCACTAATTACAAGGGAAGTAAGAGAGAAGAATTGGAAAATCCTGATAAGAATCTATAGGATAGAGAAATGTGGCTCAATTCAGGTTTCCTACTCTTTAAAGGCATCTGTTTCTCTCTCCTGAATAGGAAGAAGTTTGGAATGATTTCACTCCCAGTTTAAGCACATACCTCAGGCTTAAACGTAGATAAGGTAAAATCTGAGTTAAGAAGATGCATAAGGCTCTTTACGTCCCATCTATTTGTCTAATTCCCTGTCAAAGCCACTCTTCAATAAGAAAGCTTTGTTTAAGTAAAATCTGTTTAGTTTCTGGAGCCATGATGTTTATCTTGAGCAAAATTAGTAACAACTTCAACCCAGAAATCTTTTAGAGATGCCATCAGGGCCATACGAATCTTCTAAGAGCTCACACCAGAGAATGATGCAACTGAATAGTGCAACTGAATCAATGCAGATATAAAATAAGCTGCAAACCCCATGCCTGCAGCACAGTTCATGTCATGTGAACTAACTGCCAGTGAAAGAGGAGATTTAGGAGGCTGCATTGGAAAAAAAGAAGCTTGTATGGATTACTGAACTGTAGGGAGAGTAAAAGAATGTTAGTGAACAAACTTTCAAGAAAATGGTTTTCTGCCAGCTTTTTCTAAGTTTGTTAATGGTAGCATATCCTGTCATATTAGATGATCAAGGAACCCCTCATTGACCTTGCCTCAGATGTCTGTAGTAAGAGAAGAATAGTGTCTATAAGGATTAACATCATCAATGGTCAAGGTGAAGCTGCAGACAACAAAAAGTTTTCTAGGTAAATATAAATAATATTAAATAACTTAAAATTTTACATTTATTCTCATTGGAGAATTGCACGACTATCCAGTGTCATCTGAGGATACTGACAAAACCAGATTTGTAGGCAGAAATAGTCCCTCATACTACATCCACTGATATATTTGGGAAAAAAACGATGGTCTTCTGAATACACAAGATGTGAAGAATAGCATGTATGAGCAACAGTTATTCTGTTTTCTATGAGCATGTCAGCTGGAGAAACTACAAGATAGGTTTCTGACCTATATCGTGACCTATATGTGACCTCATCACTCTCTACAACTATCTGAAAGGAGGTTGTAGACAGGTTGGGGTTGGACTCTTCTCCCAGGCAACCAGCAACAGAACAAGAGGGCACGAGCTTAGACTCTGCCAGGGAAGGTTTAGGCTGAATATCAGAAAAAAGTTCTTCACAGAACGAGTAATCAGGCATCGGAATGGCCTGCCCAAAGAGGGAGTGAATCACCATCCCTGGAGGTTTTTAAAATAAGACTGGATGTGGCACTTAGTGCCATGATCTAGTAATCATGATAGTGTTGGATTAAGGCTTGGACTTGATGATCTTCCAGGTCTCTTCCAACCCAGATAATTCTATGATTCTATGATTCTATATCCCTATAGGATATAAGCTTCTTCCTTTAAGACTTCCATTATAAAGTTTCCCCAAAGAAATCAAATATGAATTTTATCCAGAGGTATAAAACCAGCATTGGTGAAGTGGTATGAAACCCCCAGGTAATTTCATCGTATTGTATTACATAAATACTGTTCTTAAAGAGGAAAATTCAGGCAAAAGTTGTCTCTGAATACACTAAAAAGCCAGTGCAAGACTTATATCCCACCTAAAGTATTCTAAGGGTTTCACTGGTATTTAGATAGTGATAAACATCCATATGTGACTTAAATCTCAATCATAAAGTGGTATTTCAATAAATTTTTAATTGATTGAGAGCATTTGAATTCAATGAATATTTTTGAGAAATCTGATATTGTTTCTTTAATGATGTTGAATTTATCTAGACTTACTAGATGCCAAGATAGTCATTATCAAAAGCAAGAAGTAAAATCTTTTTCAACAACCAAATTATCTTCTGATACTCAACCCTTTTCTTCCAAAAGAATACTCATGGCTTTTCTATCAAAGGACAAAACATCTTCTCATAAAAGGTAGAAATAAAACAGGAAAGAAATGGGTGGAAAAAAATTCTATTCTGTTCTCTCATCTATCATTGACTTCCTTTATGTTTTGAGGAAAGTCTCTTAACCACACATGTCTTCTTTCTGACGACAAGATAGCCAAGATACAAGGCAGCTTGATGCAAGTGAATGCCTTGTCTTTATCCCGTGATTCCCCAGGAACAACTCTTGAGTAACCTCTCATTCAGGTCTCCTCCTCGGACAACCTCCCTTCTCAGTCAATAAGAAACTTTTGAATGAGTTATGACATCATGACATTTGCCAAATTTCAATTTTGTTTAGTTAGTTAGAAGCAGTCTCAATCTTGTATTTCAATCGATTAGGCTAAAATTACCATAATGAATTTCCATCCTGGAGGGTATAAAAGCCCTCAGACATGGAGTGTACATGTATCATCTCATGTATCTCTCCAGACTGAGCTGCTGTAGCTAATACACTAAAGAAAAGGTTATGTGAGGCAAACTGAATTAAAAAAAAAGTTTAAAAAAATGAAGAAAAGATAAATAGGTTGCTTTAAACTTAAATAGAAATAGGAGAGGGTGGGGTTTTTTCCTCTTTCTAATAGTTGAGAATGTCTTTCTGTAAGTGGCTTCTTGCAGATATTAAGTGTAACAAATACAGCAGGGAGTACTTTTGAAATAGCTGATGAATTGAAACAGTGGGAAGAAAAAGGAATAGGAATGGGATGGGGATAAGATACTTCAGACTTAATATGTCACAGACAGAGAGATAATTCTAAGCACCAAAAATAGCTTGCTGCAGACTTTTTACTTTATAGAATGCAGAACTACAGCCTCAAAACAAATAAAAATGCATCCTCTGTCATTTTACATATTTTTACTTCTTCACATGAAAAAAAACCTCACTTGCAAATCTTTTAATAAAAGTAGAAGAGACTGTAAACTATGCCAAGTGAATGTTGTCTGCTGTAGGATCCTGTGTTTAAGAAAATAAACAATAATGCTAGGACCAAAGCCAGTGGACAGAAACAATTCTCAAAGGTTTGTTTTTAAGCAGTCCAACCCAGCCAGAAGGAGATAGGGATGGCTAGAAATTTTTCAAAATTCCATTATGGAAAACAAAGACAGGAAGAAGTCATACTAACTTTAAAAGTCGATGAGGCTTAAAAATTCAGCCTGAGTTTCTTTTTCTTTCAAAAGTATCATAGAATCAAAGAATATTTGGTTGGAAAAGACCTTTTAGATCATCTAGTCCAACCGGCCTTGTCCACTACTAAACCATATCCCTGAGAAACTCGCCTACCCATCTTTTAAACACCTTCAGGTATGGTGACTCACCCACCTCCCTGGGCAGCCTCTGCCAGTGCCTGACCACCCTTTCAGTGAATAAATTTTTCCTAATATCTGGTTTGAACTTTCCCTGGCGCAACTTGAGGCTATTTCCTCTTGTACTGTCACTTGTCACTTGGGAGAAGAGACCAGCACCCACTTTGCTACAGCCTCCTTTCAGGTAGTTGTAGACAGTGATGAGGTCTCCCCTCAGCCTCCTCTTCTCCAGGCTAAACAACCCCAGTTCCCTCAGCCTCTCCTCGTAAGAGTTGTTCACCAGCCCCTTCACCATCTTCATTGTCCTTCATTCTTGAGAATAAATAAAAGCATAGTTTAGTGTGAGAATGGAAGAGTGTTGGTCTTGCACCACTGCTCTGTTCTGATATGTTCCTCAAACAGTTTAAATGTAGATTACATCCAATGCTTTTGTTGTGTCCACTGATGTGGTCACCCCACCATAGAAAGACACTAGGTTGGTCAGGCAGGACCTGCCCTTGGTGAAGCCATGCTGGCTGTCTCAAATCACCTCCCTGTCCTCCGTGTACTTTAGCATAGCTTCTACAAGGATCTGTTCCATGATCTTCCCAGGTACGGAAGGGTGGCTGACAGGTCGGTAGTTCCCATGATCATCTCTTCTACCCTTGAGTTTAAACTCAATCACATATCTTACAATGAAAAATGTCATTTCTGACTTCCTGGAGAAGAGCACAACCTCAGACAAACACTACCTTTTGACAGTGCGGATACAGACTTTCAACTTACATATAATGTGATCATTCACCTGAAGTCGATGTAGCTTCTGTAATTTCCACACATAAAATAGAAACCCTTTTCCTCCCATAATCTTGGGTCACAAGAATTATTTCCTTTTTAGAGTATACCTTTCCTGTTCTGATGATTTTGCATGCTCTGTCTCACCCGTCTTGGAAATGTATCATTAGCCATTACGGGCACTTTCGGTGTGTGGGCGGGCTGTGTGCCTAATGTGCATCTGTTAATATTCACAGTCTTCAGTAGTATTCCTGCCGTGTTGCTAAAAAAAGATTTGAATAAAATTAATTCCACTCATATTTGGAGGTGTTTTTCAGTTGCATTTCATTCCGTGGTTGCCACATAAGGCCTTTGTGCTGCAGAGTATGGCAATGGAGTTTGCAGTCTATTCAGATGGAACCAGCGCACACTGCTTGTTTACTCAGGACCTGTTTCTTTTAGGTGACATCCTGACTCCAAGGAAGTCAAATAAGACTTTTTCCACTTTCTTTAACAGACAGGACTTTTCTCTATTCATTTGCTCAAGTGATGACAAAGAATTGTTCAGGCAATATTCAGAGGAGAGAAATTAATTCATCATAGAAACTTTCAGGTTGGAAAAGACCTCTAAAGCCATGAAGTCCAACTGTCATCCCAACATCACCATGTCTAATAAATCAGGTCCCAAAGTGCCACAACTACACACTTTTTAAATGCCTCCAGGGACAGAGACTGCCACTTTCCTGTGCTACCTGTTCTAATGCTTCAATATACTTTTGGTAAATAAATATTTTCTAATTCAATTCTAATTCAATCTAAACCTCCCCTGGCACAACTTGAGGCTATTTCCTTTCATCCTGTCACTTGTTACTTGGGTGAAGAGATCAGCACCCACCTCCCTAGAATCTCCTCTCAGGAGAGATAAGGTCAACCCTCAGTCTCCTCTTCACCAGACTAAAAAAAACGAGTTCCCTTAATCACTGCTCATAAGGCTTGTAGTCCAGACCCTTCACTGGCTTCATTGACCTCCTCTGGACACACTCCAGCCCCTCAATGTCCTTCCTGTAGTGAGGGGCCCAGAACTGAACACAGTATTCAACGTTTGTCCTCATCTCAATTACATGTTTAGGAAAAATGTTTTAAAATTTCTGGGAGAGCTAGAGTTGATGATGCCACAAGACAGTTAACCTCTCCTCTCCTCTTCCCTCCTCTCTTCTTCTCTCATTATTATTATTGTTGTAGCTATAGTTAGATTTCACAACAACATTCATTGGTCTCACTCTGTTCCTAATTGCTTCAATGAGAAGGGATTTAGATCAGAGCTGTAAATTTTCTGAAGGATAACGCATGGCTCAGTGGGCTATATCCCTCTGCCCTTGACTGTGAATATTTTTTTTCAGTATGTCTGTGGTTCATGAGATTTTATGCTTGTTTGATTTCATAAAAGGAAACCAAAGTTTTCTTCCAAGATGCATTTCTCTTTAAGCTTTCTAACATCAGTATGGGAAAATGTTAACATTCCCTAGGAACTCACTAATAACATATAATACACTATTGTTAGATTATGTATTACTTTTTTTTGAGAAAGAGTACTTTTGTTGAAACAAGAACTGGATGCTTTTCTGCAGTTGTTTCCATGTAGTCTGCCTTTAATCCTTCTAGGGACTCTCTTGAAACAGAATCTCCCAGAGCCCAAAATTGTTCCTTACCACACACCTCCAGAAGCTTGATGAGATTAAGAACCTACATCAAGAGAGGTTTATTATTTATCACAAAGTCTGATGTATGACTGTTGATGAACGTATGGTTTTAAATTTTAGTAATAAACTGTTAATACTATCAAACTTAAAAAAAATCATAGTTAATGTGATCTTACCAAGTGAGTTTAGGAAATTTCCAGGTAAAGGTTTGTTTACTTGTTTATTTTTGCACAACACCTACCTCATGTCTTGACTGGAGGTCTAATCTTGCAACAAAAATTTCTCAGCTGGTTCTGTTGAAAATGAGTGGATGCCTGATAATTTCTTTTTCCCACCTGTACATATGTTGATAAGAAGGGATGTGGGTTTAAAAGTTCTTTAGCTGTTATTGGTAAAGTCAAGGAGAATGCTAAAACACTAAAGGAAGTATTTTGAGTTTACTTTCATGGGATGACGGAGGGATTCTTGTCTTCCATGGGGTTATGTACATTACGATATAGAATCATTTAGGCTGGAAAAGACCTTTAAAATCATCCAGTCCAACCATAAACCTAACTACCATGTCCATTGCTAAACCATGTCCCTAAGCACCTCATCTACAGATTTTTTAAATACTTCCAAGCATGGTGATGCAAACCACTTGCCTGGGGAGCCTGTTCCAAATCTTGACAAACCTTTTGGTGCAGGAATTTTTCCTAATGTCAAATATAAACCTCTCCTGGTGAAACTTAAAGCCATTTCCTCTGGTTCTGTCACTCGTTACTTGGGAGAAGAGACTAACACTCGTCTCGCTACAGCCTCCTTTCAGGTAGTTATAAAGAGCAATAAGGTCTCTTCTCATCTTCTTTTTCTCCACAATAAACCCCAGCTGCCATAGCTGTTCCTAGTAACACTTGTGCTCCACGTCTTCCCCAGCGTTGTTGCCCTTCTCTGGACACACTCCAGCCCTTCAATGTCTTTCTTGTACTGAGGGGCCCAAAACAGGGCCCAGGATTCGAGATATGGCCTCATCAGGGCTGACTATAGGGGGACAATCACTCCCGTGCTTCTGCTGAACACACCACTTCTGACACAAGCCAGGATGCTGTCAGCCTTCTGGGCACACTGTTGTCTCATCTTCGGCACTACCATGTCCTTTTCTGTCAGGCAGCTTTCCACCTACTCTTTCTGAAGCCTGTAGTTTCACATAGGGTTGTTGTGACCCAAGTGCAGGACCTGATACTGAGCCTCATTGAATCTCATAGACTTGTCTGGATGTTATAGAAGGTCTCTAAACATTGCTACTTGGATTATAGAGGCTCCATTCTGCTCATCATTCCTGTCTTCTACCTCAATATGTTTCAAGAGGTGTAATTTGAAGTAGCTGAGGTGGTGAAATAACCTCTTTTGTGAACTTGGTCAAGAAATACTGAGAATGAAAGTCTGTCTCCAGTGGATCCTTACAACTCAACTCCCTAAAATTACACCACCCTTGTAACTAACCTAAATTGAGATTGCCTACATTTCCCACTTGTGATTGCTCTAGGTAACACTTGGGCCCTCTTAGGATCAAGTCCCATCAACTGTGAAGACAGATGGGTTGCCTGGAGGACCAGAGGACAAGTAGAACATAGCGGTAGGCCTCTGCAAGTGACTGCCCACTTGACTGCATTAAAGCAGAGGGAAGACTTAGGGTATTCCTCATATTGCAGGTTGTCTTAACCTTTCTCATGCTAAGGGGTTTCAATTGTGACCCCATTCTGCCACTTTCACCTGTGTACTCTGGAGTTGTTGTGGCATTTTTACCCTTGTGTTGCTTGTGCTGTTGCTCTTGCACATTGTTCTCATGAACTTGCACTTACAAACCCTGAGATATATTGGTTTAGTCAGTTGTCACTTATGTGAGAATGACTTTTTTCTTTCTCCCCCTTTCCCTGCCCTTTGTTTTGTAGCTTTTAGTGTATGACTTTATAGTAGAAGAAAAGACTTAACGAATTATTTTACTGAATATTAACAATTCCAATAGCCAATAATCATTATGTATGCAGAAACGTTAGTGGTTAATCAATGTTAAACACTGTCATGCAATCAAAACTTTGGAGTGCTAATAGGATCACAGACAGGAACCATCAAGAGACTGTGCAGAACATGATGGATGGAGGAATATCTGCTGAGCTGGAGAGGACATCTAGGAAAGGTTGCCCATCTGACAGACCTAGTTGTTTTAATTCTTGGCTGGTCACTGGGAAGAGTTATCCCTTTTCCATTCTTTCCCTCTCTTGCTCACTATTTTATCCCTTGAGGGGAACATTACCTTTTGAGTTCAATGCCTGACATTAGCTACAAATCCCATGAATAAAACTTTGTCCGTGTAGACTTCCCTCATCTTTCTTTGTGCAACTACTTCAGCATTCCAAAATGTTCACACTAAGACCAAATCTAAATAAGAATCTCTGGAAAAAAATCCAGATAATCAACCAATTCTACCCCAAGCCTGGCACATAAATTCTCTTTAAAACTCAGTGAAGAGTGAACCAAGAAGAATCCTCGTGTGATTTTGATACTTTTGGTCCTTTTTTGAGGCTGGGACAAAGCCACAATCACATTCAATGTTAACAGAAATATATAATAGCTATGCACCTAACAAGTCTTAAGCTTATATTTCTGCTTCTGAATCGTGCTCTGGAGGATGTACAACATTCAGATTTTCTGACTGTAACTCTTACAGAAAAAAGAAAATAAAATCCTTTATTTTCTTTTTCCTCATATTTAAAAAACTTTGGTTGATGTGTATTTCAGAGTGCCCAATAGCTGTCAACAATTTTTTTCTGTTTTGCAAGATATATTCCTAACCTCTCTGAAAATATGAAAATAGCAGTGTGTGCTCGAACTATTTATATCTTTGAACACATCATTTTTCTCATCAAGTTGTCATTGCATTTGCTGAGCATCTTGACTGGTTATTGCAGACAGAGTAAAAATACTCAGCTACCAGGTATGCCTCAAAAAAAAAATGCATGCAAGAAAAATAATAGCAAGTTGGTCTAATTGCACACTTTTTACCTTATTCCTGTTATGTACTGACAGTGCTGTTGTGTTTTTGAAGATATATTTAATTCTGTTCTCAATCTACCATCTGTATTGTGTCAGAACACTTTTCCCACTTAGGTTTTTTTCTTTGCAAAGATATTCTATGAATGTGATCTTGATAGATAGTATTGTAGGGGGCTAAGAACTTTCTGCACCTTCAATTGGCCACCCATTCATGAGCCACACTGGATGACACCTGAACTTTGATATAGATATTAACAATCTGTGTCAATATACTAGCCTGTGGCTAATTGAAAAGAGAATACAGATTTGCAAGCACTTAGAGATCTCTTCCACAGATATTCCTTACTGACTGTCTTTTATGTTGAGTTGATTATCAGAGATAGCAAAGAGAAAATTCTTTTAAACCACCATATTTGCACTTACTATATTAAGTAGCTTGTGCAAATGTTAGTCCTAGCCTGAATAAATCACCTGACTAATTAGTCTATACACAGTTTATGGTCTCATTTTGCATTAAATCTTTCATTCATCATTCTTAACATTTCCTGTTTGATTTGATTCCTCACAGATCAAAAATCTCTTCCTGGGTCTGACACAGAAATTTGTTTCAAAATGGGTAAAAGTAGAGCTTTCAGCAATCAGACATGCAAAAAAAAGTAAATTCATGGTCTTTAAAAATAAATTGTCTTATTTATATGTTAACAATTAGTCATTCAATTTTTGCTGCAGAATCTTTTGTCTTGCAAAACTAAGCAGATTCTACTAGGTGTTTTAGGTGCTTAGTAGATTTGGGAGATAATGATAGCTAAAGCAATCACTGGTCACAGCTGAGTTTCACTTCAAAGGAGCCAAAAATTACTGACTGGAATGAAAATATGAAGAAATCACTTCAGATTCAGATCAGCATCTAGTCTGACATTTTACCAGACTTAGCTAATAGCTTATTACATTAAAATCAATACAAGTTTTGCCTTTGTGCACACCAAGATCAAGACTTGCCTATCTGGATTACAAGCCTTTTCTGACAGATGCTCTACTATACAATATATCAAGGATTTGTAGAATTGAAAAAAATATTATCTTTTATTTTATGTCCCTGCTATCTTACCAGTAAGCTTTGCAGCTATCTTCCAACCAGGTATCTGCTCTTTGCCCCCAGCCTCCTTTTCTCCAGGCTAAAACGTCCCAGTTCACTCAGCCACCTCTCATAAGACATTCTCCAGCCCCTTCACCAGCTTCGTTGCCCTTCTCTAGATCCGCTCCAGCACCTCAATGTCCTTCTTGTAGTGAGGGGCCCAAAACTGAAGACAATATTTGAGGTTCAGCCCCATCACTGCTGAGTACAGGGGCACAATCACTTCCTTGGTCCTGCTGACTACAGTGTTCCTGATACAAGCCAGGACGGAATTGGCCATCTTGGCTAAACCAATCAAGTTCTTCAAGTCTCTTGCCGTAAGGCTTCTTCACCCCTTAAATCATGGTTGTTGATCTTTATCAAAATAACAAATTTAACAGTTGTACTGCAGTAGTGTTTTTCTCAATCCAGTGTCTTTACAGGTCCCACAAGTCAATCTCTTGTTTACTGATTAGAAGTCTGAATTAATAGCTTAGGTCCCGGGCTGGCCTCAATTACACTGACCCTCTAAATTCTTTAAGCTTCTGCTCTTCAGGACATAGTTTTTCTTTTTATAAGTATGGTCTTCGTTGCCTGTTCCTCATTGTTTAACACTGCCTTGCTGTGTCTAAATGCTTGAACTCAAACCAGTTTGCAAGAGAAATATATCCCACTAAGATAAGTTGGATTCATGACAATTTTCCAATTACCCACACTTTCAGTCATGTTGTCACTTAGTTGTTTTCTTCTGATTTAATATGAAAATACTGTGTGGCATTAAAGTAATCCTTGTAAATCTATTTCATCTCTTCTACCCCCCCAAGTTTGCAATCATTCTCCACTGACCTCCTTTCTGGGAAAAGACAGCTACTTCTTAACCCACCTAGTGTGCTTTCTTGAAAACTTTTAACCAGAAGATGGTAAAGTACTAAATCCCTCAGTCTTTAGAAATCTTAATACGTTTGCAGGGGAAAAAAAGTATTAGCTGGCATTAATAACATTTCCAGCCTAATCATTTAGAAATTTATATCAAGATCACCTTTTCCTTGAATTTTGTCTGGGATATATATCAAGCTATTTGTGACTATAGCATTGTCATCCACTTGCTTGCCCTATCTGAATCAGAGCACAGTGCCAAAATTCATCCAGCCTGCTTGTGTTTTCCCTCTATGCCTATCTGTTCCTGCTATCTTTTAAAAATTCTAAGCACGAACAAGAAAAGTCTTCCATCAACTCACACAGACTCCATCCGTGCAAGTATCCGGGCCTGCTAATTTAAAATTATTTATCTCTGAGAAATGGTTAACACCCTCCACAGCTACTAATGGACTAGAAAATGCTTCATCATTTTCATGTGATTCAAATACATCCTCCTGCTTCCTTCAAGATATAAAAAAGAAATATTGAATAAACACATCTGTCATTAAAATTCTGACACCCCCCTAAGCATCAGAATTTTATTATAGCTATTATTCAGAACCTACTTTATCCCAGTTAGTCAGAGATTTTGTTCTTTTTCTGCCTTAATTTTATATAGCCTATAACTTCTCCTTTTATTTGATAGCTATTTCTTCCTCTTTCTATTTGTTAAATATTGCCTTTTAATTTCTACACGCTGCTTCCAGTCTTCTGTTGAGCCAGGAAGATTTATAACTAATATAACTAATATTGTCCTCCCTTATAGATGTGTATCTATGATACTTTAGGTGCTTGAATTCTTTTTATAGAACTTCCAGTTCTCATCTGTTTTTTCTAACACTTTTCTCCTGATATATTTCCTTTTTTTTTCCTTCTAATCTAGGAAAACAGTCTTATATATCTGTTTTGACTGATGAAATATACACGGATGGTGGAGAGATGACAGTGACATGTTCTCCTGCAAGTACATCTTCATCTGGTGTGTATTTCAGGCATCTGAGTGCTGGAGTGTGAACACAATTGGTTGGTGCAAAGAAATTTAAACAGAGTTACAGAGGAAATGGTATGGTTTGAGGCAGATCCAGAAATCTTACGAGATCCTCTCCCTCCCAGCTAGATTTTGCCTGTTGAGGTACACACAGCTCCAGCCATGAGACACGGGGTAGATTTGAAGATTTTGTACTTAGGTTGCATTCAGAAACTAATTTGGTAGGTTTTTGATTGTTTGCCCTGTGTTTCACAAGGCAACCAGCAACCTGCAGTTACAATGATTAATTCTTTTTTTATCCATTAAAAAAATTCAAATTTCCTACCTTTGGAACAGAGCAAAATATTTTTGAGCATGGATCTTTTTTCATTGTCAAAACAATTAGTCTACTATGGTTTAAAGCAGCATATACATTTTACTTCTGGCTACCTGAGACTTACCACGATTATTTTCTGCAAGGAATTTGTCTTGCACTGAGCATGAAAGCAGTGTATTACTTACATACCTGCTCCTTGTAAGCTTAAGATGAGGTGTGTTTGCGGTGATGTCTATGAGGGATCGGCCAACACAGTTTGGTTCTGAATCAGCCATGAAGCATTAATTTCATTTCTTTTGCTTGTAAATTGAAAAGTTGTTGCCGACCCTGGAGGTGTTTAAGGGGAGATTGGATGTGGCACTGAGTGCCATGGTTTAGATGATGGTTGGTGTTAGTGTTGGGTTATAGGTTGGACTTGATGATCTCAGAGGTCCTTTCCAACCTTGTGATACTGTGATACTGTGATACTGTGTGATACTAAAGTATCACAGTATCACACAGTATCACAGTATGACAAGGTTGGAAAGGACCTCTGAGATCATCAAGTCCAACCTATAACCCAACACTAACACCAAAACTAACACCAACCATCATCTAAACCATGGCACGCAGTGCCTCATCCAATCTCCCCTTAAACACCTCCAGGGTCGGCAACTCCACCACCTCCCTGGGCAGGGCATTCCAATGGCCGATCACAGGGCATCAACTTGTTCAGCAGCTACCTGTGTAATCTTCCTTGATCTGCTTCTGGTATCCTTTTTCACATCCTTGCTAGTGTTATTTATGGTCAGCTACTATCTTATTAGCTTGTTAGACTAGGGAGTTTATCTTCTTAGGTATTTCTATACCACCTACAATGACAAGATACATGATCCTAACATGCTGTACAAATAAAAGCAGGAGTCTTTGTTGTTGATATTGTAGACATTGGTTGAGGTCTTTAAATATATACTAAAGCTATATTTGGCCACCTATAATATGGGTGGGTTTGCCTCTGGTTTCTTGAAATGACAAATTCAAAGCATAACCACTGATTCCAACAAGATCTGTATCATGTCACAGAAGCACAGAAGCACAGGATCACAGAATAGTCAGGACTGGATGTGACCCCTGGAGATCATGCAGTCCAATCCATCTGCTAAAGCAAGTTCACCGACAGCAGGTTGTGCAGGAATATGTCCAGGCCGGTTCTTAATATCTCCAGAGAAGGGAAGTTCACAGCCTCTCTGGACAGCATGTTCCAGTGTTTTGTCAACCTCAAAGCAAAGAAGTTTTTTTTATGTTCAAGTGGAAAATCCTGTGTTCCAACTTTTTCCTCTTGCCCGTTGCTCTGTCTCTGGGAACCACTGAAAACAGTCTGGCCCCTGCCTTTAGATATTCATAAGCATTCATAAGATCCCCTCTCAGTCTTCTCCAGGCTAAACAGATCCAGATCCATCAGGCTCTCTTCATAAGACAGATACTCCAGTCCCCCAGTCATTTTCAAGGCCTTCCACTGGACTCTCTCCAGTAGTTCCTTGTCTTTCTTGAACCAGGGAGCTCAGAACTGGACACAAGACTCCAGATGTAGCCTCACTTCGTTAGAAAAGAGAGGGAGGATAACCTCCTTCCACCTGCTAACCACTTTTCTTAATCCACCCCTGGATACCATCGGCCTTCTTGGCCATGAGTGCATATTTCAGGCTCATGGTTAACGTTGTCCAGCAGGACTCTCAGATTCTTCTCCACAGAGCTGCTTTCCAGCAATCAAGCACTAATCTATACTGGTGCCAAAGGTTATCCCTCCTGAGGTGCTGTAGAAATACACTGAAGGATGGTATTAACAAATGGCAGTGCTGGTCCAGAGCAGGTCCCTTTCCTCCAGGTACTTGTTTAATGTGAGGTTGTTTCCATTAGAAGAGCTGAAGTAAGAAAAGCACATAACAATCATCAGAGACCTTTTCAGATTTCTCTACAGAGGTGACAGAAAACATGTCATTTCAATTTATTAATCTCTCTGCGATGTGACCTTGGGAACAAACTCTCATAATGGTCTTTGCATAGGGTCTGACCCTACATCTCGCAGCAATACCAGAAGCTCTCTTCCTACCTTTTCTCCAACAATCCAATACCTGATAGCTGGTTGTCCATTCCTTTGCCATCAGGCATCTTGTCAAGAGGAAAATAACAACTCACAGCAGCACCTGTCTTACAAAGCAATAAATCTCAGGAACAGATGCCTCTGAGTTTGCAATCTATGAAAACAGGCATTGTTAAAAAATAGCCAATTTTGTTTTAAATTGCTGGTATGATGTTCAGCTGATTTCAGGAGTATGTTGTTGAAGTTAGAAGGTTTATACATTTTGCAAATCTCACAAAGCATTTCTGAGTCCCACAGCATGCAAACAAATCTCTGAACAGTTTCACCAATTAAGTAAACGGATCCCAAATGAAAAACTCCAACACTTTCACTTGCAAATCCTGACTTTCTTCCTACAATACAGGGATAAGGAAGGATTTACAAAGCCCATAGTGTCAAGTACTGAAGCAATTTTTATTCTCAATATGCCTTGTGGCTATGTTTGAAAGGACAAGCAAGCAGAAAGTTACTGACATGATCTCAAAAATCCGGAGAGTAAAATCTTTCCTGTACGAATGAAAAGGAACAGAGGAAGAAGTTGAATACTGCCTGTGAGGATTTTTCCTCCCAAAGATGAAAGTAATTATTTGTTGACTAATTTGTTAACGCAAGGTCAAGGAGTAATAGTCTGGATCTCCTCAAATCTGGTCAGACCGATTGTTATTCCCAAAACTGAATAGAATAGAATAGAATAGAATAGAATAGAATAGAATAGAATAGAATAGAATAGAATAGAATAGAATAGAATAGAATAGAATAGAATAGAATAGTTCCAGGTGGAAGGGACCTACAATCATTGAGTCAAACTGTCTGACCAGCCAAGGCTGACTGAAAGTTAAAACATTATTGTTAAAGATGTTGTCCAAATGCCTCTTAAATTTAACAGAAGGTATGTTAAGCACCGTAGCTTTGGGTATGTTTGTCACTGGATCTGTGAAACCTAGTCTCGAAGGGTCTCTAAATCAGAATCCTGAATTGCAGAAAAAGTCTTTTCCCCAAATTATCACTGATTTGAATGACAGTAATACGTAAAATTCAGCTTAATTTTAGACTTCATTATTATTGTTGTGTTTTTCAGTAAATATACACAAAATTGTGCATGTTCTTGATCTTGGGCCTATTTCAAAGTTTTCGATTTTTTATTTCCTGGAAAAAATTCTTAAACTTTCAATTAACATACATAGTTCATAAAGAGTGAATCTTGTTTTGTATTTATTCACTTGAGTCTGCTTGAAAGTCATGAAACGAATTTATGTTTGCCTACCTTTATGAGTTTCAGGTATATTCACTACAGATATGTACTACTCAGTTTAAACTATCTGTGTAATAATGGTGCCATAGATTCATGGACTCTGCTCAGATGACTATGCAAATCTTTCTAGGACCATTCAAGATGCTACACTTCTTGAATTCACATTTCTGCTACAGAAGGACATGGGGTTCCTGTAAGACTGTTTTTATATCTGCCACATTGGTGTTGGTGTCTCAGATACTCTAATTATCTGTGCTGAAAGACACTCATGCGGGGAGACTGACCTGAACCTCAAAAGTTGAACCCTATAAAGGCAGTGAAGACCTCCATCTGACACAGAGGCATCACACTGAAGACCCATAATTATATATTCAATATGGAATTCAGTCGACCTCATATGTTTCCATTTATTTAGATTAAGCCCATCAAAATTTGAATTTAACTGGAAAAAATGTAGGGAATCCTAAAATAGAAACTCATCAGCAGAATTTATTCTGAGTACACTCAGTAAACCAGCACAGCTTGAATTCCGGATTTCAATAGCAAATTTTAGAGGCATGTATGAAAACCACATCAGAATATTACCAAATGTTAAAGAAATTTATTTTTCATAGATACACCCTCAAATTATTTATTTCAGGCTTTACACATGATTTTGAAAACTTCAGTCCTTAAACCAATAAGTTCTGACATACTGTGGTTGCTTTACCAGGAATATAGACTATATTTTTCAGAATCTAAATTTATGCATATATTTCTTTTGTTACAGTCACAGCACTGAATCCTTACCAATGTACACAAAATTTTACTGGTGTAGAGATGGTTCCATCAAAATCCTGGATCCATGAAAATGTTAAGTCACTTGCTAATCCTCGTGGTGGAGATGCCAGGTGATGATCATTCTAATGTTAATATCATAGAGTGAATCATTCTGCCATATTGTGATAACATATGGGATGAATGACTTCCAGAAAGCTAAGCCAAAGGGATCCAGTATTGCTGGTGAGGTTTAAGGACTTTATAACTATTCAGAGAATACCTGTTATCATACATCAAAACCTGCAGTCTATGAGACAACAGTTATTCATACTGGTAGTGCACAGGGACAGGTCTCAACATTAAATCAGTCTACATTCAAGAATGTGAGCAGGTCATGAGATCCTTGAATGTTTAATTCTGTCAGTAGATTCAGAATATCTTGCCTACATGTTTTGCTTGTGAAGATCAGCTTACAAGGAAGATTTAAAGGAAGAAAACTTGCAGTGGTTAGCAGTGATGGCAATTCCTCCTTGCCCTCACAGGTAATCAATGCAAATCCCAATATATGGAATTAATACAGTATAATATACAAGGAGTAATCTGGAACACAAGCTCAAAAAGGAATAAATGTTATTTCCTTGTACTCTGTTTGCTTACCATTTTCATAAATCTTAAAGTATTCTTTTAGGGAAGAGAGGTATAATTTACTGGTAAAAGTATTTCTTCCCTTGTATCATGAAAAAATCTTCATACATTCCCAGTAAGATTAAATACATGCTATTTTTAGTAATGAACGACTAGGTACCATCATGGTAAAAATCAAGGTAACTAATGTATTATTCAAATTCATAAGCCATGGTTATTTCTAGCCAATCAGCTTGTTGATCTTATCTAATTCAATGGCTTTGGATCACACTCCAGTATTTACAGGAGCTTTTACTTTAAAGGCATTTAGAAGCAAGTGCAGATAAAAATTTACAAGTGATATGAATGTTCAGCCTACTGATAAATTTAAGCAAACAGACAATGCATAAATAAACATTTACAGGTCAGTGTTTATCATATTACATAATACAACATTGTAGAATTTTTGGTTAATAGATTTTTCATCACATCTATATCATTTAAAAAGTCTTTTTACTTATTGCTTAATATCCAAACCAGCAGGAAATTAAGCAACAGTAGCAAAACAAAATGTTATTTGATTAAAGAAAATTATCTTCTAAGAATGTTTTTATGTTGTTGCAGTTTTTCTACTGGTGTTACATTATGCCAAAAACATAAGTCTGAATCAAGAATTTTACTGAACAGCATTAGATGGCAGTCTTGGATATGTTGTACAAGGAACATTGAATGTACCAAAATTCAGAAAAATGATATGCTGGATTAAAAGCTGCTTCTGCATGTGTACTTGGCATCCTTGTTTAAATGCGTTTAGATCCCATGACTTCTGTCATCTGTCACAATAATAAAGCTCTGGTCTGAATGGCACAAAAGGAAACATTAAAATAGAATTTTTCCAGACCCACTGGAAAAACATTCTTTAGAATAATGAGGATATTTCTTTTTTTTATTGTTATTTGAGAAAAATGGATGTAGGTACTTTTCATGGCTTTTTCCTGTCTTTCTTTGCTTTTTGTAAATAGCCATATATTCTTCTGAGGCCTTCAGAGGCTTTTCTGCTCAGCCCCCTAGAAAATCCTATAAATATCAGCTGTGTTGCATCTGGCTGTTGCAACTGACTGTTTCATTTGAAATTGTTTTCCTCAAAATTCTTATTAGCCTCCAATCCTGAGATACAAGAAAAGGACATTCAGACTATAGATGAAGAGAGCAAATGCAGCCTCACATCACAATTGTGTGTGTAGGCTCCTCCAATTACGGCAGCTATCAATGTCTGTTCTAACATCTGGTCATCACATATGTTTTCTGGCCATAGCTCCTTATCCTTGATTGATGTCCTTGCAATAGCAACTTTGAAAACTGGTGGACTGTCAAGCTTGGATCCTGGACGTTGCTTATACACACAATATGTTTAGGACAGCATGTAGTGATTTTTTGTTCTCTGCTCATTCTTTAATACAATTCAAACTCAGTGTGTGGACCATCCATTCCTGCTCTGTATTTTTCAGGCACTTTAACTTCCTGCAGCACAGTGTTTTTAGAAAAAGCCATTAGCTAGCAGTTTTGTGACATGATTGTTGAGGTCAGATTTGCAGGTGTATAGGATGAACATAGGCCTCGGACTGTCACTATAAGTTAGTGACTGAATATTTGGTGTAATACAAATCAGAAGTAAGATTTTGAAGTATATTGGATCATTCATGGAGATGTCAGTACTTACTGCGGAGTGGTGCTGGACCTGGGATACAACAGAAAGGGCAATCCTAAAGCCCACTGATTTTCGAAGGAAGCAAAACTGATACCAAATTCTCGCATACACACCTGCAGGTTGACTTCTCTTGACTGGTGTTTTGAGTATCTTGACAAGCCAACACTTTACGTGGTTATAAAATAAAACAAACACAACACAAAAAAAATCCGAGTAAGTACCCAGAGGGTTTAAGACGTAATTATCCAGGTCTGTCAATTTTTTACTTTTTCTTTCTCTTAAAAGGGGAAAAACGACTCATGTCTTTATAAAGAAGTTGGAAACATTTAGCTAGAAAGTGCTGAATTACAGCACTGTAGGACTAGAGGTAATGGCAGGCAGATGTGCCAGGGGAGGTTTAGACTGGATATTAGGAAAAGGATCTTCACCTAGCGGGTGGTGGAGCACTGGAACAACTGTCACATGATTTGAATATTGGGAGTGTCCTGTGTTGAGATAAGAGTTGGACTTGACGATGCGTTCGGGTCCCTTCCAACTTGTGTAATTCTATGATTCTATGATAGATATTACTTTCATAAGTGAAAAAAGACACGAGCCTAAAATTTCTTAAATATGTTGTTAATGCAGCATGTTAAAAATTAAGAAACATTAAAAAGAACTAAAGAGCCACCTTTGGAAAAATAAACTCTTCTTCAGCCTGCTAGAGACTTTATATTCAAATTCAGATGAATGCTCAAAACTTTCAGTGACTTTGCTGCACTTACGTTCAGAAATACATGCAGACCTTTTTTTTCTTCAGAACTGTAGTCCAAGTTTGACTGAAATGTTGTAAATCTAACAAACGCAGTGAATCCCTTTGTTTCTCATACAGTCCTCCTTTGGGGGGGGGGGAAGGTGGAGTGCTGTACAGTTTTCAAATGGAGTTTTTATTTAACTTCTCAGCAGGGAGAAGGTGAAATTCACAAAACCTCTATGACTTTCCGAATATTGTGTGTGGTTTTTCGTTTTTCTTTCATGTTTCATGTATTCGTCACATTCCAGTGATCTGCTATGGTTGATCCAAAATGCACTTTAGAATACTTTTACCATGGGCACCAACAGCTTTTATATAAAGCTCACAATGAAAACACAGGTAAGACGTTTTCGAGTAGGGTCAATTTTTCAAATGGCTGAACATCTGGATTACATGGAGAACAATGTTTAATTTTAGTGGGGCAATCCTTCTGTATGATTTTAAGCATACAAATAAACAGTAAGGAAAGCTGAGAAGGAAAAACCTTGGTCAGTAATATAGCAATTATGTCCACATAAGCATAGAGGAGAACTGTGCGATAGAAAAGCAAATTAGCAAACATAAAAGCCTAGCAAGTTGTCAATAGGCTATGCAATAATGATATGTTTGTGCCTACTTATGTGTTACCCAACACAGAAAAGAATAGCTTAAGGAAGAGCAGTTAAAATGATTAGAAGTTTGATCTTTCACACATGGCTTTGCTGTCCCATAAAGATGTAAGGTTTTCTAAGCTGCACTTACCTTTAGTAAGTTGGGTTTCTATTTTTAGATTTCTGTTTTAAACTTTTTGTAGGCTTGATCTGAAAAAAAAAAAGAACATTCTTGTCTATATTTTACACATACAAAGTGTTTTAAAGGAGTAAGGATGGGAAGTTGTTTTTTCTGAACACAGACAAGTGTCAAACTCTAGTTTCCCATAACTTTACCTTCATGGCTAGAGCAGTACATTAGGAAATCTTCCTATCCCTCAGTTATAGTCTGTACCTATGTAGCAGAAGCATCTGGTTTCAGCTTCATGATACCTTTCTGAGTGTAGGAGAAACATAATTTAGGAGTTATTAATTTTAACATTAGATGTCTACATTTACTTTAGGTATTGAAATAGCATATGTGGTAAATAAAAAAAAGTAAGAATTTTGGCCTTGATTTGTCTTATCCTACAGTAGGTTTTTACAGTACAGGAGTTAAATCAGTCTCTTGAAGTGTCTATTAGTCTATATGTTTTAACAGTAAGCTTTGATTGTCTCAAACCCTAACGCCTAAATAATGGACAGATTATGCTACATGAGATTATTTCCACTCATGAATGACCTACTCTGAAGGTCCAATAGGACAGCATTTTATGTTTGGACGAAAATAAATCCATTATGCTTCCAAATTCTTTTCCCTAACTGAAGTTGGCATGTTCCCATGAAAGATATTCTATTCTTTATAAACTAGCACTTTCCAACATATCTTTTTCTTTTATTTATCAAAAAGGAATTTTGCTTAACACTCCCATTAAATAGGAAGACACAGAAAAGATTAATCCTCAGTGGATTTCCCAGCTCCAGTGCATACTATACACTCTAATTTTGCAAATTACTCTATTCTGTGTAGTTGTGTGGGAACTGGCATGGTCCTGTGGCTTGGTGTTAATGAATAACATTCATATATGTATATAAATGGTACATATATATATATAATATATATATACTTGTATTGCGGGGGAAGTCACATATTTTATTTCCTTGATTACAAATTTTATTTTCAGCAAGTAAGTGTATTGACAGAATTTTTTTCTTTAAAAAATCCAACATTAACAAAAAAATAAATAACTTTCTTTGTAAGTATTACTGAAAGGGTTTGTTTTTTAGTTTCAAAAGTACAAAAAGTCGTATCTTTGACTAAATGAAAACTTTTAGAAAAAAACAAAGATTTTTAAAAAAGTGTAACACTTTAGATTAAAATTAAAACTTCTTTTTAAGTTCTTCTTCTGTGGAAATACCCATAATTTATATTTTTTAAAACAGAAATTCACTGAATTCAAATTTAACTCAAAAATTACTGCAGATGATATAGGAGGGAGACTAAAACTGTAAGGAAACTAAGGTCAATTATCCTCAGTTTAAGAATTAGATGGAAAAATCTAGCAAATGATTCTTAACCTCCTAAGAAACCAAACCAGATTCAAAGAATAATCCCTGGTACTAGACAACGGAGAATCTGATATTCAAATAATGTCTAAATAGTCTCTGTTTCCTGTGTTTGTTTGTTCAGTCCATAGGACAATACTTGGGTTCATGGTTTACAGCTAAGGTCTGTAAAGTTCTGTGTCACCTAGGTTGTAAAACAGGTAAAGTTTATACTTGCTTACATATCTCTGGAAATAAAAACTGTTAGGAGAGAGGGAAAAACCAAGTAAACATAACATAGAGTTAGATAATCCCCATAGATATGCTAAAGCTTTTCAGATTCATGAACAATAGAAATTTGTAACAATTCTTCATTTGCATTGTATAAACTGCAATCTTTGCTTTGTTGACAGAAACACTTTGTATTCATGAACTCTGTTTGGTTTAGTACTGCTTAAAAATTCCTTTTTCACTCTAAATGCCAATAGAATAGAAAGACAAAGTAGTGATATTAGCCTAACATAACACACAAGCTCTTGTTTTGATTACTCATCTGTCTGCTAGCCATTATGTTTGCCCACCCAACTACTTTCTGCCTGGTTTACTTTGTACAGTCTTGTGGAGCAGCCAAAACTGCCAGTGATATTTCAAAGCGGTTCGTAGTGTTGAAAGTGGAAAAGGAAACTTATGTATAAAACACCAACAGTGTATTTGATAGCAGGGAGGCAGATAGTTATAGTTTCAATTCTTATTCATAATGACTTTTAAGGGGTAGAATAAACGTTCATATCTATAATAGGTTTGCAAAATTGCAAAATCTTTTTCCAGTTTCACATAGGCCGGAGGCCAGGTTTTTAAACTTACGGCTTGGCAGATTTAGAGCGGGTGCTTAAACACTTTATGACCATATTTGAAACTCTGCCATGAACTTCTCCTTTGAAAGCATGATGTCAATATTCTAGGGAAAAAACTCTCACTGTTTTTGGTAGGCTCAGGATTTTCACACTGAAATTTTCTAATCTGAGTGCCCCAAATTAGGTATCAATTTTTATGAGTAACATAATTAAAAATATGAAGATGGTGAACAATTTCAGCTCTTGCTGACATGTCTAAAAGCAGTCCCATGAGAAGACACCTCATAAAGAAAAGTGAGAGCCATTCAAACATCTCCATCTGCTAACAAACACTGGATATCCTTAAAAACCTGAACGGTACAGAAAAATAATGGTGAAGCTGGGATAGTGAGACTCTACTGAACTCATACCAGAACTGATTGTCAAGCTCAAGTATTTATGCAAGAAATCTATTTATTATTAATTCATTATTATTTAAAAAACTCATGTGACGACCTGCTTTATATCTGACACATTTGTTTCAAATTTTTTGTCTTTCCAAAGAGTACATTGGTAAGACTGTCTGGTGCTACTCCTGCCTTGCTTGAAATGCAAATTCCACTGAACAACACAGATCTGTTACAGATGATGCTAAGCAGAGAAGTGTGAAGAGCTGATTATTTCTGCTAATAGAAACATCTCCTTCAACACTAAACACATGGCTTTGATTTGTGGAGGTTCTTAATCCATTTTTTAAAGTTAAATTTAAGTAACTATTTGGATGGGTATTATTTCTGTCCCCTTCTTTTGGAAGAAATTCTTTGCCAATGCAAATTCAGATATGGAAGAAATTAATGTTAACCTTTTTTTGGCAAATAAATTCTTTGTTAAACATATATTGGCTCATTCCTGTCCTGTTTGGAAATCGCCTTCTATCGTTTAATTTGAATGCATTTTAATTCACCTCTAAATAATCCATTTACTTTTCTGAAACTCAGAGCACTGAAAATATTAAGGATTATTGAGTAATGCCCACATATGGAATTGCACAATCGTTGAACTGTATTCAAGTCAGATGCATATTTTGTCATGAAAAAAACCCACCTCGTGTTGCATATAAGTCTGTGACTGAGTATGCTTAATAAACATAATGACTTGGAAAATTGTCTACAAATCTGTTGAATCCATTATAAATAATATTACATCAAAGGTGATTGTTAGCTTTGAGGAGGAAAAATAACGTGTTTTTCATACCTAGATCTCAAAATTCTCTGCAGAAAATTATCATTAACATTAACTGGGTTTTAAACACAACTTCCAAATGCAGCAACTTGATTAAAGTCACTCAGCAAGTAAAGGGTAGAAATGTGAACAAAACTGAAGCAGTAAAGTTGAGAATTGAGGGAAGAGAAAACCTTAGGTCTGGTAAAGAAAAGCAAGAGGTGAGCTGGATTTTCTGTTTGGGGTTGTTTTTTTGGTGTGTTCTTCTTTAGATTCTGATTTTTAAGCCTTTTTTAGTTCTGGTTTTTTTTAAGGTTTCCCCCTGCTCCACTTTAGCCATGAGGCCTCTGTGCTGGCTTTGAAGGCAGAGCGAATATTCTCATTTAACTATTGTCTTCTAAGAATTTGGACTTAGTGGCACTGCTAGAAGATTGGTCTCTCAGACCTCGGATTTGAGGCTATAATACTAGTTTGTTAACTTGTCTGACAACTCTGTTTCAGACCTACAGCGAAAATAACACTGTAGGTATTAGTTAACGAAACAAAAAATCATGATGCTCCTGATCCTATTGCCCATGCATGTAATAAACGTGTTAGAGCATCTTTAAAACTGTCTTGCATGTTCATAATTCATTTAACATTACACCTACTCTAGTACTTTTTTCCCTCTATAGAAATCAAGTTCCTGTTGGAAAAATGCCAGCATAGACTGAGTGACATGCAGAAGCCTTTGCTATTGTGTGACCCCTTGACACTCAGTAATGAAACCAGTCTTCGGTGTTTGTATAAAAAGAACATTCAATTTTCAGGGAAATGTCAGTAAGATTATTTTTATTTTCTTCTATTTTATTTATTTATTTATTTATTAATCATTGTTTAGGTTCAATGTGTATTTCAAGAGCTGTATTTTTAGATATCAGTTCTGCAAAAATATTGTGAAGCTTTGATTTTTTGAATAATTTCACTTTTAAATAAGAATGAGGGGAAAATCATGTAAAGGAAGTTAAAGTAAACAATAAAAATGTCTTTCTAGTGGTCATAAACTGACATTTTGCATATGTGAAACAGTTACCTATATGCACTTTCAGGCTAAGGGATGCACCCTTGTAGCTCACAGAGGAAATCACAAATACATGGGGTCAGCATTAAGGCTACATTCACACAAAAACACCAAAACAAATCCAGCTGCACAAGATTCACATAGAGTTATGAAAAAGGAATTAATCCTCTTCAGAAATCTGTGATCTAATCATGATGATTAGAGCCTGCTCAAGTTATTAATTCTTAGTCATGAATGTGGAAGTGAGACAGGAGAGGAGAAGGACTAGTCAAACCTATATTTTAGTTTGGTTTTATTGTTGTTTCTTATTGAAGAAACATCTGAAGTATATAACTGCACTGCAAAAACTCCATGCCATGTTACTTGTAAAAATGAAAGCAAAATGAAACCTAGATACACCATGGTCTGCTAGCAACAGCAGTCTCCTCTCTGAAAGAAAGAGTGAATTTGAATTTCCATCAGGCAGATGAAATAAACAGCTTGGATCTCTTGGCTGAGTGTCCACTATGAACTATTTTATCCACCTGTAGAAAGATTTTGCCCTCTTAGATTTCATCCGTGGATGATGTCTTTCTATGTGCAAATTAAATATTCTTTAGCATTGAAACTATAAAAAAGGTGCCCCACTTCCAGGGCACGCATGCTGATTGTCTTAATAAGGAGCAGTTCTCCTTGTCTCAAAAGATTTTAGGCAGTTAATGCAAAGTAGAACAGCACTAGAGGAGAAGTGCTGGAGAAGAATGACCTCAGAGCATCTTTGTGTCAGGTTCATTCTACTGAGAAGTCAGGTACCTGAATTCTAGCATAAATTCCAGGGGAATTTGAGGATTTTAATAAAATGGAGTAATGTCAACAGCAGACCCTGAACTTATTCCTTTTTAGAACTGCCTTTTACTTCATACCTATAGGATAAGCTGATTGAATTGTCTTCAGATGGAGGGATGTCTGAACTGTGACGATATCACTGGAGTGATTAATTCTTTTTTAAATAGAATTTTAAATACCCTATCACAGTATAATCCAAAAAGAGCTTCAGGATGTTCAAGACTGTCTTTCTGAGGAGAGGAAAGATATCAGTGGAAAGTAAACCCTCTGGATCTAATGATTGTAACATGAGTTGCATTTACTGCAGATATTGTTTAGAGAGTCCTTCTGCTGTTACATGGAAAATAGTGGAATGGAATTCTGGTTTCACTTTAGATCTAACTTTAGAAAAACAGGCACTTTTATAGCTTGTCTTAGGTGACTTCTCTTAGCTCTCTAAATCGCAATGACTTGAAATGAAGCCCTTCATTTCCTGTCTCCCTTGATTACTCAAAGTTGAGACTGTTGGACAAGACGCTGGGGAAGATCAGTCTGTGTAGGAAATGTACACTTTATCCCATAGCCACTAAATCATTCACAGAGTGTCATCCAAACTTCCAACTAATCTTTCCTTCCAGGACAGTTTGTTCAAAGCTGTCTTGAAAAGCACTTCTCCTGAACACATACTTTGGAGATACGTTCAGTCACTGTATTTTTCTCAGTGTCCTGTTGCTGACCAAAGATAGTGATGCCTAACATCTACTTATCAATGTACATATGAGTTCAGCGTAAGAAGAGCTGGTGTGAATAAAAACTTGAATTGAAACAGATGAAGACATGCTGTTCCTTATGGTGAAAAGAGGACATGGTAGGTAAAAGAAAACTTAACAAAAGAGAGTTATAATTGCTGAATAAACAACCTTGCTGAGTTGAGTAAGGGAATAATATGTTGTCAAAAGGTAAAATAGCTTTCCTAGTTTTGTCTTATTGGTGCCCAAGAGTAAAAAGATGTGTGTTCAGCAATTAATTTAATTTAATTTTAAACTTGACCATTGCTATAATCCTTGTGAAAAGTATTGCATTAGCTGGAGAAGATAGTGGGCTTAAAATTATCTGCATACATGTGTTTCTGAGAAGAAATGGATTCATAAGGGTGTGTAAGTGGATGCTAAACCAGGATCTGCTATACAGGATGTAGGAATTTCCTATTTAGTTCTCTGTATTTCAGAAATAACACAGTACATTTACATTATGACCCTGAATCGCAGGAATCAAAGCAAATGTGACTAGTAACTGCAGCACAAACAGAAACTATCCATTAAGACTTGATTAAAATCCATTCATGTCACAAAACTCTTGTTAGCACCAAGCTTCAAGCTGTCTGTGACTTGATTAAGAAAATGCCCTTCATTTCATTCTGATATTTCAATGCATTTCACAGAGACAATCATGTAAGTACTCATACATTCATTACACACTCGGATTGTCAGCAATATAAAAAGTTGTGCGGTGCTCTGTGTTGATGCGAAGTACATGTCAGTGAGTAAGCCCTACAGATGCTATAATTCATATTGTCACCTCAGGTTGTCTTATTGCATCTTGCTAGTGAGAATCAAATAAATAAATATAAGGTATACCTTAAAGTTATTTCATTTTGTACAGGGAAAGTAAAGCCCATGCAAGAGAGCATATCGTAGTTTCAGAACTTTTACCTAATTATTCTTACAAGCCTAAGTGCCTCAGACTTCTGTTGATCCTCAGTTAAGAGGCAAAATACATATTTCGACACTGTGAGGCACTAAAAAATCTGAATTATCTCCTGCAAGCTTGAAATTCTTTCCTATCATTTTCTTTTATGCTTTTTCTGAAATATTTTTGTATTTTGTAGATGTTTCAGTTTGTACCTTATTGATCTTCACTAAACACTTTCCATTAACAGCAGTGTATTTCCTAAATGACCTTCATTGTGAGAGAAATGCTTTCCTTGACTTAAAAGGAAATTTGGTTAGCCATGGTGAAACCACTCCAGATGTATTGTTAAACAATCTGGACAGGTATCTAAAAGATAATGGAAGAGCTATCCTCATGCTTTATATATGAGGTAACCTAGCCTGATCCCAGCAGAGCCTCTAAAAACTAATGTATGGAAGGCATTATGTGCAAGTGCATGGGCTCCTCAATAAGAATCGTACTTTACAGTTTGAAACACGTTTTGCAGTTTCCTTTTAGCTTGGCACCTTTCATACTGATTTTGCTTTAGACATTCAGACACATGATCACACATTTAAATGAGATAGATGTGGATTGGAAATTATCTTGCCTTCTAAAGTAGCCAGATCTAGGAACTACAGTGGGAATTAAACAATACTACGAATTCTGTTGGGGTATTTACAAGTGTACACATGTGCAAAAACATACATAGATATTGACCCCCACATATGTAATGAACATACAGAATGAACATGTGCATGTCATAGGATTCATCCTCACACACCCTACTTTAAAAGTGCTTATAGGTTTGTTCATGTTTATCGTTGAAATTTCTCAGTGTTGTGAAAGATTACAAGGTCATTACAGCACCTCAGAAATGCTTTTCTTCACCCCTAAATTCTTGATTAAGTTCTGAGTTCAAGGTAGAATTAGCTGCAAATTTGGGCCAGGATACTCCAAGAGATCAAACTGAGATTTAATTGAAAGTTACTGGCACAGCACATATTATAGGCATTTGCCTCTGGATGTAACTTTTCTGGTGTATAATTATTTAAAATAAATTTGACAGCACTTATTGTTTAACCATTGTCAAGCCAGTCAAAGCTACCTAGAGATCTAGGGGAAGAAATGTCACACTGTGAATTTAATATCACTCAGATTTATATTGGTTTTCTCCTGGCCTCACAGATAATAAGGAAACATTGCTGTGAAAGAGCAAGCAGTCAAAAAAAATAAAATAAAATCCTTCCCTGCTGCAGCTGTATAGAGAGACCTTTGTAGGATTTTGTGTACTGTCTTATCTTTCAGTGGGGAGAGGGAAAGAAGAAAGCAGGAAATAAGCAGGAGTTGTAATTCTGTTCTTTGTTTTCCTTTATTCCAAGAATTACTCGATGCTCTGACATTGCCTATGCTGATACACACATGACTTCACAATCTATTATTCTTAGTATAGGAATTAACATCCTCTAATTCAAGATGCAGTTCCTACTAAATGTATCATTCCCTCCTATATGTCTTCTGTCAACAGAGAGATGCCTCAGAAAGCTATTATAGAAACTCTGATGGGAAAAAAATATTTTATGATGTTCTTACCAAACTACCCACAATTCTTTAATATCCCCTGTGGTTTAGATCATTGTCCTTTCTTCTAGAGTTTAAAAAATCCATTAAGTTTTATCATGAAATATTGAAAAACCTGAATTTGTTCATATGATTTGACCCTAAATTATAATGCACATAAATCCTAAAATGAGAGATTATGGATAAATAATTTTTTAAAGTAAATATATTCTTTTTTATATTTTTCCTGCATATCTCTTCTACTAAAAATATTTTTTTTCAGAATTTGGCCTAATATTTGTAGCTTACTGGGCTACAATTGTCCTCAACTCTTTTATCATGTGTACTTTATTCAGCTGTCTAAATCATTCTGGTTATCATATGCGGATTGTCCTTTGACAGCCCGTGACCACTTTCATGCAATGAACTCTGAGCTGTTGATTTGTGGTCATTTACAGCTACTAGACCTATTTCATTTGGTAAAGAAATTTCTATTTGAACCTTTAGGTGCAAAATTAGAACTCTACAACTTTGTGCTAACCTGAAATGATCCAGGCTGTGCCATGAAGCTGGAGTTCATAATTCAAAGTTATGTGGTGAAAAAAAGGGTGGAAGAAAGAGTAGAGGGTTGCCTAAGGGAGGAAAAGTTTGAGTTGCGTACACAGTATGTTGATCTCAGCAGCAAGGTCACACCCCACAGCTGACCAGGGGAGAGGCTATGAAGAAACTAAAGATGTGCTTTTCCCCTACGAAAACAGAAACCTTAGAAAACAAAATATCAGAGAGAAATGCATCATTATACTCACTTAAAAGCCTGAAAAGCTCCTGAATGATAAATCCTAGGTGAATTCCATGCCTTTAGAAAACATGGGTTACGTATTTGTTGAACAAACAAACCCTCAGTCCTTGCTGAGACAGTTGGATACAGGCAGAGGACAGCAGAAGTACCAAGGAACTGACATGAATTCAGCAAGTCTCTTCTGCCCCTTAGAGCAGAAATTCGGTGCTAAATCAAGAAAAGTAACCCAGACTACACAGGGAGAAGTGGGAGAGGCCTTCAATCCCCACGTTACAAGTGGACAAACACCACTGATTTGTGTTACCCTCAATTGCATCACTGCTGCAGAGATGAGCAAGGTATTTATGAGAGTGCCTACCCAGGCCATTACTGATGTTCATGAAGCATGTGACAGGCCATAATGGAGATGTGAGGTGAATGCAAAGAGATTCTCCCTAATGAAAAAGGGATTGGATTCCATTAAGCCTCTGTCAGCACCAGTCTTGAAAATATTAAGAGAAATAATGAAATATAATTAAAAAATAATTTTCTTCTAATGAAATAAAATTAAATGCTAAGCTGGCACTGCTGTGTAGGAAAATAAAGCATAGGAGTATCAGCATCAGGATGGCTTCATGCTTAAGGGAGGAACGGGGTCAGTAATTAAGCTCAGTCATTCCTCTCAACTCCAGAGCTCCAGGAAGGTCACAGAGGTGGGAGGATGGACCTGCCGGGATGAAGAGAGGCTGCATAGTTCAGGGCACAGAGCCGGATGCCCATGAGCTCCAGCTTTCTGCTTCACTTTGCTATTGTCCCTTCCCTGTGATATTAATTAGATCTTTTCCTATCCCCTTTTCCATTCTATATCTTTCTAGAGTGCACAGACTGTGGTATTGCACCATAGGAGTTTGTGTGGTCCTTGGTTCTGTAGATGTACACATAAGGCAGAGAATCGTAATTTCTGCGGAGCAAGAATTAGCAGAAATGACCAGAACAATCATGGCAGGTCCCTTATGTCCTCACTCTATGAAGAGCTGAGCTGCTCTATTTTTTTGTCCTATTTATTTGATTTGTCTTTTAGTATATGGAGATGGTGAACAGTAACAGCAATATCTGGAAAACAGGCATTCTTATTCTATCCTTACAGCACTGTAGTGTCATGTAGCCCTAATTTAAATAAATAAATCCCTTTTTATGTGAAAACCTGACCTCTACTTAACAGCATCAGTAGTAAATAATAAGAAAATACATAAACATATTTCCCAGGCAGAGCAAGGTATTTGCTAACAGAACAAATGTGATGCTTTCCAAAATTTCTTTAATTTTACTGGTTCAGTTAACCTGCTCCCCTTTGTAATGAAATGAACTCTCAATGGTAAAACCACGAGCTCAACAGAGTTGAAGTTCAGAAAAAATACATTTCACTGTCTATCCCTATAATAAGCCCAAAAACCTGTGCATAAATTGGAAGAGAGCTAACTCTCCTATGTCCTTTTTACCTCCCGTCTGTTGGACCTGTGTGACTCTTCCAGTCTCAACAATGTTTTAAGTTCCAATAGGCACCACTGAGCTAAGGTTATTTTTACAAGCCAAATTAGTAACATGTCCTATTGTACCAATAATAAAAAGGCCATCCAGGCAAAAGCTACTCAGTACCACTTCTATGGCCAAAACATGTAAAAAATCTCCGTATGTGATATGCTGTAATGCAAACAGAGTTAGTTTTGGGGTACCATAATCCTCTTTGAAGATGTGGCTTCCAGCTCCCAAATGCTGTGTAATCAAGGCAAAATTGTGGAGTTTTAATCTTAAATAGGAATCAACTTTCATTTTTGTTTTCATGTTTTCTTGTTTTATTTACCAAGACATTAACATACACATATGCATACAACATATTTAATTATTATAAGTTTCAGCTTTCTGCATTTTTTTTAGATGTTTCTTGTTTGCAGGAGTCCACTTGGTTGGGTGGATTACCTTAAGTCAAAGTAACCTACTTTTGTGAAGAGTTAAACGTAATAAACCAACAAATCATTCAAACTGTTCCATATGATATGGAAGAAACAGAGTGAAAGATGATACAGGAAGGCATTTAAAATATTGTAGCATATGAGAACTTACAATTTTAAGCAGAGAAAAAAATCTGTCCACATGTCAGGAACTAAACTAAGAAATATTGTATAGATTTTTTGTTTTATTTTTACATTCTTCACATTTCCTGTTAATTGTCCTTAAGGAAAACTGTACCAGCAATTTCAACATGAATCAGATTAAATGCATTTAATGATACTTAACTTTGTACGGATGGCTCCTTAGAGGGAAAACCAGAAAACAGAGAATTCAATAATCTTTGAATCATATTCCAGATAGGAATTAGCAAGCAGTTCAGGCTCTTGTTTACTGACACAGGCTTGAAGTTTTGCAGAAAGACTTTAAGTAGAGACAGCTCCCACTGAATTGAGTGATGTAGGGTAAGGCCTCCATACAGCATTTCTGAGACTGAGTTAAAATACCCACATGTTGAAACCACATCCCCAAATCCCTTGCCTGAACCTCCAACTTTCCTAAATAAATAACGTGACTGATTGATTGTCACAAATACAAGCTGTATCTCCAGTTCTCCCAGTTTGCATAACATTTATTTTCCGTATGTTATCAGAAGAATTCATTCTTCAACCATATTCACACATTTACCTATCTGAGTTCGGTAAATACACTCATTCTTACATGGATTTCATCGACTCATGCCCTCAGACCCATTTACTCACAAGGACCAAGGCATGTGTGTTGAGATGGGTCTGGCCATGATCACTTGGGTGACACTGGATATCAGGTCTCCTTATTATGCTTTGCGGTATCCTTGGCTGGCAATGACAAACTGATTTTCAGATGTGTCTTTGTTTAGGACCTCTGGCATTATTATTTTATCTGACTTCTCATAAGTCCTAAGAAAAATTCCCAAATTACACTGCATTTTATTTTCCTTCTAGAGTGGTTTTTGGTTCCAAACCCCTAACATTTGACAGAGAGTAACACAACAATGCTACCTCAATGCTCTTCCAGTGACTAAAGACACCCTGAGGTCTAAAAATATTTAACAACCATTTTGCAGCTGTGAGGAATGTTTTTACCATTCCAGCTATCACTGGCTTATTCTTTTCCCAAATCTCTTTTACCTCAACTCTTAGATTGAGATTTTTAGTTCATTGGGGCAAGAGCATCTTTTTAAAACTCTGACAGGTACTTTTTTTCTCAGCCAAACAGAGCTCTACTCCATTGTTTGCTGATAGCACTCCTGGGAGAATTTTTACTGAATACTACTACATTTTTACAGCTCAGGCTGAAGCTTCATATCTGTGAACAGTTGAAATTAATTGGGCACTTGAAATTGATCTTCTTTTAAGGAAAACTTCAGCATTTAAAAAATAAACAACACCTTTATTTGTGACTGGCCTGATTTAAATAAGCCATTAGCTAAAATTATGTTTCTTCTCATTTTTAAACTCCTGAAGTAGATGATTATGGCTTGGTTCTTAAACTGGTTTCCTAATTTTCTTGGCATTTCATATAATACAGAGGGAGCATTCTGGTTTTCTTTTCTTTTTTTCTTTTTCTTTTTCTTTTCATTTTTCTTTTACTTTTTCTTTTTCTTCTTCTTCTTCTCCTTCTCCTTTTCCTTTCCTTTTCCTTTTTCTCTTTTTCTTCTTTCTTTTTCTTATCCTTTTCCTTTATCTCTTTTTCTTCTTTTTCTTTCAGTTTTTCTTTCCCTTTTTCTCTTTCTCTTTTCCTTTTCCTTTTCCTTTTCCTTTTCCTTTTCCTTTTCCTTTTCCTTTTCCTTTTCCTTTTCCTTTTCCTTTTCCTTTTCCTTTTCCTTTTCCTTTTTCTCTTTTCCTTTTTCTTCTTTTTCTTTTTCTTTTTCTTTTTCTTTTTCTTTTTCTTTTTCTTTTTCTTTTTCTTTTTCTTTTTCTTTTTCTTTTTCTTTTTCTTTTTCTTTTTCTTTTTCTTTTTCTTTTTCTTTTTCTTTTTCTTTTTCTTTTTCTTTTTCTTTTTCTTTTTCTTTTTCTTTTTCTTTTTCTTTTTCTAATTCTTTTTCTTTTTCTTCTTTTTCTTCTTTTTCTTCTTTTTCTTCTTTTTCTTCTTTTTCTTCTTCTTTTTCTTCTTTTTCTTTGTCTTGAAATTTGCTATGAAACATTTACTTTCGAAATATATAACTTGGCTGCTACATATTACATTCTTAGTCTTGTTAATATCCTCAGTGTGCAAATTACATCACAATCAAAAACCGGGCGTGCTGCACAACCCACAGATTCAGTCTATGGAATGATCCTTATTTTCTGTACCTTCTACAACCAAAAAACCCCAAATTCTTCCACTAGACTTCATTAATCCACCATAAGTGTGTGTCTGAAAGGAAGCAGCGTTATTTCTTGGACATGATTTCGTTTTTTAGCTGTCTAAATACAGGTTTTGGAGCTCTTGTTGATGAATGTTAGGTTTTATATAAGTAAAACTTCCAAATGTCTTTCATAAATCATTGAGAATTAGGATTTATTTTTCACAACTGACACATTTTAAGACTATGTTCTCTACCTGAGCTTGTCCCTAAAATGGAAGGATGTAATAGAGAGAAAAAGGGAATAATGAAGGGTATTCTTGTGTTCTAAAACTTGTGAGGAGATATATTTTGTGAATCACACTCTGAAAATGCCTGGGTTTCACTACTGACTACAAGAGAGCTCAGTCACCTGCTCAGATGTAGTTGTTTAAATATTGGTTCTCCAAAATTAGGTAAGATGAACTGTACATTACATGACTACTGTGGAACAGTATTATTTTGGATTGACAGAATTCTAAAAATAAGAGTTTTGAAAATAAATGCAGCTTTAACAGATTTGCTGTGAACTTGTTACTGCAAAGTTTGAATAAAATCAACACTTCTGATAATAATAAATTTATTCACTTGAACTCACACTCTTGATAAAGATCAGAGTACACCTTATGCAAAACTTGGCAGTAAACTAGAATAGCAGAGTTGATACAATTTATAGTGCTGATTAGTTATTACGTACAATCATCAGTAAAATATAAGTTGAGCTTTTGTTGATTTTTTATCCAGTTTGATTCATTTTTTGGCAGACTATACAATTGTTTTACAAGCACTGAAAGCATGGAGGTTAAAGCAAATGTTAAATATGCTCTTTAAGAATAACATTCTTCCTGGAAAAGGAGAAGAAGTAATTATATTTGCCCTGAATTTGTGGATTAGACCATGTTAGCTCTGGGGTCAAGACAGCTTTCAATATTTACTTGCAATTCTTTTGTTATATTAGTCTGATACATGTTGAATAAGACACCAGTGCAGCTCTGACATTTATCAGAATGTTCAATGTGCTCTTTTTAACTATCTTAATCTAAGCAATAGCTCAAATTTTAAAATAAATTTTATAAAGTATGCTCCTGCATTAAAGCCACAGGTGCAGATAATCAAGTCTTTTTTAAATCACTCCATCTGAGCCTCTTCGATGGTTCTTTTGTGCCACACACCTAACAAATTTCTTACCTTTACCTGTGCAAGAAAACCACAATTCCCGTACTTTGTCCATTCTGTTTTGCACTGCCAACAAAGAGATCTCTTCTAACAACCAACTTCATGCTTCTTTCCATATTAATCTTTATACTTGGAAAAATGTCTTCCAAACATGAATTTATCAAATCAATTCCCTGGTGACAAAATTTATGACGAAGTCTCATTTTCTTGATAAGCATAAGGGGAAGGGTGGGGAGCAAACACGAAAGTGATGGGTTGCTTTCATACAGACATATCATTCTCAGCAAGCAAATGCTGATCTTCTCTTTTGATGTCCTGAAACTGTATGAGGCAGTTCACAAAGCAAACTTGCATTTTTGTCTTTAGCTAGGATTCAAAGTAAATTCAATATGACACAGTAAATGTCTGAAGACAGACAAGAGTAAAGGCAAAGAAAAAGGTTGGATGTAAATGACAGTAATAATTCACAGACATGATCAAGGAGTTAAGAGGTGTGAGATGTAGTCTGTCTGCGTAGCTGAACTTGTGTACTGATTGCAGATAGTGGGAATAGCATTTAAGTTCATGTTAAATACAATGAATACAACATTGGCCCCTGTGGAGAAATTTCACTCTGAATTACTGTCCTTGTCATTGAAGCATACCCAAAAACTTTGATTAGAGATCAGCAAACCGACCTTTGGTGCTATCAAGAGTGACAGCAGTTCTGATATTTTCATTTACATGACATATAGTCTCACACGCAACTCGTGGATCAATAAAAAGCCATGTCAGTCTCCAGTTGTGATTGAAAGCCATTCCCTGCGTCGGTTGTTACTGTGAAAACCTGTTCATTGGTACTGGGGTGGGAAAACATGCTTGATGAAGGGCAAATGAGTTGTTCATTATCAAGTGAATTTGATTCATTATTAGTCATTCAAAAAGCTCATACTCTGAGACAGGTGATTGTCTAATGTGACAGATTGGCTGCCTTTTTCATTTTGGGCATAAAAATCATTCTCAAGTTTCATCGTGACTTTGGCACAAATGCTCTTCCTGGGAAAAGTGTCTTTAAAAGAAATGTTCTTTCACTTTGCAAAGTATTTCACAGTAGCCAATAATCACACATCTACCTACAGGTACCTTCTTAAGGAATCTCCTTTTACCCTAAAACAATATATCAACACTTTCAATGACACTTTTACATATCTGAAGGAGATCTGTTTATCTACAGAGTTATTTCAGCAAACTGTTAGGAGTTTCCAGAAGTGTCATGCTCCTGTTGAAGTATGAAACACTCAGCATTTATACTCCTAGCAGGAACAGAAGCACGCAGACAGGTGCTTTGAGGTAGCCAAAAGCACTTCACAAGGCTGATTGAAATAATACAGGACCTCCTGGAGCCCCCTGCTCTACCAGAACAGCAAGTGGTTGCTACATATTTAATGTTCATGGAACGGAAGTGAGACTTTGGCATGGAGATCAAATTGAGATTGACACATGTTTCGGTGTCCATGTGCAGATATATAGAGGTCTCCTTTTACTCAGAAGAGATATAGTAAAGTTAGTGAACAAATCCTAGTAAAAACTCATCTCACTCTAAGGTGACCTGCATTCAGTTCACTTCTAGTGCAATTTGAGACACTTCACAGTGTCTAAGACAACACAGGATTGATGCTGTGACAGAGGACCCACCATACACCAGTTCCTTCCGGAGCAGCAGCTAGAAATTGAGAGAAAGGTAATAGAGGGAAGGTAATTAAATATAAGTGCCTGAAGCAAAATCCCATCTATCCTGGGTCATGGTGAACATAGTTTGCTTTCTGAGTTGAAGATACAGGTGGGTTGCCTTCAAGCCATGAATATTGGAAAAGGAAAGTGAACTTCACTCAATCACAAAAAAGTGAATAGTCAAATAATTTCAGGTTTTATTTATAGATATGAGTTCCCTGTCATTCACTGCAAAAGTAACACCATGGGGGATGATGCGTTGTCATTCTTTTTTGCCTCTATCCTCTTGCAATTTTTTGTCTGCTTGAATCAAGTGACAAAAAAATCTTTCAGAATCTTTCCTGCTTTCTCATAGCACCTTTCCACCTTTTCAAACCAGAACTTAATGCCTTCGTCACCCTCTTTCCCGAGACTACTATCTCAACCTCACATTCATCACTTTGACATCACAGTCTTCCCAGACCTATCTCTCATTTCCAAACTTGACATAACACCTTTCTTACCCACACTATCCTACAGACAACCTAATCTACATAGACAACTTACAGCGTTCCGTGACTTCAATGACAGCAGCACCTGAACATCATAAGACGAATCCAACTCCAAAATCACAATAACTCCAGGTCCCTTTTTGTGATCTGACTATCAGATATGGATAAGTCTCACACATCTTCCATGTTGTTTTTTCCTTTCTTTTCTCATCTTTTTTTTTCCCTTTTTTCTTTCACTATACAAGCTAGAAACAAGTCATGGCTGAGTTCTAACTCTAAGGAAGATTGATTTTAGGTGATACATGAGGAATCTGAGAAAACCTTTATATTTTACCTTTTTGAACTCTTTCTGAAATGGATAAAACCACAATTTTTCAAATTCTCCAACTGAAAAACATAAGAAAAATGAGATTCACAAGTATCTGTTTTCTGCAGTCACAGGAAGCTCACCCCCACATACTGTGTCCTCAAGTCCCTCCTGCCCTTCACAATTACTGTAGTTTTAGAGGGATAACCTTATTCTTGAGTCCAGGAGAAATAACTCGTCACATTTTGAATTCCCAGTGTGTCTCCAGACGCAAGAAGCAACACTTCAGAGGTTTCTCTTCTCTTGCATTCCTTTTTTTGCTTTGTGTTGCACTAGATGTGCCCTTTTAACAACTTACAGGAAGGTAAATTATTTACAGCTATTTTTTTCCAGCCTGTAATCCTCTAACACTTTCTTAAGAAAAAAAGAGAGAAGCAGCTTCCTGGTGAAAGAACTACTCTAATTAATACTGATCTGTTCACCTGCTACTCAACTATCAAGTAACATTTCTGGAAAATGTGTGGAAAAATATAGATAAGACCAAGGTGCTCCAGGAGTATCCTGCCATAGGTCTCCCAGTCCTGCAAACTGAATCATAACAGGAATAACTCTCTGGAGTGATTTCTATTGGTGCTGTGGTTATTGTTTTACACCCTCTCTTTTATCTCACAATTTTTTTTTTGTTTGATTATGTTGTTTCATTAGAGGTTTATAAGGCTGCATTAAAGCATGGAGGTGTGAAAATGGTGACTTCAGAAACCATTTGCAGAACATGTTCCTGTTTCATAAGCTATTTATCTTTTTACAGATAGACATCATTATCTCCTTTCTCACTTTAAACTGACAGTGTTTTTAACACTGTCCTGTTCAGGCACCTGTTTATTTGCTGCTGGTGTCGGTTTATAAAGCTGCAGATGTGTAGGCTTACATCAGTTTCCAGATATGGGTCATTTTGGCCAAATATGTTTGAAGATGCACACATGAGTAGTTCAGGCAGCATTTCCAAGGGGACAGGGTAAACAAATTGTGGCAGAATTATGGTGGTATGTAGCTGAGGCAAGGTGGATTCTATAATCTTCTACTACCACAGTTTAAGACTGTCCTCAGTTTAAAATGCACGTGAGGAAAGAGGAATACACTCTCAGGAAAAGCTCCTGAAAATTGGTACTTTCAAGAAGTGATGTCTATACAGCACACCAAATTTGATTCTGGGTGTTGTGGTTCTATAAAAGAAAAATAGATCAGTGGCCTAATGAAACTTAGATCCCCTATTTTATCTTCCTGATGAAGATTAGCAAGAGCTTGAGCATACCATTTCCAATAACATTTCTGAAAAGCAGTGCAATGGTAACACTCCTTGCTCCTAGACACAACATGGGTCTACTTTCATTTGTCCAAAATCTGCCAGAATCTGATGTTTCCTCTTGAAGGCATTTTCAGAATCCTAGAGCACACCTTTCTAGACATGGAGGCTCGTGTGATGAAAACCTAAACCTTGGTGACTTCACAGTTTACTGTAACGACTTTTTTTGACTTAATCTGAATAATATCATTCGGTGATCTGAGATCATTCCTGAGATGTAGAACAGAGCATTTTACACACAAATTCTCTGTCAGAGCAGCAGCCGATGTGCTCCCAGGCTCTTTCAGTCACTCTGCAATATAGGTGTGATGTACCATACGCATCTTATTCACCAGAAAACCCTTCATGTGTCTTAATCCCTCAGGAACTCAGTTTTCTATATGTAAAATGGGGATCAGAGCACCTTTAATCTAATTGTTTCATACGGACAATGTTGGGCTGTACAGAAACAGTATGCAGTCTGTTCCCAGATTTCATCTTAAATTTAAAGAGCTTTCCCCAATATCTTCTTGTAACTTTAATTGCTTTTTTTTGTTCTCCTTGTACTCAGCAAGAGCATTTGCTTGCTAGCTTTGTTGTACTACTATTAATAATAATAATAAAATAATAATAACAGTAACAACAATAACGACATATATCTTCTAGTTATTAAAAGATTAATATAGTTCTTTTTTGTTCTCTGATGAGTGATTCAGTTGCCCAGACACCTGGCAGAATTTCAAATGCCTTTGTGATCCTTCTTGTCCTCCACCTCCCTTATACCAGCCTACCCTTTGCAAATGCTAGGAATAACACAAGGCATCTCCAGTTTTCTTACACAGCAATGCTTTGGCAACTGCATCAAGATTCCCTTTTCTAACAAAGCAATCTAAGTCCCCCTCTGTAGTGTTGTTTTCTAGATCTTTCACTGTACTTCTCTTAATCTTCATCTCCTTTTACGTGCAATGCCCTGTAAAGAAGGCTGAAGCTGAGCATAGTAGGGTAGTTGTGGCTTTAGGCTTAGGTGCAGCAATCCCACCATACAGCCCAGAGGGGAACACACCCTTTTACTTGCAGGATTACACCTTTTACTCTCATCCTAATAAATTTCACATTCAGTGTTTTTCTTCTCATGCTGATAATCAGTATGTTATTTCTCTATTGCATGAGTTTAATTTTCTTCTCCAAAGTGTACAAACTTGTATCTCTTTATCTTAGTATTGAAATACTGCATGAGTTGGGATTCAAACAATTTCTGCAGGGTTTTTTTGTGGAACTTTCCACTCTGATCTTCTCAAGGCTAGTGACCTCTACATTTTTCACCTAAATCAGAATTTACAATTCCATCATTCACATCCACATTGAAAAGTATACCTAGACTCGGGCTTAGCACAAGCCCATTTGCTAACGTCCTACCAGTATGACGGAGAATCTCTCACTATAGTCCATCAAGATATATTGATCAATTGCTGAAAATTCAAGCCTGGCCAATGTAGAGGAAAAGGGGCAGGGAGACAAGAAACAAATTACCTAAAAGTGAACAACAGAGACTCTTGTTGGAGAAAAATATCTAAAATAAAACTTAAGCTTGACAGTGCATCAGCTGTCACTGCTTCATCCTTCTATGATTCACTGCCATGCTGTTGCTGAGAAGAAATTACCTAAAACAGGATTTTGTAAAGGATAGAGTAGTACTTAAAGGAAGTTCCAGAATTACTGGGCATCCTTTCAAGCAAAATCTATTCAACCACTCATTTCTTCCAAGCAATGCCAGACAAAATGGTAATAAATATTAAGCAAAGATAACTAATCACTGTTTGTGATCGCAAAGCTTAACAAACACAACAACCCAAACACAGTGAGTTGCCCTATCACAGTGTACTTTTTCTCCCTTCTATTCTGTGCTGAACAATAAATGTTGTTCTAAGAATATGTTATTTTGTTGGCAGTAAGTGTTCGTGGCGCAATTAGTAATAAATAGATAAATAGACTTCTAATATTTTGAAATTCAGCAGAACTATTAGTTCACCAAGTCCATTTTCCCTCCTTGGAAAGCATGTAGTTTCCCAAGAGGGATACGTCTTATATTACAATAAGGCTACCTATCAATTGCAACAAATACTGCCCCTTGCTGATGACTACCTGTGTTGTGTGTTACAGTTTGCTTTACCCCATCAGAGTCCCATGTATTGTCTCCTGAAAAGGTCTTGTCTTGGGTTATGGGTATTTAACCTCTGTTGTACAGACTTCAGGCAGCCCAGCAGGAAAATTAACTCAGATCACAGCCATCTCCTCCTAACTCTCTTTCCTGGGGTAAATTATGAACAGCGTGCAAAAGCAGCCTGAAGATGGATTTTTTTGAGGGTGCATTGCATTAGACTCTTACCTGTCTCTTACTATATATGTCAAATGTGATGGTATTGGACATGCAGGGTATAGTCCTGCAGCACACACTCCGCATGCCTAGTAATCCTCCACATGGCCAGATTTACCACACATATACAAAACAACTTTCTCCTGAATTTATGTTCCTGCCAGGATGAATTTCTCACACTTACACAGCTAGTCTAAAGCTCTGGGAACGTATCAGTGCAGCTTCTGGGTTTGCAGAGGAGCTGCAGGAAACCCGTTAGTTTGAGCACCACAGGCTGAGACAGTTCCTCCCACGGGTTCAGACAACCCTTCAGCACAAACCTCTGCCAGTCTGGAGATAAAGCCTAATGTGGGTGCACTGATTGCACCTGTGAGCCAGTGGAAGTCAGACAGCCCACCTAGGGATTTTTCATTAGGAAAATACCTGAAAGACAGGATATGTAAGTTTAAAAGTCTCAGTCTTATAGTTTAAAGCTTGGGGTCGCACATCTGGCTGAAATTAGGAGGAACAGCAAGGCAAAAGTATTATACAATCCAATGACTTCTGTTTAAATCCTGGGCCACGAACAGGAATTATTTGCAACGTACACTCACTTCTGCTGTGAAACAACCCTCAGGGACTCAGTTGTCAAAATGCAGATATACATTAGTTACCAGATGGGGAGTGAAAGTAGCTTTTCTGAAATACTCCGTTCTGTGCAATAAACATGAGATAATTCAGAACTGGCTCTGAAGTTAATTTGAAGGGGATCACAGAGAAAACTAACAACAGTAGCTACTTCCAACTTTTTTATTCTGCCAGAATGACAGAAGTTGGTTGGTAAAAGTTGTCTTAACTACAAATATATATCCAAAATTGGAAAAACATTATGTGTCCTATACTAGAATCAGGTGCCAAAAGCTACTGCTGATAGTGATGATTCCCTTTTATTTCAGAACAGAACTGAGATTAAAGGTGATGTGCTGGAAACATCTCGCTTGATCTGTGAAAAAGAGGATAAGGCTAAAAATCAGTCTAGAAGTGGTGCTTAACAGTTGTTAGTGATCAGTCAGTACAAAGCAACAAGAACATTATTATTTTCCACTCAGGTACCTGTTTTAGGCAGTGTATAATAAATTCCAGATCTCATTGCTTTTATTTGCTCCACATTCACTCTTTCAAATGAGTCAGATTCCTTCATTACATCTGTGCACAATACTGGTTCTCTGAAGATAATCTGTCAGTTTGCTGTGTTCTCTGCTTAAATTATAATAACTTATAGGGGCTACCTTAAATCTTATGCTTTTTCTTGTCACTATCAATAGTCGACTGTGATTTTCTTCTCATCATTCTAGCATCAAGAAACGCTGGGAAATATTATCAATTCTGTCTGCAGAGAAAGGAACTGATAACTGTCAGTCTGCCCTGTATTATAGAGAGCTCGTCCTCAGCCCAGAAACAAAGCATTTTCTGGCATTTTGACATGCCTTTTTTTCTTTTAGTTAAAAGGAAAAATAATCAAAAAGATCAATAGGGAGTGTAAACTGCATGAATTTTACTGAATTAGAATTATTTTCTTTTGTCACTGTAGGCAAGGACTAACTACAGACTCATTCAAGGGTTTAATGCAAGCTTTGGATATGCTTGTGTTATTCGGAGTAGTCATCCTTGGAAGTTAGGGGTGGCAGAAAAGGATTAAGTGAAAGCTCAGATTTTGCATCATTTTGTACACCAAAAAGTCATTTGCACAAGGCACGCAAGCACTTCTTGTATGTCAACACACAGAAAGAGTAAGGAGCATTCTCATCAACCCCATTCTCCTGCACCGCTTTTCATGCCCACCAAGACCTTGGGACTTGTGAATCTGAAATCAAGGCTCGGAGACCATGGGGATGTCAGTTACAACTAATAGGAAAATCAGTGGAAAATGGAGATTTAAGAGGACTGAAAAAAATATGCCTGTGCCATTAGAATCAGGATATTATTGCAATAGGAATTCTTGAAAAAGGAAAGAATACACAGGTATAGGATAAAAATATATATTTAATCAGATAAAAGTTATGCGGAAAGGAGGCTAAGCACTTGAATACACCCACACAAGTCAAATACAATGCTGTGCATTGATCCAAAATGCATTTTCCCTTTTTCTGAAAAAAACTCCTATTTTTCTCTTCTTTTTACTTTTATGACTGCTTTATCTAACCACTAACCTGAGCACCCTATTCTATTTTAAATCATCTTTTACAGCAACAACTATTAACTAAAAGATAAAATCTTTGTAGTTGCTGTTTAAACACAGTACACATCCACTAAAGAGCTTAGTCTGAATAATGTAGGGAGAAATGATATAATAAAAAAGCAGCATCCTATGTAGAAGTTTCCACATCCTTGTACTTTCTCAACATCCCTGACTACATGGTTCGTTATTTTTATGCTGGCCACAGGATTTCACTCTATAGAAGTACTTTATCAGAAGAGCTGATGTTACTAATTGCTTCATTGACAATTGCAAACTGAGGAATAGTCCTTTTACTGGAGCAGGAATTCAGCATTGTTGCTGCAGTTAACACATTTCTTCATTGTTGGGTCTACAGTCTCACAAATATACTTTAAATTTCCTGTATTTATTGCTTGTAAACCTTCTGCAGAAATATTGTCCTTAAAGAACAAACAATGCAAGGCATAACATTAGCAGAGGTTAAAAGAAATATTCAGCTGACTGACTAATGGAAGGAAAAATCAATTATATAGACATCTTTTCAAAATCCAAAGCCCTTTATGCTTTTTTTTTTGTCCTTGGGGATGTTTTATCTGATGTAACATTGCTATTAAAGTACCTCAGCTCAACAGAAAATAGTATTGACTAGCATATTGTAAACTCTTCTCTGCTACTACTGCATTTTTCTTTATGTTCAAGCAACTTAATTGTTATTAGGGCCCCTGGATGGTGCTTTTAGATAAATAAAAGTATACCATTGTAAGACAGTAGGGAATTTGAACAATAAATTCTGAGTGTGGCAGGAAATAATGGTAAATCACTGTAACTTGTCATGTTTTCATATGAAAGTGGGGATGCAAAATGAGAATAAGCTCACTGGAGGCATGGGAGAACTGCAAAGAGAAACTTTTCTCTCAATGTTTTGGAATGCTGCCCAGCAACTCAACTTCTTACCCCTGTTCTTGTAAACACAAAACCAATATTGAAATCATAGTGGACACCATGAAGTCAATATAATGTCCCTTTAGGGTCAAACTTCCCTTCTGGTAATTCTCAAAAGACTTATTTCCTCATTGTTTCCCTCTTTTTCTTTTCATATTTAATCACATTAGTCCAAATTTCCTAAAATTTCTCAGACCCAGTCTAAATTTTCTGACTTTATTTTTTCTTCCAGAAAAACGCTGAGTTGTCAAAATCACCATAATCTTCTAAACAAGTCACCTTAAAAGAAAAATAAAAATGTTAAAGCAAAAAGCTGAAACAGAATTTTTCAGTCTTGTCAAAATGAATCTTTTTTTTCATTAGCATTATTATTCTAGCCCAGGATTCTAGCCCAGGAGCTGATAATACTGGGTGCAATCACGCGGTACCTGCTGAACGGCCAAGAGATCAGGCCAAGCCAGCATGGGTTTAGGAGGGGCAGGTCCTGCCTGACCAACCTGATCTCTTTTTATGACCATGTGACTCGCCTGGTGGATGAGAGGAAGGCTGTGGATGTGGTATACCTGGACTTCAGCAAGGCTTTTGACACTGTCTCCCACAGTAGACTCCTAAAGAAGCTGGCAGTCCGTGGCTTAGACGGGACCACTCTGTGCTGGGTTAGGAATTGGTTGGATGGCCGAGCCCAGAGAGTGGTGGTGAATGGTGTCTCATCCAGTTGGCAGCTGGTCAACAGTGGTGTCCCTCAGGGATCGGTGTTGGGTCCAGTCCTGTTAAATACCTTTGTTGATGATCTGGATGAGGGGATTGAGTCCATCATCAGCAAGTTTGCAGAAGATACCAAGCTGGGAGGAAGGGTTGATCTGTTAGAGGGTAGGATGGCCCTACAGAGGGACCTGGACAGACTGGAGACATGGACCGATTCTAAAGGGATGATGTTTAATAAGTCCAAATGTCGGGTACTTCATTTTGGACACAACAATCCCATGCAGAGCTATAGACTGGGGACAGAGTGGCTGGAGAGTAGTCAGGCAGAAAGGGACCTGGGAGTGCTGGTTGACAGGAAGCTCAACATGAGCCAGCAGTGTGCCCAGGTGGCCAAGAAGGCAAATGACATTCTGGCCTGCATCAGGAATAGTGTGGCGAGCAGGACCAGAGAAGTTATTGTCCCCCTGTACTCGGCACTGGTCAGGTCTCACCTTGAATATTGTGTACAGTTCTGGGCCCCCCAGTTTGGGAAAGATGTCAGGATGCTGGAGTGTGTCCAGAGGAGGGCAACGAAGATGGTGAAGGGGCTGGAGCACAAACCCTACGAGGAGCGACTGAGGGATTTGGGGCTGTTTAGTCTGAAGAAGAGGAGGCTCAGGGGAGACCTCATTGCTCTCTACAACTACCTAAAAGGAGGTTGTAGTCGGGCAGGGGTTGGTCTCTTCTCTCAGTTGACCAGTGACAGAACTAGAGGGCATGGACTTAAGCTTCGTCAGGGGAGGTTTAGGCGTGATCTTAGGAAAAAGTTCTTCACTGAAAGGGTGATTGGCCATTGGAATGCACTGCCCAGGGAGGTGGTGGAGTCGCCGACCCTGGAGGTGTTTAAGGGGAGACTGGATGAGGCACTGAGTGCCATGGTTTAGATGATGAGTTGGTGTTGTGTTGGATTATAGGTTGGACTTGATGATCTCAGAGGTCCTTTCCAACCTTGTGATACTGTAATACTGTGATTATTTTTACTTAACTAAATTAACAATTATAATACCTTTTTTAATTAGATGTGCTATAAAGGGGAAACAATGATCCCATGGGTTTTCACTTCAAGAAAGAAATCTAGTGGTGTTACTCAGATGAAGAAGAACAAAACTAATAGTGTAGAAAACAGAACATACGAGGTAAGATTGAAAAAACCAAATGTGTTTAGGTTGGTGCCTTCGGATATGTAAAAAGACTGCTGAAAGTGTAAAGAGAATACAATGGTTTCCAGATTGATTTTTAAAAGGTACTCAGAGAGACCACAAAAAAGTACAAAGTTTATAATAAAGGAAGAGGAATTCATGTTAAAAGTGGACAAAAAAATACCTTTAATATTAGAAAGTTTAAAAAAACATTGGAATAGATAGTTTGGAAAGGTGTGGAGTCTCAAATGCAGTTTGCTTTAAAAATTTTGTCAGAAAAAAAGAATGTGAGAAATTATAGATGATGTTAAACTTACATTAGAACTAAGAAATTAGCAATACTTATCCTAGACCTTTTTTTTTGGTCAGTTTTCTATTTTTTTATTATTTATTTCTTATTACAATGCATCTATGACAATGACCATACTTCAGAAGCCTTTGCAGTTCTTTTGATTCCATTTAAAATATCAGAATTTCCTCTGTAACAGTAGGTTCAATTCTGAACCACTTCTAATGGTATTGTTAGGGATCTAAGTATAGAAAAAAGGGTCAAAGTGTTACATGCAGCTAAATAAATAAAGGTTTCCAAGGAGACTTTCTTAACAACAAGAGAATTAAAAGTCACTGCATGGAAGATTTTAGCAACTCTTTTTATTAATAATAAGAGAGTATTTATGCTGTACGAAGTTAACAGGTCATGCAATAACACTACTGGGACTAATAATTTTATGTATTTATAAATATATTATATATTCCAGCTCAAAAGAAATCTCTCTGCAATTGTAACAGTTAACAAAAGCTTTGACTGATTTCTAAAAATATTAGTTCCTTAGATCAACAAATCATCCCTGAGACTTCACAAAGGACTATCAAGGGAATAAAAAAGGAAATGCAGAAATAATTGTTCAGAATGCAGAAATGTTCAGAAACAATTATATCAATTGTTGTCTGGAGCCCAAACATTCATCTATGCAACAAATAAAGGTGCTGTTAATTGTTTCACAAAACACATTCCAGAACTAGACTGTATCCAAAGCATGGTGCCTGCCTTAGTTTGCTCTACTGCAGCCTGGTCCAGTCATCTGCCTTTCTAAAATGTAACATATCGATGCTGATGCTTCATCTTCCTCTTGATCTCTTGGTTTCCACTAGGCCCTGATGCTTTCGTAGAAGACTGGAAACAGGTATTATGTACTGCAGAAAACACAGAACAAATATTATTGATACCTCTTAATATTGTGTCATACTATTTTTAGAGTGGACAGACAGCGACAAGAAGAGTTGTAAAACTGGCAATATTATTCTTATCGCCAACAGTTGGGCGAGAGTGTAAGGACGGGCAAAAGCAAGAGTATGTGCAAAGACTACACCAACCCAGATGTGTACATACACCTTGAACTCTCTCTTTATGCCCATAGTTTATTTTTCTGTGTACAGGACACGCAAAATTCTTTCAAAATTTGCTAAATAGAATTGAAGCAGTGAAATTAGACTCATTGCCAATTACTCTTCATATCATGGTGTAGGAAAGTTACTGCCATCAAGCAGGAGGCTCTGATATAACATGGGTTTTCCAGGCCCAGAAGATTCTCTCTGTCCTCAAACATGAAGCAACACTACTATCATAAAGGCAGATTATTTTATTTTGCTCTTTGCAATAAGTGGCAGATAATCGCTTTATCTGGTCACCTGGAATTCAGAAAAAATAAAAACTTGCAGCTATTTTATCCTTTATGTGTAACATACACATTGCAATTCACTATTGTGGCTAAATTATATGCAGATTTTATTGTAAATGTATTTAAAAGACCTTTCTTTGTCTTCATGCCCAAGAAAGTATTTCATTTACCTACCACAAAGTTAACAAATGCAAAAGTGAGGTTTGCCTACTATGTTCATTACACGGAAAAATCTCTTCCTTGCATTACTTTTACCAGCACTCATTAATTAATTCTCATAACACTCCTGTAAGTATTAGCATCTGTTAAACATTAGTACACATAGACAGATGGAACCCTTGTGACTTTCTTTTGCCTATTTATTTTTCCTCAAAGACACTTGAGAGTTATCAAGCTTCTTCAATACTTGGACATTAAAGGTTCTGGTCAGATTTTTCCCTTACTTGATGCTGACACTGGAAAGGGTACATTTTATTTCGGTTTTGTTTTTTTAAATATGAACCACCATGGTAATAAAAATAATGAAAAAGCTTATTTCTGTGTGTGAATCTCTCTACATTGTGGCAATAACCCCTCTTGCCTGAACTCACTCCTCAGTACATCTAGCTTATCTTCAATTTCCTTGCATAAAAGAGGCTTCAGGCTTAGATTTTTTTAATACTGGCTCTTTTATTCCACAGACACAACCTTTCTGTTTTTCATCTTTTGTAGGGACAGACATCGGAGGTCTCACTCACGCCACCACTGGCCAAGCATCCCTACCATATAAACTTCTTTAAGATTCTTCTGCCTAAACAGAAGAGCGTTATTTGCCTCATCATAAACAGATGAATTGAGCCCTAAAATGCCCATTTCTCCCCTTTGATTCTGTAGTGATTCTACCTCCCCAGCTGAGGTGGGAATGTCAATCACACCCCTTAGTCTTCACAAAACGCTCCAAAAACCTGGCTACTTCAGTCAGCTATAGACCTATACAAAATCAGATGTGCCTAAAAACACTTAAAGCTTTTCTTCAAGGCTCATTTTCTCTTTGATCATTCCTTGGACTTGCATCAAGAAACTCATTGTTCTTGTGCACTTGTTTTTTCTTTCTAGTTATGAGGATGAGCTGAAGTTATATTCTCCCCTCCTTAGACATTTTCTTTCTTCCTGAGCTGGTCAAGAAATAATGATAAAAAAGATTCTTTTATCATTCTGCTCTTCTTTTCTGCTTTCTTTGTCTCTGAGCATCATGCTCTGCTCATCTTGACTAATCACAAGCATCCCCTACCCTATTCTTTTATTATGGCATTTTTAGAAGCAAAGAGATAGTAGAAATCAGAATTCTGTATGTAATAAAAATTAGATATATTTTCAGATTTTTCACTTTTCCCAAGAAAGAGCCATTCAGGTGATTTTGAACCTCAGTCCAATCCTGTTCATAGATAACTTGCTCAAATTCAATCTCTTTTCCCCTCCATCTGACCATGATGAAGTAATACATAACAGAAGATAGCCAGAAAGCAGCAGGACACATACTGTTCCAAAAATTAAGCTGAAATTCCTAAACCCTGCATACAGTTATCATAGACCTACTTAATGTAGTTTGGTAGCATAAGAGAGGTAAAGCTAGAAACAAAACTGAGTTCCAGCTGAGAAATTCATATGGCTTTGTTTTGTTTATACCATACCTTAAAACCTACAAGATCTTCCTGTCGAGAAATATAAACACTAGCAGAGACAGTCTCAATATAGGTCTTTTAAAGGACACCTTAACTTTGCTTTTCTGTTGTTTTATACAAAAATAATTCCACGTGAAAGTAATCCAATGCAATTCTACTTTTTGCTCGGAAACAGTATAGCCTTTACTAGTGTTTTAACTGTGCTTGGCTGGGGTTATTTTTGGTTATTCTGACCAGTGGAGGACTGCATTTAGCATAAAGATGCAGAGATGCTTTTCGGTTTCCACTGAGACAGTATGAGGAGATGTAAAGCATCTGTGCTCCCCAAAGCTGCAAACAGAATTTTAGACTATCTGTTGCTGAATTCCAACAGTTACACTTCTCTGCAGTTACAAAACTCTTAACATTTCTAAATTCACATTTTTGTCTTTCCCACCACCTGAGAATGCCATCTGCTGTTTATCTCAAATATATCCAACTTTTCATAGTGTGTTTCTCTGGGATATTCTCAAATTCAGTTTTGATTGGACTTTATTTTTCATTTTGGTTTATTTTTGGCTTATTTATTTAATGCAGAAACTGTTCATAGTGCAAGGCACATGGGTTTTGCTGTATTTTTCCCTTCTGTTGTAATATGTCAAGCAATGTGTTTTAGAATTAAAAAAAACAGTTCTTTGAGTGGCTGGCCACAGTCCTTATTAGCACCCATCAAGTAATAGCTCATAGGGATTAAGTTGCACTTCAAATGCATATTCTTGACATGATACAGTCAGAGCACAGCCAAGGATCAAGTAACCCAGAACAGTTATTATATATTTTCTGCTTTGACTAGCAGAATACATTGAGATGCACTTTCCTAGGAGACAGTGACTTTTTGACAACAGAATTTTGGGTTTTTTTGCAAATTGTCAGAGAAATGTGTTCGTTTAAAAAGAAGTCTCATTATGAAGTCTTTTCAAGCTCCATGTGGAAATGCAGTCAAAGTGGACTGTGATTACAGCACTCTTCAAATCAGAGTAAAATGCTGATGAGTGCTTATGCCCCTCAGATATTTTGATGTGGACCTTCTTTCAATCTGTTCTTTTAGTGATAGCTCAATTTAATTCTTTAAAGAAGCGTGAGATTCACCTAACCTACCTATAGTTTCTAAAAACCAGCTGTCTAACCAAAATAATCAAGACTTGAGATACTGTCAATGGAAAGAAGTAGCTGGATGGGGCAAGTACTTGTCTTTTAGAATGGCACAAATCTTTCTCCGACGCTGCCTTTCCTATGGTTTAGAGGAATCTTGGACCACTTCCTTGATACAACAGATAAATTTCAGATGGCTAGAGTCTAAAAAAGAATATACAAAATGAAATTAAAGGGATGGCAGTCACTAGTGGTGTGGTGTTCAGTTCAGTATTGGGGTCAGTACTGTTTAACATATTCATTTGTGACCTGGACAATGGGGAAAAGTGTGTCCTCAGACAGCTTGCAGATGATACAAAACTGGGAGGAGTGATTGACAGACTGAATGACTATATTACCTTGCAAAAGACCCTCGACAGGCTGTAAAAATGGATCAACAGGAAATACATGGAGTTCAGCAAAAGGAAATGCAATGTTCAGCAGATGAGAAGGAACAATCTCAGCATTGGTACATGCTAGGGGTTCTTATTGTTTTGTGGAAGAAGACGGAGCCAGACTCTTCTCGGTGGTGTTCAAAGACAGGTCATGAGAAAACAGACACAGAATGGAATACAAGAAACTCCGCTTAAATATAAAAAAAAAACTGCTGGAAAAAAACCTTGCCCAGAGAGGTTATGGAGTTTCTGTCCTTGGAGATATTCAAAACTCAACTGGACCTGACCTTGAGCTGGAGCTGACCATGCTCAAGCAAGGAACGTTGGACTTGACAATCTCCAGAGGCCCATTTCTGCCTCAGTGATGCTGTGAAGATAATGTGATTTACTAACTTGCTGGGATATTTAATCCAGGTTTTGCAAACTTTAACTAAAAGCCTCTTCCTCCTCCTTTTCTTAAAAATAAAAGATCTGAATTTTTGATGTAGCAGAAGGAAGACAGAGGTCGCACCTTCAGCTTTATCTCATAAATTTTATTGTACAAATATTTCCAGTCTGGGGTTCTCACTCAAATATATATTTGGAGCTTCTTGCTTTAATAGTTAATGTTGCTCTTCTTTCTGGTCACTAAACCCAGTGAATGGACCTAGGGTTTCATTTAGCAGCCCAGATATAAGTATCTACTGCACTTTGGGGTGACCTCATGTATCCCAGACAGCCATACTGGACTGGGAGATGGAGATTCTTGCATTGCCAGTTTAGCAGGTAAATGTTTGAAGATATTATATGTTTGTCCAGAGTCAGATTAAACTCCAGTTACTTTCTTTTGAGAAGAAACCGATATAAAAAAATAGACTGATACTAATTAACACCTGCAGCAGTACTGCTTGAAAATGCTGATGCATATAAAATATACTGAGTAACATAAATATTTCACTTTAGTTTGTTAGTCTTGTGTTTCTTGTATAGTGAGTGTGTGCAGAGTGCAAAAAAAATGTGTTTGAGCTTTTATTTAAAACAGGATTAATCTGTGAACAATATATTCATTTAATTCCTCTATTATTTGCCTCTGATATTTTTTTTTCTCAGTTCAATGGAGAGAGACTTCAGTGCCATCTTAACTGTCTATTTCAGAAAATCTTGCATTAAAAATATGCAGAATCAATGAGAACACCGAGATTTCAAGCTTGGAGCAGGAAGGATTATCCAGTGACTGGAACATAAGCCTGGAAATTACTGTACCCAGGTTTAACTTCCCTCTCTGTGTCGGGTGTTTTATGTTATCCTGGATAATTCATTTTGCCTTTCTGTGCTTCTTACTCCCAATTGTCAAATAATTCTTTCTTCTTTACCTCTGTGGGATATCATAAACCATGTGAAGTGTCCAGATTTTATAGTATTAGTTGCCATAAATGTATCTTAGGCTGTCAATTTTACGCTAGTAAAGGTACATTTTGTTAGAGAATCCAAGTTATTTTGTCATTATACTGCATAACAGAGAAGAGTCAGCTCACAATTTTGCAGAAATATAGATTGGGTTTTGTGAAGCTTTGTTTTGTTTTGTTTTGTATGTTTGTTTTATAACAGGGATTGGAGCTGAATAACTTTTGTCAAAATTAGGAGAGGATGAGGGGAAGAGCCTGGGCTGGGTGGGAGGTGAGGCAGTATGTCAGTGTGTCAGTGTGTGTTACCTACTTCTGCCAAGGTGTTGGAGGGAATGAGGGCAATGACTTCAATTTCTGGCAGATATTCTCCTAAAAGCCCAGATTCCTCCTTTATTAGCACAGCTACTGGCCATAGTTTTTTTGCTAACCCTACTGTTTTTTTCCCAATGCAACTATTTTAATATTCCTAAGACCAGATCTGTAATAAAGGCAGTATTATGCTCAGACACTTGAGGTTCAATTTAATTTCCTAAGCAAAGACATCCCTATATTACCTGAGCCCTATACTCAAAAGGCATATATGACACAGGACCTGCCTGTAAAAGTTCAATGCCTTCTTGGAGAAGATGCAGAATGTCAGTTACCTTAATATGTCGTGAAGCGCCTAGGCTACCTGTGGTTAGATTACTGAATAAGAGCCTGGTTCTTCTGTTTCTAGAGTTATGTGAAATAAACTCAAAATGCACCCACAGAGCAAATATCTGCTCTTAATTGTGAATCATAGGATCATAGATCACAGAATTACCTGAGTTGGGAGGGACCCGAAAGGATCATCAAGTCCAGCTCCTGTTCCTATGTAGGACACTCCCAACAATCACAGTGTGAGGGCATTGTCCAAATGATTCCTCAATACTGGCAGACTGGGTACCATGACTGCTTCCCAGGGGAGCTATTCCAGTGCTCCACCACTCGCTGGGTGAAGAAGCTTTTCCTAATATTCAACCTAAACCTTCCCTGGCACATCCTCCTGCCATTCCCTCTGGTCCTATCATAGGTCCAGCACCTGTGTCACTTCCCTCTCTTGTGAGAAGGCAGTAAAGTGTGAAGTGTAGTGTAGTCTTACTCAGAGCATCAATTACAATACTCATTTCTGACTTTTTATGAGTCTTATTTTTGGGCTTGGACTTTTCTTCTGCACAATAATTAACATTATACAGAACTATCAGAAAACTTGAACTTTTAGGGATGGAAATTACAGGACATTAGATGTCTTGGGTATCTAATAATCTAACAGAAGTTAAGAGCCTAAAAGGCTTTGTAATCCTGTCCCTTCAACTCCAGCATTATGAAGAGCACATAAGAAGAAATATCTGTCAGTCTAATAATTTGCACCACCCAAAGCAAACAAACAAAAATGTTTTTGAATTTCAAATAACCTCCAGCAGAGTTTTCCAGCCTAATATGTCCATGATAATGGATGAGTTGTTTCTCATAATTGAAGTGGAAGTATGGACTTTTTTGTTCTCTGGTTGCTTTGGACATTGTTAGAGTAATATTTCAATTGATAGCCTGGCACTTCACTCCCACTTTTTCCTCACACTACAATTTCAGAGTCAGTTAAGTCATCTGATAATGCTGTTTAATTCTCTTATAAATAACAGGTTTACAGAATGAGAGGACTGCTGCTAAGGAATTATTGTCCAACAGAACAATTTGGGCATTACTTTGGATGACACATGCACATCTATTATTTCAAAATTATTATAGTGGTGATTTCATATAATCTTTGATTAAATTGAGAAGTTATCTTCAGAAGGACTACAGTAACTATAAACCAGTTTTGTATAAACTGATTTAGTATTGGCAGTGTGTAACCCTATATAGTTCTGTTTCAGCTCCTCTACATTTTTTCTCAGACTAATATAAAAGCAAACATACACAAAAGAGATTAAATTAGTTTTCAAGGAGGAAAAAATTGTGTGACAAAATCACATTTTTGAAAATATCACAGTTAACTCATTTTGTTCTAAGAGCTCAGTACAAATACCTTGAAACACCTAAGTCACACAGAACAAATGATCACTATCCATAAGATGACAGATATTTCTCTCCCCTCTTTCTACAGGCATGTTATCCCAGTGATGATTCCTGTAGGATTTCTTTTACCTCCTTTGAAACATGAATTACCTTGGTGAAATCTTTCTATGCTTGAAAAATTACTGGCCTAATGGTAAATCTGCAATGCATGCATAATGAATAACATCAGTTTTTCATTCAAAGGTCTTTAGAAACTTAAGAACACTACGGGGTAAGTGATTTTCCCACCTGCAGACCATTGTGCATTTTCTCTGAAAACTCATCAACTAGTCTCCTCTTTTCGTTTTCTATCACTGTTTTTAGCAGATTGGAATATACAGTAGGCTAAAACTGAACATATGTCTTGCCCTGGTTTTGGATATCTATAGGCTCTTGTGGGCCTCAGAATTTGGGAGAGGAATTGACCTATATTTAAACAAAAAATTGTACCAAATGCCATGATGACACTCTAGAGCACCAAAGACATTCATATATGATATTCATATATTCTGTGGAGGGACTTTTTACAAGGGCATGTAGTGATAGGATGAAAGGAATGGCTTTAAATTGGAAGGGGGAAGATTTAGATTAGACATTAGGAAGAAAATTCTTCATGATGAGAGTGGTGAGACACTGGAACATGTTGCACAGAGAAGTTGTGGATGACCCCTCCCTGGAAGTGTTCAAGGCCAGGTTGGATGGGGCTTTGAACAGCCTGATCTAGTCTCATCTCGACTCTTTACCAACTGTTCAAGAAATATGGGCTTCTGACTGACTGGTTTCCATCTATGGATGAGTTATCTATATGTACATGTATAAATTGTTTTTGCAAGTGATTGATTCTCTTTATGAGAGTTTGACTCTCTTTAGTCAATGAAAATCTGAGACCAGATCCAGTTCCTTCTGAAGTGTCAAGTTCTGTTTCAGATCATCAAGGAGTTCCCACAAGTCCACATATGACAGGCAGGTAAAGCATGGGACACAAAAGCAATCCACAGTTTCTGAGCCAGGAGGTAGAGGCTGGGTAAGGCATTAATTATTGGCTCAATTCAACTTCTTAAGCATAGACATCTAGAGTCTACTTTAATTTTCCCATTTAGCCTTCCTATAACTCTGCAGAAAGGTGCAAGTCCACTATCCTTTCTCTGTTATATGTTACATCTTACGTATGTCTTAGAAGTCCTGTTGTATCTCCCACAGTATTACATATCTAAGAATATCCTATTGAACCAAGTCTAAGAAGAATCCAGCTTATTGTAACCATGAGCAGCGTGAAGTCAGCAGCCAATTTCCTTTGCTATAGGTAATGGGGTTCTCTTGAAGAAATATGTGTCTCTCATGTTATATATGATACAGAGACAAGCAGATACACAACTGTATCAGCTTTAAGTGTCAGCAGAAAGCTACTTTCTTCCCAGGAGGGTCATCACAGGCATAGGTCTGATTAGAAGGCGTTTGGACTTGTATCAGACATTAACCTTTATTTGGAGGTCACATCTAGTTTAGCTACTAGAGGATTTCAATTGTTCTTCTTTTTCCATAGCAAAGGTCAACAAAACCTTACATATCAGAGTTCAAAGGAGGTAGAAAAGAGATTTTCAGATCCAGGATCTCTGAAAGGCAGCGTACATCATAGAATAACTTGGATGGAAGGGATCTCTGGAGGCCGTGAAGTCCAACTTCCTGCTCAAAGTAGACCCGTAAGCCTCTAGAAGCCTACTAGCCCCATGCACAAGAGGTATGTGGAAAAGGTTAGTAGACGGCAATAAAATCATCTTTCACACCCCTTTTGGGACACTTTAAATGGACAGATCCTGATAGAGAAGCAATAACTCATCTCCTTATCTTATTTCAGCTCTTTCTTTCTTCATATTAAAACAAAGCTCTTCCAACTCAGACCCAACTCCATTTGCCATCTTACTGCTTTCAATGTCACAGTCGTTCCCTCTAATGATATTTTTATAAAAGAACACATATTTTACTTGTCAATGAAGTCCCTTTAGATGGTGATAATATATGCTTAGAACAGAAGAAACTGAAGTGAAATAATAGAAAATTTGCACCACACACTTCAATATGCAAAGAAAGACAGACACGCTTAGAAGCAGCAGGTGTGTCATTGCCTGCAAGAGAATTCACTGAAGAGGAGCCGGGAGAATTAGGAATATAATCTGTTAATGTTTAGTCTTCTGTAGTCTTCACATTTAGGTACAAAAGCTTTTCATTCTTTCAGCAAAGTATAAATCAAAAAAAACTTAAGAATTTTTATAAGTGAGGGGATAAAAGTGGGGGCATGGGCCTTAAGTTGGAGTAAATGCAACTTCTTATCTCTGTTTCTCCTTGTCAATTCTCATCAGGATTTTCCAAGTTCTGTCATATCCAACATTGACATCTCTGAGTGAGTGTTTTTATCCATAATCTCTATTGAAATTATTTTTGAAAAGCTAGAATGTTTAATAATTATTTTTAATGATAATTTATTCTAGTGGCAAATGCATTGTTTTTTTTTTTTCAAACTGACCATTTCACATGGCTGTGTTTATTCTTGTGAAACATAAGTATTTAATCGAAAGATATTATAGATTTATGTATCTGTATATTTATAGATAACAGGTTTTTGCTGGAAAAGAGAAGTTTTCATCTTCAGCCCCCAAAATATTAAGTGCTTCATTTTGTAATGACCACTTCTATTAATAGAAGCTGCTTTTCATATTTGAAATCTTCAGATGTAAAATGCAAAGTTTTTTTTTTTTAAGTAACTTCAGAAGACAAATGGTTTCTTTACATTTCACCAACAAGAAACAGACCAAAACTCTGTACTTAGAAGTGTAGCAGTATCTGTAGTGACTAGGTGCAAACCTATTTGAAAATGCTCATTTCTTTTTCTGGCTTAACAAAGCTTCTGATCATCTTGTAACTATAGCAACATAACCACAAGCTGCAAATTTAGACGCTTTTTTTGCACTGTCTATTTTTTTTCCACAATATAAAAAGATAATGGGATACAGGCACTCTGCTTTGTTTGCCTTGTTAAGCTATATTTAAATAATAAGTGATAAATGGAGTGAATTAAAAATCCTTCTGTCTCTAAGTGCTTTTAATGTCAATTTTATTTACCTGAAGACTTAGAGGAGGTGATACCTCTTCCCAAATGTAGGCACATAGGGCCATTTGAAATGCTCTGGGGGCTCCCACCTGGTAATCAGCTGCCAAAAAAAGGGTAGATGTTTGGGAGATTTCAGAACCCTTAGATGGAACAAGACACCTATGTCCAGGTGACTGAATTGCACCAAAGATTGACCATATATTTTTCAAAATATCTTTGATTCTTGCCAACAAGATGACTGATGTTAAACATTTAGGCAACGGTAAGATACAGCCTCCTGGAACATACTAGACAGGAGTATGTCAGGTCCCATATAATCCAATAGGTTGCTCTTTTTCCCTCGGTTTCTTCCCTTGGAGCCTTCTTGAAATTTTTCAAATAAAAAATTTTGAGTGGAATTTAGGGATTTGCCTGTCAGATGAAAACTTAATTCAGCTGCCTGTATAGAGCCTTCTTATGCAGTTTAAGAAGCTGTTCTTTTCCAAGCTGGAGTGATGCAGTTTTCCTGTAGATACTGTGTTATATTTGCTGGTCCGTGAAGATGTCTATGGCAGTGCAAAGTAACCTGCAGTTCTGCAGGGATAACTCAGATGCTATGTCCTCCTGCCGATAACAAAGATCCATGCTATGTAATGAAGACCAAATCAAAAGAGTCAGGAGTCTACATCTAAACACCTATACATGAGTATAGGCCTCTCAACCTGGCTTGATTCAGTGTTTAAAACTGCAAACTAACTCTAAAACTACTTAAGGCGTCTTAGGGTACCTGATACATTGACATGGAGATGACAAAGAAAACAGGATACGCAAGAGATTGTGGTCTTCTGTAGTAGCAGCTGGAGGAAAAACAGTATATCCTAGGACATTTAAAATGCCATAAACAATTTGGAAACTGATTAAAACAGTTGACACTTCTGTGGGTAGCTACAATCCAGAGAAATATTACTCATTCTCTTCATCATGTCAAAGAGATGCAAATAGCATGCAAAAGGGTAGAACTTGTGAAAGATGCTTACTATTAATAATACAGTTAAAAAAGCAGAGTGAAATACTTAGCAAGTATTGCACAGCTCATCATATTTCTAGTATGGGCAAGAGAAATTGAACATTTGAGGACTGTCAAGTCAAATACTCTGGTGTTATAAGTCTTGAGCTCAGAGACAGGCTCAGTAAAAGACCTACGTCCTTCCAGTTAGAGAAATGTGAGTTCTGATTAATATCTGACCATTCAAGATCCGAAGAGTAGATGAGTACATGGCCATTCATGGTTCATCTCTGGAATTTCTCTGTAGTCATTAGAAAGAAACAGAAAAAATCAGAAAGCAATTCACCACAGCTAGTCCAGATTTTCCAGAATAGATTGAATTATATATTAGCAATATTTATTTATCTCCATATTAACAGAGGGTAGAGAGATCAGAGGCGAGCAGATGTGTACCCTAAGATGGACCTTTCCTAAAGAAAGACATAATTTTGCAGCATGTTTCCATATTGACCCCAAAAATCTAACATAGTAATTCATGGCTGCTCTTAAATGAATCTTACATGACTGTATTAGGATATTATTTTTTACAAAATGTCCAAACTCAAGTCAGTATGTTTTTCACTTGTTGTAATCAGTCTGATAAAAAGTCTCACAACATGTCTTGGAGCAAAGCTGGTCAGACTTAATTTTTAAATAATAACACGTTATCTTAATGTTATTTCTTGTCTGCGAGCATAAAAATAAGATTGCTCATATGAATGAAATTAAGCAAGAAAATAATTGTTTGCAAGACCAGGATATAACCACACAAGTGTGTCTTTCAAAGTTTCTCTAACTCTTTTTTTTGATCCTTCCTGTACTACTTAAGTAAATTACTGGTATCAAAATGCAGAGGGAGGGGAAAACACATTCCAGATCTTCTGAAATCAAGGAATGAACTAGATTAGTTGACTTTACAACACATCTAGACCTATAAGGAGTGAATGATCATAAAAAAGGCTAAATAATAGTATTTCAGTGACCTAAGGGCAAATTATATTAACATTGTACCATATCACAATTATAATCATAAAATTGAATGCTCGCTCAAAGATAAATATCAGAATAGTTTAAAGTCAGCATTGTCAATAAGGAATATACGTAATCAGGTAAATTGTTATGAAAATTTACAGTCAAAATACCTACATTTTTTTCACTAATCTTAGTGTTATTACAATACTTACCACAAGAAATTAGCACAGATTTGGTTTCCCTCCTTGTTGACAGATTTCCCAAATAATCCTAACCCAATTGTCAGTCATCAAAACGGTTACTTACCTACCCACCTTCTCACTAACAATTCCCACCTTTCGGAGTTCAGTTCTGCTTTCCTCAAAGAAAGACAAATTAAAATGCTAACTAGAAGTGTTTTCTAGACCAGGCAATTCTGACCAAAATTCCACTTGTTTTTATTACCTTCCTATATTATCTGTCCTGAGAATGAGAAGTTGCAGTTCCAGCCCCAGACAGCTGTACCTTCCTATTCCAGAACATGCTTGCTGTTCTTTTTCTGAGGGACCCTAATCCTGATATAAACTTGTACTCTGATGGACAAAACCCTCACACCCTTACAAGATGTGGCCAGTGTTGAGCCACCCTCACACTTCTAATACTTAAACTACTCCCAGTCAAGGGTCTTTCCTGGTGAGGTGGAGACGAAGGAAAGGCAGAAGAAGAATTGGACACTGTCTTTCAGTTTTTGAAGTAATGCTTTTGAGCAATTAGCAATGTAAAATTCAGGTCTTGGGAAAAGGATAAATCAAAAAAGTGAGTTCTTGACAAGATATTACACCTACAAGTCTGGTTTGATTGAATTCCAGTGAAGCCAGGGGTGTCATGGGGTAAAAGAAGACAGGATTATAGGAACTTAGCACAAGCTAGTTAAATTACGTTCCTTGCTTAAAGGGGGTGGTCCTGAGACTCACGTCTTGCTAATAAGAGCTTTTTCATGTGACAGTTCTTATCTAAAAGAGAAAAAACTTGAATAAAACTTCAATTAAACCCAAACATAGTATAGCCAATACATTTGGTGAGAGCTGGGATTTTTGGTTCAGCACTACAGACATCCAGAAACATATGTTAAGATTATATTGTGCTGGTCTTGCTAGAGTGGTTAACAATAGAAAGCATAAAAAAATATGCCCATTCAGTGATATTGATTTTGCTAATAATCTTGTTTCAGCATGTTAGTGTTTTTTCTTTAAATTACTTGGCATACATTTGAAACATCTGGCTAATGACATGTGAAATCATATATACTGTAAAAGCTATTACACACTATGAAATGTGTCCTTGCAGTGTTATTAAGTGGCCTTACTTCATTACAAATATAGTATAACCATCATGGGTGATGGAGTTTAAACAAGAATTCATTGCAGTTTGTTTTGGTTCAGCAAAGATAGCTCTGTCAAAGGTGTGTATTTAGCAGCAAGCGTTTAGACTCAAGGATAGCGTCTGATGGTAGCCAGTGTTCTTGAAATATTACATTTTCTTTAAACTTTAACAAGTACACCAGTGATTTAAAAAATCATTAATGATTCTGAAAGCAGAACACAATGTAAAAAAACTGAATATAAAGACTTTAAGATTCAATACAGAGACCTTTTAGTTCAAACTGCCTTTCAAATAGGTGCCTTGGCTTACTTATGTAGCATAAACAACCTATGAAATTACAATTTAGATTAGTCTGTATTCATGCCTCTCTATACATGAAGCAGGAGTGTAGAAAAGTGCAGCCCTCAATTGTGTATGTACAATTCAAGTCAGGTTTGGGGCTTAAACAGTATCTATATTTCAGATATGATTTCTGACTCTGTCTATTCTTTCTTTAATATTGACTTTTGTTGAATGCTTGTGGTTTTGGTCGTTGGGGTTTTTTCCCAAGAATGGCCACAATTAAACTAGCACTAAGGGAAACTGATTGTGCATTTCATACATTAGGAATTGATTTACTGTTAGGACTCCACTGTAGAAGGAAAAAATGACTGCTGGGGGACTTACACTGAGCATTACATCCTCAATACATCATTGGATTTGTACTTCATTTTACATACAGAATTGTTGCTAGTTAGGCTATTATTATACACAAGGCATTAATGACCTTTAGTGTGCCACATGTTTAATTACATTGACTAATGGTCTATAAAGAAAGAACTACAGGGTAAGTTTGGATAATCTTCCTTCAATTAATATCATTATGGAGTAAAAGCAAGCTGTTCTTAAGAGGAAACCAGATGTTGGTGCAACACCTCTTGTCAGAAACTAGTCTCAATCACTTGCATAGACTTTTATTATAGAGAAGATGGAAATGAAGGGATTTAATATATTTCAATATTCTCATCTTTACCTTCACCTTCTATCTTGTTCCTCTGGCAGAACAGGTCCACTGTGTGAAAAGATAAAACATTTCTTATCTTCTTGTTAGATATGAACATATAATTCACTTTGATATGTCTGCAAGTAGAGGCCTAGCATGAAAGAGTAGAATTTCGTTCATTTGATTGATAACATCTTTGACTTTTTGTTTTATTAGGAGAAAAGAGATAAAACATATAACTACATCTTGAGTCCTTTCAGTCAAGGTTCCCCTTGTCACCAGCTCTGAAACAAATATGCTGCCTCTATATTTAGATTAGAGTACAAGGAGCTAGTTTTCCTGAAGTCACCAGAAAACATATGGGATCTACTGCTGTAAAAGGTCATTAAGATGCATGCTCTGGATTCTTTTAGTGTTAAATTCATTGAGATTGGCGTAAATAAGACCAAACTTCCAGATTGTTTCTATCCGTTGCTAGAGTGTTGCTGTAATATGCTAACAACAGATCATCTTGCTGATTGTTGGTATGGTTTGCTTTGAGTTCATACTTGCTACCTGTTAAAGTAACCAGGAATACATATGAAAAGTGGCAGCACCATTAAACTTAATGTGCTTATTTCTTTTTTTTTCTTTTCTATTGGTCAATAGTAGTGCCCTGATTTGCACATAAAGAAAAACATAAAAAAAAGAAGCCAAAACCAAAAGTCAGCAGAGAAGAAAAAAAATCATTATTTAGCAGCCAGTACACAGAGTTCTGCAATTTTTGAGTGATAGTCAAGGACTGCCCCAGATCAAATACATTAAGGTCTTTCATGCCAAACATCATAGCAAATAATTTTACAAGATCCAGATCAAGAACAAATTGTTATAGGTAAGTATAAATGAGAAACAGCAGTTCCTGGACTTAGAACAGACCAAGAACAAATACCTGTGAACTGGTGAAGAACAAAGCTTTGAATGGCAGGAACCAATCACACAAGTCAGACTGTTTTTCCTAATGAATTTTTTAACTATCTGATTTTTATCTACATTCCAGTCACAGGCATGCAGAGAAATTAGTTGCTTTGTGTCATTTGTGCACTGAGGACTTCCAGCTCAAACCTCTTCACTTGCTGACTTGCCCAGCCATAGAAAGTAATTTTGTAGAATGCTTCAGGAGACCTTTACCAAAACCACGTTTACTAAACAAGGAACCATATGTCATAGTTCAGCATTTCAGAGCACACTAAAGTATTTCAGAGCTATTAGGTCTCCTCTGTCCCTAGAAATAATCATTGTTAAAGGAGGTCCCATGTTTATTTAAGAGAAAATAAATCAGTTTTGGCCGTATTTTTCTAGAAGCTGTGAACTACTGAAAGTCATGTACTATACCTTGTCCTGAACTACACAAAGGTGGATTAAGGGAACCTGAATAATCTAGATTTTATGTTTTTACAGCTTTCTCAGTAGTGTGTCGTAGGAAGGAAAAAACAGGTATAAGGCAAGAAATAAATTATTAAGGTCTGTCGAATATTTGCTGTGAACTTTTTTTGGACAGAGTATTGTGTTTTCATTAAACACATGCTTGCACTGTCTGCTCTTCTCAGGCTTTCAATTTTTGTCAGACACCAAAAGTTTCAGAATTTTCAGTCACGGGAGAGAACTCTGTTGTTTGACTGTATCTAGAAAATACCTATTTCAAAAGATAATTTTCTAAGCTGAATCACAATGAATACATTTATTTACAATAAACTCTAGTCCTCAGTGTGGAATCTGAGAGTCTTTACTAAAAACAGAACTGATAAGTACATGCAAGCTCCAAAACAAAAAAGTCCAACACACCTGAGCATCATTTAACTGCACGTGGTGCTCTGTGAAATTTGCTTTTCTCGTATTGCAATATTCACCTATTTTTTCCCCCTCACTGGTGCTTGAAATATATTCTGCTCCTCTGATGTCAGTATTCAATCAAAAGCGATTTGCAAATAAAAAAAAGTTGAGCCAGAGAGTCTAATTTGAAAGAATTAATTGTAATGAAAATGTTGTTTAATTTTGCTTTAATTCTATAAATCTAGTGCACATTAACCTATTAACTGGCAATCTTGTAGGGAAGGAATGGATTCCATAAAGCTTTGCACATTTGCATCGCTAGAAGATGCACACACAAAAAGGATATCATGGAATGGGCCATCTCTGCCCACTTTCAAGTTTAATTTTAATTTGATTGGGTTGATACCACTAGCCTTTCTAGCTTGGCTGATGGCAGAATAGGATCCTTGTAAAGCAGACACTTTTTAAAATTATTCTGTTTTTTACTGTAATAAAAGAACCTTCCCAATTTCCTTATAATCTGCTTCATGTCAGTTCTCTCAGGTTGCTAGCTTCATTCTACTTCTATTTTTAAACAAAGGTATTTGGTTCCACTTCTTCTTAGCTGCCCTTTGCTTAACCTCTCATTTGAATCTGCTGGTCTTTCCTGCTTGTCACTTAGAAGAAATGTACTATTAAGTAAGAAACAAGTTTTTTCTACAGAGGAATAAAAGTCTACTTTTCCTTTATTGTCTCATCCTATGCATCTTGCTGAATATTTCATCTTGCTATTGTGTAGAATCCTGCAATAAATCCATCAAAAACCAGAAAATGCAAAAACTGAGGTTGTGGGTTTAATAACTCTTCAGACTAACATGCACTGTAAAACATAACAGAGTGAAACGTACCATTTTATAAATCAGTGGCTAGGTTGTCGTTTCCTTTACTAGGCCACAACTTCATTTGAGTCTTTATAGGAATTAGGAAAATAAGTGATCCTTTTCCTCAAGTTATACAGCGTTCAATACTGCAAATTCAACACCCCCCACCACCAAAAACACACACTCTTCCCCAGTAGCTGCAATATCTTACACCATTACTTTATGACCATGACCTAAGGCATTCTTTTTACTTTCCTTTGAAGACTTTAGGAATCAGTTAATAAAGGTATTTCAAGTCTTTTTCCTCTGTTATACATCTGAATATGGAATCTGAGATTACTTTTCTTTAGCAGTCAGGGCTGTGAACAAAACAGCAGGCATTTCGAGATGCACTGTAACTTGTGAGAGAAAGGTCCCACTACTAAGTTTGGATCACTAATGATTGGAGTCAGGAAGAGGACAGGCATATATGAATCGTAACCAAAAGAGACTGGTAAAGAGTGTCTATAAAGCATATATGCAGTGCACCTTATATACGCTCTTAGCAAGAAATAGACTTCCCAAACTTACCTTGTGAGAGACAAAAATTTTAATTTTCTATGAAGAAATAATATCTCCCTTCCTTTTTTTAACCATTCCAGTTACTGCAATGTCATATTTTATGCCATTACTTGTGTCCTAACGTGTTCTAAACTCTTTTCTAACCTTTGACTGTACACTTTACCTGGAGCCTGTAATTGTCAACAGAAATTGCTGTCCTGCTGCACATAAGGCTTTGTTTCCCCTTCTACTGATTACCACAGACTTTTTAGCACTCACTTAGCTATGACTGGGCTCTGGTTTTAAATTCATATCCTTCAAATGCATATTTCAGAAAGAGAACTCTATGATGATAATAAATATTCTCACATTGGAGGATGGAGCAGTGAAGAAATTATATTCTAGGGTTGTACTACGAAGAAACTTCATGCTTGTGCTCAAATCAGAACAACAATAAAACCCTGTAAATAAAGTGATGGTGATTCTTATCTATGTGTATTTTAGAAGTATAGTCCATGATAATAGAAATGGTGTAAATATTTCAAATAATAATAATTATGTCATCTAGATAATATGAATTCTGTAGAAGGAGCAAAAAATCTGCAGCTATTTCAGATGAAGAAACTAAAACAAGAGATGGAGATATTTGATTTCAATTATAAAAAGAATAATTCTGCAAAAAGGATGGCGAGAAACTAGTCGTACATGTTCATGAAGGATGCAATACACACATAAAAACATAAACTTCATCAGGAAAAAAATAATCTAGTTAAGAATATAGGGAAAACTTCACATCGGCGTGATGAAGTACTAAAAGTTGTTATTTAACTTGTTCCGAAAGACCTCTAGGAGGAAAACAGGAGTTAAAGAGACGTGGTATAGTTGATCCCATTAAGGGGCAGATGGCTGGATGAACTCTTGCTTCCTGGCCTCTCACAGCCTGTTTTCCTTTGATAAGAAAGCATTTTCTTATATAAATAATATTTACAGTAACAGCCTTTGTTGAAATTGAAACATTTTGCAGGAATATGCTGAACTGGGTAGTGATCTCTTAGGATTTTGGTTTATGTGATTTTGAACTGACTTTTTCAGTTATTATTCTGAAATGCCAGTTTCAAAATGTAAAATAAAATCCAAAAGAAAAGGAAAGGGCTTTCAATGATTCCTGTGTTTTTTGGGGTTTTGGATTTTTCTTTTGTTTGGGTTTTTTTTTTTTAAATAAATCTACAGATCATTCAGGAACAATGACTAATTCAGCTTTGGAAATTAATCAGATTTGTCATGACAGTATTTCCTGCAGACTTTTGTTTCTAAATCTAACACTCTATGAAAAAATTCTATGTTTTCAATACTTCATGTTGTCAGAGGAATATATTTGCTGGCATAGTTTTTAATTAAAGCTCATTTAGAGATTAATGGTATGTGAATTCTGTAGTATTTGGGGAATATTATTTATGTACAATCTATATAAAATTCCACTGAGCTTTATGGAAGTGTTGTATTATGTCAGTCATAATTAGAAAATTCTCACTCTTTCCGGAAGAAGCAATAGTATACGTAAATGACACTGTATAACAAAACTTTACTTCATTTTTTTTCTGTGACAGATTCCATGAAAAATGTACTTTGACTAAGAGTGTTCTATTTTTCTCTAGTTTACCCCATTCTGTGTGTTATCTGTGGAGAAAATAAGCTCTTCTGGCTCAGGATTGTATCTGTATACCAGCTATTCAATGGAGAAAAAATTTGATTTGGTTCTTCTAAGACTTTTGTAGTATCATTTGAAAAAAATCAATGTCATCTTTATATGAACACATAGAGGAATAAATATGTATATTTTTTGTTTAGAACTTATTAACCAAGTTTTTTAATTGTTATTGATAACTGCTGTATATGTTGATTTCAATCCATGATATGGCTCTGTTTTAGTTTAGAAGAATGCTTATAACTTGCAATGGCATAAAATTGCCATATATGAAAACAAAAATCTGTATACATCTTTTTTTCCCAGAACATCAAAAAGGGAGTAATTGACCATGAGTCTTTGTAATTCATTGGTGGATTCAGCAACATCCCTAAACCTTTCCATTGCAATTGAGATTACAAGTTAAAACTATCTATCTCTTCTGAGTTGCTTTTGTATGTTCCTTGAAGATAATTAAAAATTAAATTTTCAGAGACATGTGTGTCATCTTCCCAACCAAAGTCTCGTTATTCACCATTTCATCAAGAAGAGGGAGGCAAAAAGTAAAAGGGACCTGAGAACACAAAAGGCTGAGCATAGAAGAGAAGGCAGAGTCTATGTAGCATGTTAACACTTCCCTTTCCTCCAAACTATCAGTATACTCACATAATTAAATCCAGAATAAGAGCAGAAGGCACCCTTCATGTTGCTTGTTCCTTTAGAGCTATTAGAACTTTTAGACTTCCTTAAGTATTTGCAAAAGTCATTAAACAATCTCCATCGGGGACTCAATATCTCAAAGAACTCATGGATTCAAATCATCTTCGTATGTTGTTTTTAATTTTTCAGTTTCTACTGGACTAGAAATTACTTTTTCATGATTGATACGGTCATATAAAAAAAATAGAGAATGAAATTTTTTAATGAAAATTTCTAGCTTTTGCTGCAATATCATGATCTGCTTTGCCATCTCATTTAGCAACAGTATTATATGAGACTGGACTTGGTTTTTTATTCCTAATGTTCTTTCTCATTTTTTGTAACCCATCCCAACAATTTTTTTCATGTCTTTAGCATATATAAATATTTCTTGAGATGCACCTACTTTTTTATTATTATTTCTATTATCATCTCCCATTTCATAAATACTGCTTTTCTTAGTATTGTCATAAATGCTACCCTCACTTGCAAGCACGTCCAGAGAAGGACAACAAAGCTGGTGAAGTGTCTGGAACGCAAGTCTTATGAGGAGCCGCTCAGGGAACTGGGGCCATTTAATCTGGAAAAAAGGATGCTGAGGGAAGACCTTATCGCTGTTTACAACTACCCGAAAGGAGGTTGTAATGAGGCAGGTGTTGTTCTTTTCTCCTGAGTAGTAAGTGATGAGAACAAATGGCCTCAAGTTGCACCAGGGAAGGGTTAGATTGGATATTAGGAAAAACTTCTTCACCGAAAGGGTTGTCAGGCATTGGAACACGCTGCCCACAGAAGTGGTTGAGTCTCCAACCCTGGAGGTATTTAGAAGATGTGTAAATGCGGCACTTACTCAGAGACATTGTTCAGTGGAGGACTCAGCAGTGCTAGGTTTATGATTGGACTCAGTGATCTTAAAGGTCTTTTCCAACCTGAACAATTCTGTGATTCTGTGATTCTGTAATGCAGTTTTAAAACCATTCAAAGACAGATATCCCACAACCTCTCAGGGACCATGTTCCAGCTTGTCCTTATTACAAAATCATTTAGCTCTATCCTGTAAGATTTTACATGCTCACAGCTTATGACTAGTTCCTTTTGGATTTTTTGTTGTGCGCATTTGTGAAAAGCCTGGCTCCATCCTCTCAGTATTCCTTTATGTCTCCTTAAGATATAAAAGACTCAGCCTACATGGCTATTTGAAAAATATTTTTTCTTCACAATGGGTGTTGCTTTTCCATTTCATACTCTATATAAGTTACCCATGTGAAGAGAAGTCTATGTTATTGTGACTGTCTGCATTTTTTCCTATGAAGAAAAGACTATCACAGTAATTCCCAAAGCAAACCCCAAGGTCTAGCCCCGTGATTGGTTTTTATCCATCACAAATAGATCCAAGACAGTGATCTCAGGCTGGGAGTTATATTTAATGCTTGAACATAAACTCTAAGTGATAATTTTCAGCTCAGTGATATAAGAATACATTACATATTACACACACTCGTGTGATTTATGTTGAAGTTTTGATTTTACAGCAGCCTAAATCCTAGTAAATTGAATCACAGCTACCCACCCTCTTTCCTACATGGGCCTGTGTAACAAGCTGGTGAGCTTGTTAAAGGAACTAACCTGATGGTAATAGAATCCTGCAAAAGAAAGATGTTTAGCTGGGGATTGGCGATATGAAGTTGATAACTGAGGCCATTAATGACTTTTTTCTTAACTGTGGGCTGTTCCAACAACATGCATGTTTTTAAATAAGTACCAGTGTTTGGCTCAATCTCACAAATCATTTAATTATACACAACTGTCAGTGTTGTAAAATAATTTCAGCTGTTGCCAGCAATGAGAGGAAACTTTAATACTCAGAAAAATTATACACTGTGTGAATTAGTAGGAATATGTTAGACACTCTTTCCAGGGTCATTAATTCATTTAGTGCCACTTTACCTCTTTTGGGGGCCTTGGAAGGAAGCTATTAGATCAGTCATAATTGCTGCATAAAGCGAGGTCTTCATAAAATATAAAGGAAAACCATTAATGGTGTGCCATTATATGGAATTTACAGGCTTGGCTTGATGAATGTTTTACTCACATTGAAAGTTTTTTTGTTGTTATCAATGGAGAAAGGCTAGCTTAATTCTCCAGTGATGAAGCTTTACTCTCATGATTAATGAACAAATTGTTATTTTCACAAGGGCTCATAAGACAGTCAGTTGTTCCTCCCTGCTTATTTAAGAGACTCTTAAGGGTCTCTATGGGGACCTCATTATTTTCTATATGGCTAGAGAAAGAAACAAACAGAGCCCTAAAGGACGTTTATGTATACATAAAGCAGAATAAGTTATGCCTCTAAGGCAAGCCAGAATGTAATGGAGATGAAATCAGGAGCTGTACAAGCACAACCCTTCAGTTTTCCAAACCATGAAGGATCTAGGTGTTATCTTTAAATTTACCTTCTTATCAAAATTAAAAATTTCAGGATTATTCTCTGTCTTCAATAAATCACTCAAGATTAGATCAGAATAAAGAACAATTTGTTTTGATGAGTGGGTGGGTGGGGGAACAAGAGTGGACCTGATTTACAGATTGAACATAGCTAATTAGAGAAATAATGATTTATTCCAGCTGAACATCTGAACTCCAAAGATTTCATAAAGCATTTGACTTTGTTCCATCCTGTGCTTAACCAGGTGAATGACAATATTTCAATTCATTATTGTTTGCTAATACGCCCTGACTAAAGGCAGGAGTACTATCTGAATTTACAAGTGATGCATAGATTTTTTTATGTAGAAGTTTGTATACCTAGCTCTCCTAATCACATGTCAATGAAGCCACACTGACTTACAATACACTTAAAATAACCTGTCATACATGTTTTTATGCTAGCTTCCAGGGGATCAAGCGACTAATTTGATAAAGCAATACAGGAATCTATCTGGCTGCACATCTTCCTTTATTTTTAGTGGATTCACCTGTTAATTTCTGCTATGCTTGATGAAGTGATGTAGCCATAAAAGAAAGCAATTGGATAATTGGATAATTGGATGAAGAAGAGCCAATCAGTGTCTTCAAAGAGATGGTCATTTTGAATGGCCAACAAAGAACTGGAAGTCCTGCAGTACACCACTAAATATTTGATTTGGTTCAGAATAAAATTCACGGAAAGCCATAAAATGGGGATGGATCTTTAAACTCATCCTTCCATTTCATCTCTGCCAGGGGCAAAAATGAACACACGTGTAAACCATAAAGGAGGCATAAGTGAGAGGGTTACTGTTCCAATACGAATTCTGTAAAGTAGATGGAAGTGAGACATTACATTGTCCAAAGACATAAATCCAGGCCAACCCTAATAAAGGGCTGTAAAATCTAAATCTTTGTTCACTATAATTTTCTCTGCCCAAATAATCCAAATGAAGAACATCACCCATTTCTGTTGAAATAAATTTTACCATATAATCACCTGCGTGCCTCTCATAACTGAAATAAAAGAAAATGCAAGGTTGTTGTTAAATGTAGTACTGTGGTACGTAGAGTCACCTTTTCTGTTGGGGAAAAAAGCTGTCTACTAAATCATCTGCTTCATGGACAATCAAGTGTGCAGTGCACAATATTCTCAGGTGGGTTTAACAGGCTCCAGAAGATTCACAATCATTGTATATTTTCTTTCAACAAGTAGCTCTGTTAGCCAAGTATCATGCTTTTAGATGTTAGAAAGATATTTGATTATTTCAATGGGTTAACTCAAAAATCCTCTCATCCAAGATGGCATTGCTTAGAGTTTATGTGTATTTTAGAAACACCTGTGTGATCTCTGCATGTTAAACAGCAATAAAAGAATTACCTTGCAGAACCCAAAACCAGTTGTTATCATACAGGCCTGAAACTGCTGTAATATTATATAGCAGATATTAAGGGCAGCTCTAGGGATAAGCAAAAAAAGAAGATGTGTAGAGCAACAGACTGGCTGAGGAAGCAGAAAATCTTCCTCGACTCTTCTCTTTCCTTCTCTTTGAAGACTGCAGGAAAATCAGGTTAGATGCTGCCACCAGTGGTACTGGAGGAGAAGATTCAGCAAGCACAGGGTGATAATTTCTTTTGAAATGGTTTTAACCTTTGTCAAGAAATGTTGCTGTTTCCACACTTGTCAGCTCTAGTGGCAAGAAGAACAGGAAGATCTATATCCCTTTTTTTTCACCGGATACCTGCTTTAGTTGTACCTCTTCCTTCTGTTTCTTCACTGCTTGTGGTCTAGCTCTGTTCCAAGCCTTGAGATAACCAAATTCAATGTTTTCTACCCTGTTTAGAAGTGTCGAGCCACGCCTCAAAGATGTAGGTTCTGCATGAGTCAGACTGATATTTTCATAGCATGGATGTAATTTTGTGAGGACAAAGATCATCAAGTGAGCAGTCTTGCAATTGCCTTGTCTTTTATTAGAGACTGTAATTTCACTGAGTTCTTTTCCTTTTAATGAGGAATAACTTGAACTTAAAGTGGGAGTGTGTGTTCTTTGTTAATCTGATGCAAAAAATAAATAGACTGTCACTAACCTCATACAGTCTGAATTAAGCTCCATTGGCTAAATTAACTTGGTCTCTGCAATGTTAAAAATGAGAAGTCAGTGTGACCAGTGGGCAGAGGACTGATACTACATCTCTCAATAAGAAAATTCGGTGTGCATGTAGGATGAGAAAGTGGGTTTTAATGTCAAGTACAGGACCTTTTTAGAGTAAGTAGACATGCAAACGGTTGAACATTGACAGCACTCCTTTATTCTTTTTTAATAGCTCACAAGCTCTCAAAGCTAATGATGAGAACCTAGAGGTCAGCAGTATCAACTATTTTCCTGCCAGTCATACTCCCACCTCCAAAAATGAATGTAGTATATGTCAGCTTTTGCTGACATCAGTTTTGAACTCAAACAATTGTATCAGTGTTGGTACAGATCCACCTTGAGAAGAGAAAATGTCAAATGCAACATTTCCATTGCTGTAGACGGAGTCTGTTCGCCTTCGCAAGGCGATATCACAGCATGCTTTACTCGCAAATTCTCATTGTAGTTATGACAGTGAAAAGGGTTTAAAAAAATAAAGCTTCAGTTTGTTTAAAAAAACCAAACCTTTGTAAGTGATGAGCTGTTTTAGGAGACTCAACTCCCTCCATCTCCACTACACATGAAATTAAAAGCCACTAACTTTAACTAGATGTGTGTATTTATACTGTCCATGATTAACTGTACAGGAAGAAACCTGCTGCTGCAGGAATTAATCAAAGGACTACTTAGTAAGATTTAAAAGAAGAATTAGATAAGTACGAAGAAGAATAGCAGTTATATAGTTGTGCTATCTTAGGCAGAGATCACAATGTTACCAGTTTTCTTGATTTAGAACATAATCCAAGCACCATCTTGATTTGAGAATTGATATCCTATAGGACACAATGCTGAGTATTTTTTGCAGAGTTCTTTTGCAGACAAAACTGAAGCCTTGTTACAAAGGTCAATGACAGACCTGCTGACTGCAGTTCTAAATCAAGAATTGCCTCACAGAAGTTGATGGGTTCCATGCAGATGCAGACAACATGGGATTCATCTCCAGGCCTGATGTGCCTAAACCAGATAAAATAGATCATAGAATCACAGAATCATTAAATTTGGAAAAGACCTCTAAGATCATGAAGTTCAACCATCAGCCCAACACCACCATGTCTTCTAAAACATGTCCATAAGCACCATATCTACATGTTTTTTGAACACCTCCAGGTATGATGACTCTGCCACTTCCCTAGGTACCCTATTCCAATGATTTACCACTCTTTCAGTAATGGAATTTTTCCTAATATCCAATCTAAACAACTCCGATGCAACTTGAGGCTGTATCTTCTCATCATTTCACTAGTTACTTGGGAGAAGAGACCAAAATCCACCTCACTGTAACCTCCTTTCAGGCAGTTGTAGAAAACAATAAGGTCTCCCCTCAGTCTACTCTTCTCTAGAATAAACAACCCCATTTTCCTCAGCTTCTCCTCATAAGACTTGTGCTCCACACCCTTCACCAGCTTCATTGCCCTTCTCTGGACATGCTCCAGAAACTCAATATCCTTCTTGTAGTGAGGGGCTCATGTTCAGCCAGCTGTTCTCAGGTACTTTTTTTCTCATCTACTACTCTCATGTCTTCGTATATAAGACTTTTGGACATTTCCAATAGCCCTTAAATTCCCTAAACTAGAAATCTTTCTTGATTTTGGAAATAAAACGGATTTCAAATTCATTTGAAAAACAAACAAGCAAACAAAAAGGTTATATTTGCCATCTTTACCAATGCTGATTACTCAGCTGTGTACTTTCTTTTAAGAACTTAGCGCCTCTGAGAGCACAACATATCGCCAGAAACTATCCAAAAGTCTCTTGTGGTGCTTTACAGAGGCATTCATCTACTCTTTCAAATACTGAGCAACAGCTGGGAGTGATGCAAAGCTTCCAACAGAGTTCATGACAGATATGAAGGAATTTAAGAGAAAAGAAGTGGGAAAACACATTGGCAGTTTGTGACACACATGGGAGAGAGAACCAGGAGATACTCATCGTGGTTAGAAACATTGCATTATCATATCTTAGAAAGTTAGATTCCACCGAACTTGCTGCTTAGCCCTGGAGAAGAGCAAATAAAAGAGGCTGGCAAACAAAATCAAGTGGCATAAGTCTTAGTTTCTGGTTTGCATGCTGCAAGAGCACCTGCAACACTTTTCATACCCAGCATCGGTAAAGAGAAAATATAACAAGGGTGCCTTTGATGCAGAAAACAAACTGTGGTAGAGATTGGGAAAATTGTGATTATGTACGGTCTTTGGGAAAGCAACGTTTATCTTTAATATTAGTTTGTATTAGGGCTAATGTGAAACAAAGGGATTGTTCCAGATTATAGTCCGTGCTGACTGATTATCTGCTCTGTGTACCTTCAGTCACAGATAATGCATCTAAAAGGTCTGCAAACTGTAGTCTCCATGAACCCCACCTCCTTCTTGTTCATATAACTAGCTGTTTTCACTCAAATAGCTCATCTTGTCTTGGCTGCTACGGTACCTTGGTGCTAACTGAGATAAATCACAGTAGGTGAAAGACTGAACATGTTAGTTGGCTCTTTGCTTGGCTTTTGACAGGGTTTTACTTGGCTGTGATAAGGGTAACAAATGCCATCTACTAGAAAAGGCACCTGAATGTCGAAAGGAATCACGTTTAATTAATTTCATAGGGTTATGCATGTAAGACATGGGCAGTTGCTATTAACCGAGACTATTATCTCAGATATTAAAGTCCTTTTTTTAACTTTGACTGACTTAAACTAAATTTGAACACTTCACTGAAATTTCTAGCAACGCTAGGAATCTGCTTACCTTAGTTTCTTTCTTAGATAATGGAGAAAAATCACCACAGACTTTGGACATCTTCTTAAGTTGCCTGTACTTTTCTATTAATCATAGAATCCGAGCAAGAATGATGTTAGCAGGCATCTCTGGAACAGGCACCTCTGAAGCAGGCATCTCTAGAGACTGTCTCCTCCAACATCTGTGCTGAAAGCAGGCTAGCCTAGAGCAGGTTGCTCAGGTTTGTGTTCAGTTGAGTTTTGAATATCTCCAAGGACGGAGACCCCACAACCTCCCTGGGCAACCTGCTCTAGTGCTTGACTACCCACATTCATGTAATGTATGTCATTAATGTTGTGCAGATACATAGGCTGATTAGGCTTGCAAATTAATGCTGGAATTGAATGGCTCAGCTAAGACAGGCTTAACTTACGTGAATTAGTGACTTCCTAAAAACTATTAATGCATCTTTTTTACTACAAACATCTATGTGACTTAAATGTTTGTAAACAAAGGGAACAAATTTATAAGACAAAACAATATTTTGATCTAAACCAAGAGTTTTACTGGAAAAAAATGTGTCATCTCACTATTACCTCCTGTCCTTGCATGACCACATCCTTGTCTCATTTTCACGACTTTAGATTTTGCAGTAACAGAAAAGGGCTATTTCTTTTTATAAATTGTCTAACATCATTTGATTGCCAAGGGTGCAACCATAAGACTACAACAAGGAAGAAAATTATTTATTTATTTTCTTAGTCTCCCTTAGCTGTCTTGCTTTTGGTCTGAAACATTTTTGCTGGAAGGAGTTGGAGAAGGTCCAACAATGTGAGCAATACATATGTTGGATTAGTAAAGTTCAGCTGATAAACTATCAGAGGATTCATGTTTTTTTGTAGCAATTAGTGCTCCTTATGTAGTGTGGTGTGAGTTCTGGTTTGGTTCCATGTGTAACCATGGATTCTTCAGTCTGGAAAGGATCTCTAGAAAAATACATTTTCCTGAGATGAGATGAACCATATTTATATCATGTCAGAAAGCTACTTTATAGCCTGCTTTTAAAACTTTTTACAGAGGTGGATGAAGACTGTAAGCAATGGAGAAAACATCTTCCATACTTCACTAACCTTAGTGTTAGAAAGCTTTTCTCATAATTAAATTTTAATCTTTGTTGTTGCAACTAAATGTCCCTTAGGAAGTGTCCTGACTGTCATGGCCAAGAAGAACAAGATTTTCGCTTTAAATTTGTTGCATCTGTCTATCTATCTGTTTACTATTATTTGGTACCCATCTCCTTACACTCTTCTTTTATACCCAGTTTAACCAGTCTTTCCCTTTAGAGTGTGGGGTTTTAGTATTCTGATCATTCCTATAGCTTTTTATTTTGCAACTTATCTAAATTAATCCAATGATTTAATGGTCACTGGGATCTGGAATGTTGTATCTATTGGTTCCTCATATTCTATGGTGTCTTTTATCTTTTGGCTAGTTTTTTCCCCTAGATATTATTTATGAAAACTATTCTATTTCTTCCTGATATTTCATCCCGGTCTTGCATGCTTAGAGAACTCAACAGGCTGAAATAATAGTGTCGCATAAATGTGCATGATTAGCATCATCCACCAGTTAGGTAGTAAAAGACATTATTTGTCTTGGAGGTTTGAAGTTTATTCCTTCAGTTCTCCCCAGCAGTGAGACCTGAACCTGGTACTCAGCGATAAGTCACAGCAGCCAGACAGACTGCACAGAACGGGAAAAGCTGAGGTTTCTCAGGAAGGGTCTTAATAAATGATGAATTGTAGTGAAGATACCTCTCTCGTAGTAATCACCAGATCTATGGATCAAATAGAAAACTTCCCAGTATGAATTAAGATTAAAATATTAAAATCCATGTGTAAGAAAAGATAGGTATATACAGAAAACAGTAAGATTATCACTCTAAATTCTAAATTAACCTAAACTCCTAAAGAAATGTTTATTTTGGGAAGAGGATGCATGAGAAAAGGAAGGAAGAGGCACAGATTTTCTGATCCAACAGCCCTACTACTCACATCTAGTGGCTTTGCGATGGTACAGCTTCTAGAGATAGTTATGAACAGCAGTGCCTTACATATTGCAGCCAAATTAGAAAAAAGCAGAAAATTTTCTGTCATTCCTTTACGATTTTTTTTCTAAGTAACGAAATAATTTCACTCCGCAGAAGAGGAATCTGGATCTGTTAGAGCAGAGGACGGCCATGAAGATGATCTGGCTGAAGGACCTCCCTTATGAGCACAGGCTGAGAGAGCTGAGTTTGTTCAGCCTAGAGAAGAGAAGGCTCCAGGGTAGCCTTGTAGCAACATTCCAGTATTTCAAGGGGACCTACAGGAAAGCTGGGCAAGGGCTTTTTATCAGGGAGTGCAATGATAGGATGAGGGGTAATAGTTTTAAGCTGAAAGAGGGTATATTTATATTGGATATTAGGAAGAAATTTTTTCCTGTGAGGGTGGTGAGACACTGGCACAGGTTGCCCAGAGAAGTCATGGATACCACATCCTTAGGATTGTTCAAGACTGGGTTGGATGAGGCTTTGAGCATCCCGATCTAGTGGCAGGTGTGCCTGCCCATGGCAGGGGATTGGAACCAGATGATCTTTAAGGTCCCTTCCAACTCAAACTATCCTATGATTCCATGAATCTATGATTCAATGATTAAGGAAATTCAATGATTAAGGAAACTTTATTTACATTTATGTAACTCATTTCAAATTAGCTACTCTTTAGGGGAGCTCAAACTAACTTGAATGATATAAAATTAGATCACTCATATGACTAAGAGTGCATCAATGCAATTCAGTGCAATCACCAATTATCAAAACAAGCTGCCCTTTCCCACACACACGCACAGATATCTTCTATGTAATTGTCAGCTTTCATACTAAATCATTACATGAAAACCTTACAGAATGAATTTGTTCTTCCTATCAGTCTGAGAAAAAAAGGAGTCTTTTATGCCTAGCTCAAGATGTACCAATAGATATAGACACAGTATGCAGTTGGCATAGGGGAATAGCTGAAATTTATGATAGGATAAGCTATTGATTTTATGTTTAAGATCACTACTGTTACAACTATAGTGTAACACTGGAAAATTATCCTAGCTTTTGTCAGAATTCAATCACCTTGGCCTGAGCTGTAATGCAGAGTATTTTTTTTTCAAAAGCCTATATGCAGACTAAGCTTAGCACTGACTGTAAATCCCAATGCAACGAGGGATATCCTTTTAGGAAGGCCTACAGTCCTCACTACAACAAGAACCCAAGTTATCTTCTCTCTCTGACATGATAACAAGATGAGATGTCTAAAGATCCCAGGCCCACCAATGCTGAGATTTGAAGAGTTCCCTATAGCTAAGTCTTCTCTTCATAGGAAGAGCTATAGAGTTCTCCAAGAGCAACCGCAAACAAACAGCACAGAAAAATGGTTATTTAAGTCTTGAAGCCACTAGGAGGAAAGGGTATATTGTACACAATACCACTGAGTTCACAAAGCTTATTGATTGCTCTTTTCTCCCACACATAAAATTTCTGTGATATTTGAGGGCAAAGGAATTTGTATCCAGAAGTCATCCATTTGAAGGAAACTAAAATTTCTGGAATTTATTTCTGAATGTAGGAAGATAAAAACCTATTTCTTCCTAGTATAGATCCAGTTACAAACAAGACTACTCTTATACCTACCTGGCCAAACTGTTGCTCTGGATTGCCTCCTTATTTTTCTCTAGTTCTTGATTAATACTAGTTTAGTTATAAAACTATAAAATTAAGAATGATAGATTTATTTTACTCAGAAGGGGCAAAAGGTATATTTTAGCTCTAAAATAAGATAGATAAAGTTGATATAAACTATACTGGGAGGTAACTTCTTTGCTTAAGTCCACATTTAGCTTTGTGAAGAAGTAAGGGATAATACCAGCCAATATTAAAGCATATTTAATGAAACACTATAGACATGACTGTGTTTGACGTTAATGATTTTGGTATAGTAATCATTCTACATTCAACTTTTGTGTCTTAATCCTCCGATTTACAGGAACTTGAAGCTCAAACTGCATGTTTTTCAGAACAAAGGATGTCAATGGCAAGATAAAACACCATAATTAAAGTGCAGATTTATGCTTAAAAACTATCAATTCATCTGAATTCCAATTTCCCTCTCAAAACCTCCCCATATTATTTTCCTTACCATTCTCCTGGGTAGTTATTGCATCATTACTTTGGTGTACTTTTGTTTGCAATGTATCTTGCTTCAAGAAAATGAGGGACTTTTCCTTTAAAAATTGTTTTAAAGAAACTGTGAAGATTCTGCAGCTGCATTTCCTGGTTGAACAGTTCCTGATGGGACTGGGAGGGAGGGAAAGCCTCGTTACAGAAGCTGGAAAGCAAATACACAAGACTTGGCTTGCCACGCATAGTCTTTCGCTAGAGTGCACACAGCTGCGGAGTCCCCAGAAGCACGGAAGTTGTTCTGAGGCAAGACGAAGAAAAGATAATATAAGCCTTGGGAGATATTTGGCACTTCAACATAGAAGTGCTTGTACTTCCATCTGGGTTGTATGCAAAATTATAGAAGCCAGAGCTATATCCTTCTCCTTGGGCTGTTGACAGGAGTTTGGCTCTCACTTTAATGGATTTTTTTATATGTTTGCCAGAAGGTTAGAACCACGAAACCTGTGCTGGAAATGGCAACCTATATTGTACGTATGAGTTCATACTGGCAGATGGAGGACAGAAAGTCAAACCAGTTCTTTCATGTCCTTTGAGTCTTGCTGTTTTGCCTCACAACATTTTCTACTTCTGAACACTTGCTAACCCTTTTCCAGTATTGTTTGCATTAGTTCTTTCTGCTGTTAACTAGGGGAGGTTTTTTTCAGTATAATTCATGCCTGGCCAAAATGCTGCCCAAGTTTCTTGAGAAACCAGCTGCTTCTTTTACTTCAGCCTTTCATTTGATGGGCTTTGAAAAAAACAGTGCATCCAAACAACCCACGTTTTCTCTTCAGTATTTTTACAATATCGCTAGGAGTTACTTCTTCTTAAGTTAAAATCATGCTCTGTGCTACTGACAGAATTAATGAGGGTGCTGTAAGGCAACATTATTCCATCCTGATATAACAGCAAGATCCACAAATGGCATAAATGGATGGAGGTCCACTGACCTCAGTTCTCTGTGTGTGTGTATGCTCAGGCACGCGTGCATATGTTTATGTGGGTTCATTGTCTCTGGTGACATATCATGTAAATTTTAGTAAGAAAAGGACTACTGATAGGATTTTAAATGGTAACAGCCTTTTCTATCTCTCTTAATTTTTAGATTCCAAATCATTGTTCTGTAATCATAGTAGTTCTGACTCTATTTCCCATATAACTGGGTAAACTAAGGCACAATAGGAGATACTGGGGAAAAGAGGGACTAAGCATGTTGTACCAAATATCCAAATATTCTTCCTTCTACTAATGTGGAATAAATCATCTGACTGCAATCAAACTCTGAATAACTTCCATTGTATTCTTTGGTATCATATCAAAGAAGAAATAAAGTATAAGCTTGAAGAGAAATGTTCATACAGTGAACATAAAAGAACAACAATATAATCTTGATTTAGGACCAAGTTTTTAAATATAGAATGGGCCATTTTGATCACGTTGTCTGTTCTGCACAAGTCAAGCCAAAAATTTTCACTTAATAGTTTCTTTTCTGAGCCACTGTGCATGCTTTCTTTGCATTGTTTCCTGTAAACTTCACTCTAGAGATGGCAGCAATTGTGGAAGAGCTGGTAATTGCATACATAAAGCTTCTTGCTGCTCTGAATTAAAATGTTCTCAGTGAGACGGTGGGACTTTCAAAGACTTCAGCCAACTGAGAATCACTCCCAGCATAATAACTGCTCATCTATTACCAGATATGCTTTGACTCATTCACAACAACTCACCCAAAATCCAAGAAGGTCAGAGAAGATAATTTTAGTTTAAACTGTGTTTATTTCTATTACTCTTTTCACTACCTCCAGAGTCAGACTTTTAGCCAATATGTAATATTCAAAGTTCTGAAATTCTTTTAGTGCCTATGTGACCATTTTTATATGTTTAACAGCTCACAAGAAATATTATTTTCACTGTAAAAAACCAGAAATAATTGTATCCTATGAATGCCAGAAAAATGTTCTCCATGCAAGAATTTATTGTTTACTTTAGAAAACAGACAATTATTTATTTTAGTTCAAGCTTTGTTTAATTCCTCCTCTTAAAAAAAAAGACATCAAATATTCCTTTGTGGGTTTTAAGACTTGGAAGAAATTATTTAAAAATGGATTGAAAACAATTGTTGATTTTCTTTAGAAATCCACATTCTCTGGAAATTTAAGTTGGTTGACCTTGATGGAACAAGTTAGTTCAAAATATTCAGAAAAATCTCCATGCCTTAGTAAGTGCTTGGTTCTCCCCTGTCTTTCATATCTAATTGTGCTGCTCATTATATTTGCAACAGAATTTTATCTTGGGACCCAAAGAACTAAAAAGCTTGAGTTGTGAATCTGTAATAATTTGGACTGATAATAGATTACAACCTTTTGCAGAGGTAAAAGAGATTAAAAAAAAGAGGTTACAGAAAGAAATGTATGATTCTCTGTAACCAGTAGTTTGAATAGTGACATATACGGGGTTCCCAAGGACATAAATCTGTTGGAGTCAGTCCAGAAGAGGGTCACAAAGATCATCAGAGGGACTAAGCACCTCCCATATGAGAACAGGCTGAGAGAGTTGGAGTTGTTCAGCCTGAAGAAAAGAAGACACCAGGGATACCTTATTGCGGTCTTTCAGTACTTAAAAGGGGTTTATAGGAAACAGAGGGACAGACTTTTTAATAGGACTTGTTGCAATATGACAAGGGCTATTGGTCTTAAACTAAAAGAGAGTAGATTTAGACTAGATATAAAGAAAAAAAATTTTACTGTGAGGGTGGTGAGGCACTGGAACAGGTTGCCCAGAGAAGTCATGGATATCCCATCCCTGCATTCAAAGCCAGGCTGGATGAGGCTTTGAGCAACTTGGTCTTAGTGGAAAGTGTCCCTGCCCATGGCAGAGGTGGAACTGGGTGATCTCTAGGGTCCCTTGCAACCCAAACCATTCTATATCATCTTTGCAAACGTGGATGCAAAATACAATTTTTTTATGAAGTAGCAATACAGTGCAGTGTCAAAGATGAGACAGTTTATGTAGTAACACTATCCTCACCTCCACTGTAGACTGTTTGTGCTTCCCTCCCCAAAGCACTGTAAGTCTACTTGATAAATAACTGTGAAAGACATCTTTAGCAGAGATAAATTCACACAGATCTATTTACTCCTGTTTACACCCCCTCAATATCTGACTTAGTGCTAAGACCTGGCATTTAGAATTGAGGACAAAAAGGATCTTTTTAGGAAAAGAGATGTTATTGGCTGTCTCTGGGGACAGAAAGAAGAGAGCATCACGGCTGGGAACTGTCCAAATCAGCAAACTCCTAAGGCAGTCAGATCCATAATCCCTCACTGGAAACAGACTTGTATCAGAGCAAAAGAGAGAGAAAACTCTATGATTATCCTAAAAGACCTCCAGACATTATGAGCTCTTTACCAGAGAAAGAAAAAGTACTGTAGCAATTTCTTTTGCCTGGCTCTTCAGAGATAGCTCTTCATTTTCATAGCTATATTCTCAAATAGTCGTTTAAAATGCCAGTAACACTACCCGTGATGCCACCTGCTTGTAAGTGAAAGTACCTGACATGCCACCAACTGCTTTGATGGAAGTAGATTTTGCATAGACCTATGAACACGTGAACATAAGAAGGTTTACTACCAGAAAGCACCAAGGAAAATAAAGCACTTAATAAAGCAGTCTGGTTTATATTTACTTTATGGGTGCAGATGTACAAATTCCTATCAGTGACACTATTTCCAATGATCTGGCTACTTTTTCAGTCTAGTAGTCACCCCATGCACGTTGTATCTAATAACAACACAGTATTTTTTGTTGTCTTTATTGTAACAGTGTTCCTGTGGGGTATTTGTCAGTTTACACAATAGGAACTACGGTGTAGAATTTGTGGGACATTTAAGCATTTAAACAGTGCAGCCTTAGAAGTCTACACAACTTGATGAATGATGCAGAGGGCAGTTGCACATTAAAAGAGTAAACCACAGTCCTGTAAGTTCTAGCTTGGAGGCATTTTTGCTTTATTCACATGCTAAAGAAATACTGAATGGATTTTCTGCTACCATGAAAAGATTTAGTCTGGCAGTATCTCTGAAGATGAGGTAGCATGTAGGTGAATTTACAAAAGCAAGCAAACCCATCAGTTTCATGATTGCGTGCAAGAAATTGTTGACTTCACCAAAAATTCCAATACCTTCAGTTTACCGGAGTTTTATAATATTTCACAAATTATTTAATCTTTAAGTAAAGTCTTTGAAGGTCAGACTTTTGATGAGCATTTCAGCTAATGCTAAACACAAGAATAAGACCTATGTGGATCTTACAACTACTTTTCTATCCTTTTCCTATCCATTTTTCTAATGCTCTTCTCAGAATGATTAGAATATTTTAAGAAAATATTATAACATATATAGGAACTTTTGGTGGTACGATGTCAGGAACAGAAAGCAATGGCTAGAAGCAAGCAAGTAAATGTTGCTATGAGGGTCAAATCAGCATTCATGAGCCAAATGCTCTTAACGATTCACGTCTTCACTGACTCACCCTAGAGAAGGATGTAAAAGATCCAGCCAGTCACAGCTAGTTGCACCTCTCCTTTTCTAGAGCCAGTTGAATAGGAAGAATTCTTTGAATAGTCATTCACATTATAGTCCCTTCTGGTGTTAAAATTCATATCTTTTCTTGGCAACCTCAGTCCTTTATCTTATACAGTACTGATTTATACAACAAGAGCACAGAAGGTTTGCACATGATAGGGATCACTGCATACATCCATAGGTCCAATCACACTGCACATTTCATAAGCTCTGGAAAATGCATAGGTCACTAACTGGAACACTGCACATTCATCTAATTTGCTAACTGAATGCTAATAGGGCTTCAATATCTGTTCATTCAGCATTGTATTTCTAGTCATTACAGTTAATAAAAAATCTTTCCCAGGAATTATGCTGGCTAAGGGAATCATAGCAAAGTGTATTCCCATATTTATTCCCGAAAGGTTTTCCCTCAGTCCCATCCCTCACTGACTCAAAGGTCTGTTTTGTATGAAGAAGGCAAAGAAAAGGTTATATGGTTATCCACAGAAAGCCAAGAAAACATACTTGGTGGCATGCCTTTTTCATTGTTACTTGGAAACCATTAAAATATTAAAATGTCTACAAAAGCAATAAAATGATCACAGGAGTATGTGGTGATATTTAATTTTCCCACAAGTTAAATATCACTGATAATTAACTGTTAGAAGTTTATTTTGAAGTGACATTTCAGTGGAATATCAGACCTTTACAACATAATTAAAGGTTTTCTCATTGTAATGGTGCCCTATTCCTGGTATGAAAGCTTTTTGAAATTATCTGTCTGCTTCACAAATGATTTTTTTAAACTTTTTTATTTTTTTTACCGTTCAATTTGGACTTTTCTTGTTTTGTTTCTCTTTTAACTACTGATCATAACCATCACACTAGATAATTTGGATATCTAAGATAGTAAAATGGTTCACATTTTTTTCTTTAATTGTTTGATCTGGTATTTTTCTCTGATTAGGTGGATTTTTACTGCAGTCTGGAAGGAGTTTTCTGTTAGTAAAGGCACTCCTTCAGGACATGTTTTTCTCACATTACTACAAGGAGATACAGCCAAACAGAGCCAAGTTTTAATATGTCCACAGCTCACACTTGAAACAGATTTCTGTCACTCCTCAGATGTGCAGTTTTTACATATAACACCAGCATGTCTTCTGCCCTGTAGTGAAAAGAGGGAACTGTATCCCACCTACTGCTGCTGACAACAGGTGCAATGTAGTCAAATGCAAGTACAAAGAAATTTTAGTTTGTAACACAGCCTCTCCATTGAGGAAGATTCCTCCCTACCACTACTCAGTAAAATTGGCTAATGTCTTACAGAATAAGGGGGTTTTAATCTCTGTCAGAATGTTTCTTGCTCCTTCACAGAATTCTTTCCATCATATTCCTGACTGCTTGGGCCATCATCATGACTTGGACCAGAAGTTTTAGAAGGGCATTTCATAAATACCACAGCCAACAGCTGAGCACCACACAGCCTCTCACTCATGTTCCCCACCCAGCAGGTTGAGGGAGAACTCGGTGGATAAAAATGAGTTGAAATGAAGACAGTTTAATAAGTAAAACCAGCACACACAAGGCAATCAAAATAAGGAATCCATTCACTACTTCCCATTGGCAGGCAGGTTATCTCCAGGAAAGCAGGGTTTCATCACATGCAACAATGACTTGGGAAGACAAATACCACAACTCTGAATGTCCGCCCCCCCCATTCCTTCTTCTTCCCTCAGCTTTTATTGCTGAGCATGAGAACATATGTTATCACATATCTCTTTGTTCCGTTGAAGTCTGCTGTCCCAGCTGTGTCCCCTCCCAGCTTCTTGTGTGCCCCCAGCTCATTTGTTGGTGTGGTGGTGTGAGAAGCAGGCAAGGCTTTAATGATGTGTAAGCACTGCTCATCAATAACTGAAATATTGGTGTGTTATCAAGACTTTTCTCCACAAATACAAAACATGGCACCATACAAGCTTCCATGCAGAAAACTAATTCTATTCCAGTCAAAACCAGAACAGCAATTTTCTTCTCTGGTCTTCCTTTAGGGTTTAGTCCAAAACTGAGGTCAGACTTTTTCATCAAAGAGGGCTCAAATTTTCATTTGTTACACAAACAAACAGAACCATGCAAGTGTTATAATCATTTTATTGATGATCTTGGGATATCTTCATCCACAACCATCCAGAATGTCCTCAGAAGGAGATTTCACTGCTGTTTAGCAGTACTGCAGGGACAACACACCTCCCTCAACACTAGTAAATAAGATTATACCAGAAAATATTCCTCAAGCTGCTAGACTGTCAGACCAATCCGTAACAATGTTTCCATGAAAGAAAACAAATATCTTTCAAGTATTTTCCAAACACAGTCTGAGGTGTAGCACAGACCACGGACTATTTCCAATAGACCACTGGAAAGGAACCATGCTGACTGGGGGAAAATGGTTTAACAGTGTAAATGAGAGTCATTGCATAGATGGTGGTCTCCATACCAGGCAATGGTAAAATTTAGTAGAATAGATAAAACCATTGTATGTCCTATGCTTCATCAACCCAAGAGCAGAAGGGGCGTAAGGAAGGACATTGCTCATCACTGTGCAGGAAAGGAATCTGCAGCAAAATCACAAAAGAGTTCATCATGCACATATTGCCTCTGAGGTGCCAAAGGTGATCCAAAATAGTACCAATATGGCTTTATATAATGAAGAGAGCAGTCACTGTAGAATTGCTGGTGGGTGCTGAGTTCGTTTTATAGGTGTTACTAGACAGCCTTCAGGCGACAATTCCAACCAGCAACAATGGCGCTAGTCGGCACTGGGATCCACAGAGGCTACCCCGGGCTTTGGTGACAAGGATGCACCTCTGAAACCTCTTCACTTTGCAAATATTACTCACTGGAGTCCATAAGCTCCGTGAGTTTCAAACATTTATTTCTTATCCGTTATGTTTTATTGGTGAAAATCTGAAATGTAGAAAACCAAAACTTTTCTCTTGAAAAAGCAGATTACCTGGATAGGTTTTACAAAATATTTATCATTACTTTTGTTTCTACTTGGTCTCCTTTAAACTGAGATTTCCTCAGAATTTAAGATCTAAAAAGCTGAAAAGTAGTGTAAAGGGTATTAACATCCTGCAAACCTATCTTGTGTCAAGTAATGGATGTCAGACAACCTTGTCACAGACTTAAGTAGAAGAAGAAAGAGAAAAAAACCCAAAAAGTATTTTAAGCATTTTTTCTGGAAATACAGGCTATTTGCAGAGGGATGAAGCTTTTTATTTCAATATCAAACAAAATCTTTGGGTCAAAACGAAGTTATGAGAGAGTTACCTTCCCAGAAACTAGAAAGAATGATGCTAAAGGGAAGTGTGCTAACTCTTCTGTCTGTATTCATATTTATTCTAGACAGGGACCAGCTGGAAATGTGCCATAATAACCATCACAGGACAAACAACAATGCAAAGATCATTTGCTGAAGTAGACACAGATGCTTTCAGAGAAGTTGGAGAGATTTATGCCGTCAAATGTGAGAACAGCACTGCCTTATTTCTTAGATGCATTAATAAATTTGCTTCATGGGAGTGTTCTTGTGTTGAGGGAAGTAACACAGACCTGTCCAAAACATGGATATGACAAAGCAAGTAGATAATTAACTCATTTTTTTTTAAGTTTATTTATTGTGAAGGGGTTCATTTCAACAAAGGGCCTAGGCCTTTCAGAAATGTAAAGAAGCTCAACCATAGCAGTCTTCCAGGAAATGTTGAGACCTCTTACAAAGGAAGCAGTATCTTTCTGTCCATTCTACAGATGAAAAGTAACTGAGAAACAGAACAAGGGATAATTTGTGATTAGGCAAGTGGCAGACATAAACCTTCAGTTTCCTGGATCCCAAGGGACCTACTATAAAATAAACCATTTTACCCACCACAGTGTTATTGAAAAGATATTGGAAGGTAAATTAATTCCTAACTCACTCACTGACAATGAGAAAGCTCATAGGAAAAATTCTGGGGTGAAAAGCTAAACTAAAAACTGGACCTCAGTCTAGCTGATCACAAACACCTCTGAGATCTTAATACTTTTAAATAAATGTTAATACATTTCAATCGTGTATTACGACATTCACTTTTACATCCTCCAGCTCCAGCAGATTATTTCCACTTGCACTTTTCAGGGATAGTCAACTAACAGTGTGCAGTGCATTAAGTTGAGAAACATCAGAAGAAAAATATTAGATATTTCTGTCTTCAGTGAAAATGCTGAAACCTTTCATTAAAGAGCTGCACACCACACACTGGTAAGCTACAGTTGACTAAATGGTGGTATTAACTTAAAGAGTTTTCAGTTGCTTCTGTTCTCTTTCTTTATCTTATTTTCTGTAAATGGCCTATACTAGAAGTAAAGATTGCAAGTAACTGCAGATTGACAAGGCACTCATTAACACTTTGGGAAGACCCAGACCCATAAAAGAGAAAGATGACAGGGGGATAGAGGCCTTTTGAAGATATTTTTTAGAGTGTTGCATAATTTTGCTGCGCTCACCTTTCCAGAAATCCATACAGGCACGATTTAGTAATGATAAACAAATAAGTGGTGCTGCAAACCATGGCAGTACCTCATAGGCAATCTCACAATAAAAATGCACTTGTCTTTAAAATGCTTAGAGGTAACCAAAAAGATGTACCCAGTAACTGTATACTTGGGCAAATATATGTGCACAGATATACTGTTCCAACTGATAAAGAAGAATTGATAACTCACTGCTAGGTATAAATTGGAATTGTCCCTTACAAAAGGAAATCAAGATTATTAGATAGCTATGTTTAAAATGCTTGCAATCTTTCTGCATCTGTATTATTGTCGCAATAATTTTGAAAATCCAGTCTGAAAAGTCTTTTTTTTTTTTTTTTTAATCTTTAACTCTGAATTCAAACTGTATTTGATTCCAAACTACCGGAAGTTCATAATCACATTCCTCTCTAAGAGGATATGAGTAAAGACCTGCAAGTAATTAAATACCTTTGCTGGACTGGTGCTTAGGAACTGAGGGATTCATTAGGTTTTTTTAATGAATTTTCCTAACCTTTGATTCTGTAGCTGTGATTTCTCTTTATTCCCTAGAGATGCTGGCCAAATGGATAGAATCAAGAGCAGTAGTTTATTCATTGACCCAAGGGTATGCACAGAAACAGGGGCTACCCAAGGGTTCGATACATACGCAGGTGCCAGGCTGCTAATGTTTGTTTGTGAATAACCATTCCTGAAAAATCAATATGACAGTTGTCTAGTGTCAAAAGTAGTCAAGTTGGTTTGCAGCTATTGTGGAGATCTGTGAACGGGTCAGACACTACACATAAGAATTTACAATGAAAAGAATTAAAAAAAACAAACTCACAATTAAACAAATCAGGAGAGGATTTTTTAGCAACTGGGACACAATCAATTGTAAACAGAGATCAGCACAAATTGTTTCTAAGTACAAAAAGATATTTTGAAGTCAGTGAACTCAGAGAGGAGAGAAAAAATATAAAAATATTAGAAAAAACTACAGGACACAAAGAACCCATTTGGATTTAAAATTGTTATGATAACCATGCAATGGCTTACTTGGAACTTGCCGATGTCTAATTACCATGTCAGTCATCTAAGTGCTGAGTTACTGGCTGTAAACCTGCATCTAATCCTTCTTTTCAGTCATTTAACCCCCTACCTACACAAACAGAAAGGAAATAAAAGACATGGCCAGTCAACCAGTGGTGAAAACGCCCCCATACAATCAAGCAGCAGAGTCCAGGGGAGGATTAAAATATAGGGGAATAACAGGCTTATCAACTAGAGAAACAGCAAAACAGTCAAAGAATACATATGGACATAATGATAGTAAATATCCTGAGAAGAATTCTAAGCAATGCATTCCAGTAAACAAAACCCCACACTGTATTCAATCGATGTTTTTTGAGAAAAGATATAGTGCCCAGTGAGTAGAGCCCTGGTGTCAGAGTGAAAGAAGCTGGTGTCAGAATGAGTGTTGTTACTTGTCTTTTCTGTGAATTTGACCCAATCTGTTTTGGCTTATCCTTCTAAACATACTTGGGGGTTGGATTTTAGCAACAATCAATAATTTTTAACCATGTTTTGTACAGCCAGTTAAGGTATCTGAGCATGATGGAGCTAATGAGAAAGCTGAAATTAAAGATAGGCTTTGTCTTCTGTTGCGGTAAATGCTTATTTTGTTAGATCTGGTGGGAACTCTTAAAAACGTTTGTTCCTGGTTTTAGTATAAAAGGAATTCTAAAAAATACACCCTACATGTGAAAGAGAAATATTTCTTAAAATGAAAATACCTTCATGAGTGCAAAAGTCTTCAGACAGGTTCTCATCCCTAGAGTTCATTGGTGAGTTGTTCAGCGAAGTCACTGTTCTTAAAAATCTGTGGTGCACAACCACAGTACTCAAAGCAATCTCGACGGGAAATATATTACAGGCTTGTGGTAGTCTAGAAAGAGTCTTGTTCAGGACTAGTTAATATAATAGACCAGAACACTCATATAGGTCAACGATATGCCTCATGCAGTTCTGTCTCTGACTAGCTTAGATTATGAGTATAATAGTAGAACTAAAGCCTGGTGAGTGCCCTGACCTGATTGATGTGGACAGCTCTCTCTCTTGTTTTTGTTTCAGTGCAGAATAAACACACTTTTTAATTCTCCAGAATTTTAATAGGACAGAAAAAACATTTCACACAGTCTTATTTGGCATCTCAGACACTGAGAAGTTCTCTTTCTTTAATATAACTATTTTTATAATTTTCTGCATGTTGCGGAAATCCTAATTATCCCTGCTTTACAGTTAACAATACCTGACAAAAGAAGGGGTAGGTCCAACAAAGTATGCAGTCTATACTGACAGACATTAAAGGCTCAAAAATAGAATCCAAGATGAAAATTACACACCTGAGTGCTTTATTTAATGCTGTGTAAGAACCACATACCTCAGACAGAAAAAATCAAATAAAGAGCTAGGTAAAGCCAGTAAATATAAATAAGTATAGGTTGCATCCAAACTTCAGCTATTTGTGCAGCAAAAGCATCTCAGTCATGTCCACCAGAGAAGACTCTACATGAACATAGAATTTAATCTGAGATAGACGTTTCTTACAACACAACTGGAGAAGAAAGATTCAGTCATGTCAATCTTTCATATGTTACTATGCTTCCCAGTTAAAATACTGTCTCCAAAAGGGGCAGGTGCTTATATCCCCCAAACACTCCTACATTTGATAGAGCACCAAGAGAATAAGCTATATGAGATCAGTCCTTATTTCTTTTCTCAGTTCTTCAGCATCATTGAGGTGAGGAAAGCAAGACATGGCAGGGTGTGTTTGTGCTGGGGAGGAACAACATGACTGTGGCACAGACACATGGAAAAGGGACATCCTGGCTTGAATTGCCTGCTCACGTGCTGTTTCCATTTTCAGCCAGTGGCTGTACAGATCGATTATCAAAAGGCATGATAAAAAATTCTGGACTTTTCCTCCCAGGTAAATATCTTTATCAGTACACAGAAATCTGCTCTTTTTATCTATTCTTTAGTCCTTCAATTTTCACATTCCTGTCTAAGCAGAGGCACAGAGTGCTTTCATGCTCAGAATACAACATAAAAAACCCAGGATGGAAGTCCAATCTTTTTTGGTTTTCTGTTAAAAATTAAGCAGCTACAATCACTGCTATTTCTGTGTGAGCCCCCCAGCCCTATCAGACTAGATTCACTATTGTCCTATTGTCGTATGCTACTGAGGAGCATGGCTTTGTGTCCAAATGCCATTCGGGTACACTGACAACAGGTCTGTAGCCCAGAGACCTTGCAAATAACCAGGTCTAAGGTATCTGGTTAGAGTTAAACTCTACAGAGTTTGAATGATAAATGCATCCACCTAAATCGTATTGTACTTGGCAACATCATTTTTTTTTAAGGCATGTTACAAGTACTAATAGGACAAATCTTGGGAGAAAGAGGAAATTGAACCTCAGCTTTCCACTTCCCAGACACGAAAATGAACTCTATGTTTCCCTTCCCTTTCAGACACAAACTAATAATACTACTGCCTAAAAGAAACATTTTCTTAGAGGTCTTGTAGGGTGTTGAAAGAGTCAGGAACCACTGTAAGTTCAGAGCATCTTCATATACATGTTCCTCATATGCCAGGAAGATGGCAACCAAGATAGTACCACCAATAAAGTCTTTTAGGATTTCCTAGTAAAATACAGGTCTGTTTCAGCTGTGCTGTAGCTTTATAACTCTTTTTTCCTGTCAGACCAGTTGGAAGCAGTTTTAGCAGTTCCAGGTCCTACAAGGTAGTGCTGCCCAACTGACAGCATCTAACACCTCACTTTTGGTTATTAAATGTTCAATGATAGCCAGAGAGACATTGTTATAGTTGTCTAGATGGTGAAAAGGCAATGGGCAATATAAATAAATTACTAAAAGTGATGCATTTAAAATGAAGAAAACACTGCTGAGCAGCACATGAAGAGCCATACTTAAATGGATACTACAAAAATAGAAATAACAGGAATTTTAACTAAGTGTTTCTAGACTGTAAAAAAACAACTTGTATCTGCCTCTTGTTTAAAAAGAGAATCCATATTGTGTTGATTACACTAATTATAATGTGGTTGAATTCCTCCTTATTCTTCAGCCACTAGGGACCATGAACACATTGCTTTCTGTTCTGTCTGAACAACGTCCTTGACTCTAAATTATGGGCATAGAGAGATTATATTCTAAATCATACTATGCTCAGCATAAGGTGAATAATGAGTTTGCATTGCATAAGCTCCATAGCATGGAGTCTCTTCCATTTGAGACAGAGCAATCTATGATGGTGTACGACTGATATCAGGAATAAAAACAAAAGCATGGCATTGTATAAAAAAAAGACAGAAAGAGTAAAGGTGGTTGAGAAAAGAAACAAAAGAAAAGAGGGAAGAAGGCTTGGAGAATGAGGAACATCTATGGCTAAAGGAAGGGTGTCAGGAGCCTTGAAGGTTTTGGATTAAGACACTCAACATATATGTGAGTGGATGGGTAATTTCCACCTTCACAGGCTTAGGAAGAACTTTGTGAGAAACTCGGGATTATTCTTGTTAAAACTAACTTCTTATTAGCATTACATTTTGAGCAACCTCACTGAAATTTCTTTCACTTTTATAACCCAAAATCTCTTTTCCTGTTAATTAAACTATCTGCTCTCCTGTCATACCTAGAAGCTTTGATTCACGGTTCTTATTAATTGTCATATAGGATTGTGAAAAGACGTAAAGCAGAGAAAGAGTTTGAGCAGAAAGTTTTTGGCAGAGAACTGCTGAAGGAGAAGCAATGGCCAGTCATGGTAGGAAGAAAAGTACTGCTCTCTTGGGAAAAGAACTGTTTTCACCCCCTTTAAGAACCACCACATTATCTAAATAGTGGCCTGAATACTACTTGCTGTAGGCAGCTATGCCTCCAATGCCCAACTCTGTCTCTTCACATTAGTTTCTAGGTTTTTTTCCCTGGGTGCAAATCAAAGGCAGGTGTCCAGGGTCCCACATTATGAAAAGTCACCATGAAACTAGGATAAATAACAAAGCAAACATTCCCAGTGGAGTCATTAGCCGCTGCCTGGCACCCACACATTCACTGGCTGAGAAAATATGATTACACTAAAGCTGAGCTCACGTTTAATTATTTATGATATACGTGTTGCACAGACTTATGGGTAGAGTTCCATGAGTTAGTGAGGCACATACACAGTGAAGTTATTTTCTTCGAAGTCTCAGTATGAAACCACAGGAGGAAGTCCTCAGCTCCCTTTACCTATGTCCTCATGGTGTTCCTTCCTCATAGCCAGAAAAAACTCAGATTCTTACGTCCTCCATGATACTTGTTCATGGAACAGAATTACAGTCAAGAAGGAGACTTTCATTCCCCCAACTAAACTGCTTTGCCTTTCTCCCAAAGTCCTTCTCCCAAATTCCCCCAAACTTATCTGAAAGAGCTTTCTCTTTACTTCTTGACAATCACAGCCTTCTCAGACTCCGCTTTCCTACAGTCAGTGATGGGCAGAACTCATCTAACTAAATGTGGAGAACTGGAGTTACACATCCACCCTTCAGCTAGTCACTCTAGTCACCCTGGGCTCGCCTTATGATCAGTGGAAATAAAGGCATGTTCTTCGAGCATGATGCATTTGGAGTCTGCTTTAAGATGAAATCAATCACATCCTGGAAGCAAGGGTCTATAATCAGGACAGTAAATGTAGTTTAGAAGACTCTCTCATCATGCTTGCTATCTAGATCTTGGTGAAAAACATCCTGAGATATTTTCCTTATTTCACTCTGATAATCTCATTAAAATTGAGAGGTCCCAGTTTGTAGCACATTATTTTTTGTTACAACCATCAGCCATTATACAAAAGATATAATTATTCCTTTATACTCCCTGTCTTCAAGCAGATGGGCATTGATTCACAAGTAAATGTGAATTTGATTTACAAGTAAATTTACTTGATTTACAAGTAAATTGCAAATCGCAGCATTTAATAAAGTGTTCCAACAAGGAGAAATAATACTTAAAGTTTTTTGAAATTATGAATGCACCTCCTAAGCAGACTCATTGGCCTAAAATGTGGTGATGTTATTTCCTCAAGCAGAAAAGCTGGCCTTGACTGTTCGTAATTTTCTCAGGGTTTCTAGTATGTTCATGATGACCTTGTTGCTTTCTCCAAAGTTTTCTTCCTCAGGTACTCTGCCTGTTTTTATCAGAACTTATAATTCATTGGGATCACAGACTTAAAGACTCGGAAATTTTTCTGCAATTACTTGGCAAGGGCTATGAAGTGACTCAGTAGCTAAGCAGGAACAAGCAGTCAAGCAGCCCTGGCTCATGGTCTTCCTCAGAGGCTCTCTGCCTGGCTTTAAGTACTTACATGACCATCATCACTCAATCTTTCTTATCAAGAGTATTTTTCATTACTATTATTTTAGAAGTGCTTTGTAATAACTCAGAAGTACTGGGAAAAAATCTGAAATGCCTCTTTTTTTTCCCCCCTTCACCTAAAATATATGTTTCCTTCCACTGTGTACAATCTGTTTCTGTGGCAGTGGCTTGAGTTTCCTAGGAAACGGCTGCAGGTCAGACCTTGATTGGTTGTGTTGTCAGCTTGATTGCAGTGTTTCAGGCAGTGGGACCTGAAAGCGTCACTCCAAAGCAAGCAAATAGGGGGCTATCCAAGAGCTTTACATTAGTGGTCAGAAAGAAACCACACAGATGGCATTTCGGGGGAGTGTGTGACACAGGGGACACTGGTTTGAAGAGAATAGGAGCCAGCAAGGGATTAGATAAGAGCCAAATCAGAGGTGTGGGCAGGACAGATGGGATGGAGGGCTTTGGAGGAAAGAAGTTTGGCTGAAGTGAAAATTGCCATAGTCTCATCTCTCATTGACGGGCCAAATGACAGCACAATGCTATGGTGGTCTGGACTGCAAGTCACTCAGTTACTGGGACCTGAATGCTTTGTGACTCTACTGATTCAACTGAAAGTTTCCTGTGGCAAATGGATATACTAATATAGTACTAGGAGGGAAAATAAGACTTGCTTTCCACTATGATGTCTAGGTGCCAGTAAATTAAATGACGTGAGTGTTAAAGAGAGTAAGAGCTTTGGATCCTGCAGTCTTCTGGGAGGGAGGAGGAGGTTCCCTAAAAGGTACATCCCTGATGCTTCTTTGTTTGTGAATTAGAGAACGGCAGAACCACATAGGAAGAGCACACATATTAAGAAAGGTGGGAATGGCAGTTCTGAGGAGGTCTGTGAGCTTTGGCTCATTTCCTTTTCCACTCTGAGTACATTCATATCAAAAATCTTTCTGTGCTTGTATGTGAACTCAGTCACGTACATATTTTCCTGGTTGAATCCCATACAATATTTCTAAAACATAATTTCAGAAATACAGAATATCCAGAATGAAACTAATTTACCTTGCCTTTCCTTGTCTTCCTTGCCTTCCTATTCCCTCACTTCCCTTCCTCTTCCATCCTCGCAAAATTAGGTTTAATCTTAAACTTCAGCAGAATAGTGTTGTGTACTTCTGACTCACTCTGCCTTCCGCAAGGTGATTATATCATGTTCTGACTCCTTAATATACTTGATAAATTCTTTGGCAAGCAGACATGTCCAATGCTCAATAACTGACTCTAAATCTACAGATAACAACAAAAAAAAAAGTGTTGCTTGTTTTCCATGTGTGCTGTTTAATTTATTTTCTCACTGATCTGCAAGCAGATCACTTTCTGTTAATTAAGTAAAAAGTACTTAGTGGAATTGATCTGAATACAGCTCTAAGAGCACTCACTAATTCTGCTGTTAGTTTTAGGAAGCTGGTGGCAAAAAGCATCTATCAAGACAAATTTGTGGTATATGACGCAGGCACCACCCATGGTTAGAGTCACAGTCAAATGCTTGCAGTTTAATAGTTTGCATCTGTGTCAGCTGAGTACCAGGAACTGTAACCATACTTCAGCCTATAGAAAATGCAAGTTAATATAACCCTTTATAACTTCTATGAAATATGTTGAAAAAGAAAATCACATTTTTCATGATTTTTACAAGTTTGCACAGAAATTATGTCAGTTCATTCGGCACACATTAACCAGTTAAATTACGTTTAACAGACACAGCCCATGGTGAAGGACGTGTTTCAGCCCACAATGACAGATGACAAGTTAAACTGAAAAGGGAGAAAGGGAGGCAAGACAGGGAGATGAGGGCACCCATCTGCTGTCACACAGAAGAGAAGCAACAAGTTAGAAGGAGGAACAAAACCTCTGCTGCCCTCCCCAGCAGACAGTGCTGCTCTTCTACTAATAGTGTATCAGTCTTTTTCAAGCAAATGTACAGCTCTCATTAGAGATAATCCTCCATACTCCCTCATCTTCCATTTCCCAGCTTTACACAGATAACATTAGTTACTGTCCTTTTATTGCATTGTTCCATTTTGTGTACTCAAAGGACTATCTGCATTGCAATAATCTATGTATGTAAAATGGGATTAAGAAGTGAATTGAATGAATCAGCCAGAGTGATACAGTAAATAATCAAGGAAATTTTAAATAGGAAAATGCATCACTAAAAATATGCAGCTAACACCAATTGATGCTTTTTATTGAAACTTTATTAATCCTCAACATAGACAGATTAAATGACACAGAAACAATTATTTTTCCTTAATAGTATCTTTCTCTGGAAGAGAAATACATATTCCAGGCAATGCATCTGTTAGCATCCTTTTTATGGTACATAGAGGGAGCTGTTGGCATAGGTTTATTAGACCAATCACTGAAAATTTTCCATTGTTACCAAACCCTTTATAGGATTTCATTATTACTTTAAATGGAAAAATCATACCCTCATCAGTATATGAATAAAAAGAATCTCATGATTTCTGTGCACATAAAGAAGATATGAATTGTAATATAGTATTCTGCCTTTTGCTGGTCATTACATTCAGTAGCATATGAACTCCACTAAACAAGTTTTTTGCTGTCCAATAATATAAAATTAGGCAACATTAACTTCATAATTCATAAAGTATATAGCAATGTAACAGACACATGAGACATCTGTAGTTATTCCAGTGTGTATGTGTGTAAGACACTCTTATTTTCTGCTAATACTGCCAGGCAGTCTGAAGGCTAGAATCTGGGATTTGTGCCCTTAGCAAAGTACAGTGAGAATGCTATCCCTGCCTCTCACTCTGCTTACCTACAGGGATTTTTTTTCAGGCTGTTGATTACCAATAAAAAGACAGTGGGACTCTTTTATTTTATATTTCTCTTTCTCCTGACGTGGGCACCTACAGTTTTCATTAGTTCGCCCTCAGGATTTGTATAAACATTCAAAATTTGCAGAAAAAGATGAACAAATGTACATTTTATAAATGTGACAGTCTCAAAAGCTGTCTTTAATTCTAGTTAAGGAAGTATCAGGTAAGCAAAAATACTTTCCTAATAATGAAAAACTAATAATGAATACACTCTTTTTAAAAAAAAACCAACAGAATATTTTATTAACTTTTATACTGATCACATTTCATTGCTGAAATTCTCCACGTTTCCAAATTCCGCATGGCACTTGCAGTGTTGACATCTTTAAATCATGGCTATTCCCTTTGTGGTCCTAGTTCAGAAACCCCCAAAAAGGAGATTCTAGAAATGTTAAAAGAGTTGTTAATTCCCAAGAGATATCTGGCAAAGCTGTTCAGAGTTGCAGATTCAAAATGCAAGTGAAATCTGGTATTTTTAGCTACATCAACAGTGAGATTCTTAAGGTTTATATCTGAGCTGGACATCACAAAGAAATCACTTTCATACATTTTGAGATATTCTTAGATTTTAGGAGCATCCTAAGCACTGAATATTTTTTCACATTTCATACAATAAAAATGCTGCACAATGACAATGTGGTTACTTAATTTTACACGTTGTATGCACATGGTCACGTATAGATTTTTGATCTGACTTGTAGAAGCATTCCATTTGGGATTGAACAAAAAGAAAGTTATTTACAATGCCCGGCCTGGGACTGACCTCTTCATTTCAGTGAGAGGTTTGACTGCCTTCAGTGTAAGTGAAGAGACTTTTGTTTCAGCTCACATGTAAATAAGTTTTTATTTCCTTCTCAGTGCTGTCCTGAGCAGGTGTTGTAGACATTTACCTTGATGACTGGAATAACAAAGATTACTGAATGATTCGTCTCTATTTCAAGTTTCATAGCTATTTGGTACTTAATGCATATTAAAGATGGCATTTCTTACTAATCTTTAAAATATATTAAAGATTGCCTCAACTCAGTGTGATAATCAAGCAGAAGTTAACTTCAGTGCATGCACACTCCCAGTGATTAAAAAAAACCCTCTCTGTGTGTTTAAAGATAGCTTCACATTTTTTGAATAGCAATCTAAGCAGTTGCCTAGATTTTTCTTTTAACAAGTGTACAATATCTAAAGAACCATTTATTTGTTCAGCAGTTTGGGTTTTAGCCCAAATGTTCTAAACCAAGCAAAACTGGTAAGGTTTTTTTTGATTCCTAACAAAATATTTGAAACTATGTTTCTTCTAGAGTAGTTCATGAAGGAGGAGAAGGAGATGCTTAGTTTAGGAAAGATGTGCTGAAAAATAAAAATGGAAGTTTTTGTAATTCAGTGATTTCATGTCGGGAAGAAAACTAAAAACTAATCCTACCTAAAGTGCTTTCATTTCAGTTTATGACACTCACAGTTGCTCTAATTGTAGTGTTGAGGCAAAAAAGTTCTACATTGTGAAAAATACATACTAAACTGTTCCTAAGTATCTCATAAGATCTTTCTGTTGGGTTTCTTTACCTTCTCTCAGAAAACTTGTGTATTTCTTTATAATTGAACAGTCCTCTCCATGGCAACAAATCACAATAATGAGGAAGTACTTAGTATAAAGAAAGTCAAGATTCCCAGACAGCCCATGCAAACCCTTAGTTGTCCATAAACAGGTCATTGCATAAGTCTGAGACAGAGGACCTGAAGTGATTCAAAACATTTATGATCAGTCAGTTACCCCCGGGGCCAGGGTAGGAACAGGTGATGATTAAAGACAGACATCACAAAATTATCTAGTAGAGTGACACTGGGCGGACTTGTCTTATCTGTGGATGTGAGACATCTCACAGTAACCGGAATTCCAGCTCATAAGGATTCAGGACACTGGTAACTGGTAAGTGTCACTGGAGTCTGCTTTCTTGCTAACTTTTCTGTAGTCTTTGTTAAATAAGGGGAAATCAGATGCTGATGGTGCTTTATGAAATCTTTGGACACAAGTAGAAAAGTTATAAGCTATGGCTACCACTCACCCTGACCATTTTCTCTGCAATTTAGTCTAAGTACTTTGTTTCCTCCTGTTTTCCCAGAACCCTACTTTTCCATCACTGATGTTTTATTTAATCATAAATATAGACTGTGATTTTTATAGAGTAAGGGATTATCTCCATACTCTGGAATTCTGGGTTCTGGTTGCAAATTCTGACCTTTAATTCCTTCATTACTTCTGTTGAGGAAGAGAGATTTGGGATGGGAGATCTCAAAATCTCAGCATTGCTTCTGGTTTTTAATTCCCAGTGAACAGGAAACTACTATTGAGAGGGTATTTCAGCAAAATAATAAACAAATCCACAACAGGATGTGAATTTTTGGATGACTTTTAAATTAACCTAGATTGTAGATAAATTTGTTGACCAGAAATGTTACACAGGAAATCATTTCACTATTTCTGGAGCCTTTTTTTTTACACAAGCATGGGTATATAGAAAATTCATTGTGTTCAGGTCTGGTAGTATGCAAAGCAATCTATAGCAATATAGCAAGCAGAATCTTTACCGTGAAGTCCCCAGTCACGCTTCTAATAAAAGGTGGAAACTGAAAAGGATTTATAATTTGAAAACCCAGAAAATTAGACCATACAAAAGTGACTCAAAGCAGAATTTCGATCATTGTGTTCCACAATAAGTATGTTAAACATAAAAGCTCTCAGGATAACTATCTTAAATGGATTTTCCATTTGTACTATTGCAAGAGCTCATAAGTTTTGCGTTCTGTGTCAGAATGAAACTAAACATTTTCAAAGGCCTTTTCGTTTGTATATTTTCAGATGAAAGCTGTGGCTTTTCTTGGACTGTTTTGGGATATTTTTGGAAGTGAAAACAAAAAAGGAAAACCAATGAAATACCACCTCATGGTACTTACCAACCTGTGCTCCCATATTAACTTCACTTGTCACATACCAGGAACTTGAACTTAAAACTCCTCCACCCACTATGAAATCGCCAGAATTTTGAGATTCATTTTCTCTTGTTGCAACTTTTTCACTTTGACTGAATAATACAATTACCTTTCTTGCAATTAGCTAAATTAGTTAGACCAAAAGAAGAAAAGACTATAAAATTGGTATTTCAGACACAACTTGAAAAAGTTTCCCTTCTTCATAAAATCTCTCTCAAGGATGTGTGATTGGTAAGTAAATAAGAGTGAAAATGAAGATTTATATGATGTTAAATAAGTTCTTTGAGAAGCTATTTAGAAAATGAAGTTCAAGGAGGCAGAAGACGTGGCTATGCAGAGTAAAGCAAAAAAAAAAAGGTTTTCTGAAGGCCCACTGGAAATTCCTATGTTTTATCCACCTGAATGTTTTAGCATGGAGTCTATGAACATAAGTCCAATTCTGCACAACCAACAGCATCTTCTCTTCAAGTAATGTTAATCACTAGGTTTGTGGTTACCAGCTAAGTGTTCAGTTTAGATTATGTTTATTTAAATTAATATGTCAATTTTAAAATAGGTTTCAGCATATTGGTGAAGTCTCATTTCTTTAATCTCCCATTTATAATCGGATATGACTTTATAGTGAAACACTCATTTTTGGATTATCATTTTAGGTATACGCTTCAGAGAGAGCACAGACGGTCCAATAAAGGGTGCTTTTCTACTACTCCCGCAGTGTAAGAGAACTCAATTGCTTAGATAGAATTTAATGAAGACTCACAACAATTTAATACTATCCCAAAAACCAGGACAAACAAATGACAATAGTGTCAGTCGTCTGGGACAGATGTTGCCCCAGCATTCTCAAATTTCAAAAATGTTTGAATCCTGAATCAAATCTAAATCAATAGGACACCATATGATTTCAGTCCAGACGGACACTGAAATGAGATCTGGCATAGGATTCATACAAGAACCCACTATTTGTATTACGTGCTCTTATAATGACTGCTGTTAGTAGTAACAAATAGCTATAACACATCATTCCTATTTTGTCACTCTTTCCTTGTGCCACACTAAAAGTCACCTTAACAATTCAAATAGTTTTGACAGTTTCCTAAATCTTATTATGTTACTCTTCTATCATTTTAGACAAGTTGTCACCCCAGCCTCCTCAGGGAGGGGAGTCAACAACATGGCTACCCCTTTTCCTACCATCCCTCATCTTTCAAACTATTTCAGCAACAGAGAGGTTTTACCAAGCACGTTAATGACACTAAAGCCCCAAGATTCAGTGAACCTCTAAGCTAGCCTTTGATAACGTTTACGATGGAACTCAGACACTTGAGCTCGGACTCTTGTTAAACTCATAAGATTACTTCAAGTGATTTGTCCTTCAACTTTAACCCTCCCAGCAGTGTTGAGGTAATTTGTGCAGATGTGCAAGTCCCAAGGTACAAGAAGTCTGCAAAAAATAGTCTCTCAGTCCCTGCTTTCTGACCTTCTAATGTTTGAGTTCTATTTCCTCCGTTTTCTTTCTCTATAACCCAAAAGTTGAGAATTTACTGGAAAGAGATCCAAACACCTCTTGGACCAATTCCTAGAAACAATGTTCTTCACACACAACAAAACACAGTCATTATAAATGTGTTAGTTATTTGCTACAGTTTGTTAATAGCACAACATTCTCAAAATACATCTTGTGTACCAATATGTCCCCAGAGATTAGCCTTAGGGTTTGACAAAATCTTCATCGTTCTTGTTTTATAATTTCAGAGAATAATTGCACTTTAGTGCAAAAAGCTCTTCTGTTTGTACAACATATTCTATATCTATGAAGTTACAGCAGGAATCCACCACCTCTTTAAAAGGTGATAAGTTTTAAATATTAGCTCAACAATCTATTTCTATGGAAATACACCAATGCATCTATTAATTATCTTTCCCTTGAATGATTTTAAATGTTGGTAGGCTAAGTTGTCTTTGCAGTCTTTGTTTTGTTGGACTAATTTGCCATCATATGAAGAGAGCAGAACTTACAAATCTGCTCTTGAAATTTTTTTGGGCATAAGTCCCAGGTGTTTCATTTTCAAAAGATGTTACAGCAATAAAAATGTTATTAAAGTGTCTTCGTTCATGCTGTTATAGTTGAGGTTGTGTCAGCATTTCCATTACAAGCTCATCTTTTGCAGAGAAAATGCTCTGGTCCATTGGGTAAATAACACATGTTTTACTATGACACACACACACAGGAAAGCTAGAAATATTCAAAGACAAGGTTGTTTAGGATCCATTCTTAATTCCATACAGTATATGTTATGTTGTAATTTTTCCCCATGAATGAATAAATTAAGTACCACCTGTCAGTGATCACTAATTTCCTTGTAACAAAAACTGTATTAGCATTATTTTTTACTTAGAGGTTTTTTTAACAGCAAATAAGAGAAAATGTATTTCTCATTACTATCATGCATATTTATAATTATCATAATATTTGAAATTTCAGCTAACCCTTGGAACTGATGTAGAAATGATTGATGATTGATGGGGTCCTGAAAGACAGGTTAAAAGCAAAGATTTTGGAGGTAAATCATGGTTTTCAATTCTCAGCACTGCTAAAGTGGAGTCCCAGATGCCTCAGGCTATGTGTTGCATCAGGGAAGTACTCTAGATCCTAGGCAGCTTCTGGGACTCCTGCCTCGGTTGACCTGACAAAGGCTTCAGGAGAAGTGGTGCAAGAGGGTATCAGAAATAAAGAGATCCATTTTCCCAGGCCTCCACTGATCATGATACACCTCAGTTTATTAATTTATAGAATCATAGAATCATAAAATCTTCCGGTTGAAAAAGACCTTGGAGATCATTGAGTCCCACCATACCCATCTTCTACCTTCTGCCTTATCAGCCTTCTGCTTTCTCAAGAGGCAGCTCACAGATCTTTTACATTCAGTTTACTTTTTCAGTAACCCATTGCTGACTTTAGACACCAGTCCCACTGTTAATAACACCACTTCTGATAAACTGAATTCTGAGTTCTTCCCCTGCTCTGAGGGTGTAATCCTAGAGTTCAGCGAACCTTTGGACCATCACCATGACCCTGTCATATTTCCACATCCCTCCTGTCTCATGTGACTTTGCAAAAGGTCCAGTTTTCGTAAAACATCTTGAAAAATAAGTTGTTTGAATTTCATCCTGGAACTCTTCACTCAGTATTTGTTTTTAAGAACTAACACTGTCGTTAATATGTGATAGGTGACCTCTGAGCTTAATTTTGCTTAATATAGGAGACCAAAGTCTTTGTAGCCTCAGGCTTATTTTTTATTGTTATTTACTAATCTCAGAATCCACTAAGGCCAACTATATTATTGCAGTATAGCTATATACTATAAGCTATAAGCTATACCTGTAACTTGAGTTTGAGATGTGCCATAATCTGTACAAATGTACAGGAGGAGATTTTTCTTATCTGCTTTTGATAAGAAAAAAAAAGGAAAGATTTTCAGTGGATGAGATAAACAAAGATGAAAAGTGGAAAGGAGTATTTTCACTGTCTTTTGCACATGAGGAAGGGTGATATTAAATAATATACCTTAAGCCATATTGTAAGTCATTGATAAAGCCAAAAATGATGCCCATGTCCTGCCTATGCCTCATCTTAACCTAAAACTTCTTATATTTAAAGATTATAAAACGATTTGTTTGGTTCATTTGAACTCTTATGTCTACCAGCAGATTGTGATTTCTTAATTTTTGTACTATTTGCAATTGATCAAGGTGTGTTTTATAGGTCCATGATTCATCGAATATATTGATTAGAAAGGTCATTGATTGTTGATTTAGTTATTTAATATAAAGTTCTTTGGTAAGGTGCAGCTATTTTTTTTCTCATTTCCCTGTAATTTTTGTGAATGGATGACTCCTCTGTTTCAGGACATAGATCACTTTTCTCTTGCCCCAGATTAAGTACTGTAGTCCTGTCCTAAGCATAAGGTCATTAATTTTTTTTTTCTCCTACTCAATACAAGAGGCAGGATGTGAATCATGCACTGGAAGTAACCGTCTCTGTTAAACCAGGGAGGGAATTTTGTTGATGAACTTAAACTAGAGACTTCAGTTTTGGATAGTTACAATTCAAAGTCCCTCATTTCTATCTTCCTGTAATTACTTCATTACAATAATGCATTGACGTTTCTGTTCTCATCACATTTCCATTATACTGTGGATCATGCATTTTTCTCACATGATATGTCTTTGCCTTTCCCATCCTCTATATCTCATTGCTAATAAACGACCAAAGGAGTCAAACTTTTTCCGGAGGTTCACAGATGTTGTGAAGAAGATTCTCCTATGTCTAGCTAAGTTAATTTTGAGGTGCTTAAAAATAAAAAGTCCTAAGAAAACTATTCATGAGTTAAGTATGAGTTACTCTGAATATTTTTCCTTATATCCAGTTTTCTGGAATGAAGTATTTTTGGCATTGACAGTTCCTATAATAAGAAAGCTAATGGTTTTCTTCTGAGCATAATTTACAGATAATTAAGATAATGTTTTTAGCAATCTGAAGTGTTTAACTGCCTTCGTACATATAAATCTTTTTTCACACCCTTCATATATTTAATTTAACTATACAACAAAGCAGTAGAAGAAATGCGATGGTTTGCATAATTGCACAGTTACTTTCAACATTATATTTTTGAAAGTTCTTTTCAATCTTTCACTTGGTGATTTTCCTCATAACTGGGTAGTTTAAGATTTTTTTCTCTTTTTCTTCCTCCTTGCTGTATTAAATGTCTCTGTCTAAGCATGAAGCATTTTCTTTCAGTTTGTATTTGTATGCAAACAGTGAGGCACAGAAAAATATGCATAGTTGTATATGTTCTCTTTTTAATATGCATGCTTATGCATTTATATGTGTACATACAGAAGTACATTTGTGCATAAAATTAGAAGGGATATGTGTTAATAAAGAAGTATTTAATTATCTGTTAGACCTTGGAGACATAATCGTATAAAGCAGGGATGTCAAACACAAGGCTGTGGGCCGAATCCAACCCTCCACATTGTTCTGTCTGGCCTAGCACCTCATTTCTACCCCGCGGCAGCGCCGAGCTCCTTGCCTCTGCCAGCGCTGGTCATGTGTGTAGTGTGTGACGATCGTTATGCTGCAGGAGCAGGAGTTTGACACCCTTGACACAAAGCATCAACTTATTTTGACTTTATATGGGAGAGTAGTTATTAATAACTCTTTCACAAATCGAGGAAAGCTTTGCTGGTATGAAGACAGTGGAGAGATTAGTTCTGATAAGTTTCTGAAGACTTGGAGAACAAACTCTTTGGGGGGGCTGTGTGACTCTTCTGATTTTATTTTGAAAAATTGCAGGGGACAACATTGAGTTTAAGATGTATTATATTGATGAAAGAAAAAATGAAAGAAACAACTGAAATTGAAGGTACTGCTTTTATCTCTCAAGTGTTTTCTCTAGGTCCAGGTGCACCTCATGTACCTTGGTGCATTGTGGTTGATGACTGCTGTTTGTGAGAAGCTGATACAGGACAAATCTGACTTGGCAGCTATTCAAGGGCTAACACGCATCACACAGCTGCAAGCATTCAGCTACAGAAAGGGATATTTCTGCACTGGGGTTACAGTCATTGTTTTAGGGAAAGAAGTTTTGGGTTTCAGCCTCTGTGCATTTTAAACAAAGCTGTCATTTTCCCTACGTTAGGGAAAAACCTTGAATACCAACCGTTTTGCTGTTGCACCAGAGAACCTGATGTAGGGTATGAAAATCAGTCATAACGGTTCCATTCCCGTTTTCTAAAAGAAAAAAATTTGTGATGGTTTGCTGTATTTTGTGTAAAAGTGTCTGCATATGTTTTCCTTCCAAATATTCTAAAATCTCAATATATCCAAGGTTTTAAAGTCTTCATTTGCTCTCTACTTATTTTTTAAAAACTACCCAACACTCTCCACTGAAAACTTGAACAGAAATTATTTTTAATTTGTGAAATTCTGTTTAGAGAACTGTTCCGACAGTGACAAAACTCTTGCTGCAAAGTCAGACTTTTACCCTTAAGGCACGCACAGCAGTGTTCCCATGGGTTTCATTGTCCACTGGAAGCATATGAAAGAAATTTTATGCATTCAAATTCCTCTGAGCATTTTTGCCATTAAAGTGACAAGCTTAAATTAAATATTTTTCAAGGAAAACCATGCATTTCTGAACAAAGATTGGTATTCCATGCTATTAAATATTAACATAAAGTTTGTCTCAGAAATGAGAGTTGTTTGTATCTATTAGATACTGGCTTACAGCTCCTGAAACCTCAGAGAATTTTAGATCTTGTAGGTAGATTGGATTTAGAAACAGCTGAGAAATAGAGGAGCAATTTTAGTCTAATTTTATCAGCCTCTGTAAAATTCTGGTGCAAAGAATGCTAAAGCTGAGCTCAGCATGAATTTTTAAGAAATTATATCACGTTCAGTACTTTCCACTTACATAACTCAATTTATCCATAGTGTTCTGTGTACCTTTCTGAGGGGAAAAGGAATCATTATCCCCATTTCGCAAATAGATGATGTCTGAAAGCATCCAAAGAAGTGATTTCTCTCACATTCACACAGAAAGTCATCAACTAGGGCTAAGAATAGAAACTCTGGTCTCTTAGTCTTCAAGATACAAAATCACAGGTCTTTATAAATAGCCAAGGCTACTTAGATCTGAAATTATTAACTATTCTGCTGCAATTCCTCTACGAACAAAACATATACACAGTGTCAAACAGAAACTGCAGAGCATGACAGTCAATGTGTTGCTATAATACTTGTTGTTATGAATTAATTAGCTGATTTGCATTTATATAGCGCACTTCATGCAGAAGCAGCACATGGCATTATACACTTAAACTACATTACAATTAAACACAACTTCTGTTAGAGAAGTCAAGATGAGGCATCCAAAAAAACTACCTAAAATTAAAAAAAAATTTCTTATAGCTCTAATGGGAAAATATTATTAAAAATACCCAGATCTTTATCAAAGGGCAACTGCAAGCCTCAGTTACAAGGACAGTGACTGATCAGCTGTTCAGGGAGGTAAGTAGAGCTGAAAAAAGATGTGAATAGTTTGCCAGTACTGTAAAATCAATTATGCATTTGACAGGAAAACAGTGTAGAACTCCCAGTTGCAGTGTGATGAGCTGATGTATGATTCTAGATGCTGAATTCTGTGTCAACCAGAGACTTATGCAATGAATGGTCAAGGAAGGCTGCAAACACAGAGGTTATGCCTCCTGCTGAGACAGAAATGGTCTTAACCTACTAAATCCCTGAGATGGCTAAAATGAAGTCTGAACAACATGGAACACATCAGCTGATTAAGAAATCAAAATTCCACTCGCAGCCAAATGTTGAGCGAAGAATACTGTTGAGAGAGTCATTGGACCTGAGCAAAAGAAAAAAAAAATCAATTCCATTTTCTCTGAGATAACTAATTAGAAAAAAAAGAATAAATAAAAAGGCATAAAATTTGACTTTTGACAAAAAACTATTCACAACCATAAGATACAACCTCAGAGACTAATTTTCTTTTTAGTGACCTCACTATGAAAATATTAAGGGACAATGTGTTCTTGAACTCTGTAAGAAAGAAGACAGCAAAATCTGTGAGACGCCTCATTCTGGAGCTGAAGTACTGCCCATTGCAGAAGGGTTCAGGTGTTGGTCTTTGTGCATTGGCTGAGCTTTTTCTCTGGAACTATGCTCCTCTGAGCTCTTCTAGTGTCTTATTTATTCTTATGCATAATTCTTGACTGATTAAATCTGCCTTTCCCAACAAACTCAGTTCTGTCAGTTAACTTTACCCACAAATGTATGGAAAAGGAAAAGGAAAAGGAAAAGGAAAAGGAAAAGGAAAAGGAAAAGGAAAAGGAAAAGGAAAAGGAAAAGGAAAAGGAAAAGGAAAAGGAAAAGGAAAAGGAAAAGGAAAAGGAAAAGGAAAAGGAAAAGGAAAAGGAAAAGGAAAAGGAAAAGGAAAAGGAAAAGGAAAAGGAAAAGGAAAAGAAAAAAAAAGAAAAAGAAAAAGAAGAAGAAAAAGAAGAAAAAGAAGAAGAAAAAGAAGAAGAAAAAGAAGAAGAAAAAGAAAAAGAAGAAGAAAAAGAAGAAGAAAAAGAAAAAGAAAAAGAAAAAGGAAAAGAAAAAGAAAAAGAAAAAGAAAAAGAAAAAGAAAAAGAAAAAGAAAAAGAAAAAGAAAAAGAAAAAGAAAAAGAAAAAGAAAAAGAAAAAGAAAAAGAAAAAGAAAAAGAAAAAGAAAAAGAAAAAGAAAAAGAAAAAGAAAAAGAAAAAGAAAAAGAAAAAGAAAAAGAAAAAGAAAAAGAAAAAGAAAAAGAAAAAGAAAAAGAAAAAGAAAAAGAAAAAGAAAAAGATCACACGGTATCCTTTACTCTGAGAATTTGCAGAGCCAGAGTCATAAAATTTACCAAGCAGGCAAATACTAGGCTCAGTCAACTGTGAAAAAATATGCAGTGCACTTCCTCTTTAAATACCCTTAATCAGGTCACCACCACATTTTTCTTGACTATACTCTGCTTTACTAAGAAAATATTATGGTCACGTCTTGGACTGACTCGTTTAAGCTTTCTTCTCTGAAAGATGCATCCTTCTGGAACATGGAAAATAACCAGATTTGCTCAAGGTTGAAGTTTTTCTCCAGCTCCTCCAGAAGGACGTTTAACTTTGGTACATCTTGTGTATTTGCAGAACAAGTTGAAATCTAAATTTCTATCATAATAGAAGTGGAATTTAAGTTAATGATCAGGGCCTTTGCAATAACATTTAGCAATGAGTTTAAGGAATAGCTTTCCAGCATCATAAAGTCCGTTGTTCTTCAGCTATAAGAAGAGCGAACCATGCACTATATAACAAGCAACATACACGAATGAGAATGTATTAACAGAAAGAAAATAAGTGATTCCTATGTATCCCTTGATATTTCTAATTTTTAGACATTTAAGGAAGGTAAAATGCATTTACTCAAGTTATTATGTCCAAAAGAGTCCATCTGGAAACCTCCCTTTTCTGAAAGCACCATGAGACGGTTCTTGTAGTGTTTTCCCTACAAGAGTCACAGAACTTTACCAAAGAATTTGATTTATTCCCCTATTCTCTGTGTTTCCCTGATTCTGAGGGAAAACTTGGGAGATTCTTAGTGTCCTCTGAGACCAAAATGTTTGAAAAGCCTTCCTGTATCAGGTAAGTATCTGAGAGCAATATGGCTAAGCTTAAATATACAATAGGTTCTTGTCTCCATGAGTGCTACATTTTCAGACTTAGCAATAAAAGATATTAAATGATATGTTCCCAACCAAGACTACTTATTCCAAGTTCAAAACAAATTTTTAAGGAACCATGTTTGGACAGAAAGCTGAGAATGTCTTTTTCAGAAAAGAAGTGTTCTTCAAGAGTTTTTTTTTTTCTTTATTTTCAGTCAAGATTTACATTTACAAAAGATCGCAATAATATAGAAGAAAAATATTTTTTAAAAAATACGTAATTGCAAAAAGGTAATCAAACATTTTTGAGAGATCTTCTCATAGTATTAGCAACATAGTAGGTTCTTAATAGGCTGGTATCAGTGATAACCACACAGAGGAGTTCTTATTCTCTAGATTTTTCTCTTTTAGCTTTTCTTAATAAACTATAATCAGTGTGTAAGATCACAAGCCAAAGCTATAAGTGGTGTTCCTCAAAAACTGAAGATAATCCACGGTGTTACAGTTCAAATATTAAACTTTCCACTTGGACCTCATGGATAACATGCATCCCATATAAGAGAGAATTGTAGAGTCATTTTGGTTGGAAAATACCTTGAAAATCATTGAGTTCAACCATTCACCTAAGTCCACTACTAAACGTCAAATACCTCATCTTCAAACTGCATGAGTTTCCTGTGGGATTTTTCAAATGTAGTTTTCACTCTCTAGCATTATAAATTTTGGGTGTTGTGGTCACCTGAAGTGTCTTCTCCTTCCTCAATTTATACACAGCTATGATCCTGTATGATCTTGGTACGTCACAGAAAAAGCATAATAGGTCATTCCAAGTGCATCCAACCTCACCCTATAACCCTGTGCCACAATCCAGGAAAGCTGCACAAATGCTGAGGTGGGGATTTCTTTCCTGGGGCACTGGCATAAGAACTATACTGTGGGAATGTAAGAGAGCTTAAGGTATTTGATCAAAATGAAATTATAGCAGTATCAGTGGTCAACAACAGATTTGAGTAGCCAAGTGTAGATGTTGACAGCTATAAGTTACACATGGATAGATAAGCCATACTGGGGAACTAGATGAAACAAATATTGAAATAAATAAATATATCAGAAAGAACAACAACAACAAAAAATTGTGGGGGACGATGTAGCAAGCTGCACACACCCCCCAAAAAACCCCAAATCATGTCCAAGTGTCCCTTCAGCAATGCTGGCAATTTAGGCATGGAAAAATTACTAAAGGCAGAACATCATTTTTAGAGCAAGAAAAAGATGTCCCTAATAACTGTGTTATCTGCCATCAAATCTCCAGAGACAAAAATAGACTCATTTACTCCAAGGTTGCAGGGGTTACAGAGTGAGGCAGGAACCACAGAAAAAGAGATTGATACCAGGGATTAAAGATCACAACTGTACAGAGAGGAGGTGGAAACAAATTGGCGCTATTTCTAAAGCTCTGATGAAAAAAAATGGTGCCTTGCTAGGGAAGGTGACAACTGAAAGATAAAAGTGGAAAGAAAATGTTTTAATATCAGAGCTGAGCAAACCGTTGGTAATGAAACTGAGCTGCAGATTTGCTTAGTTTTGTGCTTCTTCACAAAGCAAGAGCTTGGGCTGGTTTCTCAAGGTGAGCAATCCTAAGCCAATTTATTATATCTTCAGGTGGAAATGGTACAGAGAAAATTGTGATTTCACTAGCTTAGATACAAACCCAGCCAAATAGTTATCCAGCCTGGTGCACCGGACTGTTTCACTTTGTTATTGAGTTACTTCAGGCCTGACAATGGCAAAGCAGAGGTTCATACTCATGCAGGGCTGGAGCTGTCAAGCTTTGCAAAGCTCAGCCTGAGCTACAATGCACCCAACCGAAATAGCTGCTGTAATGGCTACCAAATCCCCCAACAGAGAAGGTATTGGATTACAAACCATTAAGGATTAGACTATGAGCTACTGCGGGCAATGCTAAAGAGGAAGATTTCCACAGACCCATATCTCTTGCGGGTAAGATAGTTGGACCCAAAATGCTCAATTACCAGCATATTAGAGTCTCTGACAAAACAGAAACTTTCATGTCTTTGTACTTGATCCTGAATAACAATAAGCAGGCTACTCCCCCTCAGATTCCTGGGAGATGACAATAGGACAAAAAGAAAAAAACTTCCTTAAATCTGTCCACTTACTTGAGATTATGAATTATATAGGCCTAAATTTGCTTTCCCAATTCACAGACTTTAAATAGAGATAGTCAAACCTAAAGGAAATGTTTTAGAATCTTTCTCCTATGTTTTTCATTTTTTTCTTCCAAAATGTCAAATATTTCCTGAAACATCAACCTCCTCTGATTTTGACTGCCTGCTGATAATTATGTAGTGATCAGATGATGTTTATTTACATTGCAGAACTATAAAACCCTGTTTGGATTAGATGAGCACAGACTAGATGTCTTGATATCAAACTTCGGCTCTGTTAAACTTCTTGCCTTTAGGCTTCTTGGAGCCCCACCATGGTTGTCCATGTGGCAAAGATATATTGCAGTGCTTGGGGGGAATTTGAAAGAACATATTGCTAGGTACTTCATCCTCCAAAGACATTCACGTGTAAGTACCCAAGTATCTCAAATAAACTTATTTTTTAACCATCTAAATAAAGACTTTATATGCATGGTTATATAGCCTGTAGTAAGGAATAAGTGTCCATATACTGATTTTGAGTTAATAATGTAGTGTAACAGTACATTCGCAGTGGCATTTTCTTTAGTGAATGATAATGACAGGATTGGTAGCAGACTGGGCCAAAGAGACAAGAGAAATGTCCTGAGGTTTTAAGGAGCTATTTGTCCTTATGCCTGACCAGGCAATCCCAGAGCACAAGGGGCCAATTTGTCGTTTTAAGTGAGGTGCTGAAAAGCTGCAGAGCAGAGAAGCATGTTCTGTCTGCTGCCAAAAAAAAGGTTAAAATTGTTTTAAATTACTACAAATAATTGCTGTAGATTAACTTCTTTTCTCTTTAGACTTTTGAAGAAGAATCAGAAATAATATTTTAGAGTGTTCAGGCAAGATCCGTGGGACTACATAGAAATTAATTAAGGTAAAACAGGAGTTGTGATTCCTTGCAACTACTAAAGGCCAAAAGAGGTTACCTGGGTTAACTGGGAAATATTACTGCTCCTACTTCTCTAGCTCAATGTAAAATAAAGAATAATAAAATAAAAATTAGAAAATTTTTAAAAATTATTTACTGTTTGAAATGTTTTACCTTGTGCTGTTAATTCTGTTCTCTGGTGCTTACCCAGGATATTGACCATCTTCTCTACCCACTTCGCAGAAAAAGGCTGGTCACGAGGAGCACCATTGTCAGATACACACAGTAATAGCAATAAAGTGGTGGAAAAGGTTGGGTTAAGGCTACGTTTGTCTGAAAAATACCTCAAATATTCCTCCACTATATAATTGTCTCTGCATTACGGCCATATGCATCTTTGAGCTATTTGCAGGAGAACATCATTCAGTTCCTGTTATCACTTTTCCTGCGGATAGATGTCTTTCAAAGTTTAGTGATCCAGCATCAGTTGTGACGGCTGAGTCAAGGGTGCCTATGCAGTAAATTCCTCAGAAATGCAAGCTGCTCCTGGATTTCTAGATCCCTAAGATGAATAAAGAAGCAGTTTCTTTTCACACTGCCTGTAAATCCAGGAAGCAACAACTATCATCCTCCCAATCGTACAAATGCAAAACAATTAGAAGAGAATTTGAACTACTTGTTTCATCACTTACTTCTAAGCGATAGGCTCAAGTAAGTCTGAGTACAAGTGATATTTCAGCCAGTTTCACCACTGACATAAGGAAGTGCAATTCTCTCAATTTCAATGCCATTTTCTCTGCCTGAAGAAACACAAATTCTGATTATCAGGTTTCAAGTGTTCTTTCTCTTAAACCTTTCTTCTGCATAAATGAGCTGGTGACAGATTTCTGTGGAACAGTTTCGAAGCATCTCTGCACCTGACTTCCCAGCATACAGGATCATCCAGACTCACGCCTTCAGTATAAATTGTTGCATAAATAATTTTAAATGATAAATGTCACTCATCGATCATTAGTTCACTAAATGTGAGATCCAGTGTGAATGTTTTCCAGAAAAACACTGTTAAAAGTAGGAAGAGAATCTGAAGTTCTGAATAATTATCCACTTTATATTGCTTCTTAGAGATTACTCACCATTAAACAGATTTAGGTCTTTTTAACTGCAGGAAAGAGATTGCTGAAATTTTTTACATGTACATAGGGACACACTTACTTCCTTGTAAAGCACCTCATGCGTTTGTTAGTACTACTTCCAGCATACAGTAATTAAGATTTATATTGCTTGAGGATATTTGATGTTAAAGCTGGAAATTATACTTTCCTGTAATCCGAATGTAAATGAGGAAAAAAAGTACACTTGGGACTCTCTGTATTTGTGAATATGGCACTGTCATTTTTATTTAGTTTGGCATTGCAGTTCAAAGGTGTTGATCAGAGAGCAGCCAAGGACATGTATTTACGAATACTAGACTCACAAAGATATAGGGAAATTTGTATTTTAAAATAAGCTTTAGTAACAGCAGAAACCTCTCTGTTCTCCAGAGTGAAGATAATCATTGTTTCTATATTATAACATTTAGTGTGCAATAGAAATATGCCTACTGGGGGAATCCACAGACTACTAAAACATAAATAATCCTTAAGGAAACTTCTGTTTTGTCCATATTTTTTCCATAACATTATAGTTTTAGAATAAAATCTCTCCACCCTGCAAAATATGCAATAAACATAGGGAAAAATCAGAAAAAAACCCCAACCAATAAAATCAGGTCTCCATTTTTTGAGGTAATGCAGTTGTGAGCCTCAGGGAAAGACAGAGAAAAAGGAGAGCAAAAATGATTTTGATTTACATACTTAGGACACATCCTGTATTGCCTCTTCTCTTTCCAGCTGTCCTAGCTAGTTGAGCAAAAGTCTATGTGTGATTACAACAGAGCAATGAGACTTAATTCTAGGAGATTTTTTCTTGGTAAATATCCATTTTCTCAACAAAGAAAGCATTTTATAACTAAATTGCAGAAAAATACAAAAATAAAAACTGGAGAACAGAACTTGGATGTAATCTGAGAGACTCATGACTGAGAGATCATCCCAGAGCAATACAGTGGCACTAAAGTCACCCTAGAAAGGGAAGAATGGAGTTCTTTCAGAAGGAAAGTACATCTGTAACAATGTAGCCTTGCTTCCTAATACTTGAGAAATGCTGTACTTACATTTTTGCCAGGATCTGAATTGTGTAGACTTTGGGAGGTAGTTGTGTATAGATATATTATTATATCTGCTTCTTTTTTCTCTTTTTTCTTTTTTTTTTTTAACAGAAGGTCAACTTACTTCTTCTAATGACTTGCTCAGGGTCAGAGAGGAAGTGACCAGAAGACCTGAAAACTGAACATCAATATCATGAACCACAGAATGGTTGGTGTTTTTTTTCCTCTATAGCAAAACAGTGATCTTTTATACCTGTCATTTTAAGCTACCTTAAGCGAAAGCCAAGTTTAATAAAAAATGTTTTGAGAGCTCAAATGACATTAATAAGTCAAAAAAACCCAAATCCTATAGTCTCCAGTGCTGCAAATATGCAGCTGGCATCCTGACATCTAGTAACTAATTTATTTTCTAAATGTAGATGAGATTAGAAGTGTTTTAGTTGAATTTATTTCCTTTCAACCATATTCTTATGCAAGCTAAAGGAATTCAGTTGAGTTTACCTGTCTGTTAGTGCTCCTTATTCCAAAAAGCCCCTAGTACACTGGTCACTTTCAACCAAATTTGGCAGAAGATAATTAAATTATTGTGGATTTTATTCATCTCAGCTATCAGAGAGAAGATATAGGTTCAAATTACTGAGCAAAAAGCAGACAGATCTCAGCTGATAAATATTCTGTTTGGTAGCAGCTGTGGGCAAAGAGCACACAAAGAGCTCCCAACTAGCCTTGCTATCACGTCATCATTGTCTGCCTTTAATGCAGTGGGGCTGTCCAAGGGATACAGGGCAGAGCTGATATTGTTGTTGTTGAAGTCAAGAAAGGAATAAAGAAAAGGTACCGTGTCCTCCATCAGAAAATAGTTTTCATTAGCTCCACCACTCACAGAACTACTTGTTTTTTAATAGGAAGAAACAGTTTCCTACACTTCAGAGTGTCACTTGGATAGAGATAAAGAACAGTAGAGCTTATGGGAATACCAAGGTGTGCTAATTATATCATGACTGATCCACTCTGGCTTTAAAATCCCTCCTAGGAAGAATTCACCCTGTGAAGAGATTCTTTGATTTAAAGCCAGAAGAAATATAATACACATATATAATAATACAGCTAGAAAAACAGTTTGTTACTATTCACTAGTAAACAACTGCTTATAAAAAATGGCAATCATGCAAGAACTCCTGAAGAATAGCCTAAAAGGTAGGAGATAAATAAGATTTACCTAAAATCACAATAATGCCCTCAAAATGTAACTTTCTTCTGGAACTGTGTAATGTATTGCCTGGAATAATGCTGATTTTAGTAATCTTGAAATTGTTCATGCATTACTCAAAGTTGCCATATATTTTGGATAGAAATTAAAAGAGTTGTTCCTTGTATAACCACAAGAAAAGGGGATATCCCGTCTTAGGAAATTGCCTTAAACACCAAAGACCCTGTCAGGCTGAAACTTTTCACTTCCTCCCACTAGGACTGCTTCATTTTGCCCTGAACATTGAATTAATCCCTAAGCATTATGAGGAACGTGGACATAGAATGACTTGAGTGATAATCCAAACCATCAGACTCTATATGTGTTGCACTTGATTATTAACTGCTTGAAGGCTTATTTACATATTTATTTTTATAGTGTGATGTAAACAGGATGGTGTTTCCTAGAGAGCTTTCTGGCCAATAGTGAGGATGGACCTCTTTAAACAGGAGAAAAGACATAGCAGGAAGCTTACTTATGGTATATCGTGTTCTGGACTATTATGATCATTGAATTACTAGGCATGACGATGTCTTCTGTTTGCCAGCTTCTCCTCCAGAAAGGCTTCATGAATATAAGCTTTCATTTCCCATTTCTCTTGTCTGTTCTGCAAAACCAAAATATTTCCTTTGAAGCTGAATAGAAAATTTCCCATGACACTGACTTCTTGTTTAACTTTTTGCTTTGGAAAAACAAGACAAATTTCCGTCTGGATCCAAAAAAAATGTTTATTTATTTTCCTAGTTTGATTCTGAAGAGAAATAATGTATTATTTATATCCCTATCCACTACATACGCATCTCTTTCTCTTGGGAGATAAGACAAAGAACAAACCACCTACAACAGCATCTATGAGCAACAGATGTTGCTCACATTCTTTCATATACTATGGGAAGTTGTTCAGATTCTGCCATGGTGAATGTGGCACAAGAAAATACATAGAGTGGAAGCTATAATGGTGTTCTGAGGAGGGGAAATAGTTCATGTGAAACATTCCACCTCTAAGAAATCATCCTACAAACAGTTGCATCAATGTAGGGAAACCACTGGGACACACATCTATATGTTGCACCTTGACTCCTGGTTGTGCCCCCTCCCTATTCCACAATGAATAGCATTTGCTTTGCAAGTTCCTAAACGTATGCTGCACAAACTATCTACAGGACTCCGCTGCATCTGACACCATGTCGGAGTTCAAATCACTGGGAGCAGAAGCAAGGGGAGTCTTAAATTAAGGAATTGTCGGAAGACAGCAAGGAAAAATGTATTCGTTCCTAGCACAAAACACAACACAATTGATTAAAGAGTGGGAAATGAAGTAATGTCAGTGTGATTAAGACAGTAATAGTACATTGTACGTATATCTATGTTCAAATACTCTTTGAATAACTGCAATTTGCTAACTGGGAATTTTACATGTAACAAGACGATTCTGTGCTCTTTTCTAAATTGAAAGTCTCCTCTCCTTTCTGTACACACTTTCAGTATATTTTCTTTTAGTAACAACTAGGAGATTTTTCAGCTGTCCTCATTAGAAAACTCCAGTCTGTCAAAACCAAAGCTGTCTACAGGAAAGGTTCATATTTCATGAGTTCCTTTAACAAAATATGTTTGACAACGTTTGACATTTACTAAATATATTATGTGAGTGTTTTCAAGAAAAGAAAGTTGAAATCATGACCCCCGATGGTTGTACTAAATTGTACTAACTTGAAATTAAAAAATAGTCATGAAATAATAGTAAATGTTGAGTTCACAGAAACTATTAAAAATAAACAAATCAGCTGATCTGCTATGAAGTTTCTTTAAAGTAATTTAAGATCATAACGACCACCACCTCATCATCATCATCATCATCACCATCTCAATTTAGCTCAACTTTTTACAGGAAAAGTCCTTGAAATCCTAAAAATGTTCATACAAGTTGATATTTTGTCTTTTTCAAGGTCAAGGTCTAGCATGAACAAATAATTTTGAGAAGTTTTCAGATGAGGACAGACAAATATCTCACATCAAACTCTAAGGAATTGCATGAAATAAATTCAGTTGAATTATTTGGGGAAAAAAAGCAAGGGAAACAGAATTAGCAGCAGGGGAAGCTACATCTACATCTGCAAACATATCTACACATGTAGATGTGGCATTATAAAAGTCAAAGACTCTGGGTCAAAAATTCCTGATTTCTTCAAAATGATGATGCATAATGCTTGATAATTGAAAATAGTTCAATTTCTGTAAGTATTGCAAAATCATGTTATAAATAACACATCCCTGTGAGAAGACTTTCCTAGGTGATGCCATTAACACAATGATCACTAAGCTTGTGGGTCATTCTGTGTGTAGGCTGTACCTTGGATCCTAAACTACAATTTAGTACCAACATAAATTGTGGAGTAAGATCCCCTTAATAAATTGTTGACCGTGGAAACAGAGCTTTTCCATGATCTAGGGCAATGAAAGTGAAGATGCACTGATGAAGTCACATCAGGAGTAGTGTTTGCAAAAATCTGCATTTTCTTTTGAAGATCATGGCCAAATTCAAACTGAACACATGGAAACAGCCAGGCCAGTCCTCAGCAATTCTGATTTTTCTACTCTCCCTGTCTTGTCATTCATTTACTGGCAAGAAATTACAGCAATATTATAGTACATTATTAAATTCATTATGCTGTTACTTTCCTAAGATTAGGTATTGTGTTTTATTTCTGAATAACTCTCAATATTTGTCACGTATGATCAAAAGATGTTTGGCCATTTTATAAGATACCTGTCCAACTAAAAGAAATTTCTTGGCATTCAGATCTCAGTCTTCTTGAGCCAATAAGATAACATTTAAATGTTCTGCAAAGTTCATTACTCCACTACTGCACTGTAAATGCAGCGTATGAATATAGAAATAACATTTCTCCCATAGAGCCTGATACACCCGTACAGAATGTTTAAGCAACTTTGCTATGAAGTATAATCTCTTCTTTAACAGGAAAGAAAAATGTTAATTATTTCACTTTGCAGTAAAAAAATAATTCAATGTACATTAATCTAGAATGTTCTACAAAAAATATAAATGACAAAGTGTTAAGAAATTTATTAAAGTGCTCTCCTCTTTACACCCTCTTTTCTTTCCTGTGATTCAACTTGGAAAAGACCACTGGTGCTGTTCTGGTGTAAACCCACTAAAATGTTTTGAGTATGTGCAGACTACCAGTGGGTTCAAGTTCAGCAGATGCCAAGAAGCATCATCATCTTACTGCATTACTAAGGTGTTATGTCACTACTCCACAAAAGCATTCAGGCATATATGTGTCTTTGAACCTCAGAGGAGCTTCACTGACAATTTGCTGCCTTGGGACCTGAATGCATGGTCAGATATAAAATATATTTTAGATATAAGAATGGTGAAGCCCCAAAATCTCCCTTTTAATTTAACATCTAAGCCTGAAAAAGCTTTAACTTTCCATACTTCTAGGATTTTGGACTTTGCAAGAAAAGCACTTTGGATTATTTTGCAAACTTTAGGTTCTTCAAAAGCATCTGCGTGGGACCTCAGGTGTCTCACTCAAAGGGTTTTTTCCATGTGAGATACATAATGTTGAAATTGGTGACTGTACACTGGCATGTCAGCTTTTTGTTGCATCTGGCACAAAATATTCATGGTCAGAAATCTGAACATGTAGCGACAGTTTTATTTTACACATCTTTTGTCTGCCTAAAACAAGTTTGTTTGTTTCACTGAGAAAAGGGTAGTTCACCCTTGTCAACCTTTCAAGCTCAGTACAACTATGACAAAAAGCACAGGATTTGCTTTTACCTTGAGCATCATCTGTGATATTTTGATATTTTATATCAAGAAAGTCCCAAGGTTAATATTTCTAATGCTAAAATACATGATTGTATCCAAAATCAACTCAAACCAATTGAACCGAGATCCTCAGAAGTATTTAGCCACCTACTAAACACCTACAACACTGATGTCTGTGACAGCCATGATCCAAAATATTGGAGATTTGGATGTTGCAATCCTTGGATCACAACAATGCCGTGCAAGGCTACGGGCTTGGGGATGAGTAGTTGGAAAGCTGCCTGGCAGAAAATGACCTAGGTGTGTTGGTCAGCCGCTGGCTGAGCATGAGCCAGAAGTGAGCCCAGATGGCTGATGAAAGCCAAAAGCATCCTGGCTTGTATCAGAAATGGGTATGGCCAGCAGCAGGGAAGTGATCATGTCCCTGTACTTAGTGCTGATGGGATTGCACCTCAAAACCTGTGTTCAGTTTTGGATCCCTCACCGCAAGAAGGACATTGAGGGGTTGGAGTGCATCCAGAGAAGGGCAATGAAGCTGGTGAAGGGTCTGGAACACAAGCCTTATGAGGAACAGCTGAGGGAACTTGGGCTGTTTAGTCCAAAGAAGAGGAGCCTGAGGGATGCCTTATTGCTCTCTACAAGTACTTAAAAGGAAGTTGTAGCAAGGCAGGTGTTGGTCTCCACTCCCAAGGAAAACCCAAGAGGACTAGAGAAAATGACATCAAGTTGTGCCAGAAGAGGTTTAGATTGGATATTAGGAAAAAGTTCTTTATTGAAAAGCTTGTCAAGTATTGAAACAGATGGCCCATAAAGTGGTGGAGTGACCATCCCTGGAGGTATTTAAGAGACGTGTAGATGTTGCACTAAGGAACATGGCAAAGTGCTGCACTTGGCAGTGTTAGATTTACTGTCGGACTTGATAATCTTAAAGATCTCTTCCAATATAAATGCCTCTGTGATTCTGTGATTCTATGATTCTAATCGACTGAGCTCTTTATGTTATTCTGATAAATAGTTCAAGAAATCAAGAATTTCTATTGTGAATAGAATCTATATGAGAAAACCGGATGGAGTCCTGGTTTGACTGGTTCAGCTCAACAGATGTATGTCACACATTTCAGAAGTGTGAGAAAGTAAAGTTGTAGGAATGTTTTTCAGACAGGAAGTGAAAAAAGCTTATGAGCAGCTTATTTTTTATATCAGCTCTGAGATAAGACTACATGGTACAGGCATTAGGGACTCAAAAGTACCTCACTAACCATGTCAGCATCAGAAGCTGCTGCTTGCTCAATTCCTCCACCAGATAGAGATTTAATTACCCACTACACTCATTTGTCCTGTCAAAAAATGCTAGAGAAATGGGAATAAAGTTCTTGGAAGTCCTGGGAAGTCCTTACCAATAAAATTCAAATTATGCATCCTTCTACATAGAACATTGGAGACTTTTAGTTTTCTAATTTTTATAAGGAGTTTTCTTCAATCATTCCTGAGAATTCATGATGGAGGATTGTGTTTTCTACCAGACAGTGGAACAGTTTCCTCAAAATAAACTTTCCACAGAAAATAAAAACCAAACCAAAACACACATCTCAACAACAACAAAAAAAAAGAAACGAGAAGTTATTGGGTTGTATTATAGTGTTATTCTTACAGTATAAATTCCAAATAACATTCTCGAGAGGCTGTGCAGCTAGAAAATGTCAACTTGCTTTTGGTGAACATTATCATTAATTGATGACTCAGTGTGGAAAACACAGAACAAGTTAGATACTGTGAGTTCAGTAAGTGATAAAGGCTGAATCTAACTTGCCTTGTTTTGTAAGGCCATATTGCCTGTATCGACTGTACTTTCATGTTCCTGGGCCCCAGCCTGCCAATTCCTTGGACTCTCATCTGAAGATACATTGCTCTGAAACTCATCCCCTTTTCAGAATCCTGCTGTATATGGGTGGCATTTATCTAAATTACTGTAGTGCTGCATAATGTAAACATCCAGTCATGTTCTCCTTATGAAGACTGTAATGGAAATGCTCTAATATGCAAATTATATAATCTTCAAATCAGCACGTGAAATAACTTAGATAAATAGTGACTTGAAAGTGGTTGTTTCCTTTCTATTGATTATTACAGAAATCACAGTTTTTATAGAGAAGGCCGTATTGTAAACTTATAGTTACATCCCTTGATTCTCACTTTTGGTGATTAGAGTATATAAAGACTTTGAGGGCAGATTTTAATTTCTTGGAAAATAAGATTTGTAAGAAGGGAAGAATAAGTTGCCATGAAAATGTTTGTGCTTGAGAGAGAGAGAGTATACCTATAGGAACTGCTGTGATTCCAACATTTTGAAAAGGCAATCAAACAATAAAAAACTTCCAGTACTCTCCTGGAAAAATAACAATGGTTTCTACAGGGATACAAGACAGAAACCAAACACTGAAGCTATCCAAAGGAATAATATTTGCACATCTGAACCCACACACACACGCGCTTCCAAAGCTCTTGATACTCTGATGCAAGGTTTCTTTTGCATTCCAAATAAGAAACATGCTGAAATAAGAAGTTTGGCTGTTGCTGTCATGTTTCTACTTGTTGCTTGCACACAATACTCATCCTCTGGACTTTACAAATATGAGCACTGATAACGGGGCTGTGACTTGCCGGAGGGTGGAGAATACCAGAGTGTGTCCATTCATTGCAGTGCAGTTATATTTCTGTAGTATTCGCAAACTCCTTTCTTCACATTTCCTCTCTCATGTGAGTTGCAATACTACACTTCTTTGCTTCTCTATATCTCACATATTCCACAAACAAATAGTTTTAGGAGGTGATAAATATTTGTGAAGTGAGGATTTAATGAAGAACATCCAGACATCTTATGCAGTTCTGCAGTCTTTCACTTTATCTGTTTTTTTAGTCCAGTACATGTAAATATCTGCATCTCAGTTGCTGCGACTGTCATTCTCTTCCCTTCCTTTAGCTTCTGAAAGATAAGCAAATGAAAAACAAGCTTTGAAGTTATACAATTCAGGTTTTCCCTAAAAGCTCTGTTTCTTCAGTATGTGTGCACAGTGTTCAGTGGAGCCAATTTCAAATGGAGATTACATGTGCTACTGTGAGAGAAAAATACATTAATAAGAATATCTGGTTTGCTAGTCAACATTTAAAAAAATGTCTTTATGCATCGTGCATTGCTTCACTCTCATTTTATTTAATCTTTGAGGAAAATATGACTGAATACAAGTAAACTATGCTTGCTAGAAAATCAGGCTTTCTGTACTGTTGTTTAAAAAAAGATGAAAATTTTGCATTGATGAAGACCCTTTTACATTTGCATAACTGCTTAACTTATATTTTTATGAACCACAATAAGAGGAAAGAACTCAGCTGGTCAAAATCTTTGCTTTTATGTTAAAATCTGTTTATTGTTGAGGGAAAAAAGGCAACAAAAAAGAAAGTATGTATAAGTATGTAGAACCCTAGTAATTTAGTCTTCAACAGGTCATGTTGCAGCACAGGCTTAAGAGCTGGTTCACACTGTTATTGAATAAAAGCAAAAAAGTATAGTTGTCATAGTAACGGCCACAACACATGATGTTGATATTTCCCTCTGAGATTTTCAAGACCTACACATTTTTAAGAAAACATGTCTTGAAATATCTCAGCTGGACTTGTAGGACCTGGTGGTTTTTATTAAAATATATTACATTTTGTGTGTACTTCAGTAGCTATTTCTGTTGAAGGCCAAGAAATCAGTTGCAAGAGTACCATTAGTCTGTATGTAGTTACTATACATTTTCATTGCCAGTTGTTACTGGAAAGTCATGTTTTCACGTCTTCCATTGTTTGCAAACAGAAAGGAAAATGAGAAGCTGTGTAAAGTAGGTCACATTTCCCAAATCAAATAAACACCATTTCTTGCCTTTTCCCTCTGGGGTGGTGAGTCTAACACGTGTAATACCAGTTGTATGGGTGGACTCCCCTTGATTAATAGTCTCCATGCTTATCCTACCACTTTCCTACTTTCCCATTAACTATCTCGAAATGGGAGAATGAAGAGTATGTAATATGGTTTATCATGTTAGTTTAAAACAATCAGAGCTTGGAATATAATCTTTTATCAGTTGATGGTTTACATCTATGTTTCAATGGTTCCTATGGAAGAACCTATACTTATAACCATCTCTTGCAGAAGACAAGAACACAGATCTTCTGTCTGTTATCTTTCAAAATACTTTCCAGTTAATCTTTTCTTTTGGAAAAAAAATCTGGGGAGATGACCCAAAATGACTTTGTTTTGGCATACAGGAATTACAGCTGGCAAAGAACTGTATTATGAAGCATAGTTCCACTGGTGGCACAATCTTCTGGAAGAAATGTAAATGCAATTTTTAGAACAGTTCAGGCATCCTTTACCGTTTGCTCACAGAACAGGTTAAATATTCACTGAAATTTTATTCAATTTCCATTGGCCTACACAAGCATCTTCATTCAGTTACTACATGATGAGATTTCTTTTTTCACTTTTAGTGTTAAACCAGCAGTGACAGATTATTTTATGGACCTCTGAGAAAACACCAGTGTTGATGTACACTTCTGTATAGGGAATAAGAGCTTAGAAAATGCACTAGTTTTTTTCTTAGTTAAGTTTTGTGTGTCTTCCAGAAGCAACCCCCACAGTCTTAGGTTGAAAACAGCTGTCCTGAACTATTAAAGAGCATTGCCATAATATTCTGGTTTGATCTAAACTAGACTCAGTTTTCTAACTTCAGTTAAGCCTCGTCTAGGTAACTTCATTTTATGAAAGTTAACTGCATGTTTTTCGGACAGTGTTTATTTCTAGAAACGATAGCAGGCGGCAATGGTATGCAGAAAGGACATTGCTTCGACTTATTCCTGTAGAAACCAATGCCACCCTCGAGTTAACAGCAAAAAAGGGTCACACCTGCAGGGAGAGGTGGACAAGACAAGTGATCCCAAACTGACCAACAGAGTATTTCATCCCATACATCATACTCAGTATAAAAGTGAGAGCTCATGAAGATCTAACTCTCTTCTTCAACGGCAAATGTCCAGTGAGGACCTTGTCAGTTTGCTTGCCCCTGATCACAGATCCATGCGCTACTGAATCCAGTTCCCGGGCTTCAGGCTCCATCCTCCCAGCCCCTTTGCCTACCCTGCAGCATCTGTGGTGACATATAGTCATTGTATAAGCTGATATATAAATGGAAAATACTAATATTTAATTTTGATAATAACCCAGTGTAGGAAAGAGTTATATAGAGACAAAGCAGCAAATGTCTAAGAATGCATTTGAGTAAGGTAGAGATCATTGACAGTGAATAATGGTTTCATATAACACAAAATGTCAAAAGAATAATTTGCAGATAATATTAGGAAGGGTAAATGAGGAGGCAATGGTTCAAAGTGAAAATAAGCACAGGGTGCAGTGATCCAAAAATTGTATTTGAAGGCTATATAATGCAAATACAAAGATAGTGGGGCTGCATCCCTTTGAAATAGAGGGAAGTGTGCAGTGTAATTGTTAAATATGGTTCCATTTACTGAACAAAGAATGTTATCAGCAAGGCAAAAAGAAAGCGGAGAAGAAAGCACTATTTTTTGCTGTAGGTAGTCACCTCTCTAGAAATGGGCAGAACAAAGAGCATAGATTTTTACAGTCCCATTTAGATTATTAGGGATTATTTTGTACAAGGGCAATATCAGATTTAATATCATTACATATAATGTTGAAAATAATGGTTCAGTTGTTCTGCCTCCAGTGCCAACACATAAATTTTGTTTTGCTTATGAATAGAGGTGTCTTCTTAATTACATTAATCTGTATACCTCTGGACTGTGTAACAGGTTTATTTTTGAGTCACTCATTCAACAGGTGCTTGAAAGCAACACAAAGATACTAAGAAACTGTTGATGATATTTAGTACCAGAAGCATTTAGTTAGATCCAATCAGGTTGTAAGAGGCAGAGGGAGTTAAACTTTGGACCAAAGGACTGTTGCTGGAAAACAGAATCACTTTTTTTTTTTTTCACTTGGATATATGACTGGATCACTGAGCCCAGTCACCTGCCAGTTCTGCCAATCTCATGAATGTATAATCTCATCCACAAATACAATAGCCTCAATTTTGAAAGTAATTAGAATGTTGTTCTCCTCTTTTCATATTGGGCATATATCACGGAACTTCATTACTCCTGTAGTTAGCACTTTTCTTTCAGGTTCTATTTCAGCTTCTAAACTAAAACTATCACTGACCAACTCAGAAACCTTTATTCTTATGCCAGTATTATTCCATACCCTTTATCCTTCTCTGTGGTATTTCAAGGAGTGATATTAACTCTAAAAGTGCCACATCCACATTTCTTTTGAGTAATCTTATTTTCAGTGGTCATACAGAGCACACCTGTTTGCCAAAATATTACTATTTACTGTGCTTCCATGGTGCATGTACAATACAGTGTTAGACCCCTTTTGCTTTGGCTTCCTTGATTGTGCAGCCATTAAACCAGCTGGTACACTTTCTATCCCTTTAACACACAGCTTCTGTCCCAATATACGTACTATGTTTTATTAAATCCATAATTCATATTTTTTAGTTTCTTTTCTCACATCAGGAGTTGTAAGCAAGAGGAGTAATGATACGCATCAGGAGTTATAAGCAAGGATAGTAATGATATAAGGATGTTGCAACAAATGAAATGTTGTGCAAGTGCAGTGCTGCTCCCCATGAGCCTCCGTATAACTCCCCTGGCTGTGTGTTGAAGAATCACAGACTGAAAATGCTTCCAGCTACACAAACCTTTTGGGGATTTGGATCTTCAGAATAAAAGGTTTTGTTTGTGTGTTTTCAAGTTCTTACTGGCCATTGTACATTGCACAAATATACCAAGGAAGCTGTTGCAGTCTATTTTCTTCAGCTACTATTGCAGAAGTTTATAACGATAAAATGGATTTAATTTTATGGAAATGGTGAAAAAAAATGCTTGCATACTTAACCTTAAAATCTTTGTTGTAGAAGTGGATGATTACACATACTTATTTACTCTTTTTCTGCTACTGAAAAAACATTTCCATGAAAAAAAGGAAACATTGAGATATATCCGTTACTATGTAGGTCAACTATTAATTGGTTTCAAAGGGCTTTATTCTTTAAAAGAAATCATCCTTTTAGACTTACAGAAGACATTTGTTCCATTTGCAGGATAATTTGGGACACATGCAGTTTTCTTTGTTGTTCTCCAAACAATGATGAGTAAGCAAGCCCATTAACTCAAGGAGCAATATAGTGCAGCCTTCTGCAAGATACTTTAGAAGAAAAGCAGAAAAATCTCCATAACCACAGGTGAGCAATAAAATAGCTATAAGGCAAAAGTATTGTTTGCAGTATGCCCTTAATCAGTGGCACTTCTTTTTACATCTCAGTGTGAAATCTCCATATTGGTGAAGTTAGTTTTGTAAGAAATAATCAGGGAAACTTTATAAAACCTAAAGGCCACTACAAATTAGATTCTATCTATACCAAATATCCATTAGAGGTTCACAAATGAACCACTCTCACTTCAGAACACTTTGTCTTTCTGTCAGACCTCTGGCTTGAAAACACTTTGTATCATTAAAAAAGAACCTGGTTTAGCAATACCTCCCTTTTACTTAAAACAGACAAAGTTGCCTTAAGCAAATTGGTTTTTTAGATAAATCTTCTGGAGTAAGAATAGATAGCTAAGAGAATTAATAACCGCTTATGGAAGAATGTGTCTTCTGCGGATGACTGGTTCGAATCTAGATCAGCCATGACTGGACAGTGTTACCCTCATTTCAAAATAAAGTACAGTCATAACTCAAAATGACGATGCTTGCATCTGTGTTATTACACAGTATTTGTGTCTTTATTGTATCATGCTGTACTTACTATGTAATTGTAAAAGAAATTTATTCCCTTAGCCTGCTGTTCAACCTAAGTTCCACAATTTGCTGCTTTACTTCATATTGTATTTTCTTTTTCAGAGAACATCAGAATTGTAAGAAGGACTAGATTACTCTGGGGATGGATTGTATCATACCTTCTATAAGCATTCTTAAATGGGTAAAACTCATAATGAATGGGCAATAATAGTTACTATCTGCTGACTTGAATTTATGGTACCTACCTAACTACTAGCAATGACTCTTTAAGTATAAAGAAAGTGCATGATATGGCAGGAAGATTTCTGACTGCCTAAGCCTTTTCTATCTAATCATGAGACAGATCACAAATGACATCATTTCTTTGCTCTCACCACCACTGTTCTTCTCCACTAGTACACAATATTGTCTGTCAGTTCCTTCAGGAGAAATCTGGAAACTGTTGAGAATTGACTTTCAAGGCAATAAATTAACATTCCTAGTTGTAGAGACTGACTCCACTTCTATTGTCGTATTAAACATTGACTGATCCTATTTGTATTGTCTTAAACATCGCCTGACTCTACTTGTATTGTTGTCTTTAACATCTTGAGTGCTCTGGCTCCTGACCGTGCTCCTGCAGAGGAGTGGGAGGAGGTGCAGCAGTAGGTGCTGTCCCTGCCACCCACCCCCCCCCCCCCCCCGCCCGACTGCACATGCAGACCCGTAGGGTTCAGGCAGAGGTTATTCTGGAAAGGGTCTGTTGAACTGCCAGTGACCCTGCAACCCCCCAGACCCAATTCAAAAACCTTCCCAAAGAAGCTTCTGCGCATGCACCAATTTGAGAACTTTCACAGCAAGACCACCCTAAATAGAAGCCTGCCAAGAAGGCAGGTGCATGCGCACTGCCCCATGGAACCCACCTGAAGATGCTGCAGAAGAACCACAGGACCAGGTGCTCCTGAAGACCATGTGCTTCTGAAGACCAGGTTTCCAGAGGCCTATGGAGTGGTGACTATTTTCCTTTCCCCCACTGCTCTTATTCCTCTCTCTATCTCTCCCTCTCTTCTTTTATTTGTTCTGTTTTCCATGGCAATATTGTGCATCATATTGGGTCCAAGTTGTGTCATTTTGTGCAGCTGCCTTGAGGGTATCAGATTGTGACCTGAACAGATTTCTGGTTTGCAACTTTTGGGAAGCTGCAAATCAAATACCCGAGTACTTGATTTGATGTTTTGGCTGTGCCCAAAATATTGGTACAAAATATTGATTGGCCGTGTCCAAAACAAATACTGGTTTGCTGTTTTGGCTGTGCCTAAAATAAACACTGTTTGAATTTACCCTAGGAGATCTCAAGTTAGCTTCAAAGGACCCTTACCTCCCTGACTGAGCAGGTTTTCGGGGGGCACAGCCCCGGGGCAATGGGGGCCCTGATGCTAGGCCTGTAATTGGAACAGAAAACCAGACAGACCCTACTCAGGCTGATTGTTACTACTTCAACACGAGAGGAATCAAGGTGACAAAAACAAGACAAGAAATCCAAATCCATGACTTACATGGATCCTTTTCCTACTTACATGTACTTGTTTGTTGATATAACACTATTTTTGTCCAACAGGGCCAAACACCATCCTGTACCTATGCCAAGGATATTAGTTTATTTTTTTTAATGTTTGAGACAAAAAACGCTTTTTTTTCCCAAAGAAACTCCATATACAACTTCTACATTTTTCAACACTATAAATTGCCATACTGAACATGTATTACAATATTACAACACAGTACTGTAGCTGAGATTAAGAATCCAGTTGGATTTATATTCTCTTCAAGTTGAAAAATCGCTTGCTCCCAGTTTTTAAAAGCAGTCATATATGTAAAAATCAATTAGTGCTAATACTTATAAAGAAAAGATTGATAAAGCAAGCAGAGAGTTCTTGGTCAGTGCAACATCAGAGAGTAAGGTGCAATTTAGCCTTATAGAACAGCATGAGAAGTCAACCTCTTGTAAAACACAGCTTCCAGAGACACAGGAAATTAAAATTTGTATCTTCTTCTATGGGAGAAAGAGGAGGCTCTTTATATGTAGAGTTCTGTTATCAGGAAATGTTGAAGATATTGACAATATCTAAGATTTTCGAAACAGAACGATCTGATCAAAAAATGTTTATAAAGTGAAAGTAGGGAGATGACTCAGATATTTGCTAGTTATGAACATTTCTGTTCCATTTCTTTCACAAGTGTCACTTAACCAAGGCAAGCAATCCATAGAAAGCAGCTGAGCTAAATGCAGGTAGTGCAAAGCTGACCTAGAAATGCACAAAGTTCCTCAGTTGGCACTCGAGTGCTGGTTTGTTTCTATATATGGATTGTAAATGTCATTTGGGGAAAAAATAATAACACCACTGTGTTGTACACTGTGAAATCACCAGTGTAGTCTAAGGTACCTATATTTAGAAATGTATTATCATTTCCCATTATCACTGTGAATATTTTCATCTTTGTAACTTTATTCTCTGGTCTTAACTTCTCCTGCTAACTAGGTTCAGACAATGTCTTTTTAAAGTAAACACTTCTCCTCAACACCAAGAAATTTTAACAGAGTGATTTAAAACATTTTAATTGCCTCATTTACCAACATCACTCAAAAACCTTACATTTATTTGCAAACATTACTGTGTGAAATACTGTTGCAATGAAGTCAGCAAAATGACTGAACTTCAGGGTGGTGAAAAGCCCACATCCTCTTCCTGGACTTCTATAGAGCCAGGATTTCCCCTTTGTGTTCATTGCTGAGTGGAATGGATTTAAAGCCATAAGCTGTAAGTGATTTGCGGCTGTATAGATGTTTCTGTAATAAAATTCCAAGTGTCCCACTAAAGGTGAGATTAAATAAGGGTTAAGAGAGGAGCTGTAGTTTATTTATAAATACAAACAAGTCATACTTACTCTAATGTCAAAACCCTTTTTGCTTTGTTCTGTTTTGTTTAATTTAAGCTGGTTGAAAAGAATTTATCTAATTATTCTGGAACTACTCCATTTACACTTAACAAAGTTTGTCCTTGCATTGATATAAAGTTCTGAAGGAACACTATGTGTACAGACTAGATAGATATCCAATGAAAGCTGGACTAACAAGTCTAAATGAGAAATATGTGGATATGAATTGCTGATTTGAGCAAAGATCCCCTGAGGATGACTTCAATCCATTAGTAACCAGGACATGGATAATTTCTGTTCAAGGTAGCAAGTCCATTTTTTTTCCAAAATTTCAATAACAGCAAGGACAGATTCTATCTGTCTTCTGTCGCTACAGTATCACCTAATTTTAGGATCAAAACATGATTGGATGAGTGTCATCTTTTAACTAATTGACATCATTTTAATAATTGTCATAATTTAAGTAATTTAAGACAAAAATAAAAAAATAATGCATGTAGTACATTTGTGCCAGGAAGTTTGCAGGATCCAGTGTCCTCTGTATTTATATTAAAATCTCTTCAGGAACGGTGGGAGGGCTGTCTTACATCACATATGTTCAATGCATGGAAAATTTAAACATGAACAAGCTGGGCCACAAAGAACTACTATTATCCTGTCAAAAAATAATATCTTTCTAGGAAACACTTTACTATGACATTTTTAAACATTTTTAGCAGAAATCTCTCTGTGGAGAAAGGCCTGACTTAACCACTAGTCTTCCCTATACTTGGTACTACAGTGCAGGTATTTGCACTAAGTAGCATCCTAGTGCAAACCTTTGTAGTACTGAATCTTTCATACCTGGCAGCCTGTACTGCTATAAATGACAAGTCACAGAAACCCAAATGGGTCTTTCACTATGTGCAGAGTGTACATACTTATGCAAGAAGGAGCCACTATCCATAAGCCTTGTAGCTCCTAGGCATATAAATCTGCAGTGCAGTTTCTAGAATGTAAATCTGGGGAAGCATATGTAAAATAAAGAGTAATTGCTGTGTTAGAAAGCCCTCAGGTTGGAATCCAACACAAGAGCTTCATAGGTTTCAGAAATAAAATATCTTTAAATGGTGCTAAAAGATAAGAACTAAATATTTCTGCATAGAAAACAGCCATTATTTATTAAACGTGAGATTAAGAAACTTTTAAATTAAATGATAATCAAAGGTCTGTTATTGCTTCATGTCCTAGATAGGTTTGTTTTCTCAGCCGTCTTTGTCTGGCTTAAGAAAAGAACACAAGAAACATTTAAATCAAGGAAGTTTGCTATCAAAGAAAACACCTCTGAAGAGAACGCCTAATAGTGATGAAGGCCTAGGATGGAGTGTGAGGAGGGGTTGCTCTTACCCATTACCTCCTTTGCAATGGTCTTGCTGTGCCACTAATCTTCACACTTTGCTATATGATGTGCTTGGATCCTAAGCCTCGGGGACAGGGTGGTTTTCATACCATAGCTAGTATTTATCTAGCATAATAGGAACCTCTAAAGCCTTATAAAATAAATATATTTCTATTTATGTACTCTGGTTCATCTGTAATAATTTTTTTATGGCACTCTACATAAGTGACTATGTTAAGTGACTGTTAACTTCCTTTCAGGACTTCAGCACATCTGTTGCAGCACTGATAAAGGCAAAAAGCTAATGGTGTTTAGGCATCCCATGGACCTAGAAGTCCTCCAAAACAGTACCAAATTAATGCCCATTCTAGCAAGCAAGGGCTGGAAAACTACTCACTTCTATGGCATTATAGAGCGAGTAACGTTTCTAAAACTAAGGAGAAGGATAACAATAACTTGAAACATCTATTTATGTAAATGATCTTCTCTTTCGTCCCAAGCATGTGAGTTTTGGCTCTATCCATTACTTTTTAGACTCTTTTGGCAGTTTGGGAACTTGTAGATCATGAAAGAGCTGCCAGTCACCAGCCAACGGCTACCTGTTGTATTTTCAACTTCAGGAATAGGAATAATTTGGTACAACCCTTTCCTCCTTAGTCTTTTATTAGGTAGATCATGAATTATTAGTAGCTAAATTACCTTTAAGTACAATAATTTAATTTTACCAGAAGCACTTATAACATCAGATGTGGTGTGTGTTTGAAACATGATGTTATAAGTAAGGTGAAGCTCTTAGATACTTACCTCAGGGTCAGTTTCAGAGTCTCTTGCTTTGTAGTTTTCAATGATCTGCTTAATAAGCTTATGTTATGCAGTATAGAGTTGTAACTGAATCTGATTATACATGTCCTAGAGGGAAAACTCCCAGAACATGATCAATCTGTTCAGGGATTTAAAGTGTGATTTATATAATTTACAAGCTGTGTTTAATACAAACTATCATCACACTTACCTTTTTTAGAACATCTTGAAGGTTCAAAGAGTTGTACAAACACTGATAATTAACTCTGGAATTTTCAGAGGGGTCCAAAGCGAAAACTCATCTGCAGCTGAATTGGTAGGTTACTCCTGAAGGCTGCTTAACAAATTCCTGTCCTTGACAATTTTTGAAGCTCCTGAGAGTAGAAAATACTTCCTTGCTTGTCCTATCTAATTTTCTCTGCAAGCCTTAGTATGAAAGATTCCAGCTGATCTTCATCTTTATGTTATAAATAAGATTTTCAAAGGATGACTTGATCTTTCAGGACAAATAAGAACAAGTAGTGCTTTGTTAAGAGCCTGTTCATAACATCAGATGCTACAGGGTCCACTGGTAAAAGTTGAAGTATCAAGATGAAAATGAGAAATGTTTTTAATAGTAATTATGATTAACACAATAAACTAATCTCGATTGCTAGTTTCTCCATGATCAGCAATACAGATATGTTTATCCACAAGTTATACTTTTTGATCAAGAACAGATTCTTAAAACTGCATGCATGTGTTATAAGCACTGTGAGTTGATGGGGACATCAGCCCTTTTTAACTTTGTGACTTCTGAATTTCTTTGTCTATGATGAGCTTCATTTATTTATGTCTTTCCTGCCCTTGTATTTCTAATTTGGTCTTCTTTTTTTTTGTTCTTCCCAGGCAAGTATACAGTCAACTACATGTTTGAAAAAGTTTTAGATGATACATTCTTTTTTTGTGACTGATTCTAATTTTGAGCTCAAAGAAAACAAATGCATTAAAATACTTGAAATTTTTATTTTGGAAACCTTTGTTTTGCTATCTGAAACAATAAACACATACTTAAAAATGGAACATGGGTCTTTCACACAGAGTCGCATTTCTCATTTTAATTAGTTCATGATTGATGTCTGACAGAGAAATTCCAGATCAAAACATTCAGTTCAATAGTAAATAATAATAGTAAAGTGAGTGTATACTCACTGGTATAAACGATACTACTGCATCAGAGCATGACCACACGAGGTTCCATCTTATGATAGCAGGAAAAGACGAAGACCTTCTCCAACCAAAACCTTACAAGAAGGCCTATTCCACTCCTTAAACAAGGCCAATACTAACTTTTCTGTATTTATCCTCTTTCTGCCTTCATTTTCTTCTTTAGCAAGCACAAGGTTTTCCCATGTAAACTCTTCCCTGGACAAATCCATTTCAAGTAACCAATGTAAGGGAGATAAATACTCAGGGAGAACAAAAAAGTGAAAAACCACCTCAAAATATTTGGGTGTTATTTAAGAAGGAATAGGAAATTGTTGAGGAAGAAAACAAAACAAAAACGTGGTCAGAAACACAGTATTCAAATTTATATTCTTGCCTGAAGCCATGAGATTGTTTTAAGTTGTAGGAGCACATGAACCTAAAGGTTTTAACCTGGCTCTAACTGAAAAACATAACTGATAATCCTGAGAAATGCGAAGTGAAATTTTAAAATCAAGAACTTTAAGCAGGAAGACTGAGTAAGAGAGTGTGCCATAAGCTTAAAGGTTGGGTAACTTTTTTTTATTTCAATGTCCCATATTCTGCTACAAGTCACACCCATGACTGAACATTTGATGGTGAGCCATGCAAATCATAAGTTTTCTGTAGACAGTAAGTTTTTATCCTCTGTCCAGATTTCCAAGACTTTCAGCTGTGGCAGAAGAGTGCAGTAATGCCTGTGGATGAAATGATTATTCCATTTGATTGATTCCCAGCATAATTGCTCCTATCTGTATGCTCAGTGCCAATGGGTAGACCACTGTATTACTTCTGTCTGCATAACAGAAAATGTCACCCACTTCACTTTCATTACTCCTGTCTTCTGAGTAGCAGCAGAGGAGACCTTATGATTCATGCAATGGGTATTTATCAGCAGCTTTCTGCTGTTAACTGTTCCACGTCCACCTTAATTTTGATTATCATGTATAATAACTAATTAAATAAATAAATGCAACAGTAACAGAGTAACATGATAGCATGGTTATAGTGACCTGCTACCCTTAAATTTTCAGATGTGGTTTTAACTGAAAGATTCTGGGTAGCATAACCCATAAGCAATCCTGTATTAAATTGTCTTGATAGGCCTCATGAAAGAAATTACTTGAAATATTGTAGGTTTCACTCTGCTCTTGCATAAAATCCATGTTCCAAAAATCAGAAATTGGTTCAGACTGAATATGTGACTTTTGCTGCAAAATAATAAACTCTCTTTACATTACTGACCTATTATAGACACATTTTAAAATCTGGAGGAGCAATCTGTGCCAGGAGAAATATAAATAAGTTCTTATTTTGGCAGTTTTATTCTAAATTATGTTGCAAGATAGCAGATGAGCAATTTTATTCATTGACAAATGGGTTTGATCGGACTAGAGCAATGGTTCATTAACCTCATGATAAGTTTGGGCTATGTCAGAAGTGTTCTTGCTGTGAATTTAGATTTGATGATGGCTCACACATCAAGGAAACAAATTGCTTCGTCTTTTAAAGGAAGAAAAGGGAGGGTTTAAAGAAGTTAATTGATGTCTTTTAAATCCTATAACTAATAAAGCATTTTTTCTATATTGCTCTCTAATTCTTATGAGATGCATTAGACAGACAGGATGCCACAAGCACAGATTACTTTAGTTCTGCTGTTACCAATTAGAGGGAATCAAAGAACTCTGATTACAATTATCAGATTTTAATGAGCAATTGTCTGTCAAGATTTTTTCACAACTCTAAGGGTGCAATGCACAATTTGTATGCAGCATTCTGCTACCCTTGTACAGTGAGTTTGTTTTGGCTAGTCAGTACCTGATTTTAACTACTGGTTTTCACTGGGCATTTTGAGTAATTACTTCTTTTTGAAAAATTCTCTTGCAAGAGCTACTACTTCTCTTGTTTAATCTAATAAAATATGGACTAACAAAAGATTAAAATAAAAATAATCAGAAAAAGCAAAAATTAAATGTACAAACCTCCTGGTATAAGCTTACATTGCTTCAATATGCTAAATGAAATTAGGCTGATCTATGCTAGACAAAGATTGCCATGTCTACCTAATAATTTTTGTCAATCATCTATTTCATCTTTAAAGGTAATTTAGTAGAGAAACTTAAAGTTCCTGTTACAGTAAAGGTCTTAGGTATTGTATTTAGTTTTGTTTATAGTCAAAAATACATTGGGAAATGAGGAAAACCTAGCTTTAAAAAGTCTAAACTAACCTATGAATAAATGTCCACTTCAACCTTCAAACAATTCAAGATGGATCTCTTCCATACTGGTGACTTTGTGCTACCTACTTAACCAGATACTGTTTTTTGAAAGTATCTCTCCTTGAAACACTCTAAATGATGGACGTTAATCAAGAAATTAATTATGGTTCTGTACTGAACTGTAATTTAAGACCTATGTTTTTTTTATGAAGAAGTTGCAAGATATACTGAGAATGAGGTATGTACAGGTACACCTTTGTGACAGTTAATGCACAGATGAAGATGGATGAGTATAGAAGAGATAGTATTTTCACAGCTTGTTCCGAATAATCGATGTAAATACCCCGAATCTCCATTTGGTAGCATCCTACTTCTGTCTGTTTTCTGTATAAGAAATTTGGGCTTCTAGTTTTGCCAAGTAAATTAGGGAGCTAATTGCTGTTCAGCATGAGTGCTCTAAATCTTTCTCTTAAGCACATAACTCACTTAGACTCTTAAGAAAAGAAGAAACATGCTCAGTATGCGTGCCAATTTCTATATTTTTCTATTTGTCTCCCTTTCCTCCACTCCATCCCAGATGATTTTTAACTGTCTGGCCCATTTCAGCCAAATTTTACCATCAAAGATAGATGGTCTCAATGTTATGAGATTCTGATTTATCATATGAAAATCAGAGACTGAGGAAAGATTACCTACTACTGAGGGGAAGACAGTAACAGTCCCATTGGACACTAAAGAATCCACTAGGAAAGTGAAAAAGAGATTATGAAAGACCCAACGACAGAACTGTCTTTAAGTAAAGTTTATGAGATACTAGACTATCTATCCATGAGTTGTATTTGCAATGTAGGTTTCAAAAATTTAGCCACAAACTGTGTGTTGTTTTTTTCTAATGTTGAAGAATGATATTTTATTCCCAAAAGCAAAGCACTACAATTCGGCCTGTTGATATGTGACCAAATGCTTTATATTTTGCTTGCATTACACAGAATAAGGATTAGTAAAAAGAACAACCAGGTTTCCTTTTGTTCTTCCTTTGAAAGAAACGATTCATTGTCTTCCTAGACAATATTTTATTAAGTATTAATATATATGGTTTAATATTTAGCAAGGCTGAAAAGCTTAACTGTTTTTTAATAATAACCACTGTTTTATTTGCGGTCTAATGTATGCTTTAGAAATGGATTATGCTCACTCCTGCCACCTTCATTGGTGATAAACTAGAGGAAGCTTCACATGAATCCTGCTTTTATGGTCTATTCTTGTCTTCTGTTTCTAAGTGATATAGTGCAGAATGAGGGTCGTATTCTATCATTGTCATTTTTACTGAGGAGGGTGCTATGCCATTATGTACCTGGCTAGTTCAGAAATAAGACATTACTTGATTTGAGTTAATGGAAACAGTGGTTCCAAAATGTCACCCTGCTATGAGGGCTGAAGTTGAAAACAAAGGATGTATAGAAAATAAGTAGGCACAGATGTCAAATTCTATAACCATTTAGTTAAAAATCTACCAGAACATAGCAGGAAATGTCATTAAATGCTAACAGTGCTGGTAGGCCTTGAGAGAGTGGTTCTTAGACATGGCAAGTTCTGTTTTGTTCTGCTTTCTGTTTGCTTTCTCCCCTGAGCCTCCTCTTCTCCAGGCTAAACAACCCCAGCTCCCTCAGTCGCTCTTCATAGGGCTTGTGCTCCAGCCCCTTCACCATTCTCGTTGCTCTCCTCTGGACACACTCCAGCATCTCAACATCTCTCTTAAACTGAGGGGCCCAGAACTGGACACAGTACTCATGGTGCAGCCTGACCAGTGCCGAGTATAAGGGGATGATAACTTCTCTAGTCCTACTGATCACAGCATTCCTGATATAGGCCAAGGTACCATTGGCCCTCTTGGCCACTTGGGCACACTGCTGGCTCATGTTGAGTTTCCTGTCCACCATCACTCCCAAGTCTCTTTCCACTTGACTACTGTCTGTTCCCAGCCTATAGTTCTGCATGGGGTTGTTGTGTCCAAAGTGTAGAACCCAGCACTTGGACTTGTTAAACTTCATCTCATTAGAATCAGCCCATCTCTCCTGTCTGTCAAAGTCCCTCTGTAGGGCCTTCCTACCCTCCAGCAGATCAACACTTACATATACACATATACACATATACACATATACACATATACACATATACACATGTACACATATACACATATACACATATACACATATACACATATACACATATACACATATACACATATACCAAGCTGAGTTTTGCAGTGATAATGTGAAAATGCACGTTTTCTCACAACTTTTCCTTAGGTCTTGAAAGTGAATACTCGGGATTTGCATGGGACACATTTCAGTTGTTGGGTCTTGATCCTGCCATTCTTGATTAACAGAGCTAATATTAAAAGAAAAAGCAATTTGCTGCTAACGTTGGTCAGCAGTTGTTATCCGTCCTTAGAAAGGCAGAGGAAACAGTGTCATTGAATAGCCTGAAAAAGGTAACAGTTAATTAAGACGTTTATGTTTGGGCTCATGTCTATGGACACATTATTTATGTGTCACCTATTCAGATGGGATTCATCTGTTCTATTTTAGCTGTGCAAGATGATGTGACTGTCCCAACAACTTTGAACATCTGCTTTAGTTTTCGATGGACTATTCTGTGAAGGTGCCCAACTTTTCCACTGACTGCATGAGACATAAAATGTGTGTCTTCAATTTAGATGTAAAAAATTAGGTAACAAGTCCTGCATTCCCTGTAGTTATCTACCTATACATTAGTAGATGTGAATGTGTGAATGAATATACATTTTGCATAGTTCTACCTCTTTCCAAGTTTTGGAATGTGAAAAGGTAATAAAAAAAAGGAAAGAATTTAATTTTCTCGTTCATTCCTGCATGAAGAACCGACATATTAATGCAGGATTTTCCATAAGCTGAATTTTAAAAGTAATATGTTTACACTGATTCTTAATGATGGAAAAATAGCATTTCTAAATTTCTGAAATTTGCTGAATTTTGTTATAAAGAAACTATGGTATTATCACCATTTAATGTTAATACCTCCAGCATCTCTCCTGGGACTGATGGACTGCACACAATCAAATGCTCTAAACTCTGACAGTGCAGTGTCATGACAGCATAGCATTCCTTGAATGCTATGCATTGCATTAATTCAAAATGTGCTTCTGATTTTATTATTATTATTTCAGAAGGCAATGAAGCTGTGTATTCGGCTTAGGTCCCAAATAACTCAGATAGTTGTACAGATCCTACAGCCTGCCAACATCTATCACGATGCCGTTTTGAAGGAAGGTGAGCTTTTATTATCCCCATTTTGCAGACACAAAAGCGGGGCTCTGATGGTTTATTCGAAGCCTTAGCAAAACTACCTGACTTCATATTTCCCAAAGAGAGAAAAAGTCCTCTGGATGATGATGCAGTAGCTTTCCTTCCTTAGGCAAAGGGAACCATTATGAATATCCCCCCCCCCCAAAAGAATGATGCCCTGTTTATCAAACAATTTAGATATCTGAATGACACTAGTCTAGGATGTACATAAAGCACTCTAGACCTATACATTTTGTTTATGATTGTTTCAACAACCTGGGCTTAAAAACATGTTTTCGTATTAATGTTGCTGGCCATATAGCTGGTTACATTTCTATTCAAGCTGAGAATTAGAACCATTCTTTCCTGCTGGTTAAAATCATTCTGTTTAAGGGGTTTTGTCATATTAATGGGACAGATTTTTGGGAATTAAAGGTCAACTGTTTGAATTGTCACTCAAATGAATTTGTCATTTTTTAATTCTGTCAAAATCAGTGTTCTACTTTGAAGAAATATTACATCTAATTATAAATCTCCAACTTAATAATCTTTAAAAAAAATATCCACCATGTTCTGAGGATGCAGTTCAAGCTTTCTGATTAGTTCTTTGGTTTTTTTGAAGAATTGGTTTGTTTAATATAATGAGGAACCACTAGTGAATGGGGTTACATCCAACGGCATCCTGCAATAGTTCATACTAGTCTGATATAATTTTTTTTCTGACACAAAGCTGACCAAATTAGTAAATTAAGAAATGTCACACTATGCCTGAAAAAATATCTATGTGATACAGTAAATGGTTGCAACAGGACAGGACATGTTCTAATAAAGCCAAAAGAAAAATAATTGACATGGGGAAATAAGAATGAAGTTCAGACCTAAAGAAGTTTGTAAATCACACAGGGAAAAGCTGGTAGGATGGATTTTTTTCACTTCAGTACTGGTAGCTCAGCTTTGATTATAGAAATAGTGACTTTTCATAACAAGTCACAGGCAGCATGTACTGGTTACTGCCTACACCTGCCTATGTAGGCAGCCCTGAACTTCTGTCACCTACCTGCAGCCTCATATCATGCTGAAGGAATGGAAGAGAAGGTATCAAGCATCTCTTTCCAGAGGCACAGAAAGGGCAAACAGCCCACTTGCTGGCTCCAGTAATATGTTCCTGAGGGGATGAGAGCAAAAGCAGATATCCAAAATTAATAAGGTCTTCAGAATTTGTTCCCTTCTTTATAAGAGACACATAAGGAAGATAACTTTCTTACTATTCTTCTTTGATAAGCATATTAATAACCTCAGATTATCTGAACTGAGGTGATTGTCACATAACCAATACGCAGACATTTCACAGGGTTCTGTCACACATATGTATATCTCCACATACACCTCTGACAGATTATGGCTTAAGTCTTTACAGTAAGCTTACTTTGCTAATATTTAAGACAGGTACAGTGATAAATAGCTTCATGGACACAGCAAAATCTGTGGAAACTATGAAGCTGCTGTCGGTAGAGACAGATTGAGTAATAACTTTGTTCCAGGAAATGCAAGAAAGAAAGTGAATGGTGATTTATTAACTCCAATGAACATACTGTTTAACAAGTATAGCAAATGGAAGTGAATAATACATGAAAACTGCTGGGCCTTAAATTTAGTGCATAGAAAACTGCAGATTAAATCCGTAGTAGTTGAACAGTAAGTGAAGCAGCTGAAGAGTGACAGGTTATAATGGGCAGTGAGGATAAAAATGAACCTGATTACGAATGTCTCGATGTCACAGAGCCTTAGGCACAAGGAAAACTACACTGACACTTGAAAAGTGGGTAAAACTTTTCTGTGTAGCTAAGGGGCCTGTTATGTGTTACACTCATAGCATGTGGTGTTTAACTTCTGGCTTTGTTCCACACTGAGAATGAGTCATAAATGCTGCTTCAAGCTGTTTTGATTCTGATGACAACTCCCAAAATATAAAGCAACCAGGAGCTCCCTATAGCAAGATGTTTCCTGTCCAAATAACATATCAACTTTTCTAACCTCCATGGTTTCTGGCCTGCCAGACGTTCGTGGATTTTCTTAGGCCCTAACACCAAAGTCTCACTTTTAAGGCTAACTTCAAAGATCTCAGCACTTCCAGAGCTCAAGTTATGCAAGGGACTTTAGAGAAAAAAATGAGCAGTGATCTATGAAACTTTGGAAAACTCTGAGCTCTTGAGAGCCAGCATCATTGATGAGTTTAATTTACACTTCTTTTTCCTCTACTGCATCTGCCTGCCTGAACCCTTCCACAAACAAGAAAAGGAGTAGCCTGAGTGGAAATGTTTGACTCTCCAAGTCTCAGAGAATTGTGCGTATCACACTGAGAATGCCTGCAGGGCTTCCTTGGTTGTTCAAGTCTGGATTCCCTGTTGAATAATGCTTTATCAGTCACTAAACACAATTCATTCACAGATTCATTGTGTCTGAAGTGAGCAGGGACTATTGGGTCATTTGCTGACATCTTAATAATGTGTGACTTTAAATTTCAGCACTTTAGTTCAGTATTGAACCTAGTAAGTTGAATTTGTTTGCATTATACCCTCTGAAAAGGTGTTTGGAATATCTGAATGCAGAGATATTAAGATGTAGCAATATATTCTACTGATTCATTTGTTGGCACTGGGTTCTGGATTTCTGATGCCAGTGCTACCCAGTGTTTTCTTCCCTGATTATATAGAAATACTGTCATCGAGTCACTTGTCATGCCCGTGCTCATAAGAGAAAAAGAGAATCTTTTCCAGAACTTCCTTCAGAATTCTGCAATATTAGTAGCTTAAATTTTCAATGCCAGCATGGAGGACACAGCACAGTATTCCCATATGTGATGATGATTTCCCATTGAAAATACTTTGTAAGATCTGTCAGGTTCTCACACTTTATCTGATCTTATGTATATTATTTATAACTTCACATATATTTTCACCAAGGCAAGAGTTCACACCATTTTGGAAAAGATTTCTTTACAGAACCATTTTGAGTAGAAATATCAATTCTAGCCTTTGTTATATTATCTCTTATTTTGTTCAGGATTGATAGATTAGTTGCTTAAGCAATAAGTATTTTTTAAACCTTCTGGAGTTTTTACAACATTCTAATAATTATTTCAGACTTACACTAGTGGGTCAGGCATCACATCAGACAAAACATGGGTATGACTCTGTACATTTTAAAACGTTTACCTCCTAGTGGAGATTCTTTATGTCTTCCTTGGTCATTAATGGACTGAGAAGCACTCAGAAAGGAAAACGGATATATGTAAGAAGTACTCTTGATTACTACAGTGTTATTATCAGTTTTTCTACATCCATCTAATAATTGACCCAAATCAGTTGGTTTTTACTTCTGTTTCTCATATATTAAAAAAAACTCAAAACCTCCTGTATTTCATGTGCATTTGTCACTTGTTGCAGAAAGAAAATCAAATTTGTTTCATGATGTTCTCCATGCTCAATGTCTTAAAATGATTAAATGGGAATTTAAAAATATATATATATATACACTCATAACATGCCATGTGCTATTTCCAGTGGGATTAATCTGACCTAATAAGGTTTGTCTGTGATTGAGCTATTTAAATCACATATCAAATCATTAAAGCCTTTAATGCGGGTCCCCACAACATCCTAATTTCTAAATTGGAGGGACATGGGATATGGATTCGCTGGGTGGACCATTCGGTGGATAAGGAGTTGGTTGGATAGTCTTATTCAGAGAGTAGTGGTCAGCAGCTCAGTGTCCAGATGGAGATCCATGACAAATGGTGTGGTTTAGGGGTCCGTACTGGGAACAGTGCCATTTAATATTTTCATTGATGGTACAGACAACAGGACCGAGTGCACCCTCAGCAGGTTTTCAGACGATGCCAAGCTGAGTGGCACAGTTGTCACATCAGAAGGACAGGATGTCATCCAGAGGGACCTGGACAAGCTGGAAAACTGGGCCTGTGTGAAACTCATGAGGTTCAACAAGGCCAAGTGCAAGGTCCTTACACCTGGGTGGGGTAGTGCCCAATATCAATGTAGGATGGGGTATGATGTGATTGAGAGCAGCCCTGCAGAGAAGGACTTGGGGTGCTGATTGATGGGAAGCTCGACATGAGCTGACAATGTGCACTTGCAGCCCAGAAGGGCAACTGTGTCCTCCTCTACGTCAAAAGAAGCACGGCCAGCAGGTCAAGGGAGATGATTCTACCCCTATACTCTGCTCTTGTGAGACCTGACCTGTAGTATTATGTCCAGTTCTGGAATCCCCAACATAAGAAGGATATGGAACTGTTGGAACAGGTCCAGAGGACAGCCACGAAGATGATTAGAGGGCTGGAGCACCTCTGCTATGAGGAAAGGCTGAGAGAGCTGGGATTGTTTATACTAGAAAAGAGAAGATTTTGTGGGGACCTTCTAGCAGCCTTCCACTACCTGAAGGGAGCTACAGGAAAGCCGAGGAGGGACTTTTTACAAGGACCTGTAGTGATAGGATGAGGGAGAAGGACTTTAGCCTGGAAGTGAGGGGATTTATATTAGACATTAGTAAGAAATTCTTTATGATGAGGGTGGTGAGGCACTGGCACAGGTCGCCCAGGGAAGTAGTGGATGCCCCCTCCCTGGAATTGTTTAAGGCCAGGTTGGATGTGGTCTTGAGCAACCTGGTCTGGTGGGAGGTGTCCCTACCCATGGCAGGGGTATTGGAATTGGATGATCTTTAAGGTCTCTTCCAACCCAAAGCATTCTATGATTTTATGATAGTAATTCAAGGTTTCCTTGCTAGCTGATGGAGATGAATAGACAACTCTGTTGAATGAAAAGAATTAGAGCTATGGAAAGATCTTTATGTTTCTTAAATAGTCATTCACCAAACATAATGTGGAATTGTCAGGTTTGGATTAAAAAAATATAGTAGCTTCCCAAACCCTCTCCTCAAGTCAAGAATTATTGTGATTTATACCTGCATAGAAATGTATTACTTCTGCAGGACTTTACAGACATTTAAAACATAACCTTGGAAACTACACTGAAGACTGGTTTTCCACAGTGGAGATCAGGCTACAAAAGTGGGAATACACAAGTCTTCTGCAGACAGGGCAAATGCTTTGGACTTCAAATTTTCACCAGGAAAGATTTTTTTCCCAGTTTTTCTGATAAAACAAAAGAATTGAAAATAGAAATCAATTCTAAAGTTTTCCCAGGATTTCTCTGGTCCAAGAATAAAAATATAGTAATAAAAATATACTCTAACAGCCACAGATGAAGCTTCAATCTTTTTACTTAGGTTTAAACAAGTTCAAGAAAGGCTTCAGGAGGAGGTGGTCTGTTTTTCTCTTTATTCAGGCAAATGACCTCTCTGGCACATACAAATATTTTCCTTTCTTAGCCTTCCTTTTCTCATATCTCCTCTCTTTCAATAGAAAAGCAGTAAAAAGTCATTTACAAACCTCTGTCTACACAGGAACTGGACTGGCTGAATGGTTTCTAATTCTATAATTTTGTGCATGCAGAGTGCCTCATGCAGTGGTGCTTTTACTGCTTCGCAAGTGGTTCCATTTTAACTCTCTTACTCCTCCAGTTTAAGATTACACCGTACTTGAAAGCACCATCTTAATTATTCTACAATAGCAACTCCATAGTATTTTTTTTCCTCTTTCAAGTGTTTGGAATGAGTGTGTAACTACTTCTTGAGGTTAACTCTATTAGCCTAGTACAGAACTGCTCGTCTCATTTCAGGTGTAGAGTTTTGAAGGAGATGGCAGCTTTCAGCAACCATTAGGCACACTGAATCCATTGAATAGGACTTACATGAAAATTAAGTGGTACCAGAGGACTTCGGCCAGGTCACTTCTCCAAATGAGTCATTCTCACATGAGTAATCGCATTGACTACCAAATAAAAGGATGCCCAATTTGAGGAGTGTCAAGTGAAATCCTGACAGGTGATAGAGCTGTCTGAGATACTTGTTAGCATCAAATGTACATTTTAATGCAGGCTTTCTTTCTGTGAATAACTGCCTCACCTTCTACAATCTGAAGATGATTATTTCAAGTGGGTTATACTGTACTTGCTTATCCTGCTTTTACACACTGTCATGGGACAGGAAAGAAGCAAAGTTCAACACCCAAGGTCGAGATGCTGAACTTGAAATACAAACCAGCAGAACTTATATAAGGAAAGGAATGTCTTTTATGTCCAATTACCCTAATAAATGAACAGGTTAGGAGTAAATGCAAGTATATACTCACCACATTGTTCTCCAGCGATCAAGATTGTGACTGCTGTTTTTAAACAAGGCCAAACCTCTTAATGCATAATAAGATACTCCTTTAAAGTGATTATGAGCTCCTGAAAGTTAGGCTATTATGTCTACACTAAGTTCACAGCCTAGCTCAGATTCCTCACTGCGGTCACCTTTATCATTATATTTATCATTAAATATGTTTGCATTATTTCACTCTAACACTCTAAGGCCCCAAAAGGGGTCATTGTACTTGACATTCTGTGAGCTCAGAAGAGCTTGTGATCTAAATAGGCAAATTATATATCCATTTCAGGTGACTATATTGACCTTTCTCAGATTGCCAACTTCCCAGACACCATTGTGGCAATGATTCTCCTGCTGGGCTAATTATTTCTAATTGTGCTGTTCCTGTTATCTTAGCAGGCTCAATTTTTGCCATAAAATCCTTACATCGATATGAGTAAGGTGATAAATCTTGGTTCCAAACTGCTGTGTCACTTCCTTGGTAGGGCAGTTGCTCTACAAGTATCTTTGGTGGTAGTTCTGATAGAGCAGTTTAGTCAGCACAGTTTTGATACCTTAAAAGAAACCCAAACCCATTTAATAACAAAAGGAATCAAGTGTCAATAGAGTTTTCAAAGGATGTCATAGAGACTACAAAACAGATACTACCTCATTTCAGTTGTAAGGAATGTGAAGAGCTACTTTAGAGAGAATGTTTCTCATGCATTATTCTTTGACAACAGGTAAGAAAACAATTAGAAATATCTCATCCAGGCTATGTCAGGACCAATTCTATTTAACGCACGTTCTGGATAAGATTGTAAATAGTGGTTGAGGTGGGTGGTCATGTGTTACTTACAGCATTCAGGTTATTCAAGAAAATAAGCAACTACAGAATAAGTAGGGATAAAAGACAAATAAGAATGAAATTCAGTGTTGATAAATGCAAAGAATCTTACTTGAAAGAACACAGTCAACTTTAAATACATAATGATCAACTGACTTGCATTGTCAGAAATTAGATCCTGGTTGTATAAACAATAATTATCCAAAACCAGTGTTTAGGAGTGGTTAAAAAGCAAAATGGGATTTGGCAATTATTAGAAAAAGCATAGAAGTCAATGAAGAAAATTTTATTATTCTTTGTTTAACTATCGTGTGTCTATACCTTTAATAGTACAATTCAGACTCTCTTTTTCGCATAAGTTATGCTACAAGTAAAATAGGCCCAGAGAAAATTGACAAACGAAGATCAAAGAAGTGTGGTATCTGTATGAGGAACAGCTAAATGGACTAGGATTCTTTAGTGTGGCAAAAAGATGACTCAATGTGGTATGATAGAAATCTACACAACCTTGAGTGCCATGGGATTGACTGTTAATTGTAAACAGGGATTGATTGTTAGCTATCCCCTCTTAGAAGACAGTGACACTATGAAATAGTGATATAAAAAAGCAACTAACCCTTCTTTATACAATGTCTTAAGGTTTTTGAGAACATCTGTGAACTCCATGCTTCTGGATGCTGAAGTTTTAAAAGAGTATTCACACGTTCAAAAACCACAAATCCGTAGAAGGAAAATGCAGTGAAGTCTGCTAACTACAAAAACACCCTCTTTCCCTCAAAGTCCCTGAACTGTGTACAGTTCTGGGCCCCCCAGTTTGGGAAAGATGTCAGGATACTGGAATGTGTTCAGAGGAGGGCAACGAAGATGGTAAAGGGGCTGGAGCATAAGCCCTATGAGGAGCGACTGAGCGAGTTGGGGCTGTTTAGTCTAAAGAAGAGGAGGCTCAGGGGAGACCTCATTGCTCTCTACAGCTACCTGAAAGGAGGTTGTAGTCAGTCAGGGGTTGGTCTCTTCTCTCAGGTGACCAGTGACAGAACTAGAGGGCATGGACTCAAGCTTCGTCAGGGAAAGTTTAGGCTTGATGTGAGGAAGAAGTTCTTTACTGAAAGGGTGATCGGCCATTGGAATGCGTTGCCCAGGGAGGTGGTGGAGTCGCCGACCCTGGAGGTGTTTAAGGGGAGATTGGATGTGGCACTGAGTGCCATGGTCTAGATGATGGTTGGTGTTAGTGTTGGGTTATAGGTTGGACTTGATGATCTCAGAGGTCCTTTCCAACCTTGTCATACTGTGATACTGTGATACTGTGATACTGTGATACTGTGAACTGCAGTTTCTATGGATTTATCACCACATCTTGGCTTGTGCTTATATTCTTCCCTAAATATTTGCTGCGGGATACTGTCAGAGAGCGGATTTGCAGGGTTATATAGTCTTTCTGACTCTCTGTGTGACTGTTCTTATGTTCTCACCATTGAGCTTTAGTCCTGGCTAAAATAATTATTCCACTAGCACAGTCAGATATTGAAAATGCTGCTCCTGTGAGAAATTAAAAAAAAATGAAAATATTGACTGATCTGTCTGTCCATCTTCTTCCATGCTTTATATCACCTCTGTCACAAGACTCATATCTTTCAGGAGATGGGTGATTATTTGTGTTTCATTGTGTGTTAAATTGGATGATTCTAGTGCCAGCTATCTTTTCCCTCCAGATCACGAGACAGAAATAGCTATGCCCTTTGTTTCAGTGTACCTAGGCAGTAAACACACATCCATCCCAGATTTTTTTCCTAGGAATGTTTGTATCCCTGGTGCTGACCTTCACAGAACAGGTTTGTAGAAGACTTTTTTAATCCACTCCCAGGTTATGTTAAGCAAGAAATCTTATGAACTGTCTATACATCCAAATATAGAGAACCATCCAGGACTGTAAACTGTGGCTGTCCTAATGAGACCTGCTGTATTTTTGCCAATTTTTCTGATTGCCACTTTCACGGTTTTGAACATAAGAGCTGCAAGAGAGCTCAGCAGTTCTGATGTCTGACAGACCAGCTTTTGACTCAGGACATCCTGAGCTAAAAGTCTGAGTAGCTCTGTCTTACACTAATGAATCACATTCACTACAGACAAGCACACAGGAAACCTCAAGCACTCACTCCCCAGAGAGACTATACAAAGATCTCATCTGTCTGACACTTCTGCTAAAAAGATGCCAATGTACATTCCAAAAAAAGGAGAATATTAAACCCCACTTTCTCAAACTCCGTCTCCAATGACTCCAGTCATTAGTGTAACCTAGGTATGATCTTTTTTGTACAGTCTCAATAAGGCTTGGCTTATTTAAAAGAGCATATTTAAAGAAAGTAATATGCCATGGCACAGGTGAAGTAGCGTACTAATTTTAATAGACTGAATAATACTTGTGGTACTGCTTTTCTTTGGAAAATATCAGGTGGCTTTGGAGAGGAGAGCTGCAGTTCCTGGGAATGTACACCCATGGACACATTTCCAGCATTTTGCAGTGTTGTGCAACCCCAAAACTCTCACAGAGAGGGTTCATTTTCCTATAGTACTAACAAAGAACTTTAGAGCTATACGAACGTACAGCTTCTTAAATTAAACTACTCTTTCAACAAAATTCTTAAATCACTACAATCAACAGAAAAATTTATTTTTCCCTTTTTTTTCTACTCTTGCTTGCCTAAAAGCATAACCCTAGCTCTTTATAGCAACACTTATGTTATGGATTTGAAGAAAAAACATTTACTATTCTTTTACTCCTCAGAAAGCAGATGACAACTTCCTACGTTTTCTCATGTCACACAAGCAGCATGTATCAGTGTCAGGCAGAAGGTGTTCTCGTTGACTGGAAAATCTCCAGTAATCACAGGAGAAAGCCAGGGAGTTAATCAGAAAGGCAGCAATGACAGAATGTTTCCTTATTTCTCAGAGCTCTTAGGTCATTGCCTTGCTCCATGACTACCCATTAAAAAGATGTAGTCATTTTGACCTCCTGGGGCTTGAAAGCTTGCTTTCACAGCCATGCTAAGTTATCCCGCAGTACTTTGAATCTGTCAAATAAAGTTTCATGACAGAAATATCACTGATGGAATATTATAAAGAGAAATATCAGATTTATCGAAGAATTGATTCTCCATGTGGAATACTATGTTTTCTGTCTGACTCAAATCTTTCTTGAAGTAGTGTTTTCGAGAAAAGAACTTGCCAAAATTGTTTAAGGTATTGGATCTTGCTGATAAATAATCTCAAACTGTCAACAAGATTGATAAGGACTCTGGGATAAAACAGCCTGTAATCAGCAATCTTGTTTGCAACCTCAGGAAGGAACGAAGGATTTACTGGGTCTGGACACCAAGCATACCCTTTCCTTGGAGACTCTTTTACTCCTTGTATCCTTTCTTCTTCTGAGCGAGAAACATCAGTCAGTGAGTTTATAGCCTCATCAAACTCAAACACTTGCTTCTAGGTTTTAAAAATACCAACTGTTGCCTTCCTTCAGGAGACAATGTTTTACAGAGCTGATAGAGATTCTGAAATGCAAAACTGGGGTTGATTTGAGAGTATTAGTCAGAAGCTCAGTGGTCGAGCTGGAGTTAATTTTAAATTAAGAATGAAGAGCAAAATAAAGACATAGAAATATGATGCAGGTTTTATGGAATCATGGGAATAAAAATACCTTGCATCTGAATACCATACGACTTTAAGCAAACCACTCTGATATACAGTATTTTTTAGCACTGCTTTTCATGTCCTGTAATTTTAATTTTTTTCAGTGTTCTCATTTTTCATCAAGAACAAACCTGTGTTTTCTAATTGAAGATCTGTGTCTGTATGGAGGTAAAATACAGTAGAAAATAGGTGTCTTTTTGTGAATAACAGAAGAATTATCAGCTCAAATCTTGATGCTTGGAAAACCATTTTTTTTGGTACGATTGTCGAACGTGTCTATAGTCTCTAGCAGTCTTCTCTAAACTCACTTTAACAACTATTTTAGCATTCTGTCTTACATAGCTCAAGTCTGACCATGTAGGAGACAACTATTCAAACAGAGTGCAGGGACAAAACTTCACAAGTCATGACTGGGAGAATGAAACCAGAGAAACTGGACTATAAACTCCTAATAGGAGGCAATTGCCTGGTTTTCTTCCATTTCTACTCTTCAGTAGCAGTAAGGAACATATGACAACAGCAAACACAGAAGCAAACATTGAGAGCATGTGGTGGGGATTATGCATATACCTCAGCTTTTTTTGCCTCTCCCTGCCATGCCAAGCTATAGTCTCTCCTCCTGCATAAAACTACAGCATCTCTAGTATAATCCCAGCCCCATGCTTATGCTCTGTTCACCAGTTCTCTGCAGCCACATCCCTATTGTGAAGTTAAAGACCTCCTAAAATCCAACCACCAAATCTTTATGAAATCTAGTGTTGATTCATGAGCAACACCATTAATACTTCCAGGAGGTGAAAAAAACAGAGCAACCAACCAACAGACCTACCAAAACATCATTGTTTCTCTTCCTGTCCATTCAGGCTATCACTGTTTTATGTTCTAACTGTGACCTTGTTAAGTGTGCAAGGAAGGGTCATTTCCACAGTGCTGTTTCTTAATATTACTAGCCAATATTATTCCTAATTTAGGGTAGTTATTTTGGTCCCCAGATAATGTAATCATGGTTTTGACACAACATCTGCATGCAGTGAGTAGCTGGTAAAAAGAGAAAAAAACCTAGAAGTAACAAAAGACCTTCAGTGGGTCTTTAGAGGCACGTGGCATGTGTGTCTGGGAGAGGGATAGTCGAACATATTACAAAGAACTAAGACATCTCAAACAACGTTTGTTCTAGATTGACTTAATTTAATTTGAGTGAGCAGAAAAAGAACACAGCTAAGATAGATAAACGTAGGTGTGTACATTGAGGTACATGTTAAATAGGCTGTTTAAGGGTATTATTGTCAATGCAACTCTGACCAATAGTCTCAGTGCAGTTGTTGGGGGCAACAATTTGGTTTTCTTTTGTTGTGGTGGTGGGGGATTGTGTCATAAATGAGGAATTATAGGTTGGCTGAGAATACTAGTTTCCAAAGATGTCAGTAGGTGTATTGACTAGACATTCCACCTACTGAGATACCCCAGCTTTGTAATCTCATTTGATATGAACTACGGAGTCCAAAATATTAGCTGGTGTTGCCAGCTATGCCATAGAACATATGGAAGATCCACATCCTCCTGAGCCAGCAGAAATACAACGGGGTAATCTAGGATATTTCAAACATCATTCTTTGCCCATGTGCGAATAAACAAGTCAGGTCATAGATCTCCAATTACTATGAAGGATCTTAGAGTTACAGCTGTCATGTAGATGCCTACATATAGAAAATGTATACTCCAAATATATACCCCACAATGTGGATGTCTGAGGGTTCTACTTGTTTGCTCAAACATACATGTCTGATTCCATTTTAGATTACCCAGGATCTGACATCCACCTGCCCTTGCACAAAGGTATGGTTCTCCCATGGGTCTTGCATTATGCCTTCCAGGCTGGCACAGATGTTCTGGATACCCCATGGCATTTCAAACAGCACTAAATTCCTGGGTTTAGGCAACTAAATCAAATCCTAAGTGAAGGCTGTATGTGTCCGTATTTACCTGTCTAGCCTTTTCCTATTTTCACTATAATAATTTCAAAGTAAAATTCATCTGACCACAATAAGGAGTTTACTCTAAAATATGATGATAACTCCTGGTTTTATTTCCTCGCATTTTGCTTTGGTCATTTATGCCCAGTGAAACTAGAACTACAAGGCTACTGCCTTGATTAGCTATCGATTTGATTAGGTGGCATTTCAAACATCAAGTCCAAATGTAAATAACCATATAAGACAAAGGCCAACAGAAAACTGAGTCTTCTATTCCTGCCACACACATATAGTTAATGCTTTATATTTGAGCATAGAAAATAAGATTTACATATGTGAATGGAAATAAAATCTAGTGAAGAATGCTTTGATGGGTTTACTTTAGTGTCTGAGGTGGTGAATAGGCCATTGATATCCATTTACAAGCATTATACGAGTTTATTTAACTCTACATCTGCCTTGTAGAGCTACTCAAATCCAGAAAAATGGAACTAATCTCTTACTGCTTATGCATCACTGAAGCCTTTAGACCCTCTGTTTCAGTTTCACTTTTTTTCTGTTTACTTAACCAGTGGGAGACTCAAAATCACATGTAATGACAAAAGACTCTCTAGATTCTGAGATCTTTTTACACTTGTGCAAGCAACCTCAATCTTTCATCATAGTAATCTGACACAATTTTCTTTTTCATGGGAAATAATAGAGCACTGATAGCCTGAAAAATTTACAAAATATAGTAAGAATAATACTTGTAGTTTCACCTTTTGCAGTTAAGTACTGTGCATTTTTGTTAATACCTGCTTTTTTTTTTTTTTGTAATGCAGAGGAAGCCAAATTGAATCATTAATCTTTGACCTGTATCTGTATGAAGCAATTTGAACAACCCACTTTAAGAAGTCTAGCCTTCTCTGTAGCATGCACACAGCTTTCATTAACATTAAATAGAGTTACATGTGCACACCAGGGCATAACTTCTAAGCAGGTATTAATTGGCTAAGAAATGATCCACTGTTTCTTCTTTTTGTGGTTAGTGTTTGGGCATTTGCTTCTGGCATGCTACCTGCCCATTTATCCATTTCTCTTTAACTATTTAAATGACAAAACTTCTTCAATGACTTGTGTCAATGCATGCAACCATTTAAAAGTCAATAGAAGAAACAAGTTTTAATATTTAACATCAAGAATCTACTCTGTCCCCATGTCCCTTTCTAGACCAGTTTCTGTAAAATATCATCAGTATCTTAAATCAATACATTTGGACTAGTAAGTTCAGAGGAAAGTAATTATAGTGCTCCACTCAGTATGTTTTTGTAATCATAGAAGAGTTTAGAAGCAAATATAAGTTAGATCTTTGTGTCTCAGGTATTCTACTTACACTACACTGTTCCCTTTTTTGTAGCAGTTGGCCAATGCAAAATGCCAAGCTGTCACAATAAAGCAACTTAGTGGTATAAGGGGTAGAATTTTATGTTAAGTATGCCATCTTAATGGACCACTTATGAATAGCAATTGCTTTATTGTCACATTAGATTGCCATTGGGACTAGTTTCAGGATTCCCAGCAAGCCTATAAAAATCACAGCCTTAATCTAACCAGATTGACCTTTGTAAGCATTTCAGATCAACCTTTAGAGAATAAGAGTCCAAAGTGCAAGACTTTACTTGAGCTCATATTAACAATTGTTGCACCTGCTTTGATAGCACAGAAAATCTGGGACACTGCACGTCAAAATTAGGGGAACTCCCTGTGTCTGTTTGCACTTACTAAATTATGATCACAGAAGATTTCACGTGAAGCAAATTCTTCCTTTGCCTACAGGGTCTTCTAGCTCTCTACTGTGTTCTTTTACCTTTGAGCAAGCTGAGTTATTTTTGCAGAATTCCTGCTTCTTCCTACTCTGACCTCTGCATCCACAGAAACACCACATAAATAAGCATTGGAGGTGAGACTAATTTTGCCTCATTTAGATGTCCATGATGCAGACATCCATTCTGGATTCAGTTTCCCTGACTCTCTGGGAATCAGCAGCTACATGAATCAAAGTGCCTCACCCCTTTAGACATGAATTTAGGAAAAGACTGAAGACTACATGTATCTTAGGAATGCTCTGGGCAGGAGATTGGACAAGAGGAACTTCTGGGGTCCCTTCCAATCTGAATTATCCTGCAGTCCTGTGAAAGTATGAATGCTTATTTGCATTTATGGGGCCGGATGGGATCCATCCTAGGGTGATGAGAGAGCTGACGAATGAGCTTGCTAAGCCACTCTCCATCATCTTTCAGCAGTCTTGGCTCACTGGAGAGGTCCCGGAAGACTGGAAGTTGGCCAATGTGACACCCATCCACAAGAAGGGCCGTAAGGATGATCCAGGTAATTACAGACTTGTCAGCCTGACCTCGGTCCCAGGTAAAATCATGGAGCAGATAATCCTGGGTGAAATCATGCGGCACCTGCAGAACGGTCAAGAGATCAGGCCCAGCCAGCATGGGTTTAGGAGGGGTAGGTCCTGCCTGACCAACCTGATCTCCTTTTATGACCATGTGACTCGTCTGGTGGATGAGAGGAAGGCTGTGGATGTGGCATACCTGGACTTTAGCAAGGCCTTTGACACTGTCCCCCACAGTAGACTCCTAAAGAAGCTGTCAGCCCGTGGCTTAGATGCGAGCACTCTGTGCTGGGTTAGGAATTGGCTGGATGGCCGAGCCCAGAGAGTGGTGGTGAATAGTGTCTCATCCAGTTGGCGGCCGGTCACCAGTGGTGTCCCCCAGGGATCGGTGTTGAGTCCAGTCCTGTTTAATATCTTTATTGATGATCTGGATGAGGGGATTGAGTCCATCATCAGCAAGTTTGCAGATGATACCAAGCTGGGAGGAAGGGTTGATCTGTTAGAGGGTAGGGTGGCCCTACAGAGGGACCTGGACAGATTGGAGAGATGGGCTGATTCCAATGGGATGATGTTTAATAAGTCCAAATGTCGGGTACTTCATTTTGGACACAACAATCCCATGCAGAACTACAGGCTGGGGACAGAGTGGCTGGAGAGTAGTCAGGCAGAAAGGGACCTGGGAGTGCTGGTTGACAGGAAGCTCAACATGAGCCAGCAGTGTGCCCAGGTGGCCAAGAAGACCAATGGCATTCTGGCCTGCATCAGGAATAGTGTAGTCAGCAGAACCAGAGAAGTTATTGTCCCCCTGTACTCGGCACTAGTCAAGCCTCATCTGGAATACTGTGTACAGTTCTGGGCCCCCCAGTTTGGGAAAGATGTTAGGATACTGGAATGTGTTCAGAGGAGGGCAACGAAGATGGTGAAGGGGCTGGAGCACAAGCCCTGCGAGGAGCGACTGAGGGAGCTGGGGCTGTTTAGTCTAAAGAAGAGGAGGCTCAGGGGAGACCTCATTGCTCTCTACAACTACCTAAAAGGAGGTTGTAGTCGGGCAGGGGTTGGTCTCTTCTCTCAGGTGACCAGTGACAGAACTAGAGGGCATGGACTCAAGCTTCATCAGAGAAAGTTTAGGCTTGATATGAGGAAGAAGTTCTTTACTGAAAGGGTGATCGGCCATTGGAATGCGTTGCCCAGGGAGGTGGTGGAGTCGCCGACCCTGGAGGTGTTTAAGGGGAGATTGGATGTGGCACTGAGTGCCATGGTTTAGATGATGGGTTGGTGTTAGTGTTGGGTTATAGGCTGGACTTGATGATCTCAGAGGTCCTTTCCAACCTTGTGATACTGTGATACTGTGATACTTATTTGCCTATTTCTCTCTTTTGACTACAATAACAGTCTTACTAGTTAACTCAGAAACAGCAGCTTAAAGTTATATGAGATCAGTTTTGTTTCTACATTTGACTTCTTTTGGGAATTTTCAAAATCAGAGAAAGATCTTTGGGAACTGTGTTGCCAGTTTAAAAACTGTGCAGAAGACTTTTCCTTGCATCAATTTTATGTTATTTAAACTGAAATCTTTGTAGAAATATTTATCTTTGTATCTGATGTTTTCTAATATTGCAGGTGTGCAAGGGAAGTGAGTTCTGTGTCTCTCTCTTTTATGTTGGGCTTTAATTCAACCATGAAAATGTTAACTCTAGAATCAGGGATGTTTGTCTATCCATATTTATCTTTCTCCTGTATTTGATTTTTACTTCTCTCTACTTATGTTCAATGAATACTGGCTGGTACCGTCAGGCCCTGACAGTGCTGTAGGTTTAAATGTAAAGAAGACAGAGCTGATTATTTTTCCCTTTGGGGTGCTTCCCTTTGACCTGCAGGCAGTTCTTTTAAAAATAGTTTCTCTCTGCCTGATGCCATTATTATCACAAACAAAATTCCCAACTTGACTGCCCAGATCAAAATTGAAACCTCTGTGTTCAAGAGCAGCACATTGCACGCATTGCTTTCGTGTTGTGTTCAGACAGGTTCTTTTCATAGGCTGTGTGGCAAAATTTTGTGGGTATTGTTTTGCTTGGTTACTGTATATTTGATCATGCTTGTCAGAGAAGAGAAAAAGCTGAGGGCAAGATGCTAGTGAGCCTGGAATATGTGCGTATGAGAGTGATCTTCTTCCCTAGGTCTGCTCAGTGTTGGCAGGCTGGTGGCACTTTGATTTTATTTCTCAAACAGAAAAAGAAAGGAAAACAGCAAAACCAACCTGATAGTTGAAACATACTATGGCGAATGTTTTGTCTGCAGACTTCTATTATCTCAGACTACTCATTTCAGATCTCTGCCTCAATTTAAGCCTTTGGTAAAACAGGCATTTGCTTATTTTCAAGCCAGAGAGTCTCACTGCAACCACTCCTGCAATCAGGAGGTGTGTTATATGCAGATGACATAAGTTGTTCTCAGAAGTTTCTATAAATTTATTGAACACTTGAGAAAATGAACAGTTTCCTCTTTAAATGATGGGGAGACCAGACTCATTATTGCAAACTAAAATTTGTGTTTTCAGCTCCATTCTGCTATATCTTAACTCTCAGTTTTAATACAGATTAAGGAAGGGTCATAAAACTCATATGAATGGTACAGGTCATCAGAAACTCCAACATGTATTGAAATGTAGCACAGGCTTCCATCTATCTAGAAATTTAGATCAAAGGTATTGTCCATACATTTAAACACCTATCACAAGGCTATCACAGAAGAAGCCCTTCCTCAATGATTTTCCCACTAGGTACAATGCTAGAAAAGGAAAACTCTTTGTGAACTCAGGTCCCACAGAAAAGATGAGTGGTAGTGAAATAGTCAACTGAAAATTATTTGGGCTCATTGATTTTGAGACTTAATTCTTTCTCATTCTTCATTTTTTTGTAGGTATTTCTCTACAAATTTCAGGAATTGAGAGTTTGAGATTCAAGCCCCTGAAGGAGAAGGAGCAAAAGTTCAAGATCGCTTGAGTGAGTGTTAGATTTATATTTACAGTTGTATTCAATTCAGTCCAGTACAACCATACTGTAGAGACTCCTTTCTTTGTGGGAAGTTTTTGATGCTTAATCTTTGTGAATCCCAATGAGATCCTTAGATAAAGATGCAATGTAGTACTCCGTAAGGCCACAGGCATGAAAGTATCATTAACAATTTAACAATAAAAAATATGATTACCCCAGAGGCTGTCAGATACCTCTGGTGGCAAAAATACCTACACAAATAGCTACTGTAATATTGATTGAATAATTTATTTGATTAATTTCTCAGGATTTTTAAATACATTTGACAATGTCTTTCATTATTCATCTAACTTGCACATCACTCTTAAACTAATATCTCACGAATGTAAAAGCTGCTTACCCTAAAGAAAACATATTTTCCTTAAAGAAAAGTAAAAAGTTGCTTTGCAATACCATCTAATGTAAACGTAGTCAGTGACAAGGTTTCAGAGTTTCACTTAACTAGGAAAGATATCAAGAGAACAGGAATGCTTAACCAAATTTTATATTAATGGTTATGAAGTATTATAGACATTTTGTAAACTTTTCTTGGCGAAGGCTCTGGTGCAAGACCTGGACCAGGATGTAATTCAAAGATTCAGAAGTATGTGTGTGAGGCATCTCCATCTTTCTGGTGATAGAAAATAGGGTTTTATCAATAACAGAGCTGTCAGGTTAACCTTATGAGGTTATGGCTTTTAATAACTTCAGTACATGAAGTGAGTTGAAGATGTATGACTTGGTTGTTCTTCAGATATTCAGGGCTGATGTTGAAAACTCGCACTGACCCACCATATGGGATCCACATGGTCTGGAACCTTAGCATATATTTTTACGGTGTGATGATTTCTGGAACCTCTCTCACCATGTAAGATTTGCAATGCCAATCCTACTCTCAGAAGGCAGGCAACAGATACAAGGGCAGTGTAAAGTATTAAATATAAATGTTTATGAATTTTGTTTCTGTTGTATTTCTAGGTTAATGACTGATAGGTCAAGGTTCACAATCTACTTGCAAAAGAAAAAGACCCTAATAGGCAGAACTGATCCATCCTAACATCTGCTGTACAGATACAAGTTTACATAACAGCTCCCAATCTTCCTGCAGCAATCTAGCCTGTAAACAAACAAGACATTTACTAGACAAAAAACAGGCACGAGCAGATTAGGTAACTTCTCCAAGATTATGAAAAAGGCTACCAAAAAAGGTTTCTTTCTCCAATAGGCTTGAATCTCACATCTCCCAAAACACCTTTTAATGTTGTAAACTCATCCTCTTTTGCTGGATATTTGGCTTAGCTGAAAGAGTTCACAAGCCCTTAGCAACAAATGTGGTGAGGCTGAAAGTTTCATCATGGAAAATTGTCAAGTACTCAGTAAACACTGGTATTCAGATATGTTGCCATTAAAATATTCTCTTAACAAGAGCTACATTGTTTTATTTAGTAATCAAATAAAGTATGGATGTGACTTATTTGTTTTTCCTTCTTTTCACCGATGATCATATAGTAAAGGTGAAGGAGACTTTATTTTTTAGCAGATCAAAGCATTTGTTTTACTATTTAATTCTTTGGTACTGGCTCTCCCGAGGCCCCTGCTGCTATGAGCTAATGCAAATTTTACCAGGAAATCCAACGGGCTTAGTAAACACTGAATATTAATTCAAGATGTTTTTGAAAATGCATAAACAGCATCAGTCCCAAAATCCAGAGCAGACACAAAAAAACAATGTTAAATGGATATGACACAATTTTATGTGAGATCTTGTTTTGGCCATAAAAATCAGCTTTTTCTTGCCATGTTGAATGATCATGTTATTCCATTATAATACATGAATTCTAAATCATTGAGCAATATCCCTTCTTCCCCCACATTATACGCAGAGATTGTTCAAATCGCTAAGTGCTGCTTTTCCTGTATTGACTGGTTCACTTTTCTCTAGATCCACCCATGAAATATAGTTTTTGAGAACTACTAGAATTTTGTGATCAGGGACTCAGAAGAAGTCTCAAGAAGTCTACAGCTAGTCTCCAAGTTTTATCAGGCATTCTGGTTAAGTTATAGCATTGTCATTGTCTACCTGTTCATGTTTTGATAATGGACACTCTAGGAGAAATGCTTTCCGTACTTCACCTAACACAAGAAGATCCAACTGTCAGCTCTTGTGTCTGAGAAAAATGCTTCCAGATCAGGTCAACCCTATAAACAATTTCACTTACAAAGTCATAACAATTACTGTTCAGCCAATAATTTCCCCCATCTACAGCTTGAAAACAGGAACAAATTTGTCATTGACAGAAGTTCTTATGTCATCACTGAAAGACTCTGATTTTCAAAAAATCATTTGTGGCATAACATACTCAGTTGCCTTCTCCACTAAGCCTGACACTACTTCGATATCTGGGGTGGCTCTGAAGAAGCTGTAGACTTATAAATAGGAATTCTGAATGCTGGGCTGGACACTTCTGAGCAGAAAGGTCCAATGCTGACTTTCAAAGGCCCATTCACTGATTGACCCCAAACTGTTGTGTATTTCTTTTCAAATGTGATCTGCATGCTTCATTTAGGGGCAGAGACAGGTTCTCTGAATACTGAAATGGATAAGAAGAGTACATCAGCATGTTTCTTTACTTTTCCCATGCATCATTATAAATTTTAGTATTCACCTTGGGAACATTTCTTATGAAAGATATGATCATAAAACATGATCTGCATTAAATTCTGTATCTGAAGGTTTGAGATCTTGGTATCCCAGCAAACCCTTAAACTCCTTTAATAAAGTATTCTTATGTTAGAGACTGGGAAAGGAAATCACATTGTGTAAGTGCTTATTCTCCAGAGTGTGCAGCTACTTCCCTTCATATTCTAGAGATGAAAAAGACAATTTAAATATTTTATAGGCCTCTAACCTTGACTGTTGCCTGGAATTGGTCTAGCAGCCCAGAAATGAACTCATGTTATCACACAGCTCATTGGAGACATTCTTAAAAATGCCTTGTGAAACCACAAGCAATTGCCTGATTGCCCAATATGACAATCAGAGCTCCTCAAGCCACAGGTTCCACTTTGCAGCTTGGAAAAGAAGCATGATATGTTCTGACAGCAAAGGAACATCTTTTTATTGCTCTAATAGCCTTCTTTTTGGAAAGACTGGAAGACACATGATGTTTCCAGGGTCTATTGACAAAAAAAAGTGTTTTGATACATAGTTGTACTCAATTTTTTCTGAAAATATAAACTGAAACCCAGTATTACTGGTTATATCAGTTATACACCTGGGTGTTTTCTGACAGAAGGTGTTTTGAGGGCAATAGTTTCTCCACTTGTGTTACAGATACATTTAATTTTATGTCTGTCATACTGTCAGCCATAACATTTGTGTCTGTGCATGCTAAATATTAAACAGCATTGCCTCCCAAAATTTTTAACTAATAATCAATGCTTACTCTATATTTTATGACGAGCTAAATATACCTTTTTAATAGATTATTTACCTAGTAAGAATTCTTTCATTCCTCCCAGGCAGAGCAATATTGAAAGGTAAAACAACTGCCAAAATAAAAAATAATTTGATGAAATTCAAAAATAGATACCCTCTAGAAGTTGTCCTGGGATTCAAAAAATTGTATAATTAACTGAATGTTCTTGTTTCCATTAAAAATTTATTTCTCAAGAAAGGTTTCACTCTGTGGTTTTTTTTCATCAAATGAAACGGGTTTTTTTCTGATACATGAAATAGCTAAGTTAAAATATTCCTTACATAAAACATTTTACTATTGCTTTTATTTGTTTTTCAATTTTGGTTTTGACAAAACAGGTTGGGGGTTTTTTTGAGAAATATACAAGAGAAAGCAAATGTACCCTTCAATTTTATTATTTCACATGTTAGTAGTGTACTACAATAAATATCAGATTTCAGAGATATATTAAACTCCTGTGGCCACCCTGGGAGTCATTATGTGAACTGATAATAGAACTGAAGATTTCTTGGCTTCTAAACCTATGTTTTAAGTGCAAAACTTCAATATTTTCTTAGAATCCAGCAGTGAGTTGTCTTCTGTTTTAATATAGAAGCTGATCTTAAGTCATCCAAATGATGTGTAGTTTCCCAAATGAATATTCGCCTCTACTTTAAAAAGAGCTCCTTAACTTCTATGGACATTTAGCAATTCTAAGGCCTATTTTACCTTTAAAAACTTCTGTGAATTTATGTAAGCTTTCCACTCACAGCAATGGTCACTGGACAGAATCTGGAGTATTTTAAGCGCCTGGATTCTATCATTGTGCTTCCTGTTAACACACCCTCTATTTTTTCCTTAGTTGTATCCATTTAAAGCATCTCACATTGACTATTACATATTTGTTGTTATGTTTCTGAAGTCATGCCTTGAAGTGTAATTTTTTCAGAATCAAACATTTTTTTCCACTGAATTCCTGGGGAGTGTGATCTGTTCCTGGAGCTCATGTTCGTTGCTAATGCTAAATAAACCCCTAGTTCTTCTTACCCCATTGTATATTTATTTAACGTGTGATAAAAAAACAACAAAACAAATGAAAGCAAAAGTATGTTGAAAGTTTTAAAATTAAATGCAGAAGCATTTTGTAGTCTCATTAGCTGATTTATTATTGGCCTAAAGTGGGTTTCTGGGCCCTCTCTACAGTCAAAAGAAAGATCTTTGCCTTTGGTGTACTTATCTCTATGCACTATTGAGGAAACCCACATAATTGGTAAAACTATGTGTTTAACCATCTTAGATGGTTAAATTTAGATGAGACAATCTTAGACTGAGTGCAAATGTTTCAGAGATTTAGGTACTATTGGACTTTCTGGGTTTTCCTGGGATTGAAATGGGTTAGGACAGTGTTTTTTCTTCAGTGCAAAGCTAATTTAGAAAAGAAGGATTGACCTACCTACCAAATTCTTATTCTCTTGGATACCTGGTTGTAAGGGAATGAACACTTGGAAACAGCCTGTGAATTACGATAGCCTGTGAAAAAATACATATTAGAGCCTTCGGCACCCAGGTCCTTGCTGTGCTATGAGTAAGAGCTATTGCTGAGTAGACTGTGTGTTGACGTGTACAAAATGGTTTTTCAGCCTGTTTGTTACTGGACTGAATTTCAAAACTACTGGCACCTTCAGAATGGAGTCCTGAAAGATGCAGAGCTCCATCAGTTCCCACTGATTAACAGAGAAAACTGGCGTTATTCATCAACTCTTCAGTACTCAGTCCCATCTGAGTTGCTAAGCACTGTATAGGAAAGGGATTCCTAAGAAAGCACTGGGGAACTAGGTGGGGTTCATGTAAGTACCTGCAAATATCACATCGGTTCAGCAGTGAGAAAATCCAGTGTTAACCATCAGCTTGTTTTCTGCCACAAACACTTTAACATAATATGCATTAAAAAGAGAACAAACTGCCCTTCGTTTTGGCCCATAGCGTTAAAATTCTTGGATGAAGATACATGAATCAGATTCTTCACACTGCATGGATGTGATTTTGTTAGCTTCTGCCAAACACTGGTTCAGTAATTCCTAAAGTGCAAAAGTAATTCCTTACACTGCAAGATGACTGACAGCCCTTAAAGTGCTATACCTTGCCTTTTGAGAGAGGAAAAATGCATTACTGATGAGAATTGTAAAAATTAACTATGAAAATCATGAAACTAGCATTTGATTACTATTGGCTCAAACAATATTTCTTTTCATCATGTTTTCATCATGTGCTGAGACTAGAATTCCTGTGCCATTAAAAAAGAATGAGAAGACTATATAAAAATATCTATAGTTCCAGCATGAAAATTGAGCTCTGCTTAGAGCTCTGCTGGTGTCTAAGTAAATTTATATGGATGAGTCCAATGGTTCATCAGATCAGAATTGGTCTTTTATCCTTGTCTTCATGTTTCTGACCATGTCATCTACTTTTTCAGAATTGTAAATGATTATTTCACTTCTACATCCAGCACAAAGGTTATTTTCTTTTACTAAAGAAAACATTTCTCTCCCTCTATCTCTCTCTGTTTTCTTAAAGCTGATGCATTGTTTTCAAGGACTCTGGATAGCACATCACATAACAAACACAGCTCTTTATTATGCATTATCCACTGCTGCTTCTGCAATGCAATATTTACAGTTTAACATTAAGGCAGGAGACGGCCCTCGTTATGCAGCTCAGTCACCGCTGATAGATCGACACAATGGTTTTTCAGAAACATGAAGAATTGAAAATGGTTCATCTGGGGATTGCAAGTGCTATGAATTCTTTATATCTAACAGTTGGCCTGCACTGACCCAAAGGATATTAGATTTCTTAGGAGCAAACCTGCTATGCTGAAATGTACTTAAAACCCTCGATCTCAATGGCCTGCAGTGGCTGCCCCCCCATCATCATTGGCCTTTGCCAGACAGAGCTTCCTCTCCCTCTGTGCAACCCCTGCTCCCTGCCTTATACCTCCTGCTGGCTGCCTTACGTCTTCCATGCTGGCATTATGTAGGCAGCAGGCGGGAGCAGGGAGGGGTAAGTGAGTACACCATTAGGAGCTGGAGGAGTTTGCTCCCAAGCCCGGATTTTATTGCCATGTCACTTGGATTGTTTTTACAGCTGGCAGGCCAGAGCGACCTTTGGCTGCCTCTTCTCATTTCTGTTGGCTCCCTCCCCATGAGTCCACGTCAAATCTGCTTCTCTTGCGGTCTTTTAAAGGGCTTCTCTGCCATCGTTCCTACTGCCTACAGAGCAGGAGGCTCTGACCTCAGATTGGAAAATGGAAGGGGGGAAAGGGGAAGATGAATGCTGAGGGGCTGTTTGAATGGCCCAGCAGTACCGTGTCTTGCTGTTCTAATGACATCAGGACTGAGCCAGGTGCTAATTTGCTGCTACTGGTATGGGACACCAGCAATTCACCAAGGGACAGGGAAGCATTGCAGGTACCATCCAAGCAGGGAGATGCTGTGGAGTCGAGGGAGGACACAAAGTGTCATGTGCCTTGCAGGAAGCATGAGAAAAAATCACCTTGCCATGCTAATGAGACATTTCTCTAACAATTTCTCATTAAGGATGCTGGAGCACTTTGCCTATACCACTTGAGTACCGTAGTATCATTCTGCAGTTTGTGTATCAGTATCAGCCCTATTTCTTTTTGAGACACCTCAATTTACTCATGTCATTGTTTTCTGTGAACCTACTTACCTCTTAAGCTCATCTAATTGCTGGACAATGCTGTTTTCCCAGAAGCTGTTCCCCCTTTCTCTCCGCAAAGTACCACAGTGTCCAGCATCTGTCCATGCTTTCTAGCATCAAAACATTCTGCGTTGTAGAAGCTGTTTATTGAAAAAAATCTTTCACATTAGGACAAAGCAGGATAGAATTGGGTTTTCTTCTTTCCAACTAGACTCTAACAAAACTTTTCTTTCTGCCAATTCATGATGATTTTAGAAACCTGTCCAGGTTGAAAGTGCACTACATGCATTGCACTGGCCTCTGTCAGTGTGACCCAAATTCAGCCACTTTATTCACCAGCACAGTGCCTGACTCTGTCACCACAGCTGTTGTCCTCTTCATTTGATCAACAATTCAGAGAGGGTGGAGGAGAGAACAGAATTTGGGAGGATCAAAACTGTCAGATAATTGAGACAATTTTTAATTAAACTGTGCATTTCACTAACTGCTATGTGCAAAAATCTTTATTGTAGTGTTGCTGCGGCAACCTTAACTTTGACTGTCCTGATGTGTGATTAAAATCTTCGATTCAGATGTTTCATTAACAAAGAAATTTTTTTGGTTTTTTTCACAGGCAGTCACCAAAATCACTGATACTGAAGGCTGAGGATCAGATTGTCACCTTGGATTTTAGTCACTGAGGGGAGAGATGAAGAGAAATAGTCATGCAGTTGACTGAAAGCCTGTGCGGGAGAGATATCCTTTTCCTGAGTTGCAAACCCCCTTCTCTGCCCTGCCCCATGTCCTCCCACTCCCAAGGATGCTATACCAACCAGAGTTAGTAGCTTAAAAGGCTGTAAAGAGAAGAATGTCAGGTGTGAGCTGTTCTGCTCAGCATGACAGGAGTTCAGATAAGAACACAAAAGATACCACATGGGGTTAGACATAAGGTTCGTTTAGCCTGCTAACCTTTGCCTGGCAACAGCAAGCAGCAAATGCTTAGGATATGTATAGACTTGACCTTTCTCTCACAGACCCTCCCAGCTCCTGATAACCACTACTTAAAAGTGTCCTTGCAAATCTCCCCCAAATGGTGTTTTTTCCTAGTAAAGACATTCTAAGCTGGGAGAGGTCTTTACTTTTTTATTTATATTTTTTTCCCCTTAAGTGCCCAGACTTCGTCCTTTGAAGAAAAAGTGATTGCTGCTTGTATTGTGGTGGAATGGGATCAAGGATTCAGGGCAACCCTGTAGGCAAACAATGAAATAGAAGCATCCTAGCATTAAGGGAAGATGCTTTCTCATTTCTTTTGTTCTTTCTGTGCCTTTTAAGAGAGAAAAATAAGATACAGACTCAAATATATGTTTCTGTGTAGAGATGGGGATCCATCTTGACATGTCCTTCTCTTTCCCCAGTTAACTGTCAAAACAGCTTCATCCTGAAAAGCTGGGGTCAGTTCACTGTCTCTGATTTTAATCACCAAAGGTAATGAATGGAAAAAGAGTCAGTTGTATAGTTAAATATCCATCAGCCAACAACCCTGATATATTATTCCTCAGCTCTTCCAGTGTATTTTAATCTTTTTCAGGCACAGTTCTCATTCAAGCTACTTAGGAATATGATACTGTGGAGAGATGTTGTGTATTAAATAATGGATTTTCACAGGAAAACGAACTCTATATTAATACAACACATCCCACAACTTACAGTGCTGGATTTCTTCATTTCTCCATACAACTGTGGAAGTTCAGTCGGTTCTTGTTTTTCCTTTGTTTCAGGAAATGAGGAAAAAATTCAAGAGAACATCTAACCATTTCTGTAACATGAGGAACACATAATTTCCTGACCTGCTGGGCAATTAGTTTATGCCCTGAAGTGTGATGTTTTATTACCATCCTTACAGACTTAGTTTGTGCTGCTAATGGCCATAAAATTATTGAGTTTCTTATTAGATGCAGTCACAGAATTTGTCTCAATGATTTCCACTTGCAGTAAATTACCCAAATTGACCATATGCTACATGGCCTGTTCCATACCTGTTCTCTTTTGACTTCTCAGCACCATCCATGCATCAGAACTGTAACAAGAAGAGAGAACATTTACTCCAACTTGAATAATTTTATATATCTCACATATCTGTATGTTTATTTTAAAAAACATCTCACACCTAGAAATTGATGAGCACTGTATTCTACCTGGTTTACAGGTGTTGGGGTTTTTTTATTATTTTGTTTTGAGGGTTTTTTGTGTGTGTTGTGGAGGGGTTACATATATAGATATATGTATTTTACAGGTTTTCCCTATCCTGAATTGGATAAAACATTATAATTTACTTACAAAATACTAATGGATTTATACACATACAGAAGGTAAGCTTTGGTAAACTGTTTCGTACTATGTCTCCTGTGAGTCTGGAGGATGCAAAGGATAAAAAAACTTTATTAGGAAAAGGAGTATTTTTTATTAGGGAAGTGGTATGCTAAAAAGAAAAGAATGTGATAGATTTTACTTTAGTTCTATAATTTGCTGATAATTCTCTTGAGAAAGATCAGATCTATTGAGAAATATCTTTGTAACACTGACTCTTTCCTGATTATGATTAATTAATTATAGCCTAAATTTACAAATTTTAAAAAGCAAATTTTTCCTAATATTTCTGCATCGGTTCACATGGTTTATTCCATCAATTTATTTCTTATTTTTTGTGTGTTTCTATTTTGGCTTTTTGTTTCGTTGTTTTTTTGGGAGGGAGGGTGTTCATTCATTTTTGGTTGGGTTTTTTCTCTACACCCTTTTTTAATGACATAACAATCTTTCTAGATACTTTTCTTCCAGCTGATCAGCATTGTATCCAAAATCAAATAGTTTAAAATTTCCCAATGAGTCCTACTGATCTTCTCTGTCCTGAATTACTTGCCACTAGATTTTTAACACAGTTAAACAACACAATGTCAAAATTCTGCAGACAATGATTCAAGAGGTCAGCAAGTATTTATAGGATAAGAGTTGAATGAAGAAGAAAATGCATAACACAGTTTCAATGTGTCCACATTTTTTCTTCAGCAAGATTAGGGGAAAATGTTCTTAGAGTTGACAAATGCTCTCATTTTTTAGACCTTTTAGTGATGGAGAGATGGAGCAGGATTAAAAAATCTATTTTGGATACATTCATGCCTAAAGAGAAGCTCCTGGTCTTAACTTGTCATGAAGCTAATTATTGCTCAGAAAATATTAATGCAAGAATCTGAGAATCCTACATTCCAAGAAACGGGTTTGCCAAGAAGAAACTTCAGGAACAGAGATCTTTCTGGCTCATCAAGAAAAAAAATGTGATCATGTGAATCAAGACTTTGTACTGATCATTGTGATCTACTGACAAGAGCTGCATGTCCTCATCCAGGGCACAACAGAAACATGGTAATGAAGAGACATTTTTCATTTATGGGTAAGAATATGGTTTCAATGATGAAGAATCATGGAATCATAGAATCATTTACGTTGGAAGAGATTTCTGAGATCATTGAGTACCCTTTTGATCTAACAGGTTTTGAAGTATTACCTTCCACTTCTCTGAGATGATCCTAGCTAAAGAACTATGGGTGGATTGCAGAGAGACAGTTGAGATGTCAGACTTGAGATGAAGGTGTCACCTTCCTTGAATAAAGGCTGCAGTGCAGCCAAATGCATAACTGATGGGCAAAGGAAAGAAAAAACAAGAAGAAAGTGGCTTGTATAGTTAAGTAGTTAATGTATGACTACATATTTTCGCATCTGTGTTGTGTGTATAGGCTTCTTTCTCCTTTAGGATGCTCTGACTGCACACAATTGGTACTAGTTTAAAAACAATTTTAAAAGTAAAAGCTGAGATCTTTTCATATTATCCCCTGATCCAGGACTGAATGAAGAACACCAAATTCTTTGACAGAATCAATCTCCAGTACCCATTTTAAACAATACATACATTAATCTTTTTGGTAATTAATGAGGAACTGACGGTTCTTGGTCTTTGTTTGGTGACCTGAGGTGTAAAAGAAGATCTAGGATTTAGAAAAGAAATGCGTTATTGAAGACAACCAGCTCATTTTTTTGCATTATACTATCAAAATATGTCTTCACTTTTTCTCTTTACAAAGTTTGCACCCCCTTCTTCAAAATGCTATAAATTCTAGTTTTGATAGACTTTTTTTCCCCATTTGTTATGTTATTAGGCTCCATGCAGTTTAACTGTATCTTATCTGCCAGAAACTGGAATTAAAGAATTTTGCAGAGATCTAGGGGAAGCTGGAATTACCCCCAGTTGCCTGCCTTTTTTTCTTTTGTGCATGTCTCAGAGTTTTGACATTCTCCCTAGTGACGGTTGCTATGCTATTCCTTAGCACATCGGCTGGTGATCCTTGCAATGCCTAAGGTGCTAAGGCATATTTTGTACAGAATATCATCCTTTTTATTTTTTTCTCTTGGAACGGGATCTTAGTTATAGAATTTTTCCCCCAGAGATAGTGTCATATTTCTCATCAACATGCAGCAAAGTTGAAGACATACAAAGTTAATAATGACCAAAGCTGTTTTGTACACAGTCCCCCTGCCTGTTATCATCAAGAGAGACTCAAAATTAGCTCCGTTCAAGTAACTGCCTGATTCATTAAAGCCAACATCCTACTTCTGGCAGTTGTCAATGAAGGGTTGCAGAAGAAAGGAGAAATCTTTGCATTTGTTAATAACAAAGTGTGCTGTCCCTACTGGAATGAGACTGTGTGTACATACCATCTTCCTAATAGCTTGCAAATACAGTTTGAGATCAAAAAAATCATCCTACACAACATATAAATAAGAGAGAATTTATTTTCTCCTTGTCTGATTCCATTTAACAGCGAATTTCACTTGTATGTGCAAATAGCAAGGCAAAAAATCTCTTTCACAGGTGGCTCCTTATCACTTGTCACCTGTCTTCTCTCCCAGCTCCCTTCTCTCTCTGTTTTCTGAGTGCCTAAATTGCCTTGTGAAAAAAAAACAAAACTAGCACTGTTTGTCCTCGTTTTTTTTGAACTCTGGCAAACTCAGGCCTCCAGAAAGAGTTGCCGCCAGGTTAAACTGACAGCAGTCTATAGCTGACTGGGTGTCTGCTGCAAGAATCGACTCCCACCAGGCCTGACACGTTGTCACCCTTGCTGCACTAGCAATAAGGGATGCATAGGCTGGTGGAGTCATAGAAGAAAGATCCTTTTTGAGCATGCACCAAGGCTGAGATACTGAGAGACCTCTGTTTGGTTAAAGTCCAGCACCAACTTATATTCTAGAGTCGGGCTGTGTGAAAAAGTGATATTTTTGGAGTTATTTGGTTGCCAAATTGGGGAAACCAATGATGGTAGCAAGAGAACAACAAAAACAATAAGAAAAGATCAGTCTAGTTGTAAAACTTTGAAGGAGGAGGAGGGGAGAAGGAAGGATTTATTGCTGGAATAAGAAATGTTACTTTGCTTCACCTAAGAGAAAAGTTCTTTTACAGGTGTTTCTAAGGCAGAAAAACCTCAAGCAAATAACATCACCCACCATTTACTCAGTAACTTAAGAGTTAGCACACTTAACCCTGGCTGTAAGAAAACCCTGAATCCAAGGACACATAAATCCATTTGTGCCTTTGATGAGACTGCTAAGCTCATGTAGTTGTATGTGATTCTGAGCATTCACAATAATCCCCCTGACTCATATTGTTCCACCAAAAGAGCATACAATACAAATTTGCTAAGGTAGCTGAAAAAGAAGCAAACAGAATCAAAAGTAGTAATTATTATAAACTGCTTATCTAGAGCTAGTTTTCTCCTAGAGAAGAGGGGAAAGAAAACTTTTCTCTTTCAGCATTCAGATTTTCATTTGCTACGTTTTCCCCCCTGCTGTGATTGAGCTCTTTTTTTTTTTAATCTGTACATGATTTATCCATATGTCTGGGGGTGGGTGACAAACTTCATTTAAAGTTAAAATCTTCAAACAGCGTATAAGAATATTAATTGCTGTAGCCAGTCTGTTTCAAGAACTCAGGCTCTGATAATCAGGTCCCCTCTGTTAATATCCCTGACTGATTAATGTCTCTGCCTGATGTTTAAACATGCCCGTTGGGATCTCACACTATTTAACATGCACATAAAACCATGAAAATAATCCCAGGGAAAGTCACATCCTAAGAAGAAGGTAGTGCCTCAGTGGAGGCACTTTACCTGTCATTAGGTATTTTGCTCCAATTTGCCAGGTGCTGCCTGGACTGTCTATCCACTGTTTGCAATGAATCTGCCCCGCTAGAATGTAGTGTTTAAAATTGGGTCAAAGCATCACTTTTGTCATTATGAACTGAGAAAAAAATTAACAACTGCTCTATATTGGTTAGAAAGATGCTGAAGCAGAAGTGGTAAGAAGTGCTGTTCTGAGCAATTGAGGAATATTTCTTTAACTTCTGTACTTGATAGGGGGCTAATGTTGTTCTATTGTGGTTTTTTTAAAATAAGGATTGACATATCAGTTTCTAACCATGGTTTATATTTCTAATCTGAAGGAAGTTGTTTATATGGAGATAAATGTGGATAGATTTTTTTGGCAATCATATGAAGAAGTTTATGTTGTATCTCAAATAAAAAGATTATAATTTTATCATCTGTTCTTATTGATTTACATCACTATTTCAGTTAAAAGCTCTGTTTTGTTATACTTTGTCTGAAATCCTCCAGTATAATCTTCATTTTTTAGACACTAAAGACACAAAATCAAAAACTTACCAACTATAATCTACAGAAAACCTGAAAACCAGCAAATCTGTTTCCATGAACACAGTACCCATCCAAAATACATTTCATATATATATATATGCACACATATATACTATTTAGCCATGCTTTTGGACAACAATATATTTACTTTGAGGAGAATATTCATGATACCTACCTAAATAATTAAAAGAAGGATTTTATCAAACAAGGCACTTTTCCAGGAGAGTAGAATCTTTCAAAAGAAACATTCCAATGCATCACGAGAAATACTTCCACATGTCCTACATGCCCTGTATTACAGGCCATAATGTCCTGGAAACTATGTGGGAAATCAATGAACAGCATGATTAAAAGTCTTGTTTAATTGTACGTTACATTACAGTTATATGGGAAGATCATATCTGCTCAGAATTCTTCCATCCACTCACAGTCTGCAAATCACTAACTCATCAGGCAAAAAACTCCTCATGGGCCTAAAACATGAGAAAGGGATTTAGAACATAACTGAGGAAGAAGTTTAAACCTTATCAAAGCATCTCCACTACAACTACAGTAAATATTCCCACAATGGACTCATAAACCCTTTTATCTTTAGCTTGTCTTTTTTCAGCACGTATAACACTTCATAAAGTTCACTCAAAGTCCTACTCATGAAATGAAAACACAAGAATGAATCACACACACAATAAACAATGGACAAAACCTCCTCCTATCAGAAAGATTCTTTCTCCTACTAAACAGTTATTCGATAGTATTTCAAACTTATTCTTGTAAGTAGACTTACCAAAGCCTTCTAAAGCTGAATCAGGGAATTCAATTTGTTACTTAGTTGATCACCAAAAGCCTGCAGTTATTCAGAGAATTGATTTTGTGATACATTATAATATTTCTCTCATTGGCTATCAATATCTGCATGTTCCTCTACAAATATATTTTCTATTCCTCAATACCAAACCTTTTCTAGAGATGTGACCTGATACTTATCTAATTAAGCTTATCTAATTCAGTTTAAATTCAGCTTCAAAACCCACTACTTCACTTCTGTGTTAAAAAATATGTTTACCGTTTTTGTCTACAATAATCAGACTTATAAAATACAAAAACTCTACAATTAAAAAATATTACATGTTTTCTACTGAGGTTTTGAATGTAATAGTTCTTCTGAATCATTGTTTTGTTCTTTCATTGCAGGAATATTTTTTCCAGTAAAACAATTGAATTGAAAAATTAATAAAGACACTTGCTGAAACTTTGAACTCTAGTCTGCCTATACATTTTTTTTAAGTTTCACCTGAAAGTCCATGTCTTTCTGTGTTGTTTTTTTTTTATAAAGAAAGAAAATTTTAGGAGAAAACAGACTGAAAGTCCTTTTGGTCATTTGTGGCCAAGGAAAGTATATATCTTCTAAAGCAATTATGAAAACATTCATGATCTCTTTGGACCACAAGATGGCTTGAAGTAGTTGTCAAATGACATTCAGAAGTCAGTGGATGTTGTGTAATTAAAGGTGACGATTAAGAGTGGGAATATCTTACATTGTCTTGGACATTTGCAGTATAAATGTCTCTATGTGATCCAATCAATCACCTTCATCGCTTCTCTAAGCCAGTGGAAAGAAATTTAGACCACGATTCCTACCACCTCCTTTAGCCAACTGCGTGGCAGTGCAGACATTTCAATATTTGTCCAGATGATTTCTACCCTCGACCCTGAATATTTTTTGGGTGCTTGAGACACTTGTTTAAGATTTAAGAAAGGAAACTGGATAGAGGATGAACTAGATATACAATAAGAAAACCCAGCAGTGTTTAGATTATGTATTTACCTGTTGAAAAGCTTCCAATTTCTACCTCACTCCAAACTTCCTAACAGATGCTGATTGCATGAGTTTTCATCCCCAGGATTTCCACATATGGCATATAGACTAAATATCAAAGGTCTCTGAACTGTGAGTGATATTTACCTACAGTATACGTGTCATTAACAAGTAGCTAAGAAAAGATTGATCTAGAATCTGACTTTAAGAAAAGATCTGGCAGTTGTGTGTGCAACCAGAAGGAGTATTATCCTTGTAAAATGTTGGGGTTTCATGTTTAGAGTTTTATAAATAATTTTGATTCTGTTTTCTTGGCTAAATCATAGCAAATTTTTTCAGTTCAAACAAATTGCTGTTGATATTTTGTTTAGCATCATATTTCATTCTGGTTCATATGAAACTTTGTATTATTTTCTAACTTATTTTTAAACAACAAATGTGCCAATCAAGGCTAAAACCTTAAAAGACACCTCTAACAAAATGGGTGCATTGATTCACAGTCTAATCACTCATGTATCATCTGGGGTTACTCATAACCAGTTCTTGCCCATTTTTGTCTTATTCAGAGAAGCAATATGAAATTGAGTCACTCACTTGAAAAAGATGAGTATCTCTACACTAGGGTCAAGTAACATCATAACTAATACTAAAACTCTTGTCCTTTCTTGAAACTATATGTTACTTAATAGTAACAGTAAGTCTGTGATCCTTCTAGATATGTGACCAACCTACAGTTTTTTTAGTATATGATTGTATCAGTATCTGATCTGTGTCCACTAAGATATTTTCTCAAGGGGGTACATGTCCACAAGAACAATGAAGAGAAAATAATCTCAGAATACCTGTAAAATTGGTGCTGGGAAACGCTTGTTGATATGGTGTCCATTCCAATTTATCACACAGATCTCAGTCACTTATCTGAAATATGCATCCTGCCTTTTCATATGCACCTTCTTAATGTAGATGATGCCACCTCCTGCTTTGATAAGTTTCAAAACCACTGGAGGAAACCATTTGAATGTCTATAAAAAATTTCCTTCCCGAAAAAGTCTCCACTCAGTCTGATGCAAATTTACATGTTTGAAAAGTTTTCAGCAAATGCCAGAGACACCAAACTTATTTTGCTAAGCTATACTAGGAATATTTGCAAATTCAGCCATTTTACCTGCTGCCTCCTCACTCCCAAAACACCTGCACTTAGCCTGTTTCTCTTTAGCTCATAATCTGTATAACTCACACAGGACTGGAGAGGGCAGTTCTGTGCCCTCAGTCAGAACTATTGTCCTCTTCACAATTAACACTTACTTGTTGTGTAAAAAGATTACTTTTTCTTGTTGGAAATCAGAGCTCTTGCACAATGTACAGTTATTGCAGCCAATTAGATATCAGATTTAAGGTTGCGCTTCTTTATTCTTTGTAAATTTACATTTCTTTGTTCTTTATATGCAGGTGTGCATATGAAAGCATAAATAATTATAAAAATTATATATGCAGAGAAAAACATACTGCAGATAATGTAGAATATCTTAAAAGAAACACCACAATTATTGGTTTTATTGGGTAAGGAACAGTGATGAATTTTCGTCTTCTGACAGGTGGCAGTAGCTTGTTGAATACTTAAATGGACTGGATTTAAAGATATGGCTTCGCATTATTATCCTTTGTCATTGTCTTCTTAAAGCCTGGAAGATTTCATTCTCTTAACAAAAGGCACGTTGGAAGATGATGTTTTATTTGAGAATAGGTTTAGACAGTCAAATTATCCTTGGAATTCCAGTGTTAATATCCTTACAGTGATAATTTCCAGTGAGTATATTATTAAATTATAAATTAGTGGAAGATGGAGGGATTAAAACTTCCAAGGATACCACAAATTTTCTCAGCCCTCTCCCCAGCTCATGTCATCCGCTGTAAGAGCAACGGCTGCAGTTTTTGTGTTTTAAGACTTACAGCTGGAATGGGGCACTCCTTAGTATATTACTTATGCAGCTTGATGTTTGTCTTGTATGATTATTTTTTCCTTCAGCTAAAAATAACTTAAACACACATTAAAGCCATGAAAATTCCATTGCTTTCGCAGACTAGATTCTACAGATTTATAACCTACTTATCTCACACGGTTTTGTTTTGAGATTTTGAGATTGGCTTTATTTATTATGCAGTCTATAAAGTAAAATTATTCTAAATCACTCCTGTGGAACCATGAAAATGAAACCTCAGATAGGCAAGAGGATTTTTATGTCTTTTAATTAGACCTTATGTTGAAACTTCAAATTTGATGGCACAACGTTCATTGAATAGCCTTTTCTCAAGCTGACTAAAAAGGACAGAATCTCAGCTATTCACAGCCAAGATGTCACAGATTTTGGGTAGTTTTAGATGATATTATCAATATTAAAAATCATTATCTCTTACTTAGCTAGGTCCTTTATGCAGGAAATCTATGATTTCAGACCCATTTTACAGCTAGGCAAGTTGAGGAGAGGTGAATTTTTGAATTGTTGTACTTGCTTCATTTCTACAGCAGCCTGAGGGCACGAGGTTGACCGTGTTTTACTTACAGACTGTCAATCTAAAGTCATGCAATGACTACAGCTTTCTAAAATGAATCATCATGCTTGAAGATTCCAGCTAGTCAGTTGTGATTCGGAAAGTTTTGTACACCTCGTGCACCATTAGCTCACTGTGTTTAGATTTCTTTTTCGTCTTTTCTGAAGTGTCAGATAATACATTCTTTGTGTTTTCAGCCACACGGACCTTAGCCACATACCTATTACCTATTTTTCCTCCTGTTCCATGCCTGTGGCACATGATTTAGTCTTCTGAAGAATGAAAAGCTTCAATTTTAGTCAAGTCTCTGGGCTTAAGATAGTGCATCCATGAGAAACATAATGGACTGCGATATGCAGCCAGAGCAGATGATCTAACAGTACCTTCTGGCCATAAACTCTATGAAATCATTAAAAGTATGAAATTATAGAACATAAAATACAGGATAATGTTAAACCACTGAGAGTGGTGGAAAATAAGCATCATGAGTATTAGATCCAACATACTTGTTTTCATTAAACTTGAAGCACTAGAATTTCTCTTAGGCAATACCATTATATAGGATAATAGAAGAAAGAGGAAGAAGCTTTAGGGCCACTTGACCAGTATCTCCCCATATTTGGTAACTGCACACTCTAAAACTAATGCTCAAGGAGTTAAATGCCTGCCAGCAAACTAAATAAATCCTGTCTCACGGAACACCTGCGATTCAGTGGGAAAGAATTATTCTCAACATTGCTTCAATAAGTTTATGCATGTAAATATAAGTCAGCATACACACAAGTACCAATATTGATACTGTTTCCACTGTTAGTGTCTGTAGAGTATTTAGCAGAATGGGGGAAAGTATTGCTTTTTAAATTTGTAAAGTTTTAATATTTAAAGTAAGTATCTGGTATAGGTTGATCAAATACTTTTCAGTATATTTCCCAGTTACTTCAGCTAACACGTTTCTTAATTCCAGATATATACATGTATTTATTTATTTACTCAGTTATTTTATTATTATTAATGAAGGCATCTTTTCATAGTAATTTTCCACATGTCCCAGGGAAGTGTGGTATAATGTACAGTGGAAAACTGAAGTCAAACAGGCCTTAAATCTCATCAAATTGAAAATTTATTGTATTTCCTCTTGTCAAGCTCATTTTAATCTGCTCTCAAGGGCAGACTCTCAAGGGTAGAGGTCTCTTTTTCTCCTCTGCTAAATATTCTTACATAAAAACTTCATGAGTGTTAGTCCTGATCCGGAAAATATGCTGTTCTTCGATATGCAGGGAACTTGACACTTAATTTTTCCTGCATATAAATTTATAAAATTCACAACACAAAATACAGAGATCCTGTCTTATTAATCCCTGAATTTTAATGTATCATATACCTCATGGAGTAGATGCAGCTTATGATAGATGCATGCTTCCTTGATCGGGATGAAGGTAGAATGTCATGACTCCTTTGTAATCAGGCTATATCAATTTTTTTTTCCCAGAGGAGCAGATGATGAGATGGTCCATACACCATTCTCACCTTGGATGCAGACTAAATGAACATCTGGACCTCTAGGTTGACAGAACTGTTTAAACCAGTATGAAGGTCTGCATTGAGACCGAGGATTCAGAGAGAAATATAGGGAAAATACTTTCTCCAAAGAACCCATGATGTAAGAAGTAGATATTGGGACCTGAAAGTTCATACATACAGAGTAAAGCAAAGTCTAATCTCTGAACTCCCAAGTCATTACTATCCTGGAACATACAAACAGGAACATGTTTGACTGGATAGAGCTCAATGATTGTGATGACAAGGTTGAGTGCTTATGGGTAAAGATAAGGCGGAACGTCAACAAGACAGATATCCTGCTGGGAGTCTGTTGTAGACCACCCAACCAGAATGAGGGGAGAGATGAAGCATCCTGCAAATGGCTGGAAGAAGTCTCCCAGTTGCTAGCCCTTGTTCTACTGGAGGACTTCAAACAAAGAATGCCTACTGGAAATACAACACAACAGAGAAGAAACAGTCTAGGAGGTTTTTGGAGTGTGTGAAAGCTAAATTCCTGATGCAACTGGTAAGTGAGTCTATCAGGGGAACTGCCTCACTTGATCTGCTCTTTACAAACAGAGAAGGACTACTGGGAGATGTGGTGGTTGGAGGCTTAATGACCTTGAAATGATAGAGTTCTCTATTTTTGGTGAAGTAATGAAGGGGTTGAGCTAAACCACTGCTATGGACTTCCAGATGGCAAGTTTTGGCCTATTCAGGACAGTCCTGAAGGGTGAAGAAGCCCAGGAAGACTGGATATTCAAGAAGAAGGAAGTCTTAAAGATGCAGGAGCAGGCAAGATCATGAGCCTGGTTGAACAGGGAGCATTTGCTGGGATTCAGGAAAAAAAAAGAAGAGTTTTCCACTTTTGGAAAAAGGGTCAGACAACTCAGGAAGAGTACAGGGATCTCATTAGATTATGCGGAGAGAAAATTAGAAAGGCAAAAGCCCAGCTAGAACACAATCTGGCCACTATTGTAAGAGATAAAAAAAAAATGGTTTTACAAGTAAATTAACAACAAAAAGAGACCAAAGGAGAATCTCCATCCTTTATCGGAGGCAGGGAGGAACATTGCCACCAAGGATGAGGAAAAGGCTGAGGCACTTCATGCCTTCTTTGCCTCAGTCTTTAATAGTCAGACCAGTTATCCCCAGGGTGTTCAGCCCCTAATTTGGAAGACAGGGATAGAGAGCAGAATAAACCCTCTATAACCCAGAAGGAAACAGTTAATCTCCTGCTATGTCATCTGGACATTCACAAGTCTATGGGGCTGGATGGGATCCACCTGAGAGTCCTGAGGGAGCTGACAGAGCAGCTTGCCAAGCCACTCACCATCATTTACCAGAAGTCTTGGTTTACAGGGGAGGTCTCAGGTGACTGGAGGCTGCTGATGAGATATTCCCCTACAAGAACAACTGGAAGGAAGATCCAGGTAATTTTGGGATGATTATGGAGGTGTTCATCTTGAGTGCGCTCACCAAGCATGTGCAGGACAACAAGGGCATCAGGTCCAGCCAGCATGAATTCATGAAACTCAGGTTCCGCTTGACCAACCTGATCTCCTACTATGATCCAGTGACCCACCTAGTGGGTGAGGGAAAGGCTGTAGATGTTATTTACTTTAGTCTTTGACACCCTTTCTCACAGCATTCTCTTGGATGTGTTGGCGGCTCATGGCTTAGACAGGTGTACCCTTTGCTGAGTAAAATCTGGCTGGATGGCAGAGCCCAGAGAGTTGTGGTAGGTGGAATTAAACTCAGTTGGTGGCCGGTCACAAGTGTTGTTCCCCAGAGTTCAGTGCTGGGTCCAGTCTTGTTGCATAACTTTATCAATGATCTAGATGAAGGGATTGAGAGCTTCCTGTTTGAGGGAAGTAAGACTCTGCAGAGCCACCTGGACATGTTGTATCAACATATTGAGGTCGATTGTATGAGGTTTAAAAAGGCCAAGTGCTGGGTCCTGCACTTGGGTTACAACAACATAATGCAACTCTACAGACTAGAGAAAGAATAGCTGGAAAAATTCCTGGTGGAAAAGGACCTGGAGTGCTGGTCAACAACCATTTGAACATGAGCCAGCAGTGTGCCCAATATGGCCAAAGAAAGCCGACAGGATCTTGGCTTGTATCAGAAATGGTGTGGCCAGCAGGAGTAGGGAAGTGATTGTCTCCCTGTACTTTGTGCCGATGAGGTTGCACCTCAAATTCTGTGTTCAGTTTTGGGCCCCTCAACACAAGACCGACATTGAGGGGCTGGAACGTGTCCACGGAAAGGGCAACAAAGCTGGTGAAGTGGCTGGAGTGCAAGTCTTATGAGAAATGGCTGAGGAAACTGGGTCTGATTAGTCTGGAGAACAGAAATGTGAGGGAAGACCTTATTGCTCTTAATAATTACCTGAAAGGAGATTGTAGCGAGGTGGATATTCATCTCTCCTTCCAAGTACGAAGTGATAGGATGAGAGGAAATGGCCTCAAGTTGTGCCAGGGGAGGTTTGGATTGGATATCAGGAAAAATTTCTTTACTGAAAGAGTGATGAAGCATTGGCACAGGCTGCCCAGTGAACTGATGGAATTTCCATCCCTGGAGGTGTTCAAAAAAAGGTATAGATGAGGCACTTTGGGACATAGTTTAGTAGACATGGTAGTTTTGGGCTGAGAGTTGGTCTAGATGATCTTAGAGGCCTTTTCCAACCTTAATGATTGTATGATCCTATGACACAGGACGAGATTCTCCATGCAGGGATCTGTATGTCATAAAAACTTGCCCGTTCCAGTGCTTTGTAGTTGATAAGACCAAAGGTAGTGCAATACTTATCTAATGAAAGCAAATATATATCTAGAATCTAAAAATCTTAAGAGGTGAAGTTTTTGGGACTATAGTTCAAAGGATGTTTTGATTGAAAGATCATTGGAAATATGATGAAAATAATTTTAAAATGTTACCTCCATCTTATGTTCAAGGAGTTATCTCTTTTCTCTGACAGAGCATATATAATAATTATAGAAGATTTACACTTTGTAAGGCATATGCATAGTGAATGTCTTTTATATGATTGCTTTCACTGTGGACAAAATTCCCAAGTTTCCAAGTTCCTCAGCATTTAATGATTTTTTTTTTCCCTGTATCTTTTCTGCCTTCTGCTCGTAACAATTAGTCACTTTATATACCTTAGAAAAAATAACTTTGCTGCATTACTACAGAAGTGGTTTATGATTTTGATGGCTCCCTTTTCTGAGTACACATTTGAAATTCTAAGGAAGAAAGAGATTGGAGAGGGAAGAGGGTTTGTACTCTGAAATGATCTCAAGTCAGACTATGAGGGCACATAAGAGCAAGAGGACATGCCCTGTTCACTGTTAAGGTGACAAATTCAGGTTTAGTATCATATTTCAATTTTTTCTTCTACATAGTCTTGAGGAAAATAGCAGACACCTCTATACTCCAGGCTCTGTCTCTAAAGGAAAAAATAATAATAGTTATAATAGTAATAAAACTTATCTTTGTTTTGAAGATGAATACAAGACAAGATGGGGATATTTGGGTAGTGTGATAATACGGAGGTCACATAAGTAGCTTAGATGAATAATGTACTCAGAATTGTAGTTAAATGAAAATCGTAGTCCCTGGGTTTCACTTTTAGAATTGGAAATGGTTAGTCTTTCTACTATTACTATTATTGTTTTTGACAATATTAGTCCTCTTTGCATACTCAAGAATTGTACTGCACCTGAAAACTTTAACTATGGGATTGACATTTCATTTTGAAGTTATTTTTTTGAAAGTGGCTGCATAGACTAACATATATGAACAATTTCTAATGCAGCTTTTTATTTAAGCTTATTTCTTTTCCTGATGAGAATGTTAGAATTATATTTTCAAGGACTAGACTAAACTGCCAGTGAGTATCAGTAATATTATTAATAAAACCCCTTTGAAACAGAGACCTCTTTCTACGGTGAACTTCGTTGCCACCTACTACTGCCTCTATACAGAGATGTTAAAAGGCTTCTCCAGTAGATGCTCCATATCTAGTTCTCTTAAAGGGGGTTGATAGGACTTTCCGATATCTGGTAAATGTTTCAGGTCTTCATCATAAATCCATGACCTATTTTTAGTTCTATGTGTAATGTAGTCATTGGCTTTCCATGAAAGTTTGTATCTTCACATTAACTCATTAACTGCACTTGCAAACTGTCACTGGAGTAAGCAGAGCTTACAGGAATCTGGACACAGTGTTGGCTTTTATTGATAAAATGCAATTACAAAGGTAATTGGCTGTTATATGTCTGTGTGACACTTTCTTGGCACTAATTTCTCCCATTTCTGGATTGCCTTTCCTCTTCCAGTCCTCCTCAATATGTTTCAGTATTGGAGCCAATAGCCTGGTGACCATTCAGAGGTTATACTTGGCAGATTTAGGACATGGATACAGGGTTGCAACATTCAAGATTTTGCAAGAGTTTTTAGACTAATTTCTCTGAGTGGCTGAGACTCTTGGACCATATGGTAATTACAAAATTACCTTTAAATATTAAATGAGTTTGCCCATTGATGAGCTATATCCATTTTGCAGGCCTTCTGTGTGTTTTTTGGTTTATTTTTATCTGGAAAGAATCCAAAGAATTCAAAAAAATCTACTCAAGATGAATTGATGACAAATTATTTTACGTAAGTTTTTTAATGACTGAGTGCCTCGAAGACCACCCACCTAAGCCTTTATGTAGTCTTTGAGACATATTACTATTTGTGCACCCTTCTGCAATTTATCCAAAGTGTAAATGAAAAAACATGCCAGGTGGCTGAAGTGGGAAGTGGAGGTAACAGAATGATGTGATGCTGTCAATTTCTCACTAGTCAAAATCAGTAATCACAGCCCACAAAATGAAAACAAATATAGTCATAATCACCTCCATGATACTTTATGAGAGCTCTCTTGCACAGGATCCGTTATAACTCAGCAATTCCAAGATGAGTACAACCTAGATACTGCTTCACATCTCTTTGGGCACTGCACGTTTTCCTGAGCACAAGGAAAAATAAAAAAAAAAGGAAAAAAATGAAATAAGATGGGGATCCTTGGAGAAAATTATTCTTCAAGTCATAGACTTGGCAGTAAAGGGGTTTTACCATGAAAGATGCCTGATGAACATGATGAGCTAACATCAGCTTCAGTGAGATGAGTTTTTAAAAAGAACATCTTAAGGAAATATAAATGTAAATTCATCAGTCCCTAAAACATCAGAAGGTGGTAGACAAACTCCTTAGAATATAGATGAAAAAGCTGAGGCCTCACAAGATGAGATCTGGTTTAGAGGTTGTGCCCAAGTTCATGCAAAATGATAACGTGAGAAAATATATAGTTGGAAAATACACAAGCCTCTTTACCACTCATTCTTTTTTCCTTCTTTATAGCAAAGGTATATCTGTAAGATTATTCAATAGAAAAAATTCTTTAAGAAAGGATTTATTTATGGGAAGATGGGGGAGTTGCCATTTTTCTTAAAGAACAAATTGTCACCTCGATTTGGACTCTGCAGAGACACCGAGACACAATTCTCAGCTCTGCATCCAGTGAAGTCAGAGGCATTTAGGCACGTCCGCTACTTCTGAACTTTTGCTTTCAGCTTAAAATGAATTTATGCAAGACCTGAAGTAATATTTAATTCTTTGCTAGAATACAAAACAAGCCAAAATCCAGATTCTTTGCTCTTTGTAGGCTGACTGAAAAGAACAATGTCAGAATTTTTCCATTAATACTCGTCAGGGAATTTTCAGGCTACTGTGGAATGTTCTGTATTTTTAGAAGGTGCATATGTCATTAGCAGAAGTAGGTGTTCAATAATCAATAAGCACATCTGAAAGCTTAATCAGTATGATTGTTTGGAGTGGTATTACAATCTGTGAATGAAGTAATCTCTTTGTTTTCTGCTCTACTGACCAGAAATTCTTCAGCTTGTTAAGGGTTGAATTAGTTTAGCAACAAAGAGCGAATCCAAACACACAAAACTGTGAGTAGAAAGAATCAGAATTAAGAGAATTCAGACAATACTGTGCAAAGCCATCAAATGTTAATCTGCCTAATGTCTTTGTTATGGATGAATTTTAGAATAAAGAAATAGCCTTTGCAAATTCATATTTAGCATAAGAGACAGACCAAAAATATGTGTGTGTGTGCATGTGCACGTGTGTGTGTTCCCACTGTGGAATTTTTATTTTGTTCTGGAAACAGAAATAACAGTGTGACTGAATTCTCTTACTTTGCTTTGCAATTGAATGTTTATAAATAGAATAACTGTGGCAGCAAATATGTCAGAAGCAATCAAAAGGTTGTCATATATTTGTATAAAATATTCATCAGATAACTTGAAACTGAACAAATTTATAAAGCATGTTGTATCAACTTTGCTTACACCAAGAAGGATTAGTGCCATTGGCATCCATAGAAATTCTCACATTAGAGCAAAGATGCATAGTCTTCTCTGGAAGTATTTTTTTTTATCTTTACTTTTTCATGAATAGGCAATTAGATAAATAAATACAGTAGCAATTTCCTTTTGACAATAAAAGCTCCTAAACTACCAGAAAACTTACCTGGGAACACAATGGATTTTCCAGCACTGAAAGATATTAAATCACATTTTTGTATATTGCAAAATAGCCATTTGATGCAAAAAATGACTGAGCAAGAAGCTCTTTTTGTTTTCCTGTAATTTCTTTCCTGAAATAAGTTAAAAAGTAATTTTCCTTTCTGGCTCCAGAATTTATGAATCTATAATACTTAAACTATATTTTCAGATGATTTTTAAAAGATAAGTGGAAACAGCTTAATAGTATCCATTGTTAGCTGAATGGAATTTGTTTGCCCCATAGCATTCACTGTATACTTACTGTCTATGTATACCTATAGATATAACATGTGCAAAAGTTATAGAATATTTAAGTGTAGATCTAATTTAGTGAACATAAACTTTTTTTCTAAAAAATAAACAATCTAACAATAGGAAAAATTGCAATCTGTCGAGACATATTTGAGTTATTTTGCAGTAATTGGCTTGGCAGCAGCTTCAGTCACAGATTTCTGTTTCACAGATTGTCCCCAAATGAATAAAAGGTTTGCTTTGAAATATAATTAATACTGTGTTCAGCTGCAAGACTTTCTCAGGTTGTCAAAGGAATTTGAAGAAGGTAGTTAAAAAAAAACCAAAAGAACAAGATGAAATAACTAAGCCAAATTCAAATATGAGTTGAAGGACAGCAGGGAAAAACACAAAGTGGACTGAAATAAATGGCAAAAAACTTTCAGGAATTAATTTTTTATCAAATCAGCCATCAGCAAATACTCCAGTAAAGTTCCATGAACTATACAGATGCTTTCATATTGTCTGTTAAGGTCACATAGGATGATGTATAATTTGGCTCTGAAATGTATAGACATTATAAAAGTGAACAGACAAGAAAAACTTACTTTTGCAGTGCTAAAATTATAAATATCTGCTTCACATACACATTTATTTGTACTTTGAAGCAATATATATGTGTTTAGGGTTCAGAAAGACTGTTTTGGGAAGTCTCTAACTGACTCAGAGTGCAATGTGCAGCACAAATGGAAAAGTGGGGGCAATTTTAATCCTCTTCACAATTAAGGGGGTTTTTAGATCCTGACTCTTTAGACACTGTGTAGTCCATTTGATTTTGCCTCATTTTCTGCAGCATGAGGTTATGGATGTGCACACAGGACAGGGTCTACGATTCTTTGTTGGCAGTGAAAGGAAATCAGGAATCTGGTGTGTGAGGCTGGGTTGTGGTAGAGCTGGAAATAGTATCCAGTGGCATTGCTGGGGTTGGGACTGATAGCCCCAGGTCATGGACCATGGGCAAGGTGGGAAGAGACCTCCATAGGGGTGGTAAGGGCTATTATTGCCCTTGGAGACCTGACACAACCCATTTTAGCTTTAAAGTCCACCTGTGGGTCCTGACATTGTAGATGCCCAAGTCCCATGGACAACTGACCACCAATACGCATAGCAATGTTTGTAAAACTTCCTTGATACTTACCTGCATCTTTTATGCATTAACTAGTTAAAACTTATTGATAATGACTTCACAGTGCACATTTCCCCTTTGAGAAAAGAGTAACAATGCTCTCTAATAACTGTGAACAGTTCAAGTTGACAGAAGCTGAACAATGTACAATGGACAAACAGTGCTTCACAGGATGTTCTTCTCTTGTAGCACCTGCTGTACTGAGGCCCTTATGCTTAGGGCCATTCCTGAGATGGTATTGGAAGGCAGCTCTGGTTCGTATTGCTCCTTACCCCTCATTTAGTTTTTGTTAGGAAAGTACACATCTGAATTTCTAAATCCAGTCAGTAGCTTGTCAGAAGTGGTGTTCCCAAGGGTTCAGCATTGGAGACAATTCTGTTTAGTATATTTATCAATGATCTAGATGAGGGGATCAAGCGCACCCTTTGTATGTTTGCAGATGACACCAAATTGTGAGGAGTGTTGGTCTACTTGTGGGTAAACCTTGGAGGTGTTTAAGGGGAGACTGGATGAGGCACTGAGTGCCATGGTTTAGATGATGGGTTGGTGTTGTGTTGGGTTATAGGTTGGACTTGGTGATCTCAGAAGTCTTTTCCAACCTTGTGATACTGTGATACTGTGTGGAAGGCTCTGCAGAGGGATCTGGACAGGCTGGATCAATGGGTTAAGGCCAGTTTTATGAGGTTCAACAAAATCGAGTGTCAAGTCCTGTACTGTTTTCACAACAACCTCATGCAATGCTTGGGGAAGAGTGGCTGGAAAATGCCTGGTGGAAAAGGGACTGTGGGTGTCGGTTGACAGCAGCTGAACATGAGCCAGCAATGTGCCACCTTATTGCTCTCTACGACTACCTGAAAGCAGGCTGTAGCAAGGTGGATGTTGGTCTCTTCTCCCAAGTATCAACTGATAAGACGTGAGGAAATGGCCTCAAGTTGTGTCGAGGAGGTTTATATTAGATATTAGGAAAAAAATATTCACTGAAAGAGTGGTGAAGCATTGAAACAGGCTGCCCACGGAAGTAGTGGAGTTGCCATCTCTGGAGGTGTTCAAAAAACATCCAGATGAGACACTTTGGAACGTGGTTTAATAGACATGATGGTGTTGGGCTGATGGTTGGGCTAGATGATGTTAGAGGTCTTTCCAACCTAAGTGATTCTATTATTCTATATGAGATGGATCACCCTTTTGGATCAACAAGAAGAGGTGGCCACTTCAGACTTCCAAAAATTTAAGGCTAAATAAGAAGAAAAATGCCTTCATATCTTTATGAACAAAAGGAGCAATTGCAACCATTGATAACAGAATAGGATTTCCCAGATGAAGGGTTAGAAAAACATAACTGAGTGCAGTAAATATCTAAAATGAGTTCACTCTCCTTCAGAACCCAAAATATCAAAGTCGTCTTTGCTTTGCCTAAATCTCAGCTGGATACATTAAGCACAAAAATATCTGCAATAACTGTCTCATTGCCACATTTGGGTGATCTTTCTTTTATCCCAGGTAGCTGTGGGGAGCTAAAGAGTTTCAGGTACACATGCAGGAGGACATTTGATAGTCAACACAGGGTGTTTTACATGCCATATTGGATAGCATTTTCTTGAAGATTGGAGTAAAACCTTTAAATATCACTTGCTTCATTTTCAGGTAGCTTCCATTTATCTAGTTCAGATTATTCTGCTAGGAAGACAGAACATTTTTGTGCCAGTGAGTCTGTACGTAGCATGATATCACCACACTTAGAGTTCACTAGGATCTTGATACCTTCAGAGATGATTTACAGTAAACTCTGCATATTAGCTAGACTACTTTCCCCCAACCCCCCATCCTACAGTTAATTACCAGTAAATTAGTTTTGCATGGGTTTTGTCCAGGAGAGTTTTAGGAGCACAAGGATGTAACTGTAGTTTGCGTGCTTCAAGCTAGCTTCACAGAGGGGTAAGGATTAGCAAGAACCTTGCACTGAGACAGATTGATGTATGAAATGAAGCTGTTTAAAAAGCATACTGTGAAAAAGTAGAGAGAAGAGGGAGACTGAAGATGTGGCTTACTGTATATCCTAAATCTGGCTGGAAGATGGACTTTGAACAAGATGCTATTTTCCACATGGGAGTAGCATTGCTACAGTAAAATGCCAGATTTCATCCATCATAATGTCATGGCTCATATTAAAATGTCTTGAGGGACCTGAGGGAGGGATGGGCAAAAGGCATCAAATCAATTTTCAGGCAATTGCTACGGTTTTCAGAACCTAAGCCCTATGTGATGGTGTTATGCTTGCACAAAGGGAATCTATAAATAAGGTCCATATATCAAGAGAGGAAGTAATTTACTAAAAGGCAGCTGATTTGACTTTTGCATGAGGCTAAACATATGGTGAAGTACAACCAGGTTATCTTTCTATATTCTCCTCACAGAGATAAGCACCAAATCTATACTTATGAGAAATTAGCAAATCAGTGTAAAAGTGACAGCTCTGGAGTAGGGTACCTCTCGTTTATCAAAAACAGAAAAAAAAAAAGGAAGAAAAAAGGGAAAAAGAGAAAGAAAGGAGAATATATATTTTTTTATTTTACATTTATTTAGCTTAGCATTTAGTTATGAAATGTGCAAGTCAAACAACATTATATAGCTAGTTATTTCTGGAAATTTGAATGTAAACATTCCTGCATAAATGGGACTTTTCTTACAAGATGGTTTTGTAAAACAGAATGGGAAATTAGGCCCAGAATAGTCCTGTGATAAAAGCAAGTAGACTTTTAATATTAAACAGTGTACATAAACAAGCAAAAATAGATTTATTATGAGTGTGTCAGAACAAAAATATCATGCATACCATAGCATATATGGGGCAATGTTTGTACAAGATCACCAAGCAGGTGATCACCAAGCGAACTGATCTTAATATTTCTGGATACTGCATCCTCATAGGAACTCCTCTGTTTCTAGGTCTTTCTCCTGGAAAAGGATCAACAGATACGATATCAAGACATCTGAGTACCTCCATATTCCATCTGGAAACAAAATAATCCAGGGAGTTGCTTGTGAAGGGTCTTAGAATAAATTATTCTTTCTCACGTATGTGCCTTTCTTTCTTTGTAGAAGAAAGTGAAAATAAAAACATCAATGAAATCAGGTCTACAGAGGCGTTTTTATCTTAAATGGTCACTACACTAGACATTATTGTCCTGCAGCAATCATTAAAGAAGGAGGTTTGCTTGCTAATGTGTAGCTTTAATCTTAGGCAAGCAAACATTAAGATTTGCTATCCAGCAGCTGTTTATGTCTTGTATAAAATTAGCAGCTGGCCTCAGTCCTAGCCAAAGTGGACATATGGCTGAATAAAAAAATACAATACTTAACACTAATTGACATACTTGTTGGCACTAGAACTGAGTGAATAATTTAGTTTTTTTTCTGTGTGGTAGCCAAACTAAATAAAAAACACGAGGAAAGTTGGTGCAGTCAAATGTTTCAGCAGAAAGGAAAAAAATTGAACAATGATTTCTGCTCTATTCAAGTGTTTCATCAATACAAACACGTATAAGCACACTTATTATTTTCTTTCCAAGATTAGTTGATGTTATTACTTGATCTTTTTTTCTTTCAGTGCAGATCATTTGTTTAAGTACAAGATACTGGTCCAAGATATGAAGTTAGTTAGTCCTGCTGAAAGTAATAACATTCATTTTTAAACAGTGAAATAAAATACTATTACATCCTCAAAGGACTTGCTTCATTTTCTCATTTTACTCTTGGCTTAAAATAATTACTGATTTTGTCTCAGTTTCCAGAGATCTGTATTCTTCTTTTAAAGCTTTATTTTCCAGTAAATTTATTCTTCACCAGGAAAAAAAGATAGTCATTGTTATTCCCAGCATGGGCCAATGTGCATGAAGACCAAAGCAAATTTAGGTCTAATCTCTATGTGTGGGTCAGCTACACCTTATACACATTGGAGACTGGAAAATTACTCCCTTTGGCTTTATTTGTCATGCTAAGAGTTTGGGTGTGTATATGAGTTTGATGGTTGGTTCTTTCAGCATAAGGCTCTTAATGATATCCATAAATGGTTCCAGTGTAAGGTATCAGTTCTTTCCATTCTAAAAATGTGCTTGCTGTGGTCATTAATGGCTTCCTTATAATGGAGAAAGCAGTCATATGGCAGTTAAAAAGTCTCTTAAAGGTTAGATTACCTCTGAGAAAGATACCTGGTTGGATTTGGTTAAGCAGAGCTGTTTCTTTTGGTGAGTGGAAAAAAGAGGGAAAAACCCCTTCAACCCTATCTATAACATCTATATATATTTCTCCAGAAATGTTGGTCTATTGAAAATATAGCATAGCCTACAAACAGCAGAAAATGTGGATTGTACTTTTTGGATTATGATTTACTCTACACAGTCAATATATTTAATCTGCCTGACATAATTTTTTATAGTTTCTGAAAGAATTAGGCCAAATGTACTCTTGCTATGACCTCTACACACAGGCAATTATTTGTTTACACCTAACTCCTTGAAAGACTAAATTATGGGCAAAAATATCTAATAATGATAACCCATGACTGGCCATCATATTTCTCATGGTGTTCTCACCTCCTCATTATCCCATGATCAGAGATGCTCCTAGTCAATGACAAAGAATGAGATCCAGAGTACCCAGAGAAGATGGTTTGCCATCAGGTACCGGATACACTACAGAACTTTTAGTCATAAGATTTTTCCTGCAGCCTCCTCATAAGGACTTCTCAGGATGGAAGAAACACAGGACCAGGACGCCAGATTCTTTGCAGTATGTTCACTATTAAAATTAACATTTCAATTTGTCTGCACAGATATAAAGTCACCAGCCTAAAATACGAGTACCTCAGAGAAAAAGGAGACACTATGATTTTATCCAGCCACAGTATCCTTGCCTCCGTTTGAGCCATGTATGAGATTATCTACCCAGTGACTTCAACTACAAAAGAAGTAGGGCAGGTTGACTCGGTTGTATCTTTAAGTAAAACATTAATTTAGAACTGGTTAAAGAGAAAAAATTATTTTAACATAATGAAGCTCTTCAAGTTGGGTGGTGGCAATGAGATATTTAATCAGTTTGGTTAGCTGTGCAGTGTAGAACTTGGTTTCAGGAGATAGCTACCTCCACTGTTCATTTGCCTTAGAGATTAGGTTCTTTTTGAAGGCTAATTTGTATATATCTTCCTGCTACAATCCTTTCCTGATTTCATACAATCCTTTCCTGATTTCATAAAAGTAATGATATTGATTGCCCGTCTTAACAACATGTGTTAACAGATGCTTCTATGTAAGCCTGTTAATATGGTATTAAATTCAATTAAGTTACTTGGACGTGTCTGGTGGCCTCCAGTTACCATTCCAAAAGGTCAAAGGACTCCCTTAGGTCCTGCATCATATTTGCCAAGTCTGTACAGATGTCTTAAATACCCCCAAGCATCTCAAATGGCACCAAATATCTATTCATAGGTAAGTGAATGCATGTCCAAGGACTATATGTAATTCCAGGTTCAGATAAGGAGTCACGTATAAAGCATTCACAAGTGAGTTAGATTTTCAACCTCCCATTCTTGTCTTCAGATCCTATAAATCTCTTTAGCTCATGAAATATAGGTTTCTACTATGGAGACCAGCTAAATAGCTTTCATCTTCGTTGACCTCAATTTTGTTAACCATGTAGGTGTTTAGAATTATTTTAGATACCTGAATGTACTTAAGACATCCTCATGGTGCTTACATATATGACATATTACATACAGGGACTTATGTCTCTGGAGCAGAAACTGGTGCCCAGGTGGGATACTCTACGGTACCTCAACTGGCAGCACGTTTCAATAGGAACTACTGATTCGAACCCTTCTGATTGTGTTGGAAAAGGACTTGATTCACCTGCTAAAATAAGTATCTACAGCCAGTTGAAACAGCAATCCTTTGAGATCCATAGAGCTGGCACATGTGACACAAAATCTGAGAAGACTCAGGATCCTCTTTAGAAGAAAAATGGGTGTCAAGATGATTTAAATTACCTACAATGTCATTAGATGTGTGTTAGACAACTGGATCGAGCTGTGTGTAGAAGTACAATCAAGCACCCAAGAGAAGGAGTGGCGAGTTCTTCTAGCTCTCACAGAGACCTTTGCAGAACCCAAACTAATTGCTCAAATCTGAAGCTGGATCCAATCCAAAATATATGATCACCTGAATTGTACACACACTGAATGAATAAAGTGTTTAAGTCAGAGATGCAAAAATAGTCTTCTAAGCAAGGGTTAATAGGAATATGTTTAAAATTCAACATGTGCTTAAGTGATTTACCGATTCAGACCTTGAAGTGCTTGACCAGACTTTCCCTCTGCAAAGCTCAGATTAGAAAAGCATGTGATCTTCCTTTTTTTCCTTTTTTCCTTTTTCTTTTTTCTTTTTTCTTTTTCCCAAGGCAAGAAATAATTTCTCACCTTTTTAAGTGCCACTTGGCTGTAGGTACTGTAAAAATTGTTACATCTTGTGGAAGTGCCAATTAGAGACAATAATTACTTGACTTGTCTGGTTTAGCATTAAAATGCCTAGAATTTCTTGTCCTTGACAGCTGGAATTTTTAATTCTGTGCCTCTCTGATTTAGGAAAAACACTTTTTTTAATGGAACCTGATTTAATGTTCAACAAGAATGTTGCCCAAATTGTAGAATCCCACTCTTCTTTAAATTAATATCCCTGATCTCTTTGTTTCATTTATTAATTTTAGGAATTCCTTCCAAGGCAGTTCATATGATCCCTTTGTAGCACTTAAAATAATTCCTAGTAGCCCTAACATAGATTTTATGTAGGCTATATTCCTAGATGAAGTATCCTAAAATTATATAGGATTTTCCTGTCCTAAGTATTATTTTCAAGGAAAATTAAATCCATCTGTCCTAATGAAAACCTGATTTACTTTAACTATATGTGTGTAAATGAAATGGAGTACAAAGTAGAATTATACTTTTTTTATACAACTCTAGGTTTGCTGGTGTTCAGGATAAGAAAGTGAAAAAAGCCCAAAAATGCTAATGCATTTTGCCATATTTCTGCATTTTAGCAGATCCCCCTACAATCTTAAAAATCATAAAGCTATTTTTTCTAGGATATTTTTATAAGCTTTTACTAATTCTCATGAGTAAAATAAAAGTTCTGGTTTAACTGCATATGAGGTACTTTCACTGGAAAATGTTTCCAACCAAATTCTACTTTTTTTTTAAACTAGTGTAGAATATTTTAGAGGGTTTTTTCAGAGTTATTCAACACCAGTTCTGACTAAAAAAGTGTATGCATAGGTGGGTGTTGATTAATGGTGCTAAAAACACTTTGTGTAGGATCTTATGCTAATTACCCTTTATACCCTAACCTGTGTCATTTTTAACAATCTAAATTAGCATTTTCTCTTAGGACTAGAGGAATGTGAGAATTGTGAAATTGGCTCAGTAAGCTGAATTTACAGTGTGAAAATTGAGATGTTCTGTCTTTCCATATTAACATCTGCTGCTTGTACTAAATGTGATGTTCTAATCTAAGTGATAGAGACATTACCCCACCCCCTTGGAGGAAAACAAAAAAAGAGAAAAAAAAGAGGAAGAACATACAGGGTGAATGGGGTGGAGAAAGAGGAAATAAAAATCTTGTTACATTGTAAAAGAGTGTAATTGGTGACAATTGTTACCAGCAGTTCCAGGTAATCATGTCTGGAATAATGGATTTTTGACATGCAAGTCTTGAAAATTGGTTGCATTATTGTTGATGCAAATACTTTAGTTTCTTTCCTATTACTGCTGTAGCATAATGGAACACAATCTTATAGGCAGTGGGTGATAGAGAGAGCGCATTGCTCAGATAAAATCCTGATTACAAATGGTTCCATTTGGTTTATTTTATATTCTAAAATGAACATAAGTCTTTCTGGGTTCATTACATTATTAAAATAAAAATCCATGTTTCTTCTTTTGAAATACTGCAAGAACTATTCAGATTTTAGGTCTTAGACATTTAGTTGATAAACAGCAGTAATCAACAGCAGTGAGAAGAAAATTGTGTTTTCAAAATATAATGATCTCTCCCAGACTCGTGAACTGCCCATTGTTGCTCATTAGTATCATAGTCAATATTGCCTAAAATATTTCTGGCCTGCCAAGACGACATCTGTGTAAGAAGCAGCATCCAGGCAGCAGTGACTTGCTTCAGCTGAGTGCAACTCAAATTGCAACATCCTATAGGCTGTAGTTACTGCTCGTGGGAGCATGAAGCTGGAGTTAAAAATACTTAAATTCAATCAAAGCTTAAAGACTCAACTGTGTTCCCAGAATTCGGGCACTTAGAAATTAAAGAAAAAAAGTAAATAAACACCAAGCATTCATTAACAACTGGAAAGGCACTGTGGGTGCTTGGATGCAAAGAAAAGAGGTGTAAACCATACCAGGTGGGTTATGCCATGTTAACTTACCCTTCATGGGACCAAGGATGCTCATGGCTGGCTGGGAAAAGCCTGCTCCTGCATAGCTCCAAAGCCCTGTGTGTGCTGGCTAGGCAAGATGATACAGGAGCACCAGAAAGATGTCAGTCCCAGAGCTTGCTTCCAGCTCACGGCTATTTCTTAATGATGGTGATGGCCTGAGCTTTTGGAGCAAATGCAAAGGTTGGAGACAGCTGGTTCAAGGACTCAATTCTTATCATTCACTGCTTGGCAGGAAGGAAAGGGGAAAAGAATTTCCCGTTTCTATCTTCCTTACTGCTTTTTTTCAAACTTGTAAGAAAGATAGAAATAATGAGTTTGGCCCCCAGTCATCACTTCATTAAAATAAAAATCCTTCCTGACAACCCAAATGTGATCTTTAAAATCTTATTACTTGTCAGAATACACTTTTGTCCTATTTCTAGCCAAGAACATTTAAAATGATTTCTTTTTATTTTATTTTTTCATCCCTGCAGCATTGCTATATACAGCCCTTCAGAATCATTGTAACACTTTCCAGGCATTCGGTTTGAATTGAATTTCTAGATCTTAAAGGTACTCCTGACAAAACAGGTTACAAATAAAACAATACAGAAGGCAGCATGGTTATCCCAGCTATGGTAGTTACATTCGTGATTCTTTGTAAACTAGCACAATCCAAGAGATCTACAGAACACTCTGGATGAGTGAAAATGTAAACCAGTTGTCATCCCAATGGTATTTTAGGATTTAAGCATGACTTCCTGCTTGAGTATCTATCTGAAGAGGCACTAATGCATGCACCACTTCAGCTTGAATTTTCCTTAGTAGAACCAAGTTTATGTGGACTTCAAGCAGAGGCCAATCTGTGAAGTCCACTCTATACTGGCTATCCCAAAATGTCAGGCAATACACAGTTCAGGGAAATATCAGTGCTTTTTTTATTAAGATGCATAACAATCCAGACAAGGTACCAGTAGCCTGAGTACTGTAAGAGATATTTGTGTACCTATGGCTGAGTTACAGGTCTCTGCTTTAGGCTGCTGCACAGCTCTCACTAAGTTTGGGCCAGCTAAGTATATAGGCTTCTGTACCATGATTTGCTAGCTTCTTGTCTAACTCTTTCACTAAATAAACTATTTACATTTTCTTTTGTTATTGCTTGAACATCTGCAGGAAGGATGTTGCTATAACCTGACAATCAGATACCAGTAAACATAAAATCAGTTCTTAAGCATCTGTGAATTTCCCCCAGTTCCTGCCACTTTCTCTTGGATAAAAGTGATAAATTTCAGCTTATTATTTTCACTAGAAGGGATTTCTTCCCCACAACCCAGAAATGTTCAGCAGTATTACATGCCATTTCTGCTCCATGATCTAAGAGAAATCTTTTCCTACAACAACAAGTAATTCACCTCTATCATACTACTTTCTAATGTTGCTGGATATCACAATCTGTACTGACTAGTCATTGGATCTGTCTGTCAACTGGAAGCAGATGGATATGTATAAGCCAGTATCAGCTTTAGTAGTTTGTCTGCTTTGTTCTTATTAAGTTCATGTAGTCCCACCCAGAGTGATCACTTGTCCTGTCTGTTAGGACTGGGATATCTAATCGTATATACTCAGAGCCACAACAAGAAGGTGGTTCTGGCAGTGTCATATTGCACATGTTTCAGTGCCAAACCTTGCTGGCAAACTTGATTTTTATTAAATATATCTGATTTACGTCCTACAGTCTCTTGGGGCTGAAAAGGTAAATTAATTTAATAATTGATTCACTTTCTACCAACATCTGTTTGCAATCTGGTCAGGTTGTTATAAATATCGCTTCCCTGTGTATGAAAATGAAGTCTTTTATTACTTATACTGAGTTCTAGAAAAGATTGCAGAGCTCTTTCCCTTGAGAAAGATTTTTTTTCCTCCACTAAAGTTAAATAATGTCAAATTTGGACCATAAAAACCAGTTATTTACCATTCCTCATAGGTAACATATGCAATGGTGTTATCTTGTTGAAAAAGGCTGTATAAATTAGGTAAAAAAGATGTTAAGCCAAAAATATACAATTTTTTTCCCCTTTCTCTTGAAAACCAATGGAAACCAACCAGTTCCATTAATCCAATTGTTTTATTTTGTTGTTCTTTGCATCATCATAGCGTTTAAGAAGAACCACTGTTTGTAGAAGTCCAAGTGGCAGAAGCAGTCCAAGTGGAAAGGCTGAAGAGACAACCTCAGTACTTCCACATGTTGGGCACCATCACTCAGCAGATCACAGGAACTTGTGAATTCCTGCAATGAGCAGGACTTTGTTGGACTGAGACCGCAGCCCTCAGATCTTTGAAGTGTTAAGACCGGAATAAGCATCCCAAAACGGAGCAGGAGAAGGTATGAGTGTGAAGATAAATATTCACGCCAGTGATGGTGAGTACTTTTGACTTCTTAGTTAAAGTTCTTTGCCCTCTGCAAAAAACCCTTGCATCTAATTTCCTCTAGCTTTTTCATAGATTTATTCTTCCCCTTCTCATCTGGATCATTTAACATTTCCCTCCACTCTTTTTTCCCACAGTGTGGAATTCTTGCCTTTAGCCCTTCTTTTACATGGCCTGGAAGAGTCTTCGTCACAGAAGGTGATAGTTGTGTCTGACTTCATTCAGAGTTGATGACTCCGTCTGGTTTTTTTCTGTAGTATTTTCCAGCCTTGAAGCATTTATTTTCCTCTTCCATAACCAGTTGCAATCAACTTTTCTCCTGAAAACTCTTTTCTATTTCTTATGCAGTCATATAGTGTCACTCGCATTAAGAGGACGTTACTGAGTACTACAGTAACAATCATAGTAAGATTATTTTATTTTTTGGTTTAGGAGATTAAGATGATTCCCCAGACCTACATCATCTCACACCTTTTCTCTTTCTTCCACTGCATCTCTTTTTCCCACAGTTTTACCCACCTTGTGCAAGCTGATATAATATTTTCCTGCAAAACTGTCTCTTCCCTGATATAATTTATGGCCTTCTTTTACCTTTGTTCATCTCAGCTATTGTGCTCAAAGTTTATAAACACCCATATGGAGAGCTGGTAAGGAAGTATGGGCCAAAGTGCCAGAGGTAGAAAGGCAACCTTGCCAATTCTCATTGGCATGAAAGATTTGCACCACCCTCATTCCATGTCTATGTTGTCCAGCCAAAATCGAGATCTGAATGAGGATCTCATGCTAAACTCAGACTAAAAAAGAAGCAAAGGTGATATGAAAATGATGCACTTCAAAAGACTTCTTGACATGTCTCTCAGCATCCAAATTATTTGTTTCAGATTGCTACCATTGTCTACTATTTAAAATCTTTTTGCATTCTTGGATGCTCAGTTGCCTTGGCAGCAAAACACATTATCTCAACACGTAGTTGGCTATTAAACTGCACACATCTTACCAACCTCTGACTGAACACAGAGTGTGCCAACAAAAAGAATGAAATCCCATGATCTGAGGAAACAAAATGGAAAAACAGCTCTGCAGAACACTACAAGGAGAACAGGAAGAGCTATTTGGTTGTGGCAATACAAACGTTGACTCAGTTCTTTCTTTGTGTCTGTATGTAGGATTTGACTGGACTGTGCAAAAAACTTACAAAGACAAACATTAGATCAACTTGTGTCATTACTGTTTCTCTTTATATTGAATTGTTAAAGTAATGCCTTTATATTTTAAGGTAGGATTGAAATAGGAAATGATATATAAGCAAAGGCATTAAATATCCCTGGAGAAAACATCAAGTGACTGCTCCCATACAGAAGGTGCCAGTACTGAAAGCTGTTGCTGGTTCTCACCTTCGCTTGTTGCGTACAGGATAACCAGGTGACCAGGCACAGTCAGCATGGGTTTAGAAAGGGCAGGTCCTACTTAACTAACCTCATCTCCTTCTATAAATAAGGTCACTTGCTCAGTAGATGAGGAAAAGCCTGTGGACTTTAATAAACCTTTGATACTGTTTCCCACAGCATTCTTCTGAAGAAATGGCTGCTCAAGGCTTGGAGAGGTGTACCCTTCGTTAGGTAAAAAAATGGGTTGAATGGCAGAGCCCAAGGGATGGCGGTGAATGGCGTTATATCCAGTTGGTAACTGGTCACAAGTGGTGTTCTCTGGGGCTCAGTGTTGAGGTCAGTTCTGTTTAATATCTTTATCAATGACCTGGGCGAGGGGATTGAGTGCACACTCAGAAAGTTTGTGAATGACACCAAATTTTGAGGGAGTATTGATCTGCCTGAGGGAAAGAAGACACTACAGAAGGATCTGCACAGGTTGGATCAATGGGTCACGACCAATAGCATGGGGTTCAACAAGGCTAAATGTTGAGTGCTATACTTGGATCACAACAACCCCATGCAAGGCTACAGGCTTGGGGATGAGTGGCTGGAAATCTGTCTGACAGAAAAGGACCTGGGGGTATTGGTTGAAAGCTAGTGTAACATGAGCCAGAAGTGTTCTCAGATGGCCAAAGAAGGCCAACAGCATCCTGGCTTGTATCAGAACTGGTGTTACCAGCAGGAGTAGGGAAGCGACCATCTCCCTGTACTCAGTGTTTTGGGTCCCTCAGTACAGGAAACACATTGTGGTGCTGGAGTGTGTGAAGAGAAGGGCAATGAAACTGGTGAAGGGTCTGGAGAACAAGTATTATAAGGAGCTGCTGAGGGGACTGGGGTTGTTTAGTCTGGAGAGGAAGAGGTTGAGGGAAGACTTTATTGATCTATATAACTACCAGAAAGGAGGTTGCAATGAGGTGAGTGTTGATCTCTTCTCCCAGGTAACAAGTTACAGGATTAAAGGAAATGGCCTCAATTTGCACCAGGGTAGATTTACATTGGGTATTAGGAAACATAACTTCATGGAAAATGTTGCCAAGAATTGGAACAGGCTTCCCAGGGAAGTGGTTGTGTCACTACCCCTGGAGGCATTTAAAAGCAATTTAGATGTGGTTTACTGGTGGACTTAGAAGTGTTATGTTTACAGTTGGACTTAAAGATCTTTAAGTTCTCTTCCAACCCAGACTGTTCTGTGATTCTGTGATTCTCTGAAAATCTAATAGTCACGTTGTTTAAAGTTTACCTTTTGGTTCCCCTGTCACATGAACAAGAGAAAAGAAGGAGGTAATGTGATCATAGAATCACATAGTCACTATCTTTGGGACATAGAAGGAACACATATCCCAGATTAGATTCTGTGAGTGAATTTGGAGCCATATGTAATATTAGTAAAGGGAAATCTGTGTCTCCAAAGATTTCCAGAGACTTATATAGAATGACTTGGCCATTGGAATGCGCCGCTCAGGGAGGTGGTGGAGTCGCCGACCCTGGAGGTGTTTAAGGGAAGACTGGATGAGGCACTGAGTGCCATGGTTTAGATGATGGTTGGTGTTAGTGTTGGTGTTAGTGTTGGGATATAGGTTGGACTTGATGATCTCAGAGGTCTTTTCCAACCTTATGATACTGTGATACTGTGACTAACAAATCACCAACATCATCTTCGTGCTGAGAAAGGATTGTTGTTGTAAAGGAATGTCTAATTATTATTTCTCTTTGTTTTTCTTATTTTTGCACTTACACAGGGAAAGTCTAACTTTGAATGACCTGGCAGAAAGTAAGCACCCTACTGCTTCCCTCATGATCCTTTCTCAAGGCTAGTCCTCACTTTCCAAGCATCTACCACTTAGCAGATTGGGGGAAAGTGAGGCAATGAGCATCTGTAACTGCAAGATCCTGGCTGTAAGGAAATAATGCCAATTGTCCAATTGCTGAGTGGTTTATCTCTTGACAAGGGTTATAACGAGTTTCTTTTGTAAACAGTAAGATAGTGGATAAAGAGACTGAAACGCAGGGATCTCCACAAATCCACCTAATACCTGCCCCCCATCCGCTTACCTACAGTAGGCACAGTGAAATAAATGTTTGAAGTTGCGTTTAACTTATGGCTGAACAAACTCTTAGTCTTAACACACTAGTTCCAAAACTCCAAATTTATTTAGGTTGACTTCACAACCTTGAGGAATTATTATTTCTATGCGAACCTGCCCATGGCAATGCAACATAATGCGGCATAATACAGCAGCAGAACACTTTGCTAAATATATAGAAATTTAAGATTTTTTTTTTTATTTAAGAGATGGATTGCTCATGTGAATCTTTCTTTCTTATGAGATAACAATACAACAGTATATTAGTTTTGGCTGGAAATTGCTGTAATTCAATATTTCTTTGACTTTGTTTTCCTTCCATAGTTTTTTTCCAGTGTCTCAGTTCACAGTTTCGTAAGGTGTTACCTGACCATGTGAAGCCAATAGGATGAATGGGACTTGAGAGTGCAAAGACTTTGAAACACATGTAGATTAATTACGTAGAATTATGAAGAGGTACATGAGAAACTAATGGAAGGTCAACAGACCCAAGGTTGACTTCTGTTCTGCCAAGCATCCCCCCTTGTTGCGTCATCTCCAACAGATATATTTAACTCTTTATTCTTTCTTTGTTGGCTTTGTCAGCTTTGTCCTTTCAAATACCACGCTCTCTGGGACAAGGATTGTTTTCTCCTGTGTTTGTGCAGCATCTAATACAAAAAGTTTCAGCTTTGGTGGAAATCTTCATGTGGAATTGCAAGAATAGTAATTATGTAGTTTTGTATCCAGTGTCACAAGCCCTTAATGAGTTAATAGAGAAGTGTCAATACTAATATTGAAGGAAGGACAACAGACACAGTCAAAAGGGGGAAAAAAACACCTTCAGAGCTTGAAAAATCCATAAGAGAGGAAGAGTTTCTCGTGGAGTCTGTTTTATTTAGACAATAAGACATTTGTTCAAATTACAATAGACATTCAAACACTTCTTATTAGAAACTTTAAAATCCTGAAGGAAGATTTTATTTTCTTTTTTCCATTGAAGTCTACAAGAAAGAGAGAAATGTTCCTGCTTTCTTATTGCCCTGAGAGAGACTTTCCTACCAGCAGTGAAACATTTGCTAAATATAGGGTTTTATTTTTTAAATCAAAGTCTTTCAACCATACTCATTGTTTATAAATGTTTTCCAGTTTCTTCAGTATTCTTCCCTTTTTCTAAAAAGCCACAGTTACTCGGAGTAGGAGCTAACAATGGGGCTCTGAGCAGTGCAGTGTATCAAAGGCATTATGCTGAAGATCTGTGTGTATTTGAGAATGATAAAAATGATAAAACCTAGGTTTTTACTGCCAGAAAGAAAAGCATACAATGGTACAATTCTTTTGATATAGAAATGTTCCTTGGGTTCACAGGCTAAGCCTGATGATGGAGAATGAATATGTTTACATATCTTAATTTCTTTGAAGCAGAATATTTACCATTTTAGATCCTCACTGTGAATAGAGAGCAGGTTTTACGTGGTCACTGAAAGCAACAAAGGATTTCAATGATTTTGTAACAGAATATTCCCAAGCTTTCAAGATTGTGCAGCATTAGGAAAATAGCACACCCAATAAGCTGTTTTTTGTGAGAAAGCTGGAGTTAGGAAGACATAGACTAACAGTATCACCCTGCAAATACTTACACTTGTAAGTAGTTCTATCTCTTTTATGGTTCAGGGCCATAAGCACACAAGCATGAAGTGTTTGAAAAGTCCAATTGACTTCAGTTGGACCACTTACACATTTGGACACATGCTTGTTACTCTGCTAGGCCAGCATACCAATCTGATACTTACAGTAGTAAATGAGGAACTGTCATGAAGAGAAGCAATTTCCAGGACAAAGGGATTAGACTGCAGGTATTCCTACTCTTGTGGATAAAAACTAACTTGCCTTAATATTTTCAAAACTGGTGATATTTTCAGCAATATATGATGTAAACATGGATTTATTATAATTTTAAAACACTGTGAAAGAGAAGGGTAGTGCCCTCTTCCCTGAGTGAACCTACTGACATTCACACTAGTACAAAGAGGCAGAGATACCTGCTGAACATACCCTCCTTCTCTCAAGACTCCTTGCCCCTCTCTGGTACCTCTTTGTTCACCTGATAATATCACAGAAGAAAAATTTTTGGAGACCCACTGCTGAAGCCTTATTCATGTCATTTACACACTCCACGCCATAAAACTGACACTACTACATTTGCTCTCCTCCTGTTATTGAAACTAACTAAAGCCATGTGATTTTTATTTCTTACACTTCAGAGCAAAGGAGGGCAATATTTGCAACATCAACCTAGATGGGTAAAAGAGATGCTTGGGTAGGATGAGGATACCCAGATCTCATAGAGAGCAGTCTATGTTCCGTTGCTGCCTGGTCTGGGAGGTACCTAAATAATTTTATAGAGTTTCCAGACTGTGAAGCAAAAGACATCTTCATGCTGTGCTGCAACCCTGTCATAAAGCATTTCATATTATTTGCATTCAACAGGATTTCTAGCTCTAACATTGCCAGACTACAATATCCTTGGTATACCAAGAAGCCTGCCAGTGGGTTTGGCCACTTATTGACTGAACTACATTCAACACAGAGCCAGAACCGGGAATAGACACAAAGCATCATGTCCTGAGTGTTTTCTTAGTCCTAGGGCCAGGTGGGAGCTCTTACAGCTTGCTGGATAAAGACCTCAGTTACTGTATGCTTCTCTGCTGCCTAACCAGCTCCACTGGACAGGGTGACCTGATGGGGAGAAAACCCCATAGGGTGAGTGGTAATAGGGTTTGCCAAGAGACAGGAGTGAAGCTGCAGTCTTGGGTCTTCTCAAGCAGTACCTTGAAATAAGAAAGTTATTTTCTCTTTCTCCCTGCCCTCTATCTTCATATTTTTGGCTTTAGAGCATCTCTGATGCATGCGTGCAAAATGAAAGATTCACTCAGTTCTTAAGATTCCTAGCTTTGGGATAATCTTTCAGTGCTAATTTCTGGGAAAAAAAACAGAACACACACACTCACCGCTTGCCACAGTTAAGTATCCAATGTCATTGTAATTCGTTAGAGCCACTATAACATAACAAAACATTACATTATGCATTCTTGGTCTTGTTCCCTTATTCTGTGTCATTGGAGGACAAGGTCTGGTGGTGTTTTTTCGAAGATATTTCAGTCATTTGAGACTGACTGCATTGCATTTGGAAATGTAATTAGCTTCATATATTTGGACTGTTCTCTGCAGAGATGAGGTGCTAAGAAGAAAGTGCTAAGAAAATTCACAAAAGCCATTGACTTTTTTGCATATCAACTAGCTGAACAGATAGATGGTTGGGATTTCTTTTGGAAGTGGACAGGCCTTTGAATTCAGCAAAATAGCTCTCCTGGTTTCGATTCAATTTTCAGTCAATTGTTGGTCAGATTAACTGCAGGACTGCTAGTGTCTTACTGGTGATGAGCTAAAGCAATTAGATGCCTGAAGCTTGTCATCCCCGTGTTAACAGGCTTCTGGGTATGCCTGCAGCCCCCTTATTTGCCGAAGACTGTAATTCAAATGACATCTGTGAGTTATTTATAGGAAACCAGTGCTGGAGCTGTAACCCATATAAAATCAGCTGTTATATCGTTGCCTGAGACACATTTTCCAAGACTCTCATGCTCCTGATTTCAAATGTAGGGCCAAGGTTGACCCGTGTTTTTTTTTTATGTTGTCTTTTGTCCAGCCATATTCAGAAATTCTTCTACTATTCTGTGTTTAACCTCTGTTGGAGGCTCAGTCCTGGGCATGCTGGGTATAAGTAATTGAAAAAAGTGCAGAAATAAGCAGGGGTCAGCATGTGGCCTCAGGACCCACTTAGCAGAGAGCTGTCAGCCAGTCTAGCAGTGGGAATGTTTCTCTGAGTACATTCATTCACAGAGCTCATAAGGAAAGTGCTGAGGTACTGGGGAGGAAATTCAGGAGAATGTCTGCTCAGTCAGCTGCAGAGATGGAAACGCTGGGTAACAGCAACATTAACTGTGAGAAAGGAGCTGCATCTGCCCTGTCACTCATAACCAGACACATTTTCCCTGCTTGCTGAATTCATCCACGGGTGTCATTATTCTGTGGGATCATGCCTGCCTCTTTTATCTCTGCAGCAGCACCAAATCAAACTTTCCTGCTTTCCCCCTGCAACATACAGGAATCCATCACACCAGTTCAGCTCAGTCTAGGCCAGCATGAGACTTTCTATGTAAATCCACAGAATAAATCCGGTGACTTTAGGTATTCTTATTTATGGGATTCTCTTTTCATAACTTCCCCTCATTTCCACTCCATTTCTCCTTCCTCCCTAAAAATTACCTGGAAAGAATGAATTTTCTAATCACAGACAGTTGTTTAAATTTGAGTTGAACAAATTTAATTAGCATGTAGAACTGAAAATTAGAAGAGTGTCAGTCCCTTGTTCTTAATATGTATTAAAAGTGTTATTTAAGAATAGGTGTAATTTACTTCAGAGCATAAAATTGATCAGATCAATGCATAGCAAAATGATGCACAGATGCTGAGATTATGGCAATTACTTAATCACCTAAATGTATGTTTAAAGTGATGCTTGACAGAGAAGAGCCAGGAAGTTCAGAATTAATTGGTAATCCACACAAAATGCACAACTATTTTAGCATAATTTTTGTAAATCTTCCATATTTTTTTACAAATGTTAATAAAACAAATACATTTTGGCTCAAAAAAAATAACCTCAAAAGCATATTGGGCTCCATTTTCATTACCACTCAGTTATCTCTAGGATATATGTGTTTCTGTTATGATGCACAGGAAGATGCCAGATTGACACATCCATTCAGGAGTGCCAAATAGTGTTCTTTCTAACTGTGTTGCTTCCAGTGAGAGGTTCTGTCACCGGATCTTCATTAACACTGCTGTTGATAAAACTGAAACCAGATTAAACACAAAATATTCTTCATTGCTACAGTCATTCCTCAGCTGTATTAGGTATCAGTAGTAAAACCAGTTCCTACTTATAAGTATAAACTACTTGTATTTTGATTTCGCAAAGGATTTAGGCTACGGGGATGCATGGGCTGCAGGTGGATATCTGGTCTAGTATTAAACTCCGTGGGCTGCAGGGGGACAGCCTGACCATTCATGATCTTCATCATGAGCCACAGGGTAATCACTGCTCCAGCGCCTAAAGCACCTCCTCCACCCTCTTCTTCACTGATTTTGGTGTCTGCAGAGTTGTTCCTCTTGGATATTCTCACTCCTCTCTCTGGCTGATGCTGCCCAGGGGTGACTGAGGGGGAGGAGGAGGTGCCACTTCTTAAATAAGTTATCACAGAGGCATTACTACTGTCTCTGACCGGCTCGACCTTAGCCCGTGACAGGTCTGTCTTGGAGCCAACTGGTCTTGGCTCTATCAGATGCAGGGGAAGGTTCTAGCATCTCACAGAAGGCACCCCTGTAACCCCTCTGCTACCAAAACCTGATCACTAAAACACAATACAGAGTACAACCTCCTACTTGGGTCTAGGTCAACTCTCTACCACTCTCTCTCTGCAGCCAGCACTCCACTGGGACAACTCTACACTGTGATCTCCTAACCCTAACCTTAACCTAACCCTAACACTTGCCTCCCCTTGTAGACTTGTCCAGATAGTGAGCTAGACAAGGAGAGTTATCTCTTTCTGGTTCTACTCGTCGGGAGGACTTGCCAATACATTGGACAAACTCTAGAAACTAACTTCACCTCAAAGGAGACATTTGTAATAAATGGCTGACAGCTTTCTAGTCTTCATTGACTGCATTATACATATGTCCAGGAACTGTAATGAGAGCTGAGACATCCAGCTCACTTATAGAAATGTACATCTCAGCACTTAAAGTATCTCAATGTGCTTATTGAACACCACTCCTGGACTTTCAGTGATGCCATTTTTCCCAACTATATGACAATAATATTTTCTTACCTTTCATAAAAATTTAATTTATTGAATCTGAACTTGGATTATATTTATATAATTCTTTTCTGGGCCTGAAAAGCATGAACACAAATAATTCCTAGCTGAGTGTGTGACAAGCACATGAACATAAGTTAAAAGAACTCAGATATGATCAGGAAACAAACAAACAAAAAAACAAGGAACACACCGCATCCCCCAAAGGAAAAAAACACCCAAAATCCCTAAATCCAGGAAATTTAAAAGCAAAATGGCTAATTGGGAGTTTCTTAACATTTGGACGGGAACATCGCACGATTATTTGAATTTTTGATAAACCAATTCACTCTCTTTCCACCTACCTACATAACATCTGTGGAGGAGGACTGGTGAAGAAGCAACTGGAATGAGGCAAATATAAGCTTTTAACCTAACATATCAAATTTCCACTCATTAATTTCTCTAAAAAGTCACTATCACCATGTGTGCACTGCAGCAAACAAATGGCAATGATACATCACTGGTATGGTAATAATACTAATATTTATGTTCTGGATGACAGGACACTGGTTTAGAAATTTAGGAGCCTTGGATTTGCCTCCCCAGGTTTTCTGCCAGACAACTGTGAACTCTGCATAGATCCTTCTATACTCTGAAAGCAGCTGTTTTTCCAGCTTCAAAAGACTTTCATTTTTGTGGAACTCTTCTCTGTTTAATCTATAAATTCTCTGGGGTACAGACTGTCTTGTTATGCACAGAAAGGGGTCTTGATCTCACAGGACCTCCACGTTTTCCCCTAATACAAATATTAATCTCATACATATTTGCCCCTTTTTAACCTGGTTATGTGTACAGGCAAAGCATCTCATTTGGTGAGCACATTTTGAAAATGAGAGTTATTCTCTGAGTTGCTTTCAGCTGATGATTTAAATCCATTTTATGGTCACTTAATGATAAAAAGTGAGCTTCATTTACAAAACAGAACTGTTCCACAGTTGGACTAATGCAGCTGGTATATGAACACTTGATTTCCAAACTATTTATAGTCTGCTCCAGCAGCAAAACTTGGTGTGTTGTATATATTGTGTATCAACATATTGTCCACAGGACTGTAGAAACTCGAGAGATCCATAAAAAGATTGTTTGAGTCACTTGGGTCTGCCATATTACTAAGACCTCATAAATCACTTGGATATAACTCAGAAGTTTCCCAGTTGTCGCAGCAAAGACAAATGGTTCATAAAACACTTTAAAGTGACATGCAAAAGCAACTGTAAGCTTTTGGTGGGAATGTCCTTTCCTCATCTGATTTTAAGCCTTTGTATAGACAGTGAGCACCAGAGGACCAGCAGCTACTTACCTCTGGTTTTAGGATCTGATATCACTTCTCCAGCTAGCTTTGCTCACAACAATCCAGAAAGAGTCAAATTTTTAGGCTTGTTGTTCCAGATACAGAAACAAATCCAATACACGATGAGCCTGACACTCATGTGATGGAGAGATGTATCAGTTACAGCACTGAATGTGAACAGACATCGGTTAGGAAGGTGCATTCGGAGTCCAAATGGTGAAGGCTATGACTAGAAGACAAGGATCCAAGAATGGAAATCTCAATAGCAAAGGGGACAAAGCTGACTAACGGTTGGAAGAGAAGCTATAGAACCTCATGCATATTTTTTGTGTTTGGATTCATCTGCTTGTATATGCAACAGAATGTAACAGCTCATATGAAGCAATTTTTGTCATTTGGGCTGAGTTGTTTAATATAACCACGCAAAAAAAAAAGCCATACAAAAACAAAGAACTTGCAAGCTTCAGTCAGGCACCATAGGGCCTAGACAATGCATAAATTCTCTATTCATTATTTCTGAAAAATTTACTGCTGCCCTCTCACCAGCTTATGCTTTGTTCCAAAATAAGAAATATCCTTTACTGTTTAGCATGGAAAGGAAAAGAGAGTGTTAAAACATAAGTAATGAAATAGCAGACAAAGTTGATGCCAGGGGCAGGCTGGTCTAAGTCTCCTCTTTAATTATAAAATTATACAAAAGAGAACTTCCCAATTTGGAACTGATTACTTTTTGACTTCATAAAACTGCAGGAATAATTCATTCATTGCCCTTTACTGCTCCCTTTAATTAGGTATTTTCAACAAGTCCCTTCTTCAGCATCAAAGTTGTTATGAATCAGGGGTAAGACAAGCTTTTTTTTCACTGAATCATTTCAGATAATAATGGCAGAATATTGAAGATGTTTCCCCAAAGGGAGAAAACTTTCTGCATTTTCAGAGTGCCCCAACCTATATGGAACTGCTGCATAAAGGTAAAGCAAAGTTAAAACAAAATGAAGTCCCTACATATTTCACTAAATGCAGGAGCAAAATGTGACATAATACGTCCAGGTCATCCTACTGCCTTCAGCACAGCAGTGTCCCACAGGATCTGTGGCAGTGGTGGTAGTTCTGAGCATAACTATTAGCTATCTTCCTTATCCTGACCAAACCTAGTTCCACATCTCCTTCTTGTTGTAAAATTGTCTTATCTGCCAGATTCTGGGAACTGGACAGAAAGTAATAATTTTCATTGTATTGGCACATTCATAGGATCATGCAGTCATAGAATCATAGAATGGTTTGGGTTGGAATGAATCTTAAAGACCATCTAGTTCCACCATCCACACCATAGGCAGGGATAGCTCCCACTATACCACATTGCTCAAAGTCTCATCCAACCCCACCTTGAACACTTCTAATGATGGAACTTCCATGACTTCTCTGGGCAGCCTGTTGCATTGCCTCACCATCCTCCAGGTGAAGAAATTCTTCCGTATGTCCACCTAATTTATTCTACCCTCTTTCAGTTTAAAGCTGTTACCCCTTGTACCAGCCCTCTGATCATATTAGTGGCACTTCCCTGGACCCACTCCAGCAGGTCCATGTTATTCTAATGTTGAGGGCTGCAGAGCTGAACACAGCACTCCAGGTGGGGTCTCATAGGAGTGGAGTGGAGAGGGAGAATCACCTCCCTTGCCCTGTTGGTCACACTTCTTTTGATCCCACTGTCCATGATGCTAACAAAGATGTTAAACAGAATTAGTCCCAATACTGACCCCTGAGGAACTGATTTGCCTTTAGTGAAGCCATATTGGCTGTCACAAGTCACCTCCTTATTTTCCATGCGCCTTAACATAGTTTCTGGTAGGATTAGCTTCACAATATTGCCAGGCACAGAGGAGGTGAGACTGACTGACCTTTAGTTACCAGAGTCTTCCTTTTTTCCCTTTATAAAACTGGGTGTTATGTTTCCCCTTTTCCAATCAGTGGGAACTTCACTCTGAACTGCTACAAATTCTCAAATATGAGATGTGTGGTGGCTTTGCAACTTCACCTGCCCATTCCATCAGGCTCCCAAGGCATTTGGATGGAGGAAATCTTTGTTGTTGAGTCCTGGGCAGACCTGGCAATCACATATCCAACTCATCCAAAGTGGTGGCAGCTCTGGGGACAGCATAGAGACTGCCAGGCATGTTGGGAATTATTTAGTGAAAGCATAGATGTCAACAGATTTTCAAAAATATAGATATTTATGGAAACGTATTTATTCCCTTGAAGTGACCTGAAAATCAAATGATCCCGTGAATGACTAAAAGTGAATAACAGACCTGGGAGTCATATTTAGGTACCCAGAACATCCAATTTAGTACTTAATCACAAGGTCTAGTGGGGCTGAAGGTTTGGACTTGACTTACCAAATTACGAGTCTCCTCTCTTTTATCTTGACACTTCTAATAAAAAAATGTATGTGAGGAAGCAAACTGAGCCTGGTGCTCATGTTGGGGATGTGTAATTTTTCTTTGCTGTTAATTTTCAGTTTAATTTGTTCTAATTTGTTCTAATGGATGACTGTTTGGAATACAAGTGTTTCCAAGGCAGTGGTCATAGTCATCTCTGCTATTGCCACAGACCATGTCAGGAGGGAGAGTTCAGCCTAAACCAGAGAGGAACAGTTGAGATCCCCAACGGGAAATTAGTCAAAATTCTAAAACTGGACAAAGGTACCAGAATACCTCCTTCCTGAACAAACAAATGAAAAAGAATTTAATGAAATTATAAAGAACATAAAATATTTGCCTGCCTGCATTTCACTTGCTTTGGATTTAAAGGGAACATTTCTAATATTGTTGAATGTTGGCACTGAAAAATGGATAATGAGAGGAAGAGCAATGGTGATATTCACTTCTTTTTATATAGATAATCAATCCTTTCAATAAAAAATGTCTTCTTATTTGTTATCCACTAGTTCTGTTTGTGATATTAAGACTAAAGGAAATCTGAAATCCCAAAGTGTCAGAAATGTTGCACAGGATTATAGAGAGGAGTAATTAGTTCAGGTACCTACAGCAATATGAAATGCTCTATGGTATACAAAAGCAAAGTGCCATGATGATTATTGCCAGGAACAATGCAACATTTTCAAATACAGACAAGTTCCCCAAAGGCTTGAAACTCCGATCCAGCTTCTAAAATTCAAAGTCAATGAGTGAGCATGCCAAAGTACAAACGAAGGAAACAAGCACCGTGGATTTATAGAATGTAGTCTGACTTTGATTATTTTTTTCTTTCAAATTGTGTCCAAGAAAAACCATTATGGTTTTGCTCATTTACAGCTGTTTATTGTTAAAAGAATGAATGTCAAAATCCTTTCAAGGTACTAAATGTAGCTTTTGTTTAAACATTTAATTGTACATGTTAATGTGTAAAGACTTCATGGGGGAAGGGTAAAAAAAAGTGTATCTCAATCTCAAAGGAAGTACACATAAATTGAAGCTCAGTATTATTCCACTGATAAGGTTATTCTGGAGAATCGTGTGGAATTCATTACAAGGCAGTCAAGTCATAATCTGCTGAATAAGAAAAATGCAATAAAAAATACTGTCTTTTTTTTTGTCTTATGGTCCCAAAGAAGGTTGGACTCAAATATTAGTTACTCTGCTGCAAATTATAAGAATACTGAGTACATCAATGGAACTGAAAATAAAATTGGGCTTACATATATTAGTACATTGCCAATAACGCCACACTACAAAGCCCAAACTTTTTCCTCAATAACTCTCTCAATGTAAAACAAGCTTTTCTTTTTACAGTAAAACTAATGAGGTTTGCTTCCCTGCAATTTGATGTGCTACCTCTTGGCACCTCTCCATGTCACAACATGTTGTGGAGTCATCACAGTATAACTTCTCACCAGCAGAACCACCAGGATCCCTACATACCCAAAGTCCTTCACCACCTCTCCAAACAAGGGATGTTCATGCCAGGATGGTGCTACTGACCCTTCAATAGCTCAACTAGTTAGACACAAAATTATAACTGCTGAATTTGTACTTTTGCTGAAATAAAGCCTTGTATCTGACGTCTATGGAATTTCATATTTTGATAGTATCACCAGCCTGACAAGTGGGACAAAGGGTTTTAAAGGTATCAGAGGAGTACAGAAAAACAGTGCAGTTATGTAAACCCTGTCCCTTGGGTTAAGCAGACTCTGTGTGCTAGAACTTCATTAACTGTTCGGCAGATTCTAAACTCAGAAATTCCTGGCTACAAATCATGATTTTCTGTTTAGCTTGAAAGGTGCCCAAGGATCAACACTTATCCACTTCTAAGTGTCAATATGAAACTACCAGCCTGGATGACACTAAGAGACTAAGGACTGAAATACAGACCTCTGTGTTTTCAAGAAAGATCATACTTTGCAGGTATGGTTTGCAACTACTGAATTTGCGGTCATCTAGCAAGCGTTATAAGGTTCAATTTATCAATGTATTATTTCATTGGGTTGGCCATACCAAGAGAACTTACACTGAGTTCTCATCACGAACCGTCATGTCAGTGAATTTCAGGCTGCCTGCTAAGGACAGCTTTAAGCTCACTTTCTAAGACAATACAACGTTTGTTTAACAGAGTTCAAGCATATGATCTGAAAAGTATTCCTAATTGGAGTGGATTAAAAACTGCTGTCATATGGAAAGCCATTGATAATTATAGGTCATGAACAATCAACACGCAAACTGAAGTTCAGAACTTTCAGAGGAATTTCTGAGAAGTTACCTGGTGACTTCAACTTCAGTTGTGTAAATCACAGGCTGCCCAGGGAGGTGGTTGAGTCACCATCTCTGGAGGGGTTTAAAAATCAGGTAGATGAGTTTTTGAAGGACATGGTTATTAGAGGATGGGTACAGTTGGACTCGATGATCTCAAAGGTCTTTTCCAACCAGAAGATGCTATGATTCTATGATCTATTAATTGTAATTACGTCATTTATAGTATTTGTGATTTGCCTTAATGAAAGTAACTCCCACATTTTAATAATAATTTAATAAATGTTCATTCATCAAGAATCACAGAAAATACTTGAAAATTAGAAAGCATAATCTTGAAATAAATCACTGTGGAACAATCCTACAGACTTTTTCTAGAAATCGAATTGTTATTTAATGTTAAATTTTATCTCACCAGAAACTGCTATAGGAATTTTTCTGTTATTATTTACTAGTAATTTTTACAAGACCTTTCAATGTCATAACTTAGAATGAGAAAACTTTGAAAACAATTCACTTGCATAACAGACAATCTAACTTTTAGAAATCTGCGAAAAATAAAGTAGCCTTGTTTTTGAAAGCTATCATAATAACAGTCCTATGAGTTTAGTATCTTGTATCTAATTCCAGCACCTATCCCCTAATTTAGTACTTTCAGAGTATCCACTGGGATAGGCAAGTAAGTGTTTGGTGAAGAGCACACATGTTCCTATTTTTCATTTCCTGCCCTCAGAATAAAAGTTTGCCCAGAGTCTCACATTGCACACTCTTGCATTTTTGGACGCTACTTTCTTAAATTTCATTTGATGTCTCTTTCGAACAACTTCTCCTCTATTCTTTAAATGAATAAAACACCAAAAAAAGACTGATGGCTTTGAGAGAAGCTTTTCAGTTCTTTTTATTCTCGGAAACTAAGTACAATTTTCAAATCCATCTTTGTTCCATTTACAAAGATATGTAACTACAATAAGAAGATATTAGGGTTTGTTTTTTTTTTCAATTAAACTTCATGAGGGTGGAAGTCATTGCACTAAATTTTAGGCATTTAAAACTTAGACACTAAAATCTGAACTGCTCGATGTAGGTAGAATGTTCATTCATAGCCAATTAATGGAATAGATGCTTCTAAGAGTGATTCATCAGACCTCAGTTACCTGGTTTAAGCTGAAATGTCTCTAGGATGCCTATTTGTCTCCCCTGACTGCAGAGACCTGCTCAGTCTTAGATGGCAAGCTTTTAAACACTAGATTACTCCTACGTCTTCTCACATAGATATGTCTTAAAAAAATTACCTTGCTGGCCCAGCCTCTTTGACTTTAAGTTTAGAATTTTGACAGTTCTGTCTGGCTTCACAATGATGATGGCAGAAAATCTTGTTCTAATTTCAGGAAAGAAATGTCAAGATAAGTTTATTTCTGCAAATGGGTAATTTACGTATTCATCTACACAGAACGTATTTATCTATTTATTTGCTTTGGAACAGTGGATAATTTTATGTGAAAGACAATTCACTGAGCTACTTAAAGCATAAAAACATTATAAAATTCACTATTTCTGTTTTGACTCATTTCTTCATTGCCGCTGCTGCAGATGCAAAACCCCATGAGCACATGCTTAGATATTAGAAACTCTGTGAACACTTAACTGACTGGATCCTGCATTGCTCAGTGAATTGGAACTGCCATTTCTGCCAAAGATCCTATGCACAAAATGCTCTCCATACAGAACAACTACATTTTATCCCCAACTTTCACACATAAGGATGCCTATGCAAACAGATACACACCTCTGTGCCCAGTAGCATCATGGAACAGATCCTCCCAGAAGACGTGTCAAAATGTATGGAAGGCAGGGAAATGATTAGAGACAGTGAACATGGCTTCAACAAGGGAAAACCTTAAATCATTGCAAGTCAAGCTGCATTTTCATCTGAGGCTTCACGTTGCCCCATTTGAACACCATAGAAGCAGTCATGAAGTTATCCTACTGTAAATAGGTGAGTATTTTCTGGTTTTAGAAATGGGATATTTGAGAGCCTCAGAAATTAAAAGGGTTTTCAAAGAGATTTAATGAAGTGTGACTATCCAATCCTTGTGTCAATTAAACCATGAAACCTTGTGTCGATATTAGATTAAGTTAATCCCACCTTGTTACAGTCATTTCTGTGGACCTTAAAGGGTATTAAAACAGTAATGAAACTCATACTGGCCTAAAATCAGATTCCTTAAAATTAGCCCATAAACAGGTCTTCAGAGTGGTTAGTGAGCAGTGAGAGACTCTATACTCCTCCATCAATTTATTTCTAGGCTCTGTTTATATTTCTCTTCACCTCAGCATGGGAAAGCATTTGAGACATCAGACACGTCTTTACCTCTTGTCACTACATTGATCACTTTTTTTTCTTGAGATACTCAGTTGAATCTCCTTCAGTTCATTTTCCCAAACTGCATTTGTATAATGCCTGAGTAATAAAAGTCAGCAGAATGACTAGATGGTATTTCATCCTTTGGCATTATCATTGAAAAAGACATTACTGCTCCCTTATCAAAAATATCCATCAACATAATTACATCCCTTTTCTTCACAAAGTTTTAAAATAGGATACCTAAGTATGATAGGCAATATAGAGTTATTATTTAATGACCATCGGGGAGATATCTTTTGATTCATTTTCTTACGTGTTAAAAATTTATGACAAACATAAAACCCTGTTATAGCGGCTGGATCATTTGTAATGGTCATAATTTCATTTAAATCATATATATATAAAACATTATGTACGTTTTAAAGCATAATGCCATTTTGAACTACTTGGGGAGACAGTCTGGTAGATTGGAAATAAAGTAAATTATATGCATGATATTAGCTGAAAAACAGGTCAACTGTGAAGCTTGGCATCTAAAACAGTGATTTTGGTTTAGTCTTTGATGAAAATTTTTTACTGATTTTAATTGTATGTCTGGGAATTTCCCATTTTAGCTTAAGAGCTATCATATTGGTTTTAATCTTGTAATATGGCCTTCCTATTACCTGGGTTTTTTTCCCCACCAATTTTTGCCTCACCATTTAAGGTTGAAGAAGAAAACCAGGCAAGAAAAATAAAATATAATAATAACAACAACAACAATAACAACAATAACGACAACAAACAAAAAAACCCCCACCAAAACCAAGAACAAATGAAAAAAAACAGTGACAGTTTTTCAGAAAGCATAGATAATCTGATACCAACACATCTAATTCACTTCAGACTTGGGAAACTTTTAACATTTTACATTAAATTGGAACTGCAACACTCCTTTCTACTTTGTGGGCATCCTAACAAATTTTAAATCTAATTCAGATGGTTTCTGTTTTATTGGAATTTATATGCATAAAATTTCCTCTGTTGCAAAAAGTTGGTCCAGGATAGTAAAAGAAAAGTTGGAAAAATGCAGAAATAATTTTAAAATGTAAAAGACATTTATGTTGGATTTTCCTATAAATAGAGATGGTGGATTTGCATCCATCTCCAAATTCCAGTTTAATACCTCAGTGTTGGTTAAATCAGAGATACTAATATCCACTCTTTTGCTAGATAACTCTGGTTCCAGATATTTTTTATATTCAGTGTTTATTTAAAAGGAAAGTAAAGTTGAATGCAGAGGAATTTACAATTTTTCTTCTTAAAATACTTGAATTGCCACTTTAAAATAACCAGCTGCCAGTGTGTATGAAACAGAAATAAACATGTATAAAGAAACTACATCCTATAAGCATCTTACAGGATTTATAGGGCAGCTATCTCACTAGAAAAAATTGATTCCTCTATTTCATCAAATTAGACATTGTCCCTCAACAGTTAAAAAGATTTTCCTCTTTGCAGAGCCTCCTGCAAGAAGTCAGTTTTAGTTTAGTTTCTGAGCCTTGACTGATACAAAATGATGCAACCAACTGGCTTCATCAGCTGAGGATCAGGCCCCTATATTTAATATTATTAAAACATATTCTCTGAAATCTTTTACATTGTTTTCACATGGGAAACAGCTGCCAGTTACCATCACTGGAATCTGGATAAATCTCTTAGATTGAAAGAAATCAGAGCTGTATTAAGGGCAGGAACCAATGGATCTGAAAGAAAAGTAGTTTAAACAGGTCATAAATTGACAATTTACGTATGTTTATGAACGCACACGTGTGCTGCTGAGTAAGTATTTTGGCTATTTAAATTTTACTTGTATGAAGTATTATCTTTTCTCTTATAGACTGTTTTGGGCAATTCTGCAATGCCATGGAAACTGGCATGACAACTTACATAAAAACCTCTGTTTTTTCATCTCTAAATCGTGGATTTTTCTGTCATTCTTTAAATCATGCAACTTCAAGCTTATTTCGGATTTGTGAGAGAATTAATAAGCTTTAAAATATATCCTAAAAAGTCTTTCTCTTTTCTGTGAAAGACAAAGTAAGGTGTAGATAATCCACGATTTATATTTTAAAAATAAATTACCACCACTAGAAGTCTTCTTCAAAGTCCCTTTATTTTTAGAATAATACAAAAGCATGCCCTTCATTTGCTCCATTCTTCTGCTAGATAATATTTTGCAGGTGAAGGAATTTCTTTTCTCTAGAGATTATCCCAAAATGAATGTTTGGGATATTTTTCCTTCTTCATATTTCTGTTATTCTATCATAAGATTCCTTAGGGAACACTGAATCTCTAATAACTGGATGTTTTATCTAATACAGATGACAGGGTTATTTCTCTGTGAATCATGAAAGATTTTTGTATTATGGTTGAAATTTGTTTTCAGGACATAAATATATATTAATATTTCAGCATAAATTATATGGAATTACCTGAAATAACTATGCCAAGTGTGAGCTTGTACAACTACCAGTAAAAAGAATAAATGATCAAGAAGTTACTTACATTTGCAATACTTATCTTCAATACATATGAGTCAAGTACCTATATTGCTTGTTTTACTGCCATCAATATTAATTACAGGAATAAAAATGACCCATTTACTGCTGTCCTGAAAAGATGTTAACGATGTGGTCATCACTGAAATAGCTAAATTGGCTAACATGATGGCACAATAAATTCAGACTATAACTGGGCTGATTTTCTTTTTTCTGACATGTGTGTAAATTAGGAACTTCCTAAGTATAAAACTCATGTAAATTAGATAAGATTCAGATCTTTGTTTTATAGCTGTGGAGACCTGTTTGTAACAGTTAGGTAATTTTAGTTAGTTGCTCTGCACTTCTGTACTGCATTAGGTGGCATTTATATTCCATATACATAGTCGCCTGCATCTTAAGGTTCGCATGCCTCTTTAATATCTAACTTACTAACATATTAATCTTCTTGGATCAGTTATGTTTTCCAGCAAATCACCAGAAAGTATTTCATGATGAATATAATCATGGGAAAAATACATTTATATATTGCACTTATGAATAAACGTACAAAAAATCTTTTAACTAAATTTGTGATTAAAAAGTTAGTTCTTTAAAACTGAGGGGGAAAATGGCTACTTGCCTCTCCTGCCCCTTTTATTTTAACTACACTATTGCATATTACTTTTCTATAAGATCCTAGCCTCGTTTAGAGACCAGGCTGGACTGTCTACAGTTAATGAGCAAGACAATACTTGGCTTTGTGATTTCATTCAATGTTCTGAAGCTTTATTTACTGTACGATACTGACACTTTGCTCTGAAGACACAACGATAGATTTCTTCCCAGCATTTTCATGCTGCTTTTCTTTTATAACATCCATGGGTTTCCCAAAGATTACTGAATTCTTGTGTTTAATACTTCTATTAGACAAAGAGTCTATATTATTCCCGTTTTAGGGAAGGAGAGACAATGATTGACCTCATTTTACCCCATTTATTTTAGTTGTGTAGCTCTGGTACCTAAGACAACTACGTAATAATTTCAGATTTGATCTTTTGTCAGTGGAAAGAAGCAAGATCTTTGCAGAACAGTACAGATTTAACTGGGTACCTCTCTGCTTCTGCCGCCAGTAAAGCATAAGGAAACTACAATTCTAACGCTAATAATGCCCAAAATTCACAGGGGTAGATGGATACCCTTACTTACCAGTGGGTTATACGAGGTTTAATTTATCATGGGAATAAAAAGAAGCCTGCAAGAAAGTGCATCTGTTTCCATCATTTTATTGCTTTCTTGAAGGAATGAGCCTGATCAATTTTCCTTGCAAAAGTTCTTTGATTTTTTACAAAGCAAATGATCTGTAGATCGCATGCCAAGAAAACACAAAGTGCGAAACACACATTTAATAGCCAACAGTAGAGGTTTTGGTTTAAACATCGTGTCTAGGAATACAGAAGTTGCCCTACAGAAATAGTTCTGGACTTGGGTCCTCCACTGAGAGATTTCACCTGCCTCTGTCAGGAGACTATACATTCTTTTCCAGCACTCTACTCTCTAACATGGTATACATATTACAGTTTCTGTTGGAAAAAAAAATCTAACAGCTCATTAAACTGAACAACCTTTACTTATTCCCACAGCTTGGCCCATTTCTGGACCTTGATTTTTAAGAAACTGAAATGCAGAATTCAGCCGCTAGCACGTAGTTGCTGAAATACTTTGGCACTTCGCAGTTTTTCACCACTTGACGCCCCTTGTCAAAACATTAAGGGGGTTGTAGAGCAGCAGCATGTCATTATGTAACATTTTTACACATCATATTTATAAAGAGTCAAACACATTTTATTCTTGATCTAGAACTCCGCTAATTAGATGCTGCTGACAGTTTGACTGCAGACTTTGAGTCTGAACACTGTCAGGCTGTTCCCGGTTGGCATTTATAGTTGGCTGGTCCATAGAAGCACGGACCATTCTGCTCAGGTTTTTAAGGCGAGACAGAAGCGTCGAAACTTTTCACCACTTGTTCATCATCTCTTGCTTGTTAATTAACGTCTGCACAGTGTTTTGAGCATGTGCTGTCAGAATTCTGTCTTTTATTTCCATGGTGAAAAAGCCTAGAAAATACTACCATGGATGCCCTACAAACAACTCAACCATCCCAGCTGGGAAAAAAAAAAAGGCAGAGATCAAATCACTTGAGACTAGGACTAGCATATATACCACAGTATTATCATAGCAATGCAGGTTTTTGCTCTTGTTAAATAGGTTAAATATATCTTTATCATTTAGCCAGGATCAGCAAAAGTGGGAAAATACAGAGCTCAGCAGCCAATGAAAAGCTATGCCAAAGGATGTAAAGGTAATGCTCAAGTTAGTTACTGTTTGAACTAAAGGTACATACCAGGCAGATCCTTCTTTCCCATCTAGAAATCATATCCGGATGACATCCCAGAACATGTTACCAGTAGTGGAATTTGTGACATAACTCACTCAGCTCCATGCTGTTAAATAGCCCATATCCTGATCATGTTCCTCAATTACGTATAAGTCAATAACACATTGCAAACATTTTAAGTATTCACCAGGTCAATTACACATGTTATTAAAGGTATCTGTTATATTTCCATTCTCCAAAGTCATAATATTTGTAGATCACTAGTTTTCTGCACAGACTACGTCACATGTCTACACAAAAGAATCAAGTTCCCTTCAACAAAATTAAATAGGAATTTAGCTGCCTATAGTCCCAGTTCATAGTATCTGCTTTCCAGAACTGCATAAGTCTAAATTTACGATGCATTTTAATTGAAATTTTCCTGGGTGCCAAAATTCAGGCACAGTAATATAGAGAAATGAGTATTTGCCAACTAAAATATCACTGCAACACAGATTAGAAGGAGAGGTAACAAAACTAGGTGCAATCGGGAGTGGGAATAGCTTTATTGGAAATTATATTAATTCCTGCTTTTCCTATTCACCATCTACTCAAAATGACACCTGTATCTACTGTATTTCCTAAGATATGTGGTCATCTCTAGACTGCAAAATCTCTTGTAACTTTGTTCACCATTTTAAAATAATTTCTTATATCAAGGCTCCGTGAAAACAAAGGCAAAATAATTTATTCATTTCTAACAATTTCAAAAGTAATAAATAATGTTTCATGCTTCTTTCTGCCAGTCAAGATACTCATGCAATTTCTAAGAGAGTATATTATTTATTTAATGCCCAAATACAGAATTATTTTCTGAACTTGGAAGCACACATGCAGAAACATGGTCAGAAACTGTTATTTAGAGAAGTTTTTCAAAGCCATAGAAACATATTTACAAGCAAAAGAAACTTTTAAAGATTAAGGTTTTTGGTTGTTTTTCAGTATGAATTACTTCATGTCCCTGGCCCACAGGATTACACTGAGAGCTCAAGGTTATTCAATATTTGTAAAGAACTGGTTGCTTCTTTAAGAGAGTAAAACCATGGCTTTATATAAAGGCAGACTTTACCTTTATCGGCTCAGCAGTCTTAATCTTGATCTCTTCATTTGAAGAAATGTGGAAAAGATTGTGTGAGGGGAAAAAACATGGGCATAATTGGACAGGAACATGTTAGTCTCTTAGTTTTGTAGTCTTTGTTCTTTGGAAACAGAAATTCCATTACATTTAGACATAATAAAACAAGAACTTTGTTAGCTGTAAAATTTTCACTACAGAAATCTTACATGCAGCACAAGGTAATCACAATGGTACATTAGAGCTGTGTTTGAATGCATGCCGTGCTTCATGCATGATGCAGAATTCAATGGACAGCAATATGAAGAGGAGGAAGAGGCTTGTTTGTGTTCAAATTACATAATCCACTCGTCTTTGTTATTACCATTCTAGGCATTTTGTCCCAAGATGTTCTGCTTCTCATAAAGTGCATTCAGCCTTATCTGGAACTCAGAAGCCTAGGGCTTTGTTACAATACTTATTTATAACTTACCTCTAAAAAAAAAAATAGCTGAAAAGGAAAACACTTCTTCAGTCATAAATAAATAGCTCATTTGTACCTAGGGAGGAGAAGAATAGCTTTCAAAGAGCTTCCACTTCAATTGCAGAATCATGGCTTTCAGGTAGAAACTATTGGAAGAAAGGCTCTCTAAAACTCGATTCGTGCAGTTTGTTGTTGAAAGCTTATTGCTAAGATTTGCAGAGTTACTCTGGGATTTGAATACCTTTGGGGGTTTTTAAGGGTCCAACTTGGAAAGACTCTGAAAGTAGCCATTATAATACTAAGCATTTCCAACTCCCTGAAAGCCTGACATTCTCATCAAATACCAGACTAACCCTTTAGACATGGAAGAACAAAACTTTTTTGCCTATGAGAAAATGAGTGGCAGCCGCAGACAGAGAAGCACACTCATGGCAAATAATTTAGACCTTTGAAATACAGTGAAAGTAAAGAAAGAAATCTTGAAGTTTCCTATCAATCTAAGTAACAATTTATAAACTATTGTGAACATTGATTTTTGCTTAGAAATTTATTTCAGATAGGGGCCTGACTCTTTTTTGAAACATGTAAATCAGAAACTATCCTATTTTTACGATGATACTGTTATGACTGTGTTTGGTATCAGTTATACTGGTGTGAAACTAAAACACTGGTAAACCTTTGCCTTATTTCCAAAGACGAATCAGCTATACACAAATACCTACAGTCTCACAAGTGTTAACAATTCAACTATGAAGTTCAACAATATAGTCACATCACAGTTGAAACACTGAAGTTTTGTGCAATAAAAGACCTTACATATTAGCTCCAGACAAACAGTGATATAAACCTACTCAAAAGAGTTTAACTTTCAAAAATCAGGGGAAAAAACTCAGTTGTATTTTTGCCCTCAAGTTCAGGTTTTGCAAAGATGATTTTCCTTTTCATTTCAGCAGAGTTCTTTTGGTTTTAAGGGGTAAAAATTGAAAAGGATCACTGACTTTGAATTTGAACAACACATAAACAAGATCTGTTACTAAATTTTAGTCAAGGCTGTTTTTGTGCTAACTGGCCTACTTTGCTGCTCTCTCAGATCATCACCCAAGTAACATTTGAACATTTCCAAACCTCTGAAATAAACAGTGATATTTTTCCTCTCTTTTTTTTTTTATGTTATTAGGCTAGAATGGTACACTCAATGTTCCCAGTTTACAAGATTTCTAAGCAGCAACAGAGAAACCTCCTGAACTCTCCGAAGTGTATGCTGAAATGCAGCATTTCACTTCTCTTTAATTCCTTTCAGTAGGTGTTGAAATCTTTTATAGCAAATTGCATTTTACATGTTAGGAACTTCAAAAGAAGGTGTTAATATAATTGAGACATGATAAGTTTGACAGTTGGTGTCATTATATGAGTTTCAGTCAGCAGCCTTCTGAAGCAAAAATAATAAAAAATATCTGTCTTCCTAAAGAGAGGAAACTTATGCCTATAAAGATGAAATAACCTCTGAATAATTTGCTTTAATCCATAAAGTCTTTGTCCAGTCCCAATATTCAACATTTTAAAGTGGATTACATGTAACTCTTCTGACTCCCATATTTCTGATAATATCTTAAAAATGGATTTTTTGAAGCCATGACATTGTATTCTGTGGTTATTACACTCCTTTATATTTGTATAAGAGTACAGATGGGCAAATATTTTACAGTTAGCTACTTAACACTTACTTTAAATCTCATTGCCCTTCAATGTGTTTCAATAGGCTCAGGTCCTGCCCCAAATTACCACTTCTCTGATGATTTGAGAGGCTGTAACTATGATGAAGTATGTTTCTATGGTTTTTGAAGTTCAAGCCAAATAACAGAGAAAGGCCTGGGGACAGTCATGAACAGAGCTGCCAGAAACATTATTTGGAGTGCTTGGGAACAGGAGACATTCTGAGTACCAATTAGTTGATTCATTTCCTGCTGAAATTTTGGTTATCAACATGTGATTTAGTTGATCACTAAAGGTTAGGACTGAGAATGCTTAGAAGGAATTTTTTTTCGTCCATTTTGAAGCCTTTGGGATAAGCAAAAAAAAAAAAAAGATGTGCAAAATACAAAAGGAACTTTTTTTGTTTTACGTATGCTAATGAAGAATGAAATAAAGGACAAATCTGACCACTAAATCCTTGGGAATATTCTTGGAACGTGTCATATGTGAAACCCATTCTCTCACAAAGAGGTTAGGGGTTTCATGGGGCATACACCACCTCTCCACACTTCTTGCTGAAACATGTATTGTGCTGCTTAATTTGCCTCTGCTTCTTGCAGCCTGAATTTTTAGAGACTATCCTTCTGAAGACAGCAGAAATTTTGTAAACTATAAATGTGAAGAAAGTCTTTTATGCATCCATCCTATTAGACAGGTAATATTCACTGTGCAACAAGATCCATACAAAGATCAAACATGGCAGAGTTTGTGGCGAAATCAGGACTTGACACAGCAGTAGACCTTCTCCACAAATATGGCATTGCATCAACATTTTATAGCCTCAAAAAAGAGAATTCGTGTTTCAGACCTGCCTGGCATAGCCTTCATAGAAGCCTGTTCTTTGCCTAAACTCTTTCTGGTGTCACTTAGCCATTACTCTGACCTCAGGGCTCTTATTCTTTGTTGATAAGAGTGAATCAGAATTGAAACCCAAACAGTTGTGATAGCAGATGTCCAGTTAAGTGTTGCAAGCATATTTTAATCTTGAAACCAATGGTTTATGTACCATAACCATCCCTGAAAAGAAGGATAAAATCTGTTTCACAAAACCCTCTTTTCAACTGTTTGAGTTATGAAGAGTGGAGGAATACTGTGTGCAATTGAAATGGGGACAGGTTGTAGATAGATAGAGCAAGTTCATTGTACTAAATTGGGCAGCATTTCTGCACTATATGCCACCTCACACATTTTATAAGCTGCTTATCCTTCCACGTGCTTGAAGACAAATAATGCTTTGGTACCTACCTTTTTCTTAGCTATCCATGCATGGATAGGAACCATGTTCTATGAAGAATGGTTCTCCATTCAGGCTGTTGTGCAGTTCATATTCCTTAGGTTAGGTACTTCTGCCTTGCTTGGCCAAACAATTCTCCTCCTGCAGAACTACTCAGATCATGTCAGACATTCCCAGGCATCTCAAAATAGAGGTTTGTGAACTTGTGTCTTAAGATAAATAAAAGCAACCACTTTACACATTTTCAGTTTTGCAGTAAACAGCAAAGGAGAAAGAAGAAAGATTTTGTTTTCAGTATCCTAAATCAGGTCAGGCATTAGGTTGAGAGCAAGCCTAGGACAAGCAAGAAGGTCTAGACAGATGAGTGGAGGAGAACAGGAACAGGAACAAGACAAGTATTGTGGAACAATTAGGTCTAGGACTGATTTGTAGGTGTTCTTCACTGTTGTATGCAGCATGCTGAGGGAATAGTTTTGTTGTGCTGCAGTAGCGTTTGATGGGATAATAATATCAGTTACTATTCTCATGGCTTAGATAGCTGGTTCTTTGAGCCTTATAACCTCAGTGCCAATGCTACCAGACACTTATTCAGCCTGCTCTAATAATAATCACTGCAAGTATTTGGAATCCATGACAAATTTGGTGTTTTCTCTCATTTGTAATTGTGTTTGCACTCGCATACAGTTGTACCAATGAATTTGTCAAGGTTTTTGTGGGTTTGAGGGAGACCTGTAGTAAGATTTTCATCACATAACCAATGTGTAAGAGCTGGAATCCATACACAGGATGTCACTTTTTAATATTTCACAGTCATCATCCCCAGTCTCTTTTCATGGTCTGCAGTGACCATGATTTGGTACAGTTCAGCTTATGTGGTTATCATTGCATCAGTCACCTTGATAGAGCTAGCTCTTCAGTGACCATTCTCATGGCACTTTCATCAACATTTTCCCTGAGAGAACATTTTATGTTGGTTTCCCTGAAGCAGCTCCACGTAAAGCACTATGAATGACTCTGTCCTTTTGAAGGAATATTCACTTAACAGTCTAACCCGCATGATCAGTTCTGACTTCACAGCCCCAAATCTTTTTCATGTTTGGTGGAGATCAAAACTACCTTTTCCAGTCTTCATGTTTTTCATCCAGACCCAAAGAGAAAGGAAAACCAGAGCACTGCAGGGAGAATGTGCTCTGTCATTGTGAGAAATGACAAATTCTCAAATTGGACTGGGGATAGTTGAAACATGATGGGGAAGGCCTGTGTTATAACACTAGGAAATTAAATATACTTTTGTAGCTTTTTGTATCTTACACAACCCAGCAGGAATGACATGAGGGAATATGACAGGCAAGCACAGGTCTCAGCTAAGGAGAGGGGAAAGAAGGTGAGGAAATAGGAGGTGGTGATAGAGCATGAATAGCTTCACAAGGCATCCCCAGACAATCAAGCTGACAGAAGGAGTGGGAGTTTGCAGGCAAACTTTCTGCAGTCTCATTAGATTGGGAGCAGGCTGATGGGAGCTGTAAATAACAGGTGCTTTATTTAACAAGGAAAAGAGAACAAGAGAATGAAAAGAAATGAAAGAAAATTATTAGGACTTAAGTTTCACCAAGCATGTTGGAGGCTGATGCAATGATGCAGAGATCTACCATAATGTGCCTATCCTTGCTAGAATCTGTAGCTTTCCATAACTTCAGTAGCTACAGTATTCCTTCAAGGACAGATGAGTACCGACACACCAGACCTGGAACAAATGACAATTCAGGTGGTGCTACTGCACCATGTGTCCAGTGCAACATCTTATGAATGCCATGTTATGAGTAGCAACTGTAAAAAACCCTCTCTCATTCATTAATAATCTTTGGGGTTTTGTTGATAAATAGAAATTTTAGCTCTGTGCAGTTAATCAAGGAAATTCTTACCAAGTTGAATACAAAATTGTTACCAGAGATAGCATACATAGATATCCAGCAGGAACACAAGATGACCAATAGTCACCAGTTGCTACAATTTTCTCATTACATCAGAATACGTGAGTAGCAACCAATTTTTTTTTTCATATTGCCTTTCAACACAGTGGTAGTAAAGACATTTTAAACTTCTCTTGTCTTCGGTATTCAGAATGGGCTGGGCATGGTAGGTTACTGTGACTCCATCTTGACATTTTTAATGGAAAATATTTTATAGCTAATTCTGAAAGAATTTGAAAATTTCTATATTTATTTTCAACACTTCATGGTGGTCACCTTGCCAAGAAATGGGAATTTACTTCTGCAGGAGATACTTTGCTCATAAGCAATTGGCAGATTTGCAATTAGTTATATTTTGCCTTGGTATTTAGTCATAGTACCTGGTTCTCCTTAAAGACAAAAAGAGGAAACTGGAGGCTGCTTCCTCTCTCAGAGGCAGGGTAATATTACCAAGTTGGCAAGAAGTATCTATTCTTGTCCATATCAGCATCCAGCTCCCATATCTACTGGGACTCTAAAGATACCAAGAACTGCTACTTCATACTGCAGCAGTTCCCACTTTGTGGCTGGACAGATGGATTTTTTGGTTTGTGGAGGGGAGGAAAAATAAATAATTTTTCACTCAGTGAGTGTTTGGTATAGATATATATATACTCCTATAGACACATTTCAAACTTCATAACAGTGAAAATCTAAAAAATCCTTAATTTTTATTTTTTTTTTGCTATGTTACCCTTTTACACACTTGCCTGAAGGTAGCCTTCTGCAATCTGGTTTACATTCATGCACCACTAAATACATGAGGATGTAGTGATTCATCTCATGTAACTTTGGTTGTCTATTGCTTAGTTGCTTTGGCTACCTGTGGCTTACTTTGGAATCACTTCAGAGACCAGATGGCTTTAAGGTACAATTTATTTGAACTACTTTAGATATTGGATTTAGCCAATGTGAGTAGCTCATCCACAGCTGCCTATAGTGAAGCTGTCTGCAGCTGTGTTAAATCAGTCCTACTCATGAATTTCACTCAGTACCTGTATCCTGAAACGAGTGCCTGAAATCAAGGGTGAAAATCCCTTAGGTTTTGGGTACAGTTCTGCCCCATTTTGTCTTTGAGAAGAAATGGATGTGTTTGCAGGTATTTTAAACGCATGGTGGGCTTTTACCTTCCCAAGATTTAAGATAGCACCTTAGAGTCATTAAATATGTGTATTGAGTTGCTCCTGTTCACTGACCTGTTTGAAATTAAAATTAAGTTAGTGTGATACGGCTGGAGATGTAACATTCTTCTGCAGGTTTGAAATTGTAGAGGTAATTGTTTTATTAAAATATTTGCTCTTTTGCTCCCTACAAGGTTTTTGATGGCCTGGAAGTCATTGTATAGCACCATGCTAGCCGTTAGAGCTTTGATTTCCACAATGCCTTTCTTTATTTAATAGGCCTGAAATATTGATTAACATTTACAGATTCAATTCCAAGCACTTGCCAGAGGTTACAGAGAGCCAGAGAGAGCTGGTTGTGCCAGTCAAATTCTGAGGTGTAATGAAATCCCCTACTGTGCCTGTCAACTTATCCCGTGTACAGGTCATTTCCCACAAGGTCTGCAGTGTTGAAAGAAGCAGTTTTCACTTGAAACATTTCATAGGCAAAGGGAAAATATGTCTCCAGCATTGTATGTTTTATCCCTTTGTCTAATATTGAATAGGCTCATTGCTTCACACAATTTTTGCCCCCAAAGCTTTCTGAGTCAATAGAAGAATGTTTCAGGTGGGCACAAGCCAAGATTCTCAGTGTAAATGCTTTATTGCTGTTGTCAAGGAATTTCACAGTAACTAAGGCCAGAGACAGAAAAATCTCAAAAGGACTGGAATCTCAATTAATTTTAGTTAAGTATGGGTGATTCTTTTATTCTTCCAAATATTACAAAGCTCCCTTTGAAAGATACTTGCATCCTTTTCCAAAAATGTCTTCTTTCTTAATTTGTTTCAAGATGAAAATTTTCCTTCAAATTAAAACTCTCTTACTGGTTTCAATCCAAATAGAATCTATTCTATTCCATCCAAGACTTTATCTGATTTTTTTTTTCATGATCAGGATGCTTTTTTCTTATTGCCTACAGAGAAGAAAACAAACATGCAGAAAAATAGTTTGTTTTTGTAGGGTTTCAGTATTGATTTCACTGTTACATTTTAAATATCTGTTTTCGAAGAAAGATATCTTGTTTTTTTAGTGATCTGGTGAAGGTCTTTGTGGTAATGTGTGATGAAAATTTTGTGTAGATTAACAGTGGTCCCCAGAACAGTAATGCTGCTTGCAGAATCTAATTCTGGATTGATTATAACAAGAGTCTTTATGCTAGAAAATGAAAGTTGCTCACCCTAATCTGTCATGGAAGGCAATTTTGTCTCAAGATCAAATTTCTGAAAGGTGCAATAAAGGAGTATTGCTGTTTTCCCTTTGTTCCTCTAACAAAGGGGACACGTATATTCAAGCCAGTGAATGTTTCCAGCACCATGTCTTGACCTGAAACCAAAATGCTAGCTTTGATTTACAATTTTATAGCTGGCTTTGGCTACCTTCTTCGCCAGCTTAGTTTGTAAGGGGACATTTGACACTGATGCATGGCTGAATAGAACTACTGATAAATTCAAAGAAAATTTTTCAGTATTTGCTGAGTATGTTGAAAGAAGAGGGAAAATATCCATCTGAGAATGATGTACTAGATATTTTAAACATGAGTGGCACTGGTTCAGGAGGAATCAAGTCCACTAATTTAATTGAAAATTTCTAGCTATCTAAATGCAATGGATATTGCACAAAGGTAAGGGAGCTTTCCATCACAAATGGGTGATGAGGAAAATTCTACTGTTTGGCATTGTGCAGAAAGTGCACTTTTTCTCCCTCAAACGTGTCTTTATTTATTTATTACCTAGGAGCTTTGCAGTAAGATAAGTTGTAAACAAGCAGACCAAATAAATAGTTCACTACCAGAGATTTGTTTCCCATCACCAGGAACAGAAAAGATTCTATGATTCTGTGAATGAGTATCACTGTTCTGCCCTCCCCCGGCCAGGTTAGCAACTAAATGTGTGCAGCTGTGGTAGTTAACTTTCAGAAAATGAAGTTACTTAGACAAGGCTTAGCTGAAAAGCTAGAAAATCAATTCTGCTTTAGCTCAAACCAGACCATTCTGCTGCAGTGAAACACGAGCTACAAGACTGCCTTGACTTGTAAAATGCATCAATTCTAATTCATACAGCAATGCTAAGAAACTGTGATCTGTGTGATCCTTCGTTTCAGCCATTATTCTCAAAATTCTGCATTCTTCACTGTGATATGTCTCAAACGAACTTTGCTGGAAAAGGTATTGAAAGGAACTTCTTTCCAGTAGCCAGCATACTCAAGGTTAATATATAAAATTCCAATGATCCATTAGTGATTCCTAGGGGAAGGATCCCACTTAAGATTAAAGAATCTATATTTAGGCGTTTGTATGTGAGCTGAGTATTGAATTTCCTGATAGGTACAGTCAACAGACATCGTATCTGGAGTACTATTTAGCTGACCAGCCACTAAGAGTAGAATTCAACTGTTTAAGATTTCTTAAGTTTAAATATCTGGAGCCTTTTGAAATGCCTAAGGCATTTCTACTGGACTGACACATGTAATGTACGATTTATGGAAGACAACATCATCGAGAAGCAGCAGCTACTGGCCAAGCAATATATTTCTCAGAATCTAAAATGACACAAGACTCTATTTAGGAAACTGGATGCCACCCCAGATAACTAATTCAGGGTGAGCTGATAATCTGAGCAACACAGATATCTCTGCTTTCCTGTAGGGAGACATCCTAGAGCATTTGAGACATTTACATAGGTAGGACAAACATGACACAGACCTGTAGGAGACACAAACCCTACTGAAAATGGAACTGTGAGCAAAGTGGGATCCGCAGGGAAACCTCAATGGCAAGAGACACATTCATTTAGGAAAATTAACTGAGATCTAGAATCATTGACTGTCTTAATTACATTTCCTTTAACTATTCTAGGTGATTAGACACTTGGCAGATATGTAGATATCTGCAGGCAAACTGTTTTGGGACTTCGGTGTTTCGTCATGTCAATAGAGGTCCTGAGATTTCTCAGAGTGCCATATCTGAAGTACCTCAGGATCAGATTGGCAATAAGAAGTGGTTTTATGGATCCAGAAGTCTATAATGGACTCTAAGTCAATATAAAATCCAAGCTACTCTAACTCCATTCTCTGTCAAGAGAAGAATTACTCAGAACAAGTTTTCTTACCTATAGACACTTTTTGCCCATTCAGTGTTTTCAGAAAAGATGACAATTTCTCCCTTTGCTGAAGATGTGTGTGCAGAAGGAAGACTTCTCTGCTCCTCTACCTGCTGGGTCCAGATCTCATGCACCCTCCATCTCACTGCTACAATCAACATACAGCAACAGATAATCTGTGAATTTTGAAATCAATCAATCAATCAATCAACAAGAGTTACCTTGCGTATCATAGAAACATTGGAATCATAGAATATCTCAAGTTGAAAAGGACTTGTATGGATCCTCAAGTCCAACTCCCTGTTTCTCACAAGACCATCTAAAACCAAACTATATGACTAAGAGCATTTTCCATACTCTTTGAACTGTGACAGGCTTGATGTCATGAAAACTTCCCTGGGGAGCCTGTTCCAGTGACGAACTGCCCACTCAGTGAACAACATTTTCTTAATGTCCAGTCTGATCTTCCCCTGATGCAGCTTTATTCTATTTCCTCGTGTCCTATTGTTGGTCACCAGAGAATCAGCTGCTCTCAGCTCTCCACTGCCCTCCTTCAGGAAGGTGTAGACTGTAATGAGGCTGCCCCTCAGCCTTCTGTTCTCCAAGCTGAACAAGCCCAGTGACCTTGCCAGCTCCTCATATGTCCTGTCTTCAAGACCTTTCACCATCTTGGTTTCTGTCTTCTGGACACAGTCTAATATTTTGATGTCCTTCTTCTATTGAGACACCCAAAACTACACACAGGACTCAAGGTGGGACATGTATTGGCAGAGAAAGGCAAGTCTGATATCTCGTATAACCGACACTATTGTCCTGCTTCCCTGTTTTTCCTCCCTGATTGTCACTCCTTGTTTCATAATCTGTCAGCTGGCTCCCCACTCCTTTTTTGCTAAGTTACTCTTGAAAAATTTGGCAATAGGTTGTAATGGTTGTGCTCCTCTCATCAATGCATCCTTACCTCCTTGTTAGTAGTCTAGTGGTCTTACTCAGAGAGTAAATAAGTCTGCTGGGTGAAACTTAAATCTGTTCTCTGTGTGGTGTGGAGACCCTTGGGCAGAGACAGTTTATGGCCATCAGAACTTGCTCATTTGTTTGGGTTCCTCACACCTCAGATCATCTTCACCTTTCTTCTAGGGTGGCTAGGATTTTCCCTTTTGTTTCTGCTTCCCAGTTCTCTGCTCTCCTCATCTCTAAATAAACCCAAAGAGAATTTTCTTAGAAAACTGCAAAATGCAGAGTTCAGTCTCATCTCAGCTTGATGGAAGACCTTGACCAAAAGGATCTCTGTAACTCTGTAATCCTCTTCAGATTAATTGAATTTCTTGGTATGACCACTTACATTAATCAAGGGAGGCTGCTATTTCAATATTGATATCATTTTGCTCTATATAAAGTAGTTAAATATGAATTAGTATGAGATACGTGACTTATATATGACTTCCTCTTGGGAAGTCCGATCAGCAGAAGGATGGAAGGATTTTCATTTGTTTTTTTTTTTCTGTAGTGCATTGAAAATTTCATTAATGCAAGTGGAGGAAAGCAATAAGAAACTGAGAACGGGTGACTTCAGCACACTTGACTGCAAGGGCAGGCTATTTTCCTAAGTGGAGGAACAGGCTGTTTCAGGTTAGTAAAGAAGGAAAGTGAAAGGAAATATATAATATACTGAACTTGCAAGTGAAAGACAGGACTCAGCTACTCTCCGTTTTCTGATTCAGGCGTTCATTTTAAAAGCAAAACACTGTGCTTCTAGATGAGGCAAGCCTTTTGTTTGACTTTAAACAAGAAAGAAAAAAAAATTATCTCAGTTCAGATCAACTCAAACATTGTATTTTTTCTTAAAAGGGATAAACAGAAAAAGCAATAGCTAACAGAGTCCTAATGAAAAAAAGATAGACTCAGATGAAATTGAATTCGAACAGAATGCCTGTGCCTAACTCCCTTCTCACTTGAACAATCTGGGTCACAGTTATTGTCTTCTGACTTTACTATGCATTGGCTTCTAGTGGTATCTTTCCAGAGAGTCTTTGACAACTCACTCCCACACCATTGCATACTCATCTTCATTTCTCACAGCAGTGTTTCAGTTGTGTGCCTCTACTTCCAGCTACAATGTTTTATTTTTCATACCATTTTTATATCTGCTTTCTTATATTTTCTTTTCCTTAGGAAAATAAGTTGTATTGACTTTGATTAAGCTTGGCTAGGCTCCAGAGCCTCGAATTTTATTTTTATGAAGAAAATAATTGCTCTCCAAGTTGCATTTCTTGATTCTTGCTAAATTTGCCACACTACTGCCAACATGAGTGTAACCCCCTCTGGTTAAATCATTGTCTTTTTAGAATACCTTTGTAGTATTAAATCCAAACCTGTAACACTTTCATCACGTTGACATAACATCAACCCAACATGCCCCTGACTGCAGCAATGCTGGGGGCAAGAATTCTAAATTTTTGCTGTAGGCTAAATTTTAAAAAAAGGTTTTAGCAGCTGTGATTGGTCATATCTCGTACAAATCAACTATTAAACAAGTTGCTTTTAATTAGATGTATGCAGGACTGGGGACAACACTGAACATGATCAGGAGAAATCTCTGCTGCGACCAGGAATAACACTAGCATTTGCATTTACTGGTCTGTAATTGTGACACCCTACATGAGGATCTCAATTTTCCATTTTCCTTATGTTAGCCACACTTTAAGCTCACTTAACCTCTCTGCCACCCAACAAAATGCTATGTTGATTTCTTGCTGAAGCTGTGAAAGTCTTCTCTTTCTCTGTGTTTTTGCCATAATCTTTTAAACAGCCTCCTCCTTCTCTATATTTTCTGAGTCTAATCATCACCCTTCTTTGATTAACTAAGTAAAAATTGAAATTTGTTTTGGGGGTTTGGGGTTTTTTTAAGCTTTAATGTAAATCATCTGGAGATTGAGAAGCACAGATCCTATTGACTTCTGTGGTGTTGCTTCTGAACATCTCCCTCTGGGTGCCTCAAATAGCATTTACACTGTAAAAACTTAAGTTGAAGTGAAGATGTAAAACAAATGCTGAACACCCACAGGTTCTTTCAGCTTTAGTAGTTATTGCAGGTGCTTTAGCACTTCTAAAATTTGCAAATTTTTACTCAATTTGGAAAGGTCAACACATTTGCAAAAGTGAAGTCTCCACCCTGAAGAGATCTGTGTTGCAATAAATGTGTTACCAAGGGAAAAAGAAGATGGAGACCTGAAGATACCTGTCTAATTTCAGCCTTTCATCACAAGAACCCTTCCTTTAATGTTTCATGATAAATTCAATCTATCACTGACCTAAAGCAGAAGCAAGGAATTAGTATGTTCAGGACCAGACAGAGCTGGAGGTTCCTTTTTACATGACTCACGGTGACTTTACAGATTGTAAAAGTGTGTGGTGCAATCAAGGTGCCTGAGAAATTTACTTCACTTTGAGCAAGGGAAAGGTACACACGGCTGGCTTAAAAGGTCCTCTTGGAGTTTTTCCATTTACTGCCATCAAATGAGATTAAACACTGAATCCTGAAAGAGATTTTGAAATTCCAAATGAGCTGTTATGTGTTCAGTTAAAAAAAAAAGTCAAAGCATCTACACCTAATTAAGATCTGACTCTCTAGAAACTCAATAGTAATTTAAATTGTCATTTGGTGATCTGTTTTTACATGTATAGGAAGCTAACTTAGCATTTTAACTTCTACATGAGGTGTTTATATGGATTCCTCCTTTTTTTTACTATTATCATTTTATGACAGGCCATATGTTAAAGCATATGGATTTTCGGACATATGACTTCAATCTTCTGAAAGCCAAGTAAGAAATGTGAGAACACTTCACAAGGTTAAAATGAAGGTAGGACAAATCCCAAAAGGCTTCTTCCCAAGTGGTGAGTCTGGGCCTATTTTATAGCAGAGGGAAGAAAAATCTTTTCTTGAAAAGACATGTTCTAATTGAACATGAGCTAAAGTTAGCTTTGGGCTAGCTTTTTTATTTTTCCTGTCTTATCTTAGCAGAGGATTATATGCATTATCAAAATTGTACCAGAGTTTTCATTGAAATGAATGTTGGACTTATTGGTATCAGTTGCTTAAACTCCTTGAGTACCTGTTCACAACCAAAAGAAGGTCAGAAGTTCAGTATTGCTAAGCCAGGAGTTCAGGCATTGCCTAAAGATAAATGTGGCTTAAACATAACATGTATGGGGCATTTTAGTTTGTCTTTTGACTTGTTGAGACCCCAGGAGCTCACATTTTCCAAGTTCTCCCTTGTATCCCAGAGAGCCAAGAAACTTAGTTCCTTTGAAATGAAAACTGAGAAGCAGCAGCTTATGTAAAAAGAGGATGAATTTCATAACGTTCAGGATGAACTCTTGAGATACGACAGTGTTGTGATCTGGACCTTTGTGAGAACAACCATAGAAGAATAGTCTCATCTCCTTTATCTCAGAAGAAGGACTGAAGTTCTCTGAGAGAAAGTAGTGTCACAAAATAACAAAGAAGCCTTCAAAGATGATTCTCTCACCTCCATGGAAACTTCTGCACTCCTTGAAAGGGAAGCTTTGTGCTGTTTCTTTTCACACCATGCTTTTAACAAATACTGCAGTGAAGGCAATTCTGACGGAAATGTACAAACATATAATTTTAACAAGAAGAAGTAATAACTTTAGAACTAAATAAGAAGTCAAAAAGTCCCCAAATGACTGCCTCAATACTAGACAATATATGAATGTAAATTTAACTTTATACATCTTCATATCTCTTACATATTTGTTTCACTCAGATATTCCAGGGGTCTGAAACCCATGATTATGAAAGCTAGCTGAAATTTCTATAACAAATTATATTTTGTAGTCAAGAAATTTACTTTGTATTATGAATAATTTCTCTTTATTTACTGATGGAAAATATTATTTTCCAACCTATTTATGAAAAATGATAAAACTTTTGATAGAAGCAAACTTTGTAAAATTTTTTCTATCCATATTTTTCCTAATTTTAAGGTAGAAAAAAAAGAAAACATAAAAGGGAAAAGAATAAAGGGTTAGAGGTGGGAGGGGGGAGTTAGAAGACTGTGCTGAAAATTCCAAAATTTCTGTACAGAGGCCATTTCATTCTATCTTTGTCCCTTAATTTCTTCCTAGTCAGTAGTGAGGCCCAAATTACAGATCATTTATATTTTATTAATATTCACTATTCCTTATTTTGACAAAACACTGATAAAAGTTGTTTGCTGAAGAAAAGCATTAATATTAATAAGTGAATAATGAGTTCACTTAAGACTTTCATTATCTGTACATTCATAAGTTTGAAAGATGAATATGATAGCTGAGCAAAAAATATTCCTAATTATGTTCTCAGCTTAATCACCAAAACAGCATAGCTTTTTCTAGAGATGCACAAAAAGCAGAAATCAAAATATCAGCCTTGAGTTTAAGAGTGGACCTGAAATCTAACCTCAGATTCATTGCTTAGCTCTAGCTCTACTCTTTATCATGTCATAACTTTCTAAATATTTGTTGAAAGAGCTCTTGTGAGTTCTTATGTTTGTTGCAAAAGACTGGCCTCACTTATTCCAGTAAGGGAAAACATTGCCCTCACTGTAAACAAAAAGCAGCTGGACTGTGCTGATGAGCTCCAGTGAGAACACAGTTTATGCGCATTTTGCTGTAGGTAGGCTTTTGTGTATTGTCTGCCTCTCCAGCAGAGTTTTGTTTTATCTTGGAGGCAGTACTCTCCACACTAAAATGCATGCAAATAGTCTTCCCACGAGATCTTTCTTACAAAAAAAAATGATTGCAGCACAAAACAGAACAGTCACTAACTTACTAAGCTGCCCTAAAATTAGTCTAAAAACCAGCTGAGGACTGAAGAACTGGACTGGGCAAGTGATGACCACTGAGGGCTGAGATAACTCCCTCAGGAGTTTCCAGGATAGCAAAGTCTACCCTATGAATATTTTCTTCTCATCCCTTTCATGCTTTGGAAATTGAATTACACTATACTTTTTACAGGAAGAAAGAAACAAAACTAAACCAGAGCCTTCCAAAAAGCAGTTTTACTGTACATTTGAGGACAAAAATAATAAAACCAACTCAGTATTCAGTGCCAAGTAAAGTCAGGAAGATCATTCTCTTCGATGTTTTGATTGAGTCTATTAGGCCCTCTTCATTATAAAACTTCCTGTATTGTTCACAGTGGGAAACATGATTCCAGAGTAACTTGTCTGATGGATCTGTTCTTGTTTAGCAGCATGAAAATCAATTTTTAGATTAACATAGTAGCTAAAACAGTTGAAACCACTGAATGATGCTTTGCCTATTACAAGTTTATGTCTGCGGAATGTAAATTTTGACGTATTTTTTCTTTACTTGGAGGTATCTAACTGCCAGATCAACTGGAAACTTGAGTTAGTCCAACTCAGCTCTACTTACTCTTTTAAAATACCTATCCATCATCTGTAGAAGATTTGTACAATTACTGCAGTTAACTTGCATGTCTTGTTTCAATGTGAAAAGATTGGTGAGATTAATCTGTATATCTATGTCTATTCTAACTAACATTCTGAAAAGATGAATTTATGTATTTCCAAAAAAATGCTTTTAATTTCCTTTATATGATACAGTTTTTTTTTCCAGTGGGCCACGTGACTGTTTCAGAGGGTTAGTTCAATCGCCAAATAGTCCTTTGGCCACAAGGAAGATTATGTTCTGATTTATGGCTTAAGTGAAATGCTCTCCAATTGCCTTCCAGTATGATCAGTTGTTAGGTAAAACAGGCAAGAGTAAGGTATTTTGTTTTAACCGATTATTTTTACCTTTTCTTTTCTGAGCTGGAGTTAATACGAAAGAAGTTCAAAATGAAGGCACTTATATTTCGAGGAACAAAACAAAGAGATATTATAATAGCATATATGAGCCACATTTACCCTGAAGCATTTACCATAAAGTTCAGTTTATTTTTTTATTGTATCATTCTGACAGCTGTGAATAGGAAAAGTGAACATATTGGGATTGTCACTGGGAACTACCATTTGCATCTTTTGATACATGTGGGAGAGAGAGTATTAGAAAAAGTACCAACATCTGTGTGCTCACATAGGCACGTAGAGCCAGAGAGCTCCCTTAGTTACATTTCATTTTAAAGTCAAGACAAAACAGCTAAACCAGCTCTGGGTTTTTTTATAGGGAATTTTCTATCACCACCTATGAGTGAAAATATAAAACTGCAAATTATTCTTCTGTGCATAATAAAGGAAAGGTAAGTGATGGCTGTAGTTCAGTTACTTCACAACATTTATATTCGTATGTGAGGTGAAACCAACTATGATCTTTCATCTCTGAAGGAGATACATCAGTTTTTAGCACATGTGAAGTTTAGTCATTTACTTGGTTTGACTTGTATCATGAATTTTGAGATTTATTTCAGTACTTCTACTGTCCTGTCCTAACTGAAGCCAAAATGTGGTTGTGGAATAGTCAAAAATAGAGACAAGCTTGTGTTTTGGATGGTGCATTCTGTGTAGAAATATGGTTAATCTCAGACTCCGGTACCTACACTGTATTTCCAGATTACGAGATCAAAGATATAGGTAGAGATTTAATGGCAACTGATGCAAGAGGGGAGGAGGAAACACAGATGAAGGTTTTCTAAAATTCAGATGAAGGCTGAAAGTGGGATAGACCAGAAAATCTGACTGAATGTAAAACAATAAAATCTAGATTCCTCGAATAATGGAGATAGGAGAGGACTGGAGATGGGTCAGGATGTGCTGGATGACAGCATCGAGAAGAAATGCATAGGTCTGATAAACTTACACAGTTCATAGGGTCACAGGGTAGAAAGAAGTGAATCCTGTGAGATGGCAGCAGCAGGACTAGAGGAAGAGTAAGGAAATTGAAGACAACATAAGATGTGTTGAGACACTACTTAAGAATTCAGGAAAGCTGGATATCATACTTATCTGAACTACAAGCATCCTATGTGACTGAAAAAAAGATAAAAAGGACTAAAAATGTAAAATAACTACGGGCCAAATTCATGGAAAGAGTCCTAGTGGGAGTCATTTAATGAATGAAACATTTCAGCAGAAACATCTTTGAGCTAGTCTCCCAAGCTTCTGAATAGTCATTGAGGAAAAGTAGATGTAAGGTGTGAATCATCTGTGAACATTTGGTCTGATAAAACTGCAGTGTCTAAGAGGGGAGTCAAGGGTGACTATCTCACATGGGGACTCTTGAAGCAGTTACACAGCCACCTCCTTTTAAGAATGGAGAGAAATCAGCACTGCTAGCACATGATTCATTCCGGCTATCCCAAGCACTTTTTTAAATTGCCTTCTGGAATTGCCTTTTATTTCTTTACTTCAGGATAAACTCAGTCTGTTATTCCTGAATGATTATCAGCCTTCGATAACTCACACTTCCATGTCTAAATTCAGGTGAGATGAATCCTACTCATGAAATGTGAGTTGGCAACGGATTCCTTCCTGCAGGGCAATTAGTTACCAAAGGTCTAGAAATCAACAAGGCTGAAGGTTTACATTACAATTCTTCATTCAGCTTTTTCTCCTGTCTGCTTTAGGTAGATTGTCATCTAACATACCAGTGCTGTGAGTGCAGTTTTGGATGGATGCGTCTCCCGATGCACAACAGAGAGGCGATGCTACGGAGCTGCCTAAACGATAAGTGTTTTTGCAGTTCAGGACAAATTGCTGGGGCTCCAGCCTACACTACCCCTGTGCCTCAGTTCTTGGTGGTAGGACTGCCTCATTTCACAGTAAAAATTAAGATATGGAGATTTCTATCTGTGAGGGAAGGAGGACAAAGGCTGCAGTAGAAGTCACAAGTAAAATGCCACAGTCTAAAAGTCTGAGCAGTTCATTTAAGGACATAGTGAAGATGAAGCTAGGTAGACAGTGGCAATGATTATGAAATGATTATAATAAAGTGTTCATATGCATATGAATCATAGAATCATAGAATTGCCTGGTTGGAAAAGACCTCTTGAGATCATCGAGTACAACCGTACCTGTCCACTAACTAAACCATGTCCCTAAGGAACTCATCTACCCATTTTTAAAACACCTTCAGGGATGGTGACTCAACCACCTCCCTGGGCAGCCTGTTCCAATGCCTGATAACCTTTTCAGTGAATAAAATTTTCCTGATGTCTAGTCTGAATCACCCCTGGCACAACTTATGGCCATTTCCTCTCCGTCCCTGACACTTGCGAGAGGAAACCAGCACCCACCTCGCCATAATCTCCTTTCAGGTAGTTGTAGACAGTGATGAGGTCTCTCCTCAGCCTCCTCTTCTCCAGGCTGAACAACTCCAGTTCCCTCAGCTGCTCCTCGTAGGACTTGTTCTCCAGACCCCTCACCAGCCTCGCTCCATGCTTGTCTTGGTCTGTGCCGTGGATTTTCTCTGTGCTTCTCAACAGGGCATAGAAAGCCTCTTGGAAATGGTGGGCACTCTGCTTATACAGCATTAGCCTAAAAGGAACGTTCGTTTAAAGGTATTTTTATTTATCCTCTTTACCATTAAGGATACAGAGAGAGCTTTCAGAAGACAAAAAGAGCCTTTTATTAGGTCCAAGAGGACTCAGCACGTCTAGTTTGTTTTGTTTTGTTTTTTTGCTTTGCACTATTGAATGGAGGTATAGAATATGAATGTTATATTGCATGATACATATTAAAGGAATCACAGGTTAGAAGAGATATCTGGAGAACAAGCTTTTTGCTCAAGCATAGCAACCTACAGGCTACTGCTCAGGACCACGTCTAGATGGCTTTTTGGATATCTCTAAGGTGGGAGCCTCCATGGCCTAATTGGGAAGCTTTTCCAGTGCTCAGTAATACAGAAAAAAAAATAAAATCCTTATGTCCAGAGGGAAACTCCTTTGTTCTGCTTTTACACCCATTGCCTCTGGTCCTATCACTGGGCACCAAATGGCAAGCACACTCTCTGAAACGATATACTTCTTTACATAGTCGTTTCCTTTTCATAGCAAATATGCCAGTTATCTGAAAATTTACTCTTTCTTATAGTATGTGTTTCATGTGAATATAATATTTATCACAAGTCAGACAAATATGCCCAAAATATTAAGGAAAAGTGTATTTTTTGAAAATCTGGATGGAGCGTAGGAAATATTTATCATTTCATATTTATTTTAGTAGCATTGTTGGTAAATGTTTTAATTAAAGAATTTCACAAATCAGTCAGATGAGATGAGAAATAAAACCTTTTTTTCTGTGATTTTTATTGTCCCTATTTTAATTTTTGCCTAACTCTTCTATTCCTCTGATCATCTGTGAAAGACATGCCTCAGAATATAAAAGCCTGAAGGGAACAATAGAAGAAAGCCTAATGCATTCTTTAGGTGCTCATTTTCAAATGCTACTGCAGTATCTTTAGGACCTGAACTAAGGCAAATAATTTAAACATCAGAGTTTTAGTTTTAATCACTTACTGATTAGTAGAGATGTTTAGGAGTTTGGTATATAAGATTGACAGAATTTTCAGAGACTCATTCTCTGTAAGAATAGCCTCTTAAATAGGCCCTACTGGACAATCAAGAACTTATATTTCCAGTAGATTTTTTTGTACTGAGAGAAGATCTGTTACTTAAAACAAATTTCTTTTGGTGTTCGATATACCATTAAAAAGGTACATTTAAAACTTATGCAAGACTCAGAGTATTTCTACAGCACTGAAAAGATAATGGAATCTATCTTAATTTGAGTGAAAGTTTGTAAAAGATCTAACAAGAGACTTCAATAGGTTTTCCAGAAAGCAAAAGAAATTTAACTATGCAGATCCTAGAAGCAAAAAAAAATGTGCACAAAGATCTGTTTAATACTCTTCAGTTCATCAAATACGGCTATACCACTAATCCAGGTAAAATACAGGCTATATTTTAAATGATTAATTTGCAGTCTAAAGTGGTTATCTTGAGATTTTTGAGGACAAAATAAAACATGGAAAATTTCACTCAAGGCAGATGTGATATCAATAAAGCCTTCAGGGAAAAACTGGAAATTTGCATGACCTTGCATCAAAAGGACAATTTTTAGATACATGAATAGCTAAAATTGCTCTGACTACTCATAAGACTTTAAATTTTTCTATCTGCATACAGTGTTAGAGTGAATGTGTGCTGTATGCAGTATTTGCTGTGAATTGTATTTACATCTTAATCCCTAATTTAACAAGCCTGAAACTCACACTGAAAACTGGAGATTCTAGTGTTTCTTTGCTTAGCTTGGTGCCAAAAATAGCCATAAAAGTTTAAAGAGGAAAATGGGCCTAGAAACTGGACACAAATCACTCAAAACTTCTTTTAAGCAATTTAAAGCTGGGTATTTGGTGGATACTAAGTGGTTGAATTGACTATCCAAACTGAGGGTTAGCTTGCAGTCTTTAGAGCAGATTAGAATTATATATAAAACTATGATCAAGCTGAGAACTTATGGTGCCAAGGATAAATTGTCAAAATTATTAGACTTCCATTCTAACAATGACACAGGCTGAGATTTTCAGAGGCAGTTACACGGCTAAAGCAGCACACTCCTGTTGCCTAAAATTTTCAAAAGCCCTGCAGCTTACACCTCCTAGGAAAATGCTTAGGTTCCTAGTTTTCTCCTAAACACAAATGATACGAAAAGATCTATTTTTTTCATTAATAAAACTCAGTCTCTTAGAAACTTCAGGTTCTTTTGAAATAAACCTTCCAACTCTCATCTAATATTTAATAAGATGATGTTAGTGATGTTCATGAGACTCAAAACTTGTTTTATTACTCCAACATACCTAGCTGCAGGAATCCTGTTATGCAAGGACTGATTTTTTTCAGTAAAAGTTAGCTTCTGATCCTTTTGCTCCAGAAAATAACCCTAAAAATGTAAAACAAAGCATTGGACCTCGTTTTCCAAGAAGGGTACAGATTTATCATTGGTCAGAGTCTGAGGTTATTGATACTGAGCTCCTCTGATGCTCAAAAAGAAACCCAGAGGTTGTTTTTATAGTGAAGACCGTGGAGATCAGTTACTGTGTCAATAAGCAACACAGAATGAATCAAACAGAATGCCTGTATGATACAAATACCTTGAAATCAGCAGAAATGTCATTCCAAAAAATGAAGACCCAGTTTTGCACAACTGAAATAAACAATTTTACATGAATAGCCCAAAGGGAAAGATGGGTTACAAAACCATCTTTATCTGCTTTTTCTCTTGGCTTTTCAGCTGGCTTATGTTTTCTAACTCTTTTTCTCTCTTAGTCCTGACTCAATCAGGCAACTTGCTTATTAAGTAAACAGCCTTCAGAAAAGCTAGTCTGAGGAATGCAGATCCATTAGGTTAAAATATGGAGCAAGAAAAACTTGAGAACCAATGATCAGAGATCTAAGAATACAAATGCATGAATACATTTTCTGATTTAAATATGTTACTGTTATTAGCATCATTATTCATCTTCCAGTAGCTTCAGAACAAACGTCTCACTGCAGTAAACTTTCATAGGCATAAACATTCATTCTGCCCTAAATAACTCCCAGTGTAACTGAATGTTAGTAATATAAAACACTTACCAGGAAATGAGACTGACTCATACAGAGAGTCCACTCCCTTTGTGACAGGTGGGTTCCAGCTTGGTTTTTAAGTTGGAAAAATGTTCTTTGTGTTGATATTTGGTTTTCTGGAAGACTGTTTTTTAACACGCTCCCCTGCAGTGATGGTTGCCAAAAACTTCTCTTTTCTCTATTCAGCACTCAGCTTAATGATTCTGTTCCACAACAGTCTTCAAAGCTTTTTCCATAAGAGGAGGAAAGATCTGACCCCCTGACTTCCCCTGCAAAGGCCCATGTTGCTGCACAACTTGCGAGATGGGGGCAGCATAAGGATTGCGGTCCCCTACAGCAGCCAAATGAAGCTTCTCCAGTTCTACCACTCAGCCCTTGCCCCACATCATCCTTCTTTATCATAACTTTGAGAAGGAATCTACTGTCTTTGTGACGCAAAGTTAACATATTTTTTTTTGTCCAAGGCCTACAAAGCACGCTGGAAACAGAAAACATTTCAAAACATGCCTGGAGCATTGCTTTAGAAACAAGAAGACGCAAAATATCCCTGTGAGGCAGAACAATGCTATTATACTAATTTCACAGATGGATAAACTTGAATGCTACTGCATTCAAGGTAAAGAGCTAGATCCTGCTTGGTGCTGTGCTTTGATATTTTAGGGGATTAACCAGCACAAAGAGCCTTTTTGCCCTAGCAGGGAAGCTGAAAGAAAATCTATGCAACAAAATACAGTAGGAGTGCAGCTGTTAATGCATTTGCTCATGCAACACGTCCACAGAAGAGTGTGGTTTGTCAGCTAGAAGGCATGCTCATCTTTTCTGCTGACCTGCACAGGTAACAAAGAGCCCAATGCGCATTTCCCCAACGCTTATTCTTTTTTAAACAGCAGTAAAACAAGACCCATCTGCTCCATAACCCCTTTTCTTCCAAGTTCTCCGTCTGCTGGCGTAAGTCCAAAGCAGATGTTGCCTCTGCTCTGCTCCTTTCACCCTCACCTCACTAGCAGAGCAGGATTTGCCCAGAATAACCTTTCTCAAGCACACATAGCACCCAGATGGCCTCATGGCCATGCTCAGATCTCTACCTACTTCCCTTCCCTGAATATTAATGCATATCCTCTGTAAGAGTCTGCACTTTGGCAGGCTGAAGGATGTTTTTCATCTGCTAGGCAAGAGGATTCCTGCTTTTTCACTTTGCATGTGAAATTTTTAATTGTCTAGTTGAGAAAAGGTGGCAGCTGACAATTGTTTTGTTCAGACTCACAGAGCTGATAATGCTCTGTCCATGAAACTGGGGCTGTTAATGATTCACGAGCCAATATTTCCTCACACTCGATTGTGCACAGTATACTTCATAATTTAGGTTTGTCATTTTCATTTTTCAGAGGGGAAAAAACCCATAAACCCTCTCTTTTTTCATGGTAGATTTCTCTATAAGTGTGTAATTACATCTTGATGTTCCTTGTGATTTGTGCCTTGTTCAGTCCATTGAAATCCTCTTTTAATATATTTTCATAAAATATTTTCTTCTTTAGGAAAAAAAACCCACTTTTTCCATGTGACATACTGTGGGGGTACTCTTTTCTTATGTATGAGTACTTTACATTCATACAGGATGCTTCAAAGAGCTTTTGTTTCAAACAGATATTTTGACCATTAGATCCTGGGAATTATTGCAAGAGGAAGGAACTTGTAATTTCTGCAAGTGTCTGTCACTGCACTGTAAGGAAACATCTCCTTATCCATCTCAGGTCTGCACCACAGAGATGGTAGGAGTCTACCAGAAGGAGGCTTTCACATCCAACAGATATTTAATAATCAGACCTTCAATGTAAATACAAGGACTGTCTGCAAAATCATAGAGGAATGAACTAGCCCAAATCACACATAAAACAACTGCCGTGGCTTTGGCTCGGTGAATTAAGTGGCTGAAAGATAAAGTACTTCCAGTACATTAGCAAGCTTTGAAGACTTATTTTAGTATACATTATTGCTCATACAGAATATTTTTCTTAGTATAGCAGACCTAAACATAAAAAATGAACTGTTGGCTTTAGGTCTTCCCATTTTTTAGATGGCTGTGAAGTCCTATTCTCTATAATTACATTGTACAAAACTGTAACCAGAATCATCTTAAGGAATATATTATCTAAACAATCTATGAGATATAATCACTATTAGAAGAATAATTAATCTGACCACAATGGTCAGATTAACCTTTTTATTCCATGAGTGTAAAATAGAAACAAGGAAAGGCTCAGAGTTTGTCTATGGTTTGCAGCTCAATGTATCAGGAAATCAGACACAAAAGGTCATTTCAGCTGCCGAAGTAAAGAATATCAAAAACTATCTTGTAAAACCCCATATAGGTATGTTTCATATTTAGATGTATTTATATATAAATAAAACTTTAGTTTGCACTATTATTGCATCCTGATACAATAAATACAGAAAATTTACTCGTTATAACGAGCAAGCCAAGTCTAGAGACAAGGCTGCTTTCAATCACCTCATGGTGCATGTGCCTGGCTTTCCATTCTTTCCTGAAGTTTAGGCACTTTGCATGGTAGAACGGAAGAGATTTTTCTCAGTGGCTTTAAGCATGCACAGTCCAAACTTGCTACCAGCCAAAATTGGGAGCTTCAATTCTCTTAAACTTAGAAAATCTCAGACACTCATTTTCCTCTTCCTAAGGTACTTTTCCAGCCACGGGGCTATAAACTTGGAATAAATTTGACTAAAGAAGCAAACAGCTGCGACGTTAGCATGACTTTTTAACATAATTGTTGAAAAATCTCTCCTGAGAGACAGGGAACTGAATTGTAACCCTTGATAATGAAATAATTTCTGCGTCATAACCAATTACTGTCTCATGTGAATGACATTAGTGAAAGACTGAAGTTAAAACATTTTTGTACATATGTGGGTTTGGGTCAGATATGTAGAGAACAGAGCATATGTAGATGTATGCACTTCCCTCCAGTTTCACAAACCAAACAGGAAACTTCTTAGTTCTCACTCAAAATTACTTGTCAGAAGTTATCCAAACCCTGTGAGAACTTGTCCTCAGGCTTACACAATCATTCATATTCAATATTTGCTTAGCCTCAGTGACATTTCTCCATCTTTGTACCCTAAATACGATACATTGAAAGAAAAAAAAAGAAATCAGTATGCTAAGATACGTTTCTTAGGCACGAAACATCTCTCCATGGTACGTATACTAAAAGTCCTGTGAATATCATTATTGTTAGCGAATCTGTACTAAATGCATAGCTGATGCTCCCTTCTCTGTCAATTTTATGCTCTTAGAAATCAGCCATGCAAATACCATTCAGATGATTTGATTTAGCAAATCTGATCTGCCCTCTTCTAGAGGTAAACTGAAGAGTGTCTTAATAATTGTGAGGACTGTAATCCCCATTTCTAACTGAATGCATTTCATTACACAGAGGCAGTTAAATAATTCTGGACATACATTTCTTCATAAACTTGCCTCAGTTATTAAAAGCATTGAAATATTCCAAGGCAATTTTCCAAAGCGCTATCACTAAATTGTTGCTGTGACTGTTACACAATAAGGAAATACACAGAATATTATGTCAATTTAATAATTTTAAATTCATCTAACCTAGTTTTATCCAGTTAGACATCTACCCTGCCTATCTGGGGTTTCTCAACAGCGAAAGAGAGAGGGAGAGACATCTCCAGAGTGTGATTCATCCCTCCTATCTTAAATACCTATCTCATTTTGGAAGCTGATGTAATTTCTCCTAACTGTTAAACAGGGATGTCTTATTTCTAATCGGAATCCATCTAGTTTCAGCTTCCAGCTATTGGATCCTGACATGCTAGATTAGTGAGCTTTTTTCTGTAAAAAATATCTTCTCTGTGTGGATGAAGAGTGCAAGTAATCCACTGTTCAAAGACCTAAATAGATGGAAATTCCTAGTTTTCCAATACATGACATTATGGTACCTCTTTAAATAAGTCTTGAGAGATAATATTTCTTATCACTCCAACTGACAGAGCTGGAAAAAACAGACAGGTTTCTGGGTGTGTAAGCTCTTCCTTAGGTCTCCCGGAGTTCAAAGCTTCCCAATAAAGAAGTAAATTTATTTTCATTTTTGAAAAACCATTTAACTTGCTAAATTAGAGCTTAGCAAGGGAAGAAGCACTTCTTACACATAATTGGCACTCTAAGATTTTAATTCAACAAAAAGCATCACAATAGTGAGCTAATTTGTCTTCTATTGCTAAAGTCTCTTTCCAGTATTTACACAGCAAATTTCATATATAAATGTGATAATTTAAGATCACACTCCTGAAGCTCACGGGAATCAATGGGATTGTTTCCACTAAGTGACTTTCATTTAGGCCTTTTTGTTCAAGTCTCTACACTCATACAGGGTAAAAATTTTCATGGGTATTGAACAGTAGTTATTAGGAAGCTATGGTATACTTGTAGGAATAACATTCACATAAATGGTGAGAGATAGTACATTGTTAATTTGCCTTTTACTTTAAAACTCAAAGTGTATTCTAGAAACCCATGACCCTATTATCAAAGGCTAGAAGAAGATAATGAGATTCTAAATAAGGCTCTGAATAAATGAACGTTTTCTCTCAATTACGAATGGATACATGCTTACTATTATAGAAGTATTCTCACGTCCCTTTTCTGAGATGTTTGTCAAAACTTTCACTTTGGCAGGTTAAGATCAAGGGAACATTTTTATTTTTGAAAGTACAAGATCACTGTGAAAAAGGTTCCTAATAAAAAAAAAATTCAAACCCCAAGCAAAGAGATTCCAGTAACTAAAGGGGACAACTTTGGAACATTTGACACTTTTACCCTCTTGGAAATATAGAACCTACTTCATTCTTACTTCCCAGTCAGGTCCTTAATAAATGGATTAAGACAGATATCCTGGGATCCAAGAGATTGGTAGGCAAAAGAAAGAAAATAAAGCTGAAGCTGTAAAATATTTGCCAGATTTTGCATTTTGTCACAGATACAAAATTAATCTTTTATTCTGAAAAAAATCTGCACCTGATTTTTCATTTTTTTTCTTTTATTCTCTAGATTTTATAATTTGCGTTTAATACAAAAAAAAAATAATTATATCAGTAAACCACACAGGAAAACAATATCTCAAAGGTATCACATTTTTTTACATGGAAAAGTAGAAGATATTTGAACAGTTTTTGCCAAATCTGAGAAATAATGATAAAAAATCAATATGTTATTGTTAATAATTGTAATTAATGCTGTAAGGTGCATGGTTTACAGCAATAATGTTACAAGTGATTCAGTCTGTTAGTTTAACTATTATGGACAATAATTCTGCTCTGGGCCCCTCAGTTTGGGAAAGATGTCAGGATGCTGGAGTGTGTCCAGAGGAGGGCAACGAAGATGGTGAAGGGGCTGGAGCACAAGCCCTACGAGGAGCGACTGAGGGAGCTGGGGCTGTTTAGTCTAAAGAAGAGGAGGCTCAGGGGAGACCTCATTGCTCTCTACAACTACCTAAAAGGAGGTTGTAGTCAGGCAGGGGTTGGTCTCTTCTCTCAGGTGACCAGTGACAGAACTAGAGGGCATGGACTCAAGCTTCATCAGGGGAGGTTTAGGCTTGATCTTAGGAAAAAGTTCTTCACTGAAAGGGTGATTGGCCATTGGAATGCGCTGCCCAGGGAGGTGGTGGAGTCACCGACCCTGGAGGTGTTTAAGGGGGGACTGGATGAGGCACTGAGTGCCATGGTTTAGATGATGGGTTGGTGTTAGTGTTGGGTTATAGGTTGGACTTGATGATCTCAGAGGTGCTTTCCAACCTTGTGATACTGTGATACAATACCCAATATCCAATGCCAATTACCTTATCAATTATACTTCCATCCAAGTCTGCAGTAAAAACACTTTGAATATTAAGCAGGAATATCATTCTCTCCCACTAGCAAATAGCACGTTGTCCTAAAGCACGAGACCTCTTTCTTCTTCTGTAGCAGTAAAAATAATATTGTTGGTATTCCTTCATTATTTCTTGAATCTACATAGAACTTTCGCTAGGGCATGGGAGCTGAGGCATGCTTGATTCTCTTTATGCGTCCTGCTACTTGTCAACAATTAGGACTTTTCCTTCATGTGTGTGCCCTGAGTGATTGGTTTTATTTAAAGATGGACCAGATTCAACATTTTTCCTGATGAGGATTTCCATAAACCACAGGTGCAACTCAAATCAGATCCCAGTCAAAATTAGCTTGGCATATTTAGTATTTCTTTGAACCCGCTTGCTGGTGGAATTCTTGTGTTATTTTGCAAATAGTTGCAAATGGAAATTGACTGTTGGATTAAAACAGAAACTTGTAAGCTTCTTACAAAGTATCCCTGCTAGGAATGAGGGTTGTGCTGAAAAATCCAACTATTCATATTATACACAGTAGGCATCTTTCCACCTGAATGCTTTTCTCTTTTTTTGATCATATAAGACAAACAAAAAAGATTCTCCTGAGTTAGAAACAAGGCTAACCCCTTCAAATCCACCAATTTGAAGAGAGAAGGAATAAGTCATTAATTTTCTATCCAGTTTTATTTAAAACTGGAACATTTATATCTCTGATGAAATATGCAGTTTTGTTTCATTGGCAGTTACAAAGCCCTTTTGTACTGTTATCTTCTTTATATTCATGTATCTTTCTTTTTCGAAGCTAACAAATGACAGATTTTTAAATTGTCTCAAATCTTTTAGAACTCCTACACTTTCAAGAACTTTAGTCACTCAAATCTCAAAAACTGGGACTGTGATAGATATTTTAAGTGTACTTTCACAACTTGGATTTCTGATTTTCAATAAAAATCATGTTCTAACGTCAAAACAGATTTGGTTGAATATAGAATATTTTAGTCAGAGATATGTTTCAGTAGTTTCTCTAGGTTTAGGTGAGACTGTTTAATTGTATTTCAATTTCAAAATATCAAAACACAAAGAAAACAAAAAACAGATTTCAAGTATTCACACTAATTCTTGGAATTCAAAATTATATTTTAGAATTACCATTTTTATATAGTCTTTGTCAGACATCTAGTTCATTTCTTTGTGCTATGGCTGAAGAACCACACTTATGAGTCCTTTTCTTTTGTGGCATTTGGATCTTACCTACAACATATTCAATAGGAATTTTCCTTTGACTGGGATAGGATCAAAATTTTGCTTTAAGGGAACTGTCAGGGCCTGCTCCTGCCCCAGTGTCCTCCCACCAGACCTGCTCAGTCAGAGAGGGAAGGGTCCTTTGATGTGTGCACGGTCAACTAAAGACCAACAACTCTCCCAGGGTAAATTCAAACAGAGTTTATTTTGGGCACAGCCAAAACAGGAAATCAGTATTCGTTTTGGGCATGGCCAAAACGTCAAATCAAATACTTGGGTGCACTCTGAGTTGCAACTTGCCAAAATCCCAGTCTGTTCAGATCCCAATCTGATACCCGCAAGGCAGCTGGACAAAACCACACAACTCGGATCCTATCAGATGCACAGCAGTGCCATGGAAAAAAAAAGAAGAAAAGAAAGAAGAGAGCGAGAGGAATAAGCGCAGCTGGGGGAAGAGGAAAATAGTCACCACTCTATGGGCCTCTGGAAAACATGGTCTTCAGGAGCACGTGGTCCTGTGGTTCTTCTGAAGCATCTTCAGGTGGGTTCCATGGGACGGTGGGCACGCATCTGCTTTCTTGGGGGGTTTCTATTTACATGACAAGTCCATGCCCCTCCCGGCCATTAGCATGAGGGGTGGTATTGCTCCGAAGGTTCTGGAATTGGGGCATGTGCAGAAGCTCCTTTGGAAAAGTCCTGGAGTTGGGGCTGGGAGCTCCAATGTCACTGGCAGTTCAACAGACCCTTGCCAGGATAACCTCTGCCTGAACCGTTTGAGTCTCTCATGTGCAGTCAGGTGGGGGGTGCAGCACCAGCTGCTGCACTGCCTCCCTCTCCTCTGCAGCAGCACAGTCAGCTCAGCAGGAGTCACAGCACTCAAGAAGATGTTAAAGACAACAATAGAAATAGAGTCAGGTGATGTTTAAAACAATACAAGTAGAATCAGTCGATGTTTAAGATGACAATAGAAGTAAAGTCAGTCTCTACAGGAACAAACAACATAGTGCTTTAGTTTGCAACAGGACGTAATGACCATTACTCACCCAAAGACAACCCCCAATTTATGTGATGTCTGAGGAAATTGTTTATAAGTCGCTGGAGTGTCATATTTTTACCATTGCTATTTAGGCAATTATTCATATCCTGCCAGATGTATACTCACCCTCACAATTTTTTTTTTGCCACCGGTAGTAATTCCTGGTTGTTGTACCTGATGCCACCAACTGAGACAAGACCTTGAGTTTTCTAGGAATTCTCCAAATAGTAGTGAGAGGCAATTGTCAACTCACCAAAAAGTGTCTGGGCTGAAGAGAAGATGTAGACAAGGAGGTGAACTGATTTTCCTATTGTCACATGTGAGGCATAGAGCTAGGAAGGGGGTGGTGATGCCTATTTAGGAGGACAGGGCCAATCTGTGCTCCATTCACATAATCTGTGTTGTTCAAAGAGAACAAAAGTACCTCTTAAAAGCTGATTGTGTTAGCCACTGAGTTTTGAGGACACTACCAATGAAGGCATACACTACAGATAATGAGCATGGATGGAGAGAGAGAAGACAAAGATAAGTACTTAGTGCAAAAGTCTGTCCACATCACATGCTGCAAGAAGTAAAGTTCAGGCAAAACTGAACTAAACATTCACAACAGTTCCCAATAAATTTGATAATTTCACGACCAATGAAATAGTAGAACAAATCTCATCTCACATAAGACAAAACAGCATCTGTGAAGAAAATTATCATCATTTTCCAGTGGGACACTGACATAGTAGTCTATAATATTAATTTCTAACAAATTAGATTTTAAAAAATAATTCTACAAGTGTAAGAAAAGCTTTTCGTATTTTTCTGAACTGAATTATTCGCTGACTTAGAACCTCTGTTTTTTCATTTGGAAAATATCTTCTTTAAATATTTAGAAAAAAATATCTATAAACAGCATGCAGTTTTAATTACAATTTATACGCTTGCATTTTAATTGCCTTTTAAACTAATTTAGCTTGTTCTTAATGTTAATTAAACTCATTGGGGGGAAAATGTTCCTTAATTCAGTTGTGAAAATGGAGCAGATGTGAAGATGTATTTGTGATTGTGTCTATCAGTCTGAACTTTTAAGAATCCTTTTTATCTTAAACTCTTTAATAGACCTTTAAAACAAAGTGTTTTCCACATGGGGAAGGTGCCCTGTGCATTACATGTATGCTTTCATCATCAAAATTATATATGCACAGCACATTTCTTTTTGATGAGTTTGCCCCTTCTGAAATACAGTGGAGCTGGATATACAGGAGAATGCACCAATGTCTGTATTGTTAGAATTTCAGGTTTTGGGAACTTTTCACTCTGAGCTTACAAGCATTTAGGTAATTCAAATTCAAAAGCAGGAGTTTTTTTATTTGAACAATCCTGACTTTTGCAGTCAGCTCCTGTGAGGCCTGTGAGCATTTTGACGGTGAGTGGAGTGAAAGCACATTTCAGAGAGAAAAACATTAGAAATACGCATCAGTTGAATTAGAGGTCACTGTGGCACCTCCAATGCAGTCCTTGATGTAGCTTTAAAGTGGCCAACCTGGTACTCACAGCAGTTTTGCTGTTGCAAAACTCATAGTGAGCTGACTGCGATACCCATGAAGTCCAGAGCTCTGAGCAGTTAGTCCATGCTGAACTCAATATTAAACCATTTGTTTACAGCTGGTTCAGGTGCCTCTACTTCAGGCATAATTACAGCAGTCAACCCTGAAAACGTAATCATTTGTTTAGAAAATGATGTGGGAAAAATTAAATTCCCAAATATCAGTTGCTCAAGGGAAATTCCTTCCAGGCAAATAGCCCTACCAGATGACCAGCTTTGGTTATTAACTTGCTGTGTTGGCAGGCTATGCATAATGGTAGCCACCAACAAAGATATTTGCAGTCCATTATCCCTACAGTGGTCTGCTCATATTCCTTTCTTGAAAGAATTTATCTGCTTATGAATCTAAACTAAACAGTAGCTCTCCAGTCTGTCAAGAAGATCATCCAGTGAAGATTTCTGGTTACAGTGATATCTGATACATGTTAAACAGCTAGGGTATTGCAGACAATTGATCTTTTGATAGATCCAGAACATTACAGCCATAAAATGAATCCAAGCTATCCAAAAGACCATTAAAATGATCAGAAGTGACTACCCCACAATGCTAGTTAGAGCAGATCTTGAATGGTGTTTAACCAACACAAGTAAACAAAGAGTGATTATTGGGAAGATAGAGGGAAAACAATAGTCAGTGTTTCCTTGCTTCAAAATGGGGTGCTAAATACCTAGAAATTAAAAAAAAAAAAAGAATAAGGAGGGAAAAACCCCTTTCATGCTCACTGTATCCAGCATCTGTGGGTCAGTGATTCTAAGGTCACTGACATAGCCTTACAAGTTTTAAAAAGAAAGCATCAGTTAGCCTATGGTTCTGTTATTGCAGCAGAAACAAGCTCGCTGTTGGTTCGTTAACTTGTTTTTATTCTGCTCTACTCTTGTTTCATTGACATACACAAGGCTGACATCCAGAGACACTCTTCTTGGGCAGTCATGTGTATCAGGCCCGGTACGCTCACTGTCAGCTTGATAGGACTACTAAATGACTGTGTACTGATCCTGAAGCAACTGTTCCTCATACTGTGCAACTTGTTGGAGCTTTTGTGCATACTACATAGTGTGTGACAGCTACTTTTGTGCATGTGTAGCTACTCATTATATACACATTTAAATTCCTTTGCAGTAGTGCCTGCATGTATTTCACTTCCAGATAAACTTTATTTTTTCTTCTTTTGTCATGAGTCTTTATTTTTCATGCTCTTTGGATTTGAAAGGATTTTTTTACAGGCTCCTTTACTGACCATCCGTGTTGGGAAGAACTATTTCATTAGGGGCTGCAGCGTATAAAGCTCGTGGAATTAATCTGTCTGTTCTTTCATACCCAAAAGCAAATTGAAGCTACCTCAGCAGCTTTCATCAAACATGGTTGAGCTTGTACTTTTTAGAAGATTACTGAGCACAGAACTGTGATCGTGCTCTGTTGGAGGAGCTGTACATTTCCACCTGCAGCATTCTTGTTTACCTCATTGTCTCATTAGTCTTTTTTCTTCAGTGCTGCAGCCTTGATCCTACAGAAATTCATAGTGAGAATTGTGGTGGTGTATAGCGCTCTCTGAGACAGCAAAACACAACTAGGAGAGTCATATGGGATCCACCCAACCTAAAAGACCTTCTGGAAGCAGGGACCACATATTTCCTTGCCTGACAAAATGCTGTCAGGTGTCATGGATCACATCAGTCACATTATGCACATGAGTAAGGAATTACAATTTTGGATCCTTCTCTGCCACAAAGACCATTGCACAGGGCAAACTTAAATGGGAGGATTAACTGTAGCCATGTACGTCTATCTGAGCTATACATTTATGCTCCTTCCTAGCAAGTGAGGGGGAATTGCTGTTTTTATGGAACATTTTATTTTCATCCTAATACATGTTCTGTAATAAGTCATATAATCGTGCTTCAAAAGTGTGGGTCTGTGTATGAATAGTAAATGAAGTCTGGACATCTAGTTCAGCTGTAGGTACAAGACATCTAACTTAGGGAAGATTAATTCATCTTAAATAACTTAGAAGCAAAACAGAAGCAGCACAAATTAAGTATTTGAAATCATTCAGAGAATAAACACAAGAGTTTACTACGTATCATCTCTATTTGAATGGAGATAACCTAATGTCATTTGAACAGAAAATACCTGAACTAACGTTTTCAACAAGCTCATATTGTATAATATGTTCTGAGTCACATAGGAAATGTCAACATGTTTTCTCTCTATAAACTTTAAAAGGCAATTAGAGGACTAGTTTACACTACACACATCACTTTTTGAAAACTAGAAGTAAAAGAGATTAATTCTATCCTATATGTTTGCTCTGTGGATTTACTTTTTACAAAAATCAGGCTTGTCCTGTCACCCAGTGTGTAGTCTAGCTAGATCTATACCACTGACTGACACCTTTAAGAGTGCATGGACAACACAGTGCTCAAAAAACCCAGGTTCCCCTGCAGATGCAAGTGACTGTATCATTAGAATAGCCCAATTTCTGTATATTGTCTTTGCTCTGACAGCTCAGCACAGAGCTGGGCATCAGAACCACTTCCAATATCTTAAAAGACAGCATCTGGAGACACTAGCACAGGGAGTTCTGCTCAGCAATATCATTACTTATCTCTAACTTTCCTTACACTGAGTGTGGATGCTACATTTTCACTTTTGCAGCCAAAGTTTTTATTGGTTCCATGACAGGAAGAAAGGATTTTTCTTTTGGAGGCATTTCAAACAGTAAAAGAGAATCAAAACACAAAAGATATATTTTTCTTTTAGTCTGTTCTGCATAGTCTATTTTCATTTCCACCAGCTTCTTCATATCTGATAGAGCACTGTCCATAAACATATAATCTTCATGCTTTAAGGTACCCCAGAAAGTATTAGCTTCACCCAGTATGTGATCCAGCATTTTGCTAGTACACATCATAGGTCACAGATCATAGCTCATAAGTCACAGATCACAGACAGAAAGCATGGTTGCTCATGGCATTGCTGTTCTGGTTTGAGCTAAACAGAATTAATTTTCTGACTTTTCATCTAAGAATTATCTAAGTAAGTTCATTTTATGAAAATTAATCACATTTTCCAGACTGTATCTTCTCTAGAAGTGATAACACTTAAAATTCATGATTATTACCAAAGTAATAGGGCAGTGGTATGCAGAAAAACCATTGTTTATATTTATCCCTGTTGGAGACCAAGGCCATAGTGAGCTGGTGGGATGCAGTAAGACAAAAAGAAGAAAAAGGGTCACATCTGCAGGAAGGAACAGACAGGACACGTAATCTAAAAACAACCAACAGAGTATCCACTCCACATATGTCATACGCAGTGCAAAACTGAGGGATCACCAGGGTCTGGTTCTCCTTCAATAACTGGCACCCAATAAGTACTCCATCTGTCCTTTGCTCCTGATCCCAAATCCTTGCGCTGCTGAATCCAGGTCCTGAATCCAGCTCCTGTCTGCCACTGACTCCAGTCTGGGATCTTTCCCTATGCCTGCTCTGCAGCATAAGTGGTGACACATAGTCATCAGGGGGGTGTAGTTTTGTGTATTTGTATATATTTTATTATATTGTTATTAATAGTAATTTCCTTATTATTAATATTGTTTCATTTAGTTGTAGTTTCCAAACCCCAAGGCTCATTTACCTTTCTCTTTTCCCTGGGATTGGGTACACAACCGCTCACATTTAGCTGCTGACCTGGCCCAAGAGGGCTAAACCATGACAGATGCGTTGATCTGTCATTAAACAATCTTGAACATATTTAATATTTAATAATTCCTGGAACTACTATTAGTTTTGTCTTTTCTGTACAGCTAGTAGGTAATCTTGGTTAGTAACAATTTTGCAGTAGATTTGTAGTGGAAGAGTCGTATACCAGTTATATTGTTGTTTTTCATCTTCATAGAGGAAAGCAATTTACTTATATTTTGGCCATAGTGGAGAAGATGTTCTCAAGCCCACATAGAGGATTACTGTACAAGATACTACTATGATATTTTGTGTTTTGCTGGATATGAGCTCTGCTGTATCAGTCATAATCTCCAGGGAATACAATTAGCAGAAAAAATTATTTTATTTCAGTAAGGGAGACTGCATAAAGACAAGAGAATAAAAAGCTTAGTTTAGTAAGAAACAATGAAATAAACCGCTTCCACCTAATACAAACTTAGTTTTATTCTTGAACAGCATGTTCATTTTCAGCAGCAGGTTCCAGTGGTCTCAGGCTGAAACAGACCGCTTATGACTTCCACTGAATACCAACAAAACCAATTTTTTACAGTTTATCATCACAATATTGATTCCGTCATATTTTTTATGATACAAGATTGATGTGGATGTTGGAAAGTGCTAAAGGGAGTTCAAGATTATGTTACGTTCCAAAGAGTGGTTTATAATATATAGTGAAACCTAACATTTTATGTTGTGGTGAATTTAAAAACTTGCCTTGTCTTTTAAAGAGAGAAGCCACCCATATATACCTGTATTTAGTCAGAAACAATTCCTTTTGTTAGTTTAAAGAATAATAGGATGAATAATATGGCACAGACACAGAAAAAAAATTATAAATAACTTAATTAAATAAATTAGGAAAAAATTAGAATTAAAATGATGAGCAGTTGACCATATTATAGTAGTTCATACACTCTCTAGTACTAAATGCAGTTGAATGCCAAAAAATTCTATGGAAACCTTAACTCTGATCAACATGGTTTTCTACTTTTTAGGTATATAAAATTAATTAAAATACTTAAGTATTTTTTTAATGATTATTAATTTCTTTCAATGTCATCTGAGATAATTGTATCTGTAAATGTCACCACACCACTTTCATAAAATCTTTCAGAGAATGTTGCACACACACTTCTATTGCTGTCTTTTTAATTATCATATGTATTACATAGGTATTGAATAAACTCATATGTCATTAAGGTGCAATTACTTTCTTTAGTATTTCTACTATATTGACTATCCCTTATCATCTTTAACTTCCTGCAATTTATCAGATTTGGTTTAAAATTATTCTAAACAGTAACCATCCAAAAGAAAACAAATATATTAAAAAGAGTTCAAAGTTAATAACTTAGAAAACATAGGTAAAATCTCCACAACTATTTTTGTTAGATAACAGTTAGTGCAAAAGTTAGGTGTATGAAAATATTTCTTCTTACGGAAATACAAGTCAAATAAAGTTCTTTATCTGGTGCAATTGAAAAACAAAATTTCTAACAATATTTAGAAATTTTCTCAGTAAGTTGTGTCCCAGTCCCACAGTGGTGAAGATGACTGCCATCAGTGAAATTGGCTTCCCAGCCTATGGGTACTGTCCTTCCCAAAACCCTTATTGTTTGCTTTGTGGGTAATAGTGGAGGTGAGTCCTTTTTTCTTATAGGTATTCTTATCCTTGAAGTGCGTATTGCAAATACTTAGCTCCGTATTCATTCTGTGTATTTTTCACCACTTAGCTAAGGCCCCAAGGGTGCAATCCCATTGCTTATGATTGATAGAGAAAGATAACCACCTCAGGAGGGATGCTTATGCTTCGTTGATCTGTCCACAGAAAAAAAATTTAACTGACTGCACTCCTAAACTGGGCATTTCAGTTATACTTAAAATCATATCAGAAAAAGCCAGCCTTAGTGTGCGAAATAAGATAAAGAAGGAAAGTTCTCAGGAGGTTCAGGTACAAAGACCGTGATAACTATTTTCCATTCCCAGGTCTTCTGTTAGCCAACCTTATTCCTTCCTGATTTGGAAAATTAGGACCTCTGTACTAAAACTCTTTGAAATTTATTTAAACCACAACAACAACCACAAAAAACCCCAAACAAACAAACAAAAAAGATAAATAAGCATTATTAACATGTATGGTTTTTCTTACCTTAAAATATAGTGGAATCTTAACTAGGAATTTTATTGTTTTTAAACAGAAGTGTGTGATACGTTAAAGGCAAAAAAAAAAGGACTACATTAATGAAATAAATGAAAACCACAAAATATTATGCAAAAGGTCCCAGTCATCACCTGACTCCAAGATTAAATCTCTCTCAGTAGAAAAAATAATGAGTCAGAACAGGTTCTTGTCCACATATTCAAAAGAATGAATACATGTGGTGCCTTTAAGCTGTAGAATGCTGATGGAGTGACAGATCTTGAAATACCTTCTGCCCTTGTATTTCAGCTTCTGACACTTTTGTTTTGTGGGAGTCTATTTATAAATTTTTATTTAATGATACTTTTCATCATAAAAGTTTAAAAGTATAAAAGCATAGTCATTTTCCATTAAATAGCCTAACTGAAATCAACAGGAGTTTTTTCTTCCTTTGACATCAATAGGCTTTGGATCAGGTCCATACGATGCAATTTAGTACAGCAGTTAAATGTCTGCGTAAGTTCCATGGAATATAGAGAGGTCTTAGACGTGTTCTCAACAAATGCCCTCAGTATCAAGCTGTTGTGTGAAGACAGCATTTGTTTGGTGGGTTGGGGGTTGGGTGAGTGGGGAGGAAGTCTACAAGTAGAGGGGAACTGAAGTTGGTTCAGGATCATAACAATTTAAATTAAAAACTAGTGAGTTTCTTACAATGCCCACTAAAATGGAAACTGTCACAGAGGTAAGCGTAAACTGCAGAAACCACTAAATTTTTTCATAATACCTGAGAAAATACACACCAGAGTGTCCTGGAACTGAAGTTTTGTTCTGTGCCCATATAACATGCTCAAGGATATAGCAGTGAATAACAGTGTCAGCCTCAGCAAATCTTTGGGACTGGGCCTTAGAGAGTAAGCGTGCACTGGAGTACTAGGAGCTGGATGCTCTTATGTGCAATAAAGCCCTTCATGTCGTGTAAGGCTTTGAAAACAAATAGAATCACAGAATCTTGGAACCACAGAATCGCAGAATAGTTTGGGTTGAAAGGGCCATCTAGTCCAACCCTGCAATGACCAGGGTCCTCTTCCACTAGATCAGGTGGCTAAGAGTCCCACCTAGCCTGACCTTGAATGTTCCCATGGATGGAGTGTCTACCACCTCTCTGAATAACCAGTTCCAGTGTTTCAACATCCCCACCGTAAAAAATTTCTTCCTTGCACCTAGCCTGAATCCACTCTCTTTAAGTTTAAAACCATTATCCCTTGTTCTATCGTTGGAGGCCCTATTAAAAATCTACCCTCGTCTTTCTTATAAGCCTCTTTTAAGTATTGAAAGGCTGCAATAAGGTATCCCTGGAGACTGGTTTGGCAACTACATCAGCCAATTAGCTCAGGACCCTGGGATGCATCTCATGGGGGTCCCACAGACTTATTTACATTCAGTTTCCTCATGTGGTATCGAACCTGCTCTTCTCTTACAGTAGGAGGGACTTTACTCCCTCAGTCCCTGCCTTGTGGCTGATCTGCTCAAGAGGTGTGGGAAAAAAGATTGCCAGCGAAGACAGAGGGAAAAAGTTGTTGAGTACCTCAGCCTTCTCCTTCTCTGTTGTTACCAGTTTCCAGTCTTGATTATTAGAGGAGGGGAATACAAATTCTTTGACTATCTTTTTCTGACTGACATACCTGTAGGAACCCTTCTTATTATTCTTTGTGTCCCTCACCTGAATTCATCTCCAGTTGTGCTTTTTCTCTCCTGACACCCTCCTTACGTAAGCAGGAAAACAAATTCCTGTGAGTGCATTAGATGGCAAAAATGCCATCCTTACCATTTCTTTTTGTGATCTAAGGGACTACACTTTTTTTTTCGAGTCAGCACTTACCTGGTCATATATGTAGTGCTTTGGAGTAAAATCGGGAAATATCCATGAATAATAATTACACAGTAGGTGTCAGGGCCAAATCTGCAGATCCCCAGAATCATAATTTCAATGTCAAACAAAGCAGGAACTGGTTGCAGTCAGACCATGGACAGAGCTGGATGTCAAGTCTGATTATCCAACACGAGAAGCAGGCGCTCAGAAGGGTCTCTCAGTAGGTAACACTGATTTTAAATAATGTTAGTTTTATAATGTTGAATAATTTCATTTATAGAAAAAAGTATGTGCAAAGGGAAATTGCTGCTGCTCAGTGGTCATAGACATGACTGCACAAGGCAGTTCTTTAGAAAAGTAAAAAGTTGAAATACACACCAAAGAGCGGTTCTTTTGAAGTATCTAATGAAGTGCTGTTTATGAAATGTAAAACTCAGGAAATTTAGTTCTGTCTCCTTCCATTAGTATTTTAATTAAAGAAATTGAAGAATTAAAGTCTCAGCCTGTCCTTAGAAATCCCAAGCGGGAAAAAAATCAGCCTTTTCTACAGACAACTTTAAAGTAGATTGGGAAAAATAGCACTAAACTTTTATGAACTCTTAAAAAAGGGAAGATTAAAAAATGTGTGATCGATAGCTAAATGGATCTTCTGCGAGTCTTGTGTCTCTTCTGCCTTTATAACAAAGGCACATTAACAAGCACACAAGTACAGACAAAAATACCTAGGGCTATATTTACCTTCCACTTATACTGTGGAAAAGTAATGCATAGCATCTGACTCCAAGTTATTTCCTTTTATGTAAAAACCTCAAAACTGTTTATAAAATGGTGAAATCTGTCACAAGTACAGCCCCTCCTCTCTTTTTTAATTGTTTTTTGAGGGGATTTCTTTTTTTCCCCCAAAATTATCGTGTCTTAAATTCAGTGCAAGGAGACATTCTGGACACAGTAAGAAAAGGCTGTTCTTGGGAAAGATTGAGTCACTGGAAGCTGGAAACCTTTTGACAGTTGATTAGTTCCAGGGAAATGTGTCAAGGGTGGTCAGCTCTTCCTGTTCTTTTAAGGTATTTATAAGAGAGTGTTCTGGAGACATGTTTTCATTTGATAACTTTTTGGGGATTATACCTGAAGATGCCTATGGCCCAAAGATCTTTTTTTGCCCCTACCTACATATAGATTTTCTGAATCACTGGGAATATCACATTTGCTTTCAAGTGTCCTCGATCCCTAAAGTTCAAATACAGAGTGAGACCCTTGGGATTTTTCACCAGCTTTACCACAATGTAAATGTTGTGCTTTCTCCCAGGCCTTTCCAAACAGAATTCATATCATCTATGCAGCCTGCATGAAAAGAGAGAGTATTTCTTTCAGACCCAGATGGAGACAGTTGATGGGAAGGAAAATACAAGGGTAAACAATTTGCACAGAAGACCATGAAGTATCCTGACATAGTTTTATTCTTCTTCAAAAGTAATAAATATTCATTAACCATTAGTAAAATGCCTCCACAATCTAGTGGGCATTTTTTTTTCTTTCTTGCAAAGCTGCTGTTAAAGGTCTGGGAATGTGATTTAGCTTATTAATAATCTTTATTTGCATTACAGTAGTAATCAAGACCCATCCTCATTGTGCTCTGACGAATGACCTTTGTTTGGCTGTCACTGCAAAATGCATCCATAGTTGAGAGCAGCAGATGACCTAGTACAAGTTTCAGAAAAAGCTGCAGCAAACTCATCCTTTCTTTGGTAGCAGGGCATGGGAGACAACAATTTCATGCTATAGAAACTATCTGAGGTGACCTGTTACCTCCTTTTTTTCTTTTCACTCTGCACTGGATAAGAATCACATTTTTGCAGATTTTTCCCAAATACAAGTGTGTTTATCCTGAAAGCAGATTCACAGATATTCACTTTGCCTTAAGAGTTTTTCACCTCAAGTTACTACATATTAAGCTAAGCAGTGACTCTAACCTGTGTTCTCCAGAGCTTAGACCACTGCCTGAAACTTTTAGTAATTGTGCTTTTCTTTCCTTCACTTGTGCTCAGTCATTTCTCATTTCTTCTCCCACATATCCTCCTCAACAACAACAAATTCTATGGAGATTAAGTGATTTCTGTGCTTTTTCTAATTGTTGTTACTGTTGAGAAACAGAGCAGAAGTCTGGGAAAGTACACAAACTGGTGGCTGAGGATGGAAACTAAGTTTCAAGAGACAAGATTCAGTTCCTGGCTAAACTGGAAATTTAAGTATCACTGCTCATTAATTGTTCTCTGTCCCCCTTCTGTAAAATAAAAACAAGTATAGTTCTTTCCTCCTAAAAATGTCTTTATTAATTTATGATAAGATTTGTTAGGTTTTCAGTTGTGGACATTATTATCTTGCTTGGAATTAGATGGGCAAGCTAATGTCCCCCAATGAAGGAAACAAAGTGGTTGGGGTAGACAATAATATTCATCATGTAAGTGCACTTATTTAACCTGAGGAGTCTTTGGGAATTTACTGTAATAATATTTGGATGAGATTATCTATGGTGTTGAGCACTGGATAATTCTTATCTTTCTGATGTGTATGGTAAAATTGGGTCAAGGCTAATGCCAAGTACGAAGGAAAGTTCCGTACAAGTGGAACATGGGAAGACTGGTTCCAGGAAACAAGTAAACAATCAAAATTAAAAAGAACTCAGCTCCCCAAACATGGAGGTTCGATGCCATTTGAAGTGCCCTTAGGAGATTTCATTTAGTTTTTAACCACCATCTCTTAAGTGCTGTGTGCAGTTTAGCTCACCTAAAAGTAGACACACAAGGACAGGTCAGCTCAATATTTGTCTTTCTAGGCTGTCATATTGTCTTGAACTGCTTCAACAGTGATGCAAACATACACAAGTTGCCAGCATTTAGAAAACAACACATAGACACTTAATTTTACATTTCTTAGCCTTGAGATTAATCTCCCCTCACATATTTAAATAGACATGTTTTAAGTATGTAGGGCTTAAAAGTAGTTCCTGTAAAAGAGAGGAGCTTGCCAGCAAGTTTGGTTCCATTCCAACATTTCCTGTCCCTTGCAGTGACCCAAACTGAACTTAGAGTTTATAATGGCATCTGAAGCCAGGTGAGTTTCCAATAGCTCTAGGCTTTCAAATGTCATGCTGCTTTGCTAATTGCTCAAGCAGCTGTACTTTTATATCTTCTATATTTTTTGAAAAGGTAATCTATTTGGACTTGATTTTTTATACAAAGAAACTAAGAAAACAACAACAAACTGTTTTTGGAGATAAGTAGACAGGTGCAGGAACAATAGACATTAGCAAATAAATAAACAAATCTCCCTTCTACCATATTGGAATGATAAAAGCAGCAGCAGGAGAAACAAAAAGCACTGATCCTGGCATAGGGAGCAAGGTTATTATATCCACTAAATATTCATTGTTACTCTTGTTACATTGGAGAGTATGTGAAAGTTCAGTAACAATAGCAAAAGAAATAAAAAATAGGGTAGAACTGATATAGAAAATTTGATTGAGGAAAGTGATTAACCTTTGCTTCAATAAGCAGCATTTATTATCCACGGCATGTGTCCTCAAACTTCGGAACATAAGATGGACTTTGAGTAATGAGGCCGTGGAAGATAGGAGTGAACTCAGAGAGAAGATTTGACACCTGGGCTCTTGCAACGCCTCACAGCTGACATTGTTCAACATCATAGTCGTTTTTCTATGAAGAAGCCCATTGCTGTGAACACTAATTAATCACAGTTTATAGCTGAAATGGAATATTTTTCCTATATATTTTTTTCTCTAATGCCCAGAGCCCTTTAAACACAACAAGAACCTGGCAACATGCCCATCTAATGGAAATAGGGAGATAAACTCAGCATATAGCCTAAAGAAATCTCCCTGTTTCAGTATCTTTCTTGTTATTTACCGAGATTGATGCGTTGTTGAATTCTTCAAATTTTTAAGCTGCATAGCACTGCTGATTTCAATACACTGCAGTGTGTTTCCAGTGTAACATGGCAGATCAGTTTACCCACAAGTGTAAATTTTGATCCAATATCTACCCCATTAAACTGAATAGATCTTTTATTATTGTGGTTTTTTTCAGCATTTTAAATGACCAGTAATAATCACAATATATTCCTTACTAAAACTAAAAAAAAAAAACATTTCAAAAGTTGGTCCAGGTAGACATGTGACTCAAAATTGGCCTTTTTCAGTGGCAACTATTTTCCAGGTCATTTGTATATGATGCCAGAATCTTAATGAGACTCTTGCATACCTAGAATAACACGTAGCATTGCTTACTGTCTTTAGTGGTAGGGGTGATTTTTGGCTGGGAGAGGTGTTTTGTGATTTTGGGGTTTTGTTCACAATTTATTGTCTTGACTCGTTACAAGCTGTAAGAGAAAAAGAACAATGTGAGTTCAACAGTCAAAATCTGTATAGATTGCAACTGGACAGTTTAGTACCCATGCCTGCAAATTGACTAGATTGAGGGCTCAATTTCCATTTTAACAGAGAACGTGGAGGATTTATTTGTGGAAATACCCTTTGGCTTATCAAAAGAAGGTTAACAGGTGGCTTGACCTCAGAGGACCTAAAGAGAGGCTAGAAGAGAGCTCTTTAATCAAGTGGCCAGGCACAAGTCAAGATCCAACAGCTAGAAATTGAAGACAAAATTAAACAGGAAACAAATGCAGATTTTTCATCTGAAGGGTAATTAACTGTTATTTGCTATTGGTTATTAGATTACAGGAAGAAGTGATTGATAACAGGAACACAAGATGTTTGAGGATGAAAGGGACCTATAGAAATGATCTTGTCAACTCCTCTCAAAGAAGAGTCATCTACAGCAGCTTGTTCAGGGCTGTGTCCAGTTGGCATTTGAATATCTTCAAAGAAAGGATTTCTATGACATCTCTGGGTAATTAATTCAGGATCCAATAAAAAAGTTTCTTCATACACTTAAATGGAGTCACCTGTACTTGAATTTGTGCCTTGTGCCTGTTGTCCTATAACAGTACACTGAGAAGGGTCCAGCTCTGTCTTCTTTAATCCCACATCAGGTATATTTATGCGTTGGTAAGACCCCCAGAAGTCCACTCTTTCTAGGTTAAACGAGTGAAACCCTCTCAGCTTCTCATCTCCAACACTTCAAATTTTCCTGTCAAGAATGGAGCTCTTTCCATTAGTTTTTCTTTAGGACTAGGATGTGTAGCAGCTCAACCACAGATTGTCAAGTTAATGTGCATAGTTTCTTAAGTGATATTAGTCATGTAGGAAGTGGGGTAACTAGGACAACTCATTTTGCCATTAAAATCTTTAGAATAACACCTTTGCCTTTCAAAAAGAACAGCCTTCACTAAAGGCACTAATGAAGTGTCTTTCTGCTTCAAAACACTGTGATTCTGTCACAGAAATAGAATTATAAAACCTCAAAAATTTTCTTGAAAAAAAAACATTTTCTTGGACCAAATCATTAATGACTGATCAGGCTGTGCTGTACTCAGTGTTCTCCTGGTCTACAGTCACTTGAGGATCTTGTTATAGGCACTTGTTTCTCTCCTGGAGACACTGGCATTTGGGATTTTGTGGGTCAGCAGTAAGTCAATGACATGGCAGGAAATCCTAGGCAATTATTGCCTTTACCTCCCATTCGTAATGTGGCTGCAGCAGGGCTGCACAGCTTGAGATGCTTTACCAAATGATTTTCAAAGTGTGGATATTTTTTTGACATGACTTAATTCTTTGCTTGAATAGGCAACCACCTTGGGATCAATTTTCTTGGCACGAGGTTAATGTTATTGCATTTTCAATCTTCCTGCCAAATTCATGTTTGTTTGTTTTAAACCTTTTATTGGAAGTCAAGCTCTAGATTTAGTTCATCAGTATGTTTTGCTCAATCTATCCCCCCTTACACACTGTATTCTTCTGAAAACGGCCTGGGACTAATTTAGGAACTGGATCACAGAGCTATTTACTTAAATCTACTTTAGGTAGATAAAATTTTGGATATTCGATAGGAAAATCTCTCAGAATGCTGTTTAGCTCCAACAGAGCTTCAGTTGCTGGGACACCGTAAACTGGCAGCTCTTTGGAGGTGGGGAAAGTGGACACCATCATGAGGGAGGCCATGCATGGATCATCCTCTCCCAGCTATTTCACCCATTATGGTCTTCTGTTTTAAAAGGGTCTGGCTACTCCAGGACTGCCCTAAATGGAGACATAACTTGGATACAGGATTTCAAGAAGCAGCAGTAGGAATCTGCTTGTTCTGTCACTTCTTATTGTCTTATATGCATTCAGGCAAGCTCTCAGTCTCTCGACATGTCGTTCTCTGGCTGCCTCCACACTCACACTGGTAGGCATCTTGCATTATTTCTCTCTTTAGCTTTGACTTGTCTCGATGTAAAGGGGTCTTGAGAACCTTTGCCTTTGCACTGTTAGAAATTAACACATCGGGAAATTAATCACACCGCCTGCCAGCTAAATAAAAACACAGACTGATCTAAGAAAGTAATTTATTGATCTTTCTTTTGCTAAAGAACTTTTCAGGGCGCAAAATACTAACTCAGCTGAATCAATATCCCTTTCACTACCAAGTTTGCCTTTAAAATTATGGGACTATTCTGAAGAGTGGAGTTTAATTTCAAGGCATGTCTTCACAGACATTGCCTTAGTTAAGGCATAGGACATGAATTAGGCAAATATGGAGGGGGATTCTAAATAACAGTGCTGTGTGCGTCTTCCACAACAAATTCATTAAGATCTCAATGACGTATGAAGGCAGAGCGAGGCATATTGCTAAAAGCTAAAATTGCTTCTATGTAAAAAGCAATTTAAATCCCTTATTAAAGAGTAGAATTACAAATTCTGTTTTATTAATTTTTCCTTATCTGAGTGTTTAACTGCTATATATCAGAACAGGTTTACTGAATTTAGCGGTGTCTCATTGGAAATTTGGCTTCCTTTTTCAATAGCAAGGAAATATTTCTAAACACATCTATGTATAAACTGTCAACTAGATGTTAATTTACACAAGATTTGCATTCATAGTACTATTTTATAAGAAACTAAACAAAAATCTCTTAGATAACCATACATAAAAGCATTATTTTAGCTATATTCAGGGATTGCTAGGTATCAGCTCTGACTCATATCGTACAGTGGTGGGCATGACTGTAAAATGTGAAGTAATAATGCAGTATATAGCTAGAAAACAATCTAACTAGAGAAAGGAGCATTAGTAAGAAAGTTGTTGTGATTTTTTTTCCCAGCAAATTATACTACTTTATCTGAAAGAATTAAGACAAGAAATCTAATCACCCTTTCTATTTTATTCTTTCCTACTCCAGGATTTTAAAATTCTCTGTTTTTTCTGCTTTTTTTTTCCTCTTCTTCCCTGCAAGGAAAGTTTAATGAGGCATATTTGCTTGTTTCCATGGTTATTTCAAAGAAAGATTACTAGCTGAGGGCAAAGAAATATATAGAATAAAGCAAGGAACAAATGTCTGTTCTTTAGTAACAGATATAAACCTTAATTTCAGATTTAACTATACAGAAATATTTTTCTATATTTGTGACAAGTGAAACGGTCAGTCATTTTTTAATTCAATATAAGTCTGATGTTTCACAGAAAAAAGTATTTATTACCTAGTACTTCTCTGTTCTTTGGTCAGAAGGACACACATATGCATGGCTTTAAAGAACTATTAAAAATATCTTTTGCTGTTGAAGTATTTCATAACTAAGTGACGAACAGGACTTAGTTTGTCCTATTCATACAGCACTGTATTATTTACTGTTGATGAAATCTGAACTTTGAGTCTGCGAATAAACTTGACCAAGAAAAGACCTTCTAAGTCGGCCCGAGTCCGTGATTCATGGTGCAAACACTAATTCTCTGTGTCTACTACAACAACATTTGCACAAATGCAGGCAGGAAAATGCAGTTATCATCAAATCCAAGCTTTATTTAAATCAGAGACAAAAGTTCATAAAGCTCAGGGGACCATGCTTATTGCTTTCATTCATGGCCAGAAAAGAATAATACTTCGCTATTATTACTACATTGTTAATTATTTGACCTATTTTAAAAGGACTGAAAGTTCAGAGGAAGGTTAGATTCTCAGCCTGCCCTTGAAGTCAGTGCTAAAATACCTATTAATGTCAGCAGTGCAGATTCAAAGACATAAAATACTGAAATTAAATGCAGACAATACCAGCAGAACTTGAAGCAAATATTACATTTACTGCAATACCTAAGGAAAAATACGGTAAGGTGACACATGAATAAAACATAAACATTCATTAGGAATCTATGACCTGTATAACCATGAGCAAACCACTAAAGACTGCATCTGTTATTTAAAATGATGCACTTGAGGTAGGAGACCCAGCTTTCTCTCTGGTCAACAGAAAAAGATCAGCAAATTCCGAGGACAGTTTAATGCACCTAAGACATGGACCTGTCTCAAGACCAGGAGTTTAATTTAAGTGCCTAAAGCTGGGTGGGATGAAAACCAAGAGCAAATACACAAAGTAAATAGTAGTAGCAGTTGGGACAAAACTAGTGAGGGGTTTGCAAATCCTCTTGAAATCTAATATGCCTTATTACTTACCTTCAAATCGAGATGGAGTTACTGTAGCATCTCTAGAGATTTGTTAATAAAACATGCTTGTTATCATAAAACAGAAAAAGCCATCTATTCAACAAAGGTGGTATTTTTCTTAACAATCCCAGGAATAGTATTTTGCAAAGCTCTGTTTTACTGTTTGAGGTTTTGTTAAACTTCTTCAAAAGTCTCTTTGAGCTACATGAACTTGACTTTGCTTGTGCTTTCTTTGTTTATGTTTCAGTTGGGGACCAGGCCATCTTTGTGCATGTCCCAGCTCCAGCCAGTAATTATTCAACTACAATAAAATTTTTTAATTCTAGTCAGTCATTACTGATTAACTAGATTTAATCCTCAACAATTTTAATAAAGCCATTGTGAATCAGGCAAGAGCAGCTGCCTACAACTTCAGCTTGAGTGTTTGTGCTAATAAAAATCCGTAGTGTATACTATTGACAACTTAAGAATCCAGTTTCACAGAGTATTGTTATTTCAATATGATCAAATGGAAAATAAGGGTTATCTATCCAGGTTTAATGAAAACATACATATATTTGTTGTAACCTATGTGTAAGAAACCTCATCTGCTGACCTTAACCTATATTTCCACAAACTTGTGATACAAATACTTTTTTCCTGCCAGTTTTACCAAACAGACAAGAATCTTCATTTGATAGGAGGAAAATTATTGCCTAGAAAAAATAATTTTTTTCAAGTACAAATGTGGAGAACTGATATCTTCTCAGTTCCTCCCTGCTGTTTCATAGTTCCATTATGAAAATTCTCTCTTGCAGCTTGCAAATCTTTGCATTTTTCAGATAAGTGTGTGTATGTGGGCAACACAAATGTAAGTGACACTAGGACAATGCTCCCCTCTGTGCAGATGTTATTACACAGACTGCCAGATATTAGACAATGTTTTGCTTTTCTGCAGATTAAATAAATTCACGTCACCAATTTTGGCCTCCTGGATCATAACAGGAAATACGAGGTTGAAATAATCTCCTATAATTTAATGAGAATTTAGGTACTTCTGCATAAACAAACACTGAGGAATAGAAACCAAAAGAGGTTCTATGCCATTCTTGCATTTGCCACATTTTCTGTGTATCATTTCTTCATTTTTAAGAAAAAAAATTTAAAAACTCTATTCAACTAAAGTGTTAAAATATTATCCCATCTGTATTTCCAGCAAGCAACTTCTCGGCATGGGTTAGGCTCTACTTCGAAAACTATTGTCATCCAGGAGACAACCTGTAGTTTTAAATAACTAGGCTGTCAGTTCTTTAGCTCTCTGCACTTGATTTTTCTGCTTTAGTGAATAGTAACAATTACACGACAAACAGCACATTATTTCCAACAGTGTTTTTTTGACAGAAATCTTTGTGATACAAATATTCCAAACTTACATTCATTTGCACGATTAATTTGTATGCAGATTTTTAAAGCCTTAGGAAGCTTTTCAGAAAACCTTACAGTCTTTAGACGTTGGAACAAAACTGAAGAATCTTTTCAAAAGTATTTTTATTAAAATTAAATGTTTTAAATAGTGCAGAATTGAGGTGGTTTTTTTTTTTTACTCGTTTGGCTAGATTTGTGTTGAGATTTGCAAATAGTATATTTCATATCCCAAAAGGGGGTTGTCGACAATGAGAATAAAATATAAAATAATTCTACCCCAGAACATGTTTACGAATTACATTCTGTACTTACCGATGATTGTGTAACATTATATCTAGTAAATAAACATAGAATATTATAATTGAGTAAAGCTTCAATGTCACTTTTGAAGGGTGTTAGAACCATAAATCCTACTCTAGTTTTGGCATACAGTGTTCTTAAAATTGTCCTTAAGCTTTTAAGATTTGAAGGATAAGCAGGTTTTTAAATTATTCGTCAGTGTCAGATTTGAAAGAGATGTGCTTGGATTTCTTTCCTCCCAGTTCTGCCTTCTTTCCCAACTAGGACATGAGATGTCCTTCACACGTCATTTTCTACCAGCCCATTGACAAAGCTGCAACCTCCATGTAGCTACTGAGCCTCCATCATTTAAGGGGATCATTCTCAGAATGGCAGTCCATCCCCAACTTTTTGTGACATCCTAATTACCCTATCAAAGTTTCAATGATTTAAACAACTGAAGCTTCTCTGAGGATTTTTTTTTGAGGTTCTGTATGTTCACAAAGGAGAAAGTGTGACCTTAGCACGGGATTGTGTCACTAACGATTATGACGTTCAAGCCCTAGACTAATTTTGCAGTCTTTCTCAATGTTTATTGTATCATCTGCTCAAACTTCTCTCACTGAGCAGATGCCATTGCATGCAAGAGCAAGAACTCATTCTTTTTCCTATTAACATAATGTCTTGTCTTTCCATTTTGAACAGTTCTAGTCTTCATGTATAACAAAGTTGCAATTTTTATGAACAGAAATCCTTTGTGGTTTTTATGCAATACCATTAATGTTACAACAAGCAAAATTAACTTTGCATCAGGTAGGCTCCTTATAAATATTGTGCTTTTATAGATGTATTTTAAGACTCTTTGTACTTGTTGTGGTTATTTGATCTCCACAAAAAAAAATTAACCAAAAACATCCCAGTTCTTTTCCAAATATGCATTTGCGTCAACCAATGCCTCATATATTTATATATTACCTCTTAAACATGCACAGTTATTAATGTTTTTATTTGAAAAAAAACACATTTGTTATCCTGAATACTTTTAGTCATGGTCTCCTAGCAACCAAGCCTTCTCAAATGATGACCCTTATAAGATAACCTTTATCATTTACGAGGCTATTTTTCTGTATATTTTTAAAAGCATTAAATCTTTTTTTCTATGACTCAGTTTCTGTAAAATGTCTTTATTAGATTTCTGAATGTCTTTGAAATAGGAAAATTACAGATTCAGAAAAGTATCCTAAAATTCAACTAAACGCTGTTATAAAAATAAAGAGAAGTTGTTGCACTCTGATAAATAAGCCAATAATTTGAGGTAGTATTGTCTTTACTTATTCCAGGCTGTATGTAAAAGAAAGATGAAAATGATTGATTGATGACATCTCAATTAAAATGAAATATTTTAGTCTAAAATATCACTTAGTGTTCCTATTACACAACTTAGTTTAATTGATTTATTTTGGGTTGGAACTGAAATATTCAAAACCTATTGCTTTCTCTAAAAAACTTCAGCACATTCGCAAATGTCATTGCACTTAAATCTCAAAACACATTATTGTGGCTATCTGGAATTTTTAGGTTATGGATGTAATTTTCTCCATTTATTTCTGTTTTGTCACCTCTTCCTTACTGAAAATATTTGGGAAAGAACAATGAACTATAAGGAATTATTTCTTTTTATTAATAAAAAAACTTTATTTTTTTTTATCATGGAGGGAATAATTGAGAAAAAGAGGGGAAAAGAGAGAGAAAGAAGAAGGAAAGGAATAAATCAGAGAAGGAATGGGGAAAATACTAAAGTCCTAAATTGTATTCAGGAAGGTGAAATTGTTTGTAGAAGTTTTTTTTAAAAATAATTTATGGATATGACCAGACAATTAGTTCCAATATTGTCATTGCAATTAAAAATTTTACTGCATTTGATCGGTAGCTAAAACAGCCAGCCCCTTAGCTGAGATGCAGGTGTTCAAGTGATGTCATTTTACCTGCTTAGGGCTAGGAGTATGCATAGACCCAAGCGAATGGAGTTCAGAAATACCTCTGCATTGCAGACCCCTAACGTTTTCTTTTACTACACCAGTAGTGTGGGGATAACTTACTAACACACATTAACAGAACTGCAAAGCTATTGTTGAGTCGTGTCCGCAGTCACAAGGTTTCTTTCAAAATGTCACTCAAACTGCAATAAGTATATGTGGGAAAGGGGTCACTTCAATGGAAAGTAGAAAATTTAGCAGTCAGAGTCACTGTAACAAACAATTTTTCTCCAAATAATTTCTCTGTCAATGGAAAAATGTCAACCAGCTCTAGTTTGATATTAGCAGAATAACTGTTTCTCAAACATGAAAATTCCTTCTTCTGTGCAGCATTGCAAATGCATTCTGTAATTTCTATGGGTTCAGATTGTTTGTCCGTGACTATTCACAATTTTTCCATTAAAACTGGTACTTGAAGATCGGTCTGCTTAAGGGGGCTGGCCTCCCTTTTAATACCGTTTAATTTCTGTTATTAATGTGTCTGTACCTCACTGCAGTATTGCTAGCAACACAGTAAAAATCCTTTTTCCAAAGACCTTCCTCTCCAAATCAGCAGAAAAATGAGTAAAAGAGATATATAGCCCTAATTAAAGAACAACTCATTGTTTTCATAGAGGTAAGTAAGCAAGATCCTGCATAAAGTTTTTTGGTATCTACACAGACGGAGCAGGATATGATGCACATCTTCCACTTGTGAGGGTGGAAGCAAATCATGGTTTGTTTTGATGTTGTACAAGTGGGACCTCAATGAAACTGTGAGGCAAGTTAGAAGGATTGTCTCTTCTATCCACAACTCAGAGTGATCCAGTCCAGGAAATTGCCTTGCTGAGAGTATGGAAGCCTGAACAACTGCTTGCACCTATAGAAACTCTTACAGTCTCTGACTGCTAAGAGTTGTGACAGATGCCTTTAGAGAGAATGTTTCATTGCCTGCCCTCCCATCTCCTTGCTGCCTATTGATTCTTATTCCACCATTGAAAATCCTCTGCTATAAAAAGGCAATGAAGCAAAGACCCGAAGTGTCCTCTCTGTGTTTATACTGCATATCTGTTGAGACTTGGTCCAGGCCGGTTCACTAAACCCCTGCCTGAGTTCTCAGACGAAAAGGTTTCGTCTAGAGAGTTGTAGTCAGTTCAGAGAATTCAGGCGGCTTGCGTTCTCTCTGAATTTTGGGGTGATATTCTGAACTATTCAGTATTGTGCCAATCTGTGATTCTTTTGCACTTGGATTTCTAGCAAAAGGACACAGAGAGCATTAGACATTTCAAATCTTAATTAATGAAAATACCCTTATTGCGCATAATCGAGCTGCTGGCTAAAATCAAATAAATTATGTGGAGACAGAGGAAAGATCAAGAGATCGAGAAACCAGAACAAACTAGAAAAAACTGATCCATCAATTATTAGTTACTAAAATTAACTTTGTCAAGTGTCAACACGAAGCCTTTCCCCTTTGAGAATTGATGCTTGTGAAACAGACTTATAAGATTAATCATCTTTAAACACTCTTTTTGCTGTTGTTGCTGGATGAATTTCCAGTTCATTCTTCTATACATTAGAGGAAGTTTAATTCCAGCACATTGATCTGTAAAACTGATGTTGGTTTTAATTTCCTCTTCCTTTTCCAAGCTGCTTTTGGTTTCACAGTCAATGAGGAATATTAGTTTATAAAGATAAAAAGCTTCATCAAATAGTTGTGTCTAAGAGGACACCAGAACTTTGCAGAGTATATCAAAGTGCAACAATTCATTGCCTCATATTCTTGAACTCTTTACTGTAGAGATCTATATTTCTGCGTGTTCCTTCTTTGCTTACTTTGAAATCTATAAATTATGTCCATATCTGTCAGTCTGACAAATGCTTTAACCAATATAACAAAGGAAAGTTTGACTAGTAGGAATTTAATGGTGAGTAGGTGTTGAAATGCACAGCAAAGAATGCATTAACCATTTCTTTTTGATACTGAAAACTGTTTTAAACAACATAAAGTACTACAACTTAAAAGGCTTTATAATCACACATTACTCACAAATGTAGAATTAGGAAGTCGAAGGCACCAGTGGTTACCTCTGCAATTGACTATCATTGTGATGTCTTCCACATTAACAGAGTCCTGAAATTGAGTACTAGCATGCACACCAACATGCAGAAAAAGGAATATTTTAGGTATTAAGATGGCTACAAAGGCAGCTCTATGCATCTATCACAGAATCACTGAAGTTGAGTGTTCAGTGCCAAAGACATAAAATCAACACCCAAGAAACCTCGTTTTGTTGCAAATACCAGTAAAACAGGTTATGCCAGAAGAATCAGGTAAAGAAAATTTCAAATATCACTTTTGTTCTGAGAGGTGGGAATCAAAATCTTTCCTACTCTTGGACTGATACCTGGTTCGAGTCACACATAGATATGACAAAGGTCACTACCACCACTGTGGCAACGGTAAGCGCTACTCTGACATGGGAAAATAGGTGGGATCTTCTAATGTATTGGTTAAAATATGCTAAGTTTTTAAGAGTGCTCAGAACTGAATGCAAACAAAATCAGTAATAAAGATAACCCACCAATGGTGGTTTGCAACCAGATCTAAAAGCAATAAGCCAAGTCTATTCTATGCACAGTAACATGAAGGAACAACTGTAGTACAGAACGTCAGCTACTATTAGTTAATCAGATAATTAACAAATTGTTTAATTGTTAGCTAATTGGATAACAAAAGCAGAGAAAATGAAGCTGCTTGGGTTTCAGCATAGGGTTGGACCACAACAGGAGTCTGTGGGCTGTTACTCCGCTAAGGAAGAGGATGATAAGCAAAGTTATCTGGGGTAAAGCTGGAACAGATATGCCTATATTTATAGTACTGTTGGGCTCTTCTTTCTTCTTTCCTCTTCTGCTTACACCTTAAGAGGAGTTTAGCCAATTAAAACAGAATCAAAGCATAAGAAAATCCTAAATGAAGATCTGGAATATAGTAATACTTAAAATGATGTTCAATAGCATGAGTATATCTCACCCCTTTCTAAAATGGAGCAAGATTCTGCTGGATTTTATACCAAATGTTAGGATGGTTATGGATTTGCAAACAATTGGCTCTGACAGCAAGATGTCTCTATCAACATCGCCCACTCTGCCACCAACACTAGTGTTCAATTTAGCTACTTTAGTTAGCTGGGCATTTTGCAGAATAAATAAATAGATCGCAGCCCAGGGATCTTGTCAAATAATTTTATCAGTGATGTAATAAGTGACAGCAAAATGCTGTAGTAGAAAAAGAGAGAGCTGAGCTTGAGCCTTAAAAGTATGCCTGTGATTAACCAGTCTGAGCTTACAAACTGAGTGATGTGCAGTATGTATACTCTTCTTTTGTTTGTTTGGTTTATGAGTGAAGGTAGCATTCTCTACAGCAGTTTTTCTATACCTTTGCTACTGAGATTATCATAGCCATCTCAGTAAAAATTTGATCATTAGCATACACAGTATAAAGAAATACTCTATGACTATCAAGTTTAAAAAAAAACGTACCAGGAACAAACCCACAGAAATATGAGGTTTTTCCTGGTACAACATTCAAATGAAATCACATAAATAACTACTAAAAAGAAATAGAAAAAAACCTGATTTTTTCAGAAGACTTAAAAATTAAGAAGTAAATCCTTTTTCCACAGTAATAACTGTATGCCACCTTTTTTTGCTACTTTCTTTTACATGTTATCTTGATAATGTAATGACTTTCTCTTCCAGGTAATACACAGTAACCACATAGTGTTGAAACATGTAGGGCTGGAGGGGAGCCTACATGCAGAAATCCATGCTCACTAAGGAAGGATATGAAGTTATACCAAAGTAGGTACTGTCCACCAATTCTTAATGTGGATGTTGGCCTTGCTACGTATCCCTTTATGTACCTGAAGGAATTAAATTAGAAGCATGGCTCTCTTAATTTCCTCATGTGGTAAGTGGGCAGAAAGAAGCATGTTCAGAAGGAGTGACACATGTTAAATGGACTGTACCATGCTGTTGAGGTGGTTTTATCTCTGCTGCTTTTATAGGGAGAAAATAAACTGAACTGATTTAAAAAAATTGCATTCCTTAAAAATGGAATAAATTACTTTTTTCACCATTCAGTTCTGCCAAGAGGATAGGATGCACCTGACCTGTCAATAAGTATTTAGAAGATGGACTGATATAAGCCTTATAGTACATACTTTTTTATCATGCTTTTTCCTCTTATTTAATTTCAGTAGAGCCTGACATCACAGTGTTATTCTCCATGCATAATTTCTAAAGAGTTTGTCTTTGAATTTTGGCTTTCCTAGTGTCCTCTGTCATGCATAAGCACACAGGTTCTTGATAAAATACTTTAACTGCCACTGTTTTCTAGTGTTAATTTGAACACTGCCTTTACATCCTTCTAAGTTCTCTAGGTTTAGAATGGACTTTATCTCATCTAACCCAATCATTTGAAAGTTAGACATTCAGTCAAAGCTACTCATGAAAGTGCTATCTGTACTTGATGAGAGGGGCAGGCAGAAAAAAAAATCACACAATATTTTAGGTACAGGGGACCACTATACTTCACCTAGTCCAATCTCCTGCCCAAAAGAGATGTAATTTTGACAATAGGTGATGTGCTCAGAGTGCTTCTCACCTGAAAATTTTCAAGGATCGAAATTTAATAAACCTATCCAACCTATTCCATTGTACAGCCATTCTTATTGTGATTCTTTTCTCCCATATATCCAAAAACTTCACTTGTCTTTTCACATCATTTGCCCCTGTCTTTTAGCATGGAGAATTGCTTTTGTTCCAAGAGACTCTGTAAAATATTAACACTCATAATTTATTTTAGCAAAGTCAAGCTGTTTTGCCAGTAAGTTGTGAAGATTTTCTTTTCTCTCCTTCACTTGGGCTAACATGACTATTGTGATTTGTCATGAGTGTCTAGGTTATGGTTAGATGTGGAAATACAGTAATAGATGTTTTCACGCAAAGATGGAAGGTTGTGACACCGGTGTCAAACCAACTACTTCAGCTTTCCTCAGTGATGCATCAAAATGTCAAAATAGCGACAGAAGTTCAAAAGCATCTCTAACAGGGGAGGACCCTGAACACCCCTTCCAAAGAAAGAAGAACGCAAGGCAGTTTCAGTTGATGAAACACAGAGAGTCCTGTTAATGATACTGCACTGGTTCTGGCAATGTCTATTTTAGAAGGGCAACCAACTGGGCATGTAGCCACGTGTAAACTGCACATTTATTTGTGGTTGAATAATCAGCAGATGCAAAATATCTGAGATAATTAGCAATTAAATAATTTAAGCAAAATGGAAGAGGATTATGGAAGTACCAAACATTCTGGCAGAACAAAATAGAAGTAAGTATTTGGCAGAATTAAGTCGAATTAAGAATCAAGATCACTCACTAATTTTTTTAGTCTTCTTCAAGGGATCTAAAGTAACGGTAATTTTGCTGTACTTTGTTTATACTGTGGTAGCAGAGTTATGGCCCAGTGTGCCAGAGGAAAAGCACATAATAATAATTAATCCTTGAACCACAGGATCTGTAATACAATTAGCTATGATGAGAGAAGAATGGAAGACTTGCTTTGGGGATATGTAATCTTACTCGGGACTAAAATAAGATTTACCCCTGGTTACATTTCCAGTCATTAAGACACAGAGGATCAAATAATATGTTAAAGACTGCAGAACAACAGCTGAAGCAATTTCAGGAACTGATCATATATTTCTCAGTCCTGTAATGTGCTTCAAACTGACAGTCATTTCGTATTTCTTCCTTTAATAACTATGTGCTTAGTGCAGGGCAAGAAGCTGGGATTTCTTTCTTTCTAAATATTCAAATGGAAAAAGGAGGCTCCAGTTCTTGAGATTCCTGTTTCCTGAAGAGGTGTTTCTTACTCAGGCTGTTGAGGTATCACTGTATAGCTGAGGAAATCAGGATGGCAAGAATTGAAATAATTTTTCAAGTGTTAAACCATGGCTGAAACTATTTCAAGTATATTTTGGGAATTTAAATCCCAAGGTCTTTATTAAACCTCATATTAGCTACCGGTTTAGATGAGGGTCTAGATTATACCTCTTAGCTTTACTACATATGCTTCAGATGAATCATCCTGAAATCAGAAACTTATTAAAGTAGAAATGAAGTCAGTGTTCTTTATTCCTGAAAACTAAGTAATTTTTTATTTTATTTAGCTTACCATTGCCTGGCAGAAACAACCTGGGGAAAGCTGCAAAGGTAATAAGTAATTAAGCAGTTTTTAATTTAAGTAACACTGTTTTTTAAAGAATTTCTGATCACTCTTTTCCAATATATAAAGTATCTATTATGTTAGTTACAACAATTAGTTCCATGAAATTTACATCATCCTTTACTTACCACTGTTGAAAGCTGAGTTACATTATTAAAATAATACTGCAGCTTACTGCTGACCAGAGTCAGTTCTAGAAAAAATTAAAAGCTCCTATTTCAATAGTATTATCGCATCTTCATTCTCCTCTTTAACTAAGAAAAAAGGCTTATTGCAGCCATGCTGTTAACAGGATGTTTACTAGACCAATTCATCACAGTAATCCACTTATGCCAAGCAATCTTCTTAGACCTAGAGTTTTTCATGTAGCCTTTCTGAAAAACTAAAATACCTCAGTAAGTGAACAACTGACTGTCTCAAAATACCCTTGTCAAATATAAATTCCTGTTACATTCGGTAGAGAAAGCATGTTTAGCACTTACCAAGACTAAACTGACACCTCTGAAGCATCATAGATGTAGCTGTGTGTACTTGTTTCCTATATTTAGTTTTGCTAAACATGGAACAGACTTTTCAGTGGTAGAGAACTTTAAATGCAGTAACCTTTATATTCTGAGATGTGACGTTACCCAGTTCTCTATTGAGAGATTTCATGTCTAAAATGCAAGTGTTGCTGGATGATGCTATTTGCATTAGACAATATTTGACTTTTCCAGGCACAAAGGAGAGGAATCAAACACTTCCTTTTTATTGTAAGAGCAAGGCTTTGTTGGACACATCAGGGGATGATTCACTGTGCAACCCTCTTGCACCACCGAAAATATCAAAGGCGTATTTTAAAAAGAGACCAAAGTTCTTTGTCTATTTCACAGCCAAAACCTACTGTGAAATTAATTTTCTTCTATAAAGGTATAAAGTTCAGGTTGCTAAAATTAGCAATTGTTTCACCTGAGCCTCTTCTCTATGGTCCTATTCAAAGTAGCATTGTTTAGTGCCTGCTGTTTAAAATGTAATGTTCCCCATTTAATGTGTCAAAAAGCTATAGCTAATTATTCTCATAGCAAGGATAATCGTACCAATTATGATTCCTTAAAAAGAATGGTGGAAACAAAGAACTAGAGATAAGATTTAACAATGACAAGACAAATTGGGGAGGCAGGGAAATCTTGAATGTTGAAAACCTACAATGCCTTCTTTTTACAGGAAAGAATAAAATTACAGCTTTATGAAAGAGACAAATTATCGCCGTTCAATCTGTAGAATTATGAATTACTATGATAAGTTTCCTATTGGTTTGCAATGGAACTCATAGCTGTCCCTCCAACCTCAAAACCTAGAGCTGTAGAGCATGACATAGAGCAAGATCTAATGTTTGTACCACATCTACCTTACACTGATAGGTGGTAGAATTTTAAGTGCATAGTCCTGAAGGCACTAGTCCAAGACAGCCACCTTATTTCTCAGGATGATCTATGAAAAGAGGCAGACAGGCATAGGATTTTCTAGAGTTTCTATGGCAAGTGTCTATATCCATTGAATGCCTCAGAATACAAGTATGGCTAAAGGACAATTCAAACTGTCTAGGTTATATCTCTGTTTCTCTTTATTAGTGTAAAGGCTTTTCCATCCAGCTAGAATACAGGCTGCATACCCTCTTTTAAGAAAAATACCAAAAAGAGCATATATTCCTCTTGGTGAGAAAGAAAACGGTTGCAACAATGAGACCTATATCTCTAATAAAGGTAAATAACCAGAAAGGACACAGGTTGTCAGCCTAGAGCAGGGCTGTCGAACTCACCACTCCCACCATTCTCCTGCTCCTGCAGCATAACCTGTGTCACACACTGCACACCTGACTAGCGCTGGCAGGAGCACAGGGGCAAGAAGCTTGGCGCTGCCACCAGGTAGAAACAAGGTGCTGGGTCAGATAAAAAAAGGTGGAGGCTGGATTCAGCCTGCAGGCCATGAATTTGACACCCCTGGCCTAGAGAGTGAAGAACTCTTCTCTCCAAACCTAAAAAAGGCTACAATAGGATGTAGGACACTGTCAGGGAGGAGCACTACGTGATTTTTCTAAATACGACTCTTTATACTGGTAGATAACCAAGGATCAGTGAGAAAGTGAGGAGCTTTCTTCTTCTGCCTCCCTGCTAGACAAAATACAGAATCTACTGGCTTTTCAGTTCAGTTAGTAGTCTGTACCTGCAGCTGATACCTCAGGAGCAGATAGCAGACCTGGAAGCAATGACTCTCATCAATTATTTTTGAGTATTGTTAGTCACTTTAAATTGCTTTGCCACACTTCTGGATTTCTCTGAATGTAGTCACAACTTTGGGCAGAAAATCACAAAGCCTTTGGTTCACACCCAGATCAGACAGCCAGTTTGAACATACCTACTGTCACTTAAAAAATGAAGAATAGCATTGCACAATTGTCCTCTTGTATCTGACAAATTCAAAGCCGCAGATTGAGTTCAAACAAGTATCGCCCTGTTCTGCAAGCGCTGATAATAAAGACACCATGAAACTTCTTGGCACAAAGGAAAACCAGTCAATATACACATCAGGACGCTACAACAGATAATATTTAGCTCTATTGTAACCGAGTATTCAAGCACTCTTGGAGAAATTGAATCTGCCTGCTGCCATTTATGTCATGCTTGCTTTAAACTATTCTCTTATACAATTCTCCAACTGTTTATCAAACAGAAGACAGCATCTGGATGCTAAGGAGACATTTCACCATTAGGCTGAAGTGTGGCCCTATCTGAGAGGTGTCACAGTAAAAGGTGCTGACAGATGAGAAGAGTGTAAAATCTTTCCAACTCTCCTCCCTATTTCAAAATCATTTTCTGAAATGTATTCCCTATTGCTCCCAAGAAGATTTTATACTAAGAGAAATTTATACCAAGGCTAGAGAAAGAAGTTAATGGGATTAAAAGAAACCTGTAATTGTAAAGGTTGCCAAGACATTGAGAAAAACCTTGAAGAAGCTGGATTTTTGCTTGCAAGGTTTATATGAAACATGGTTATGTGGGGCCATCGTATCATTAGAAAGATTGTGATCTTCCCATAGCACAGTGGAATGATTCTATTTTGCAACTGCTCCAGGCTGTTTACTACTGTGGGTTTTATTCCACATTCCCATCTCTCATCACTTGTGCTGTTTTCTTCCCAAAGGCTGGGAAACTCAAGAAACAGTCAGACAGTCACGAGAGCTTGGTTTCTTAACCAAAATACAGCTGCCTATTGTACAAAATTGGTATATTGTTCCCTGTTATGCAGAAAGGTGTGTAGCTGGGACTCATATGTGACATTGAGGAAATCCATGCTCTGACGTTGAGTGCTGGATATTCAAAGGTATTAAAAAATATATTAGGTTCCAGAATCCTTCCCTACCTTTTTTCCATCCTGCTTCACAAATCTTTGACCATTTTTTCTGTTATGGATTCCATTTTTACTTTCTAGTAGATAGATGCAAAATGAATTGACACTAGTGAGCATTGTCTGTGAAATAAGTTTGCCCTGCATTTCCATAAGATGACTCTGCAAAGCAGAAGGGAACACATGGCCGTGGTGAAAGTTTTGAGGATCTGTGAGTGAGATTCATCTCATCTCATCTCATCTCATCTCATCTCATCTCATCTCATCTCATCTCATCTCATCTCATCTCATCTCATCTCATCTCATATAAACTATGTAGAAGTTTTCTGCCTTGTCTGTGCCAACTGTCTATACTCTTTCTTTAGGAAATGGAAACGGTTAACTGCTTCCAGAGGCCAAATAATCCTGCTCATCATGAATACTTGCTTTAGATTAAGACAGATATTCCAGAATATTTCTCTGCCTCTCCATGAGCTACAAAAAGGGCTTAGAGCAAGTGTTTCCAACTGGATAACTAAATTTAAGCTACTGTTGCAGCTAAATATAACAAGAATGCTGTGAGACTAAGCTTAAAAGTCTTTTCTGTACTACACCTAGTAAACAGGCCACGTGACAACAAGGTTAAATGCAGGTTGAGGAAATTTTATTTAAAAGCACAGCTCTCTGTATCCTCCATAACACAGCTCAAACTCTCACAAACCATCATGCACCTCAATAGTCCACACAATTGCTGGTTTGGTCCACTGCTAAGTCTATAGACAAGTCTTACTAAAAGTATTTTGAGGGATTGAGGTGTTATGACTTCAGCCAATTCTGCCAGTAACAAATCTCATGCTCTGCCAGTAACCAGCCTATTTTGACTATGTTAGTAGCTTCACTGAATTACCTCAGGCTTGCTTTTGCATGCTGTTGTTTTGTGGCCTGGTGTAACATCCAAGGGGGAATTAGAAAACTGGTGGATTAAGCACATAATGACATGGTTCTATAGGGAAAACAGCCCAAATAGCCTCATGAGAAAGTATTCAGAGATTCTCCTCAAGGACTTGAGAGTTTAAACTAAAGTGGAAGCAAAGTCTTTACTTTTACTACAACAGAACAAGAGGGGAAATAATTTGGTTTCCTTTTTGTTCCCTAAGTCAGAAACAGCAGTCCATTCCCAGTGCTCCTTTACAAATGGCAAAGCATGAGGAACTGCCGAGGTGTGAGATGGGAGTTTCAGGTCATTACTGATCTGGTTGACATGCAAAGTGCTGAGGCAGAAATTGAAAGCCTGGTTGCACATCCCAACCCCTTGAGATATTTGGTCTCCCAGGAATCATTATTTCCTCTGTACTTTCTATTGTTTCATAAAGAATATCGCATTTCAGCAGAAAAGTCTAATGTGTCCTCTCATAACTCCATGTGGCTGTTAGCTTACTGCTGAGTTAATACTTTGCCACATAAATAAAACTGTACAAAAAAGAGAGAGTAGACTTGCAAAGAAACATAGGGAAAAATACAATTCATTGGTGCTCAGGGCTGAAAACTGGTGAGTTTCTTTCCTTTCCTTTTTTCTTCCCTTTACCCTTACAAGCTCATGTGTATCCAAACAGCTTGAAAAGTACTTTGAAATCCAACTTTAGTCAGCTATGATGAAGACATAAGAGGAGCTGATTTTTCCTTTGTGATACTTTGTTTTCTTCTCTTTTATTCAGGGTTCATTTCAGCAGTGGCTGCAGGAGAGAAGCCAAGTATTTTTTCCTTGGAACCTTTTTCTTATTTGGTGTAGTTAAAGACATATTTCTTGAGTTAGTTACACTGAGCAATAGTAGCTACCTATTCCTATTATGTGAAGCTCATCTAGTGAGCTGAAACAGGGTTTTAACCAAACTCCAAGCTTCCTCAAATCAGGAATATCATAACATTTTTTTCTAAGGGCTCCTCACTCAGGTAGGAAAACACTGCTTTTTGTGGAAAGCTGTCAAATAACTTTTATTACACATGATGATAATAGTATATTTATCTGTTTTTATTTTTGGTAAAAACTGTACAGAAAAAAATAATTTTTCAGCTGCTCTAAGGCATTATTTGTATGAGACTTTTCATCAAATTGAAAAACAGTCATCGTGCTCAAGGGCAAGACTGCCACTCAGAGGGATCTAGACAGGTTGGAGGACAAGGCTAACAGGAACTTCATGAAATCTGACAGGAAAAAATGAAAAATTCTGCACCTTATCTGAGTTACCACTGCACAGCTGGGGATCAGCTCTGCTGGAAACAACTTGGAGGTCCTGGCAAATGACCGAATATGAGCCAGCAGTATGCCCAGGCAGGAAAGAACAATAGTATTATGGGCTGCCAATGCAGAAACAGAGGCAAGACTTAGACAGAAGGGATTATTCCTCTCTAATTAACCCACAGCTACAAGACTGCATTCAGTTTTGGAACACCCAAAAACGAAAGGCATTGGTAAACTGGTATGAATTTGGTGGTGAGCCACCAAAAAGCGAGGCATGGGCAGGCAGCAGGAACTGTAGTTACAGCTCTTCACTGGATATTGGGCAATCTGGGCTTGTTTGGGCAGAAGAAGAGACAGCTTTAGGAGGACCAAACAACATCATACCCATACCTGCAATAAGGTCATCAAGAAGACAAATTCAGACTCTTAGAAGTTGAGCAGAAGAGCACAACCATTACTAACATTTCTTAATCTCAATTTAGTACAATAGACTTATGCAGACAACCAGGAATTTCCTCAAAATTAATTATTAAAAATGAGGTTCAGAAAAGCACTTAAATCATATTTAAAAATAAGCATATCTTAATTTCCTATTCATTATGGTCTCTCTCTACTAGATTTAGATAGTTATGTTTATTTTATTCTGATCCATCTAATGCATTTGCACGTTTGTATCTTTTTAACAGATTGTAAACACAGACTTAAAGCTGGACAAATACCTAACATCTTTCCTGCTCTGAGATGTTTTGTAATGTCAAGATGTGGTTATCATTCATCCAATTTGTGGATTAGGTGTTATTTCATTTTATTTTTTACAGCTATATGCAGTATTACCAATCATTAGTACGTAAGTAAAAAATGATGAAATTACATGGCAGTTGCATAAGATGTCATGGTGTGAAAATGATGAGGTTTAACCCTGAACAATTTTTAAAAGAAGAAGGATTCAGCAGTACGATATTCCTTTGGCAGGACGTACGCTGTGACATGGAGTACGGTGGGTATGGGCCACAGTGCTCATGTGCTATGTACACCCTGGCCATAACTCTTGCTGACTGAGCTACTGCTCCTAACCCATCATTTTGGTTCAGGGTTGACTCTGTGAGTATATTCAAGCACATATTGCAGTTTCCATCCTATCCCTTCAGCCTGGTGGTTGTTGGAGGAAATGCTTTGGAGGAAAATGCGCCGTCTGGCATGACCTTGGGATAGGAGACTATCAGACAACAGGAAGGAAAAATATAACTGAAAACCATTTGAATTACCTTCAGCCTGAAGATCAAAACAAATATTTTGAGCACAGAAGACTCCCCCCCCCCCAAAGAATTGGCAGGAGCTGTTACCTCATTCACAGCTGAAAAGAAATAATTCTCAAGGTCCAGTGGAGGCTGATGTGCTCCTGGCTGCATCCTGGGAGCCCACCAGACAAATCGTTGCTTTTGAAGTGTCAGTAGGCAGAAATTAGTTGCTTCCTCTTAACTGATGTAGGGCACTGTATTCTTCATGTTCTGACATGACCATTGCAACACTTCATTTGAGATCTTTGAATAGCAGCACAGTAAGCTGTGGTTGACCATAAAAGCTACATAGTATAGCAGATCCCTGAGAACCAGTGCCATCCCTGGAGGTGTTTAAGTGACATGAAGCCATGGTGCTTAGGGACATGGTTTAGTGGTAAACTGTCAGTGAGTGTTACGTTAAGGGCTGGACTCAATGATGTTTTCCAATATAAAGGATTCTGAGATTCTCTGTTAAGACAGGATCATAAGACAAAATACTCCTTTGGAGCTAAAGAAGGAACAAGACTTAAAATCATTGTATTTGACAGAATGCCTGTATACTGGCAAGCATAAAAAAAGTTACATAAAATAAGACAAATTAATATAAATGTCTAGCAAGGTTCTCAGAAGTTTCAACTGGCAAATGACAAATGTATCCAGCAATGCTGTATAAACTTAAAATATCTGAGAATCTTATACCGTTTCCTTAGGAGAATCCAAAAGCAAAATATCCTTAAAATTAAGAAAAAAAAAATGATGTAACTTCATCTTAGAATACTTAAAAAATTACATACAGTATTAATACACATGCTAATAATAAGAAAAGTATTTTCAGAATATTGATTAAATGCAATGCTGAACAGTGTGTGAATATACTAATAACTATTTTCACTCTTATTCTCTTGATGTTCTAGGAAAGTTCAAGAGAAAGACTAGCAAGAATTTTTTACTTACGTGGACATGCAAATTAATTTTTCCATGTAACATTGTGGATTTTCATGTGGCAAACTTCATATTTTATATTTTTTTCATCAAAGAAAGGAACAATGCTGTGTGCTGGGGCTATTGAGTCAGTATTTGTGACCCAGTTCAATCTTTATGAATCAAGTACACCCAGTGAAACCCTTAAGTGCATGTTGTATGAAGGATGACTCCACTATATTTTATAGTGGGTCTGCGGTCTTCTTGACTGCTTTTTAAACTATTTTCCTAAAAATTCTTAATTACTTTTGCAGTTTAGTTTTTGACTGTCATTAACAACTGATGCAACTTTTTCACAGAACTCTTGGTTGCAATTTCAAGATCTGGTTCCTCAATGCCAACAACTAGTTTTAATATTGTATATGGGAAAACTAGGACTAGTTTTTCATGTATGTCAGTTAACATTTGCTCTCATATAATTTTATTTTCCTGCTCATTACCTGCGGGTCCTCACCTGTTCTATATCACACATATGTCATATTGCTAAAATGTACTGAGTTGTAGAGCTAGGGGTCAAGGAGAGGCTTTATTTTAGTTGTTAGGTTGTGTCTTAGCATTCAGATCTTAGATAGCCCATAGATCTCTGTGAAACATATTCCTGTGTGATTATGCTTCACAGAAACTGAGTATTAGAACTTCAGTACCTCTGGAACTGAACATTTAATTCTTTGTGTCTGTGTCCTCCACGTATGAAATCTAATATTATTCTGCACCAGAGATCAAAATTTTCTCCTGAAGAAAGGAGGCCGTGAAGAACAATTCATTCACGCAGTTTCAAATGCCTGCAAAGTAGCTGTGGCTTGTTGATCTTCTCTTAGAGATCAGTGAGAGAAATGGACACTTACAGAACCTTCTGGAGGTAGATATCCATAATAAGTCAGATGAAACATTTAATTTAAGTGCCTGTTCTCTCTATGATTATAAAAGAAGTTCAGATGCATACTGGACCATGCAGTTTAAGATGTTGCCATCTACACAGCTGGATAGCTACACAGACTGAGTTGAGCTTGACATCCTGAGTTTGAAGTGATGACTGCTGTTCAGATTCTACATAGATACCCATTTGAAAGTTTATGCAATACGTATGTCTTTGGGCTATATTCTAATCAATATTTTAATAACAACAATTTTCACAGTTAGAAACGATATTTCCCAAAGCTATATAAGCATGGTTTTGCTTTAAATTAAGATTTGAAGTTCTTTGTGAACTGTTGAAACTCTGAGAGAAAAGTGCATGATCACATATTACATCATAACCCAAAGGATGAATGGAAATTTGTTTGCTAAATTCTGAATAAAACAACACAAATACAATGACATTACTCTATAATTGCATTTTCACCAAACTATATGATTATTTCTGAATTTAATATAATTTAATATAACAGTAGCACAAAGCTTCAAGAGGAAACCCAGTACAGAAAGGAGAAGTGATAAAGGCTATACCAGAATGATTATGACAATGCAGCTTAGGCAAAGTGAAAACTACTTGTTCCATAGTCAAGATAATGGGCAGGGAAATATAGTTTCAGATTCTTTGAGTAAAGAAACAGGAAATGTTACAGCCTTCCTGCTTTTTTTGGGGTAGGAGTGTCCAACTATGGGTCAATTGAAACTCATTTCTTATATGCCGTTGAAAAGCCAACAGAGAGGAAGAGTTTGAAATCACCACCAGCTTGGATTTATCAGCCTCTCTCACTCCCTGAGCCATGTAGCTATTCCAGAGATTTTGCTGTCTTTGGAAAGATGGGGTTTACAGTGGAAGAAATCAAATGTGTTGTATTATTTTCAGCTAAAAGGAGTCATCCATGATGCTAAGTTCTTTATCTTTTGGGACCATTCCTCAGCATCAAATTTCTCGAGAATTTCAGGGGGAGAAAAGGAAGGAAACAGAGATTGAGGGGCAAGAAGAAGCTTAAATGACCACAGTGAATGCCTTGACTGTAATCATCTCTCAGACCTGTTGGTGTAGCTCATAGGAAGAAGTCTGCATGAACTTGTAGGAGCTACATAATGTTGAGTGTCATTTGTTATATAACTCTGTCAGTTGCAAAGGAAAAAAGTTTATTTTTTGCCTCAAATTTTATGCCTTGATGTTGCCTTCAGTGATTTTTTCTTAAAATTCACTATTACTAGTATTCAGTTAATGACTTCTGAAAAAGAAAATACAAACTTCGATAACTTGAGTGATGATTTATTAATAGTTGTCTACAATCTAAGCTTGCAACAAGTTATTTTAAAACTTTTTTTGCCAACTTTTAATTTATACTTGCTCCTGAAATGGTGCTCTTGCAATATCTTGATTAAGAAATATTAACAACTGGCTTCAAAGTGTTTGCTTTACAAAGATAAAAGGAAAGACTCTTAGCTTACATAACCTGTCACATCCTGTGGGCTGCTAACATTTTAGATTAGTCGAGTCTCTAATATTAACACTTTCTCTAGACATTCTCAATTTTCCTAGTGAGCTCCACTGTTTTGATTTTTACTTATACAAATAGCAAAGTCCTAAGGGGCTTAAACTGAGATGCGTTAAGCAGTCTGATTTTCCAATGAAAAGTAGACAATCTTCTGTCTTTTGACAACTAGACATCTTTAAGTTGTTTGATTATTTGGATGTACATAAAATCTTCGACAAGATTTAAAAAATCTCCCTTTCTTTACATATACCAGCAAGGATTTGCCAAGACTGCTGTTGTAAGATCACTTCTAAAATAAATTTCATTTTACACTTTTTTCTGTGTATGTATGATAAGAGTTTGAGCGATGAATAAGAAGTTACCTTTCTGTATTTTTATTACGTTTAAAGCACAAGAAAATCATGAGGAGAGGCAGAAGGGAGAAGGAATATATGAACAAATAACCACTTGTTTTATATATATAGCAAATATCACCACCAGACACACTCATACAAGATTACAAGGTGACTCCTTGCCCCTTTCCTTTGAAGCTGAAAGTGAGCTTACATTTTTGCACACTTAAAATAAATGTTTGCTTTTTTCTTTTTTTAAAAAAGGTGTTGCTCAAGGGAAGTTATTGGCACATGAGAGCCATAATCCCCACCATCTGCTACCACAGAGATGGAGCAACTATTCACAGCTTTTGTTGCAGTCCTCAGGCTGCAATTGTACTGCAACTGAGGGTGGTCACAGTAGACCTGAGCAATTTTATATCTTTACTGCTTATTCCCCTGCCTACTGCTGCCTCTCTTCCTCCCTGCTCTGCCCATTCCTTTACTGTAATGGGCAAATTGAGGGCAGGGAGGGATTGTGTCTTTCTGATCTCTAGGCCACCTGCCGCAACCAACAGAAATGTGAAATATGCATTGTATTTGGGGCCTGTAGGAGATATCCCTTTAGGTTGAGATTCATTTCATTTAATTATAATCATCTAAAAAGTATCCAGTCTAAACTAAAGATCTAGGCCTCTCCTATAGACAATAAGAAAGAGCATTCCAAAGATGATTCATCTCATCCTACAACTGGTATTAATCCTAAAACAAGTGCTGTGTAAAATGAATTGTCCTGTCTGCTACAAAATGGACTAAGTCTATACCTAGGATATATATATATACCTAGGTATAGACTTATATATATATAAGTCTATATATACCTATATAGACATACCTAAGATAGGCTTTGTCTGAGAAAATGCAGGCACCTCCAATGCAGATGTCCTTGTCTGAGCTGACTGTTTATATTTCTTTTATAACCAATGGAAGGAACAAGAGCTTTTCATTTCTCTCTTCCTAATGTAGATGCACAAAATTGAAATATTGTACATATTCCTCTCCACTAATGGCAATGATTAGCTTGGATGTAGACCTTTTACTTAATAGACTTATATAGTTAGAAGAAGTGACTTGTGTTTCTAATTTCCAGATGGCCAAAATTATGTGAGATAAATCCAGGCTTTACTGATTGGCCCATAAACTAGAGATGATTTTGTGAGCAGCACCACTAGCTTCAGAAGATTAGTCCCCTTGGCCAGACAGCCATCGACCATCATTATCACTTTCAGCTTCTGGACTGCGCAGCTTTTCATGTCCTCTTCACAGAAGCATGCAGTGAGCCAAAGACTGAAGACCAATCCTTCCTCTGTTACACCAATGTAAAGACACAAGAATTCCTTCAGAATTTCTGAGTTACTGAGCGAGAACAGAGGAGAATTTAATGCCATAGCTAAAATGTGTCTCTTACTTAACTGTCTGGAAATGTTTGTAAGGCATAATGTTCAAATGTCCAGGGCACTTAATTTTCACAGACTGGCTGGTTTATGGTAAATGTGTTATACGAGCTACACGTTTGTAAGGATATTTATTCACCACAGTGTGAGTTTAAGTAAGTACTAGTTCATTATAACCTTTAAAACACAAGCATCTTTACTTCATTGGCATTTAAGTATTGGATTGAGCTTTATCTCAATGAGCTCATTAGAAGGAGTTGAATGTATAGGAGGATAGTTCTTCAGCATTATTTCATTGCAAGTTTTATGGCTAATTACTACGACAAAACACTAAATAAGAACACAAACAGTATTACAAGTTAAAATGGAAGGTTCTGTGGCAGATATAGCTATATAAAAAAGCATAAGTTAAATGCTAAGAACTCATTCATAATAAAAAGCAATTTCCCGAGTATTATGTGCTATCTCCATTATGGTTAAACATCATAAATTAGCAGTGCGCGTTCCAACTCCGATGTCTTGTGTTCTTCAGTATTCTTAAAAATCAGTCAAATCAAAAGTCTGCTAGCACTTCAATGGAAGTAATAGAAGACAATTTAATTGACAGAAATGGGTTTTAGATAATACTTCTTATCTTCAGGCAACACATTTTATTACCTAAAACTTCATTACTGTGCAGAAAAAAAAGAGAAAGAGAAACATATGTTTACTTGTAGTGAATCATACATTTAAAATGATAACAGAATTCATTTATACCTACATTTTTTTATCTTTACTGTATACATCATGACCTATATGCTGAAATGTGAAAACCTAGACATTTCTGGTATGCTTTTGTATTTTCCAGGAAAAGAACAATAATGTTCCAGAAAAATTATATTTTTACATTTTTAGAATGTGCATTGTTTTCCTAAGATCAAATCAAAGAAAACCAGCCCACATATCATCCATGGCAGTGCTTCTGTCATATCTTATTTGCATTGAACAAAGACAGTTCAGAGTTCCATTGGGAATCCCCAACACAACAGTAAGGAAGTAGCAGTGTTGGTCTTCATGTGTAAGTACTGTGTGAACTCGACTTTAGAAGTAACACAGGATCAAAAACCATTGATTTTGATCCTGTGTAATCAGTAGGGAACAAAATAAAGAATCTGAAGCTACTGCCAATGATTTGCAGATTTTTCTCATCTGCTTCAGAGGGAGCAAAATGATGCCCAGTTTCCAGTGCTCCTGGACTGGAGTTATGAAACAGCCTCTCTCACACCACATCACTGCAAAGGGGTGGGAGTATGGCTTGATAGGGACACAGGACTAGATGGCATGCTAATGATTAGAAACAATTAAAATAAACAGATGCTCAATCCAAAAGCAGCCCTTTTCAAATTATGATTTACAATCTACTAGTTCTGGAAAAACAACTTGTGGTTTCCCCAAACAATCAGAAGAGACTGAGTCTAAAATGAATAGTCCGTTTCCTAAAACTATGAGGAAGTTAAAATCCATTTTGAGGCTTTGAACTGAAGTTTGAGTAACCAAGTTGAGATCTCCAGTTCACAGATTTATTCAACAGTCATAGTCCCATTGAGACCCAGGCATGTTCTTCTTACTAGATCCCATAAGGGTCTGGATCTAACTTCTTACAGTCGTGGTACAAGATCACAACTGACAGTCACAAAATTGTTAATTGACTGTGACTCAGAATTGTAATTTTATCATGGTTATGAATACAATGCATTACAAGTTTTAATATAGGGTAACTAAATTACAAATCATTTAATATTAGGAAAGGGTGGGAGGAAGAAATCATCATAGATAATTTTAACAGGTGCATAGAAAACATAGAAGTCATCTAGATTGCTTGGTGAGTCAGGCATAAGAAAAGAACACAGAAAACAAGAACACAGATCTACAATAAGGAGCTTCTATATAGCAATTGACTCCTATAGTAGGATGTCATAACACTGGGAACACAGCAGATTGTCATCTGTGTGGAAGTCTTGGTTGTGTTATTGTAGGTAAATATCAGTACAATCCATTAACTGATAGAAGAAAATACAGAATAAATATAGAGAAGTAACATTTCTTCTATTTGGCCAGCTGCAAAGTCCACTAGAATACAATGACCAGTTATAGAAACCACACAGAAACAAAAAAGGAAACAAACATAAACCACTTAAAAGTTGTAGAAGATTTGAAGAAAAACCAATGGTGTAATGAAAAGTTTGAAAGATAGTGAGAAAACAAATTCCTGTATTTACACTATATTTACTCCTGTACTATTTTTGAGCTAGCTGATTCCAGAAGCTGTCTGAAGACTGCTATGCTCCTGAGACACAATTATACGCACTATTAAACATGTTGGCAATTTAGGTTGAATTCAGGTTGCTTACGAGTCTGTTTCTGTGTGATTGCAGGACAATTCATCTGATTGACATTGGCCATGGTACGCTACCATGGTATGATGGATGCACTTAACCTCCTCCTTAATCAAATCAGCAGTTTGGTATAGGCTCCAAAGGAGGAAAAGGTCTGAGTAATGCCTGGATTGAGAACTCTTCTAGAAAACACATGAGTGAATACAGATGAATAGTGGGTATAAGGAGCCTCGTGAATACCTCTCCTTATGGTGTGCAATTTGGCTACAAGACGACCACCTTCTTACCATAAAAATACCAGTCTAGTGAATCTTCTCTGAGTTCTCCCTGCTAGGCAGTGTGGCTGCATGGTGATAATCTACCTTTTTGCTGAAACATCTCTCAGCGGTGCTTCTTGGGTAAATACTCTATAATGGTATAATTTCCCAGGGATTTCTTTGCTTGTGTTGGCCCTCTCTCTAGACCTGAACATGCTGTTGTACCACTGTAATAAAGAATTGATTTTATAAAATCCAGTGCCTGCTTCACAAAACCTTGAATTCAAACTTTAGAGCAAACTGATGCTGGATGCTCCAACGGAAGGTGAGTGAAGTGAGGAGGCATGATGAAACTTTGAAATCTTAGTTAAGTGATACAGAGAATTGAATGTGTACATATTATCCTCTAGCTATAAACACATATAATCCTTATTCTCTGAATCATAGAAACACAGAATGCTTTGAGTTGGAAGGAACGTTAAAGATCATCCATCTCCAACCCCCTGCCATGGGCAGTGACACCTCCTACCAGACCAGGCTGCTCAAGGCCCCATCCTACCTGGCCTCGAACACCTCCAGGGAGGGGGTATCCACAGCTTCTCTGGGCAACCTGTGTCAGGGCCTCATCACCCTCATTGTGAAGAATTTCTTCCAAATGTCTAATTGAAATCTTCCCCCTTCCAATTTACAGTCATTTCTCTTTCTCCTATCACTACGTGCCCTTGTAAAAAGTCCCTCCCCAGCTTTCTTGTAGGTCCTCTACAGGTACTGGAAGGCTGCTAGAAGGTCTTCTCAGAGCCTTCTCTTCCCCAGGCTGAACAACCCCTACTGTCTCAGCCTGTCCTCATAGAAGATGTTCTCCAGCCCTCTGATCATCTTTGTGGCCTCCTCTGTATCCTTTCCGACAGTTCCCTGTTCTTATGTTGGAGATTCCAGAACTGGACACAATACTCCAGGTAGGGTCTCACGAGAGTGGAGTAGAGGGAGAGAATCACCTCCCTTGATCTGCTGGCCATGCTTCTTTTCATGTAGCCCAGGATACAACAGGCTTTCTGGGCTGTGGGTTCACATTGTCTGCTCTTGTCGAGCTTCCTATTAACCAGCACCCCAAAGTCCTTCTCTGCAGAGCTTCTCTCAATCACATCACCCCCCAGCCTGTGTTGAAACTGTGGATTCCCCCAACCCAGGTGTAAAATCCCCTAGCCATAAGCCATTGTCTACAATGCCTTACCATCAAACTCTGTGAAGTTAAACTTTTACCTAAAAAATTAATTCATGACAATTTGATGTAGTCATTAGGACCCTCCAAAACAACTGACATTTGGCTCAAACTCAATGTTGTGGGAATCATATGAAAGCAAGGAGCATACTCAACAGATTCAGATTCTGTGTGGCTCAAATGCACACATACATAAACATTAAGAACTACTTATGTATTTGATCTAAGGCTCCACCTCAAAGACATCTCAAAACACACTATGGCTAAAGGAAATGGGCTTAAAAGCCCTTCAAGTGCCTGCTTCCATTGACACAGACAACTAATTGAGATTGTACACTGAACCTGCAGACTGCATAGTCAGGAATAATGAATCCTACCGAGAGTGACCAGGGCAATTTTATTTTTCTTCAGGTCACTATTCTCTTCTTTCTTATATTTTTAACTTGTATTATTAATTTATTGTCACTTTTCCTTAAATTAAGAGGAGTTTAAGTGAAAACAAAAAGATACTAACATGACATTTTGTTTAAGATCTGATCTATATTCTGTATTATTTTTTTTTACTTTCCCTAAAATGTTTATGCAAATGTCTGAAAACAGTTTTCCCATCTCTAACACATGTTAGTAGTCAATTCTTACCCTCGATGTCCTGATTTCATCCTCTTTGAAGAGATGTACTATCTGTAGAGTATTATTACTGGGATGAAAGAATAATGTGGGTTGATGGATAAACAAATAAGTAACAATAAAATGCTAGTCTTACAAAGCACTCTACAAACATCAATTAATTCTCTTTGCAGCAGCCTTATGCAGCTGTTAAATTCCCATTCTGCAGACGGAAGCACTAAGGAAAAAGTTGCAAAGTAATTTACTATGTGCTGGGATATTGATTCAGTCAGAGTTCTGAGGCTTGACTCTTTCCTTAGAGTGCTTTCCCAAAAGCATCAGAAGACTCTGTGTGCTCTGGAACAAGTTTTTGTTACAATAGAAACTAGATGCGTGACTTTTTTCTCTCCTATAAAGAAAAGTCAGACTGAGAAAAAATAGAAATACCTCAGTTTATAAATAAGTCCTTCCCTGACTCTTCTGTCCGTGTGGAAGAGATACTTTGCTTCAGGATCTTTAGCAGCTGAATTGCAGCAGATCCCAGCCTGTTCCTTCTGGGTCCCCAAGAAGTTTTTCACCTTCAATATTAAGGTCTCCTTGATGGTATACACCTTCTTTCTCCCAGTAATCCACACTCAGACAGCCCCTGTGTCTTCCTTATCTCTCAATAAGCCTTTCTTTCCATTCACTGAACCCTCACTTTCCTTGAAGAGCCCAATTTTCCTTGAAAGGCCCAATTTTCCCCTTTCGAGGCTCCTGTCTGCAGCCAGAAGAAAAGCCAAGAGGCAGTTTTCACAGAAGACAATCCATAGAATGGTTTGAGTTGGAAAGGATCTAAGAAGACCATCCAGTTCCTACCACAGGCAGGGACACCGCTCGCTAGATCAGGCTGATCCAACTTGGCCTTGAACACTTCCAGGGAGGGAAGTTTTCCTCTTTGCCACTTCATTGAAGCCTTTTAAAAGAGCATAATATCTGATGCACAACAGGCTTATAACCCATCATACCATGGCCCCAAAATGACTCTTAATTCTTCTAGTCCAGTCCACCTTAGGGAGGTTGTTCCTCCAAAAGTCTGTCTGTAAGCTTTATTTGGTATAAGCTGTGAATGTTTTACTGTTACTCATAAAAGTAGCCTTACATAGACTTTTACACTGCGTTTGGTTTCTCTGTGTGCAACTTTTAACTGATGGAACAGTTCATAGGGACGTTTTTAATTTGCTGAATTAGAAAACATCAACCTTTTCCTTCCAGAAATAAGTACTTAGCCTTCCCAAAGCACAGTTGACTTTTAATTGCGCTAATGTATCTGGTGGTATTAAAAGTTGCTGCATGGCTGCTTCCCCTTCTTGCTCGTCTGCATTTTTCCTATTAATACATAACTGAGTTGCCTTCTCAGCAGAATTACAGCCTCCTGCAGACAGAGGGAGAGGCAGCACGACTCTAGGATGTAATAGCAGCAGAACACCGAAGGGACAAACAAGGCTGGAGCTCCTGAAACACTACCCTCAAAATGAGCATCAGCCTAGAAAAACCCAGATTAGATATACATGTGTTAGATGGTTAAAGAAGCCAAGGAGAACTGATTTTTAGCACACCAAAATAAAGTGTAAAAATTATTTATTTTTATAGAGGAAAGCATTTGAAAGCATTTTTATTTAAGGCCAAAAATGAAACTTCCTTGCTTGTACCTTTTTGTCACCATATGGTCAAAATGACTCTGTCAAATACCTGATCTTCTTACAGATTACTGTTCAAACTCTCTATTTTAGGCATGAGCCCGATAGTGTGCCATCCTATTCAGCAAGCACTCCACTCCCAGTCTCAGGGAGCTGGGAAACAGCTCAGCACAGAGCAGGACTGGAACCCAGTCTTTCTGAAACAATTTCCATCCTTCTTTGCACCTGGTATGTGACCAATTCAAACTGACATTCAGCTACCAGTAAAGTGAAAAGTGAAGAAACACTTCAGAAAGAAGATATTTCAAATTGAAGCTGATATTCTAGGTAGAGAAAAGCTTTGGTATCTTTATAGTACTTGCATATATATATTCATACACTTAGTAATGTATATATTCTCAGAACATTTGATTTTAAGAGGAAACCACTTATATGATTATTATTTTTAAGGGGGTTGAGAGGTTTTCTGTAATTATGTTATGCCCACCTTACACATCTGTTCGTTACATATCTGTCTGTGTCTGTGTAGCTAAATGTTTAGAACTTCGTCACATGAAATGCATAAACAAAGCACTTCCATCACATTGGCAACCAGTTGGTGATGTCTGCAGTGCATATTTAGTTATTTCCCAAATTAAATATTTCTGTTAAAAGACATTCTATTTCACCATTTTCCTTTTTTTTTGTATTTTGATACTAGAACTCCCTATTTATACATGCACAAGGATTTGAACATAAATGTCTGAAAATGGCCTATTACACTGCTAAATTCATCTAACATTAACTTTAAGTATTAAATGGAGGTAGCCATAAGTCAGGATATTAGATATTCCTCTTTTTTTCAAAGAGGGAAGGTGCTCTTCATTAGTCACTCATATTTCATGGGGCCCAAATTAGACTTTGTAAGAGTCTTTCTCTACACGAACGTTACAAGAAGTCCAAAACTGATAAACTCTTAAATTAGATCACTCAGTTGCAGCCCTTAAATTAAATTAAATAAATCAGACAGAAGATTTTTTTTTCAGTAGTCTGCTCCAGAATAAATAGCTCAAGTTTTTAATTGTGCATGCTTTTCTCACAAAGCCCATACACAATCCATCATTACCCACTGGGTTCTGCAACTTTTGAAAAATATTATTTAAAGTAATATATTATGCACAAATAAGGATTGGGCCCTACATACAAAAGTATAAGTTTGCAAGTGAACCAATGTATTTTTGCACAGCTTACTCTCCACGTGCTGCTGATGTTTGAGATCTCAAGGACAGCACCTAATGTTTTCCCTTCAGACTTGCATGAAAAAATAAACTGGAGAGAAAATAGTGAAATGATTTGGGAAATTGTTCAAATACTGCAACTGATGAAAAATACATAGCCATAGAATTTTGACAGATGTCTTCCGCTCACAGCCAGCAAGGTCGCAAAGTCTGAATTGAGCTGAAATATTACAGGTATTTACCTCTCATTGAGGTAATACGGCCTAAATTCTTAAAGGAAAAGAGTCTGCCTTTGAAGTCAGAATGTCATAACAGCTCAGAACAGGAAGGTAAGCTCTCAAAGTTGGTTTGAAATAGTTTAAGACAATATTGTTCCTAAGAAAAATACCACTTAGCAGATAGTAGTTGCCCCAAGTCTAGGTGAAGCTCAGGAATTGATGATGACTTCAAAGCTACTGGGTTATGTTACACTGAGCAAAAAATGAATGTGTAGGAGCACATTTCAGCTTATGGCAATAATGTCTTAAGCTAGTCCTATTTGATCTGCAGGAATATGTCTATGGTTTCAGCAATGCAGATGCTAAAACCTTATTCATAAGTGTATGTTGTTGGATTCTGATCACATTACTGTATTTTCTGTCCCAACACAGCTACAGATTTAAGTATAAAGAATATATAGGAGGTTGTCCTATTTAAAATAGGGTGTTATTTAGAAACAAGGCAGCACAGCCTGAATTATCTGAATTACTACGGCATCCAAGTCCCTGTGATCTTAAACAGATCATGTCCTCTTCATCTATTAATTACATTGCAAATTTGCCTGATTGTGTGACTGTCTAACATATTCAGTGTCATGGCTTTAAAGTCTGTTAATTACAATTCTGCCAGATGGGTGAGAGAAAAGGGAACAAACTCCAAATTTATGTAAAAAGTTAAAAGAAAAGAAATGTCATTCTGTTTCTCATGTTGCAAACGTTAAACCACATCCTGGTCTATGTAAACTGACCAGCTCTATTGCTGGTGTTTGACAGATTCATACCAGCTGAAGATATGACCCATGTGTTAAATGAATGGATGATTCATGCAGTTCTTATATTAAACATAAAAATGATGTTCTCTAACACAGTTTAATAGGTACTTATTGAGAGCCAAGTTTCCATTGGTGCCATGTAAGTATACTGACTAATAATAATTAACAGATCTTCTTGGAAAGCAGTAATTTTCATATATTCCCCCTGCAAGATTTTTAACTCTTAATGCAAGTTAAATTAACCTTTGCTATAGATGCGTCTATTATTCTTAGCTTTTGCCTTTTTTTTGCCATCAGCATGGCTCTAGTTTCCATCACAGGGTCTCAAAGACCCCCACGGAATTTCCCAGGGCTTTCTGCAGCAGGAACTTTCTCAGGTAAAGCAGCCCACATTTGTTGCTGAGCAAGTTGAAAAATGTATTGACATTATAGTCTGCGATATTTTTTTGCTGGGGTTTTTTGTTCATTTGTTTGGGTTCCACAATCATGGATATGAATGTGATTTTCCTTCAAAGATAATGCACCATTGTAGAGTAGGTAAGGATCTAAGCAGTAGAGAGGATGTTTTTCACAGAGTTGAGATCCTCTGGCTGGCACTCATTGAGTTTGAATGCCGTGTGTACTGGGGAACAAATGCTTCAGACTGCCATTTGCAGTGCATTGAACATGGGGATGAAGCCCTCTGGACAACTGCAGGATCCTCTTAGGAACAAGATAACGAGCTGGGCACCACCATCCCCAGCCCTGCAGCATCTGAGAGCACCACCCTTCTCCCAGGACTCACCTAAAGTTGTTCCTGCCAGTGCAAGCACCAAAGGAAAGTTTGTGTTCTTTTTTATGAGAAAGGAGAGTAAAAATGCAACCCAGGGTCTGAATAATACTGACTCACACTGAGATAACCCAGCCGAGCTCTGCTCATACTGATGTTTCACTTTCCCCAAACTAATGAACTAATACACTTCTTCTGATGGGGAAAAAGAAAGCCCAAAACTTTGGTGGTTTTTTTATTTTTACTCTTTTTTTATGCCTGCTAGTGGGAAGTCCTGGCAGGCCAGGTTTTCCCTGAAACAATGCAAATGAATGTTTTAACACCTCGCAGTTATTGGTGCCTTTATCTTTTGTGGGCTGCAAATGCAGTAGAACTGTACATATTCAGTGTCTGTGAGGTGCCTTAGATAAGGATCTTTCTCTGATGCAGTATTATTTCTGTTTCTGGCAGACTCTAGAAGTACAGGCTAATTGCACAATGTCAGATGGTAGGTGTGTTATTGGTTAAAACTGTAAGAGGCCCATCAGCACAGCTTTTTACAATATAATAGGCACTGATTAGCCAGCCATGTAATATGGCAGGAAAAGTTTCACCTCTTATTATTTGCATTAAGTTCAGGAGGTCTGAATGTAAACCAGGAATAAAATGGAGACTTGTGTTCCGTATTATGAGAGGGAGGCATTAAGAAATTGCGCTGTCTGAAGAGTCTGGCCCCCTCATTTTACCAATGTCTGTGCCACATTTTACTCACTTTAACACCTTGGAAAAACAGAGTCTGTCATTTAGCTTTTTCCAGGATGATGATTCTTATGAATCCTTCAGTTCCCATCAAAATTATCAGCAATTTAATCTGTAAAACAAAATCAGGGCTTGATCCTGCAAGATGTAGCAAATTCACTTGTTTAGAACACAGAAGGATACGGTTCTTGATTTTTAAAAGACGTATAGCAAAACTGTATTACTGCAGATTGCAGTGGTAGCATTTAAAGGATAAAGAAGGAAAAAATCTTAGATCCCAACTTACCCACTTGAACTGAATCTAGAGATTCTTCTCTCCGGAAAGCAAGAAACTGATATTCAAAATATCCCAAGAAGCCATTTCTCTATGAATGCTGAATACGAGGGAGGTGCTTAGATACTAGATGGCAGTATAAAACCTTAATAAAATTCTTTTTAATGATGACATCCCAAATAATTACACAGTACATTATCGATATATTCATTGCATTAGCAGAGAAATAAATTAATTTCACTGCCACCCTGTATACTCCAAGTATTGAAGGTTTCTTTTAGAATAGTTACAAATTTCTGAATAATAGGCAGACATTAATGAATCTTTCAGATAGACTCTATCCTCTCCCTAAATTCAGTCACTTCCATCAATGCATAAAAAATGAAGAAAAATAGAATATTTTATAGCTGTACTCAGCAAGCATCTTCATTACAATCATGGAAACTTTGTTACTGGTTGGTAAAACTAATCTCCTGAAATATAAAACATTTAAATCTTCACAAAAGCACTCTCTACTGCAGATTTAAAGAAATTATTTATGTTTTCTCCTCTTTCTCCCTGCATTGTTACCATAAGTAGAGAGAAACATTTGCCCAAGTAAATCTGATACTGAAATATCGTTTGATGATAATTAGTCGTCTTCTGTGCTGTTTCATATTTAGACCAATCCATTTTTATTTTTCCAATTTAGGAAATGCATCACAAATCCAAGACTGGTTTGTAGAAACATAAAATTGCAAAATTTGTTGATTTGAAGAGAAGTTGGTTAGGTTAGGTAATAGAACAGAGTATCCTGTTAAAGAGATTTATAGCCTGATTTTTATGGTTCGTTCTAGGGGATGTTAACATTCTCCATTAACACTTGTAAGTCTTTTCCATGGCAATATCCATAGTTCATAGACTAATTCTTACAGCATTGTTACATTAATTTAATCTAACCTCCCACATAACACAGGTCAGGGCATTTCATTAAGTGCTTCTTGCACCTAGAAAAATACTTTTATAGCAGCTACCATGGCATGGTAAACTGCCAACACCATTCTATCAATTTATGCTCTGTTACACTGAACTCTCATTGCCCCAGTCCAAAGTGCTGCACACTGCCATTTACTCTCAACAGTTTGTGGTTGCACTTTCACTCTCCTAGACTGCTGGCTCTTTAGATTTATCAACTAAATCCCCATAAAAGGGCAGAAATAAAAACTGCATGATGTTAAGTGCAGATGAATATAGAGTAAATTGTAGCGAGACAGGGTATATTAAATAAGAAATACAAGACAAGTGAGCAGCAGTTGAAGGGCTCTTGAGCATTTTTCTAGGAAAGGTCCTCTAACCTTTGTGAATTGTGCATTGTGCATTTCAATTGGATGTCAAAGCCATCTGGATTCATATCTCAACTGAACATAAAACAAAGCCTACTTGAAAATTACATGAAAATATGTACTACTTAATATTTACAGCCTTGTGGAAGGCTTTGCTTTCCAAACTAGCATGAACAAACTCAAACTGATTTGAGGTGAGCCTGTGCTAAGCTCATGAAATTCAACAAGGCCAAGTGTAAGGACCTGCACCTGGGTTGGGTTAATCCCAAGCATAGTTACAGGCTGGGTGGAGAATGAATTGAGAGTAGCCCCAGAGAGAAGGACTTGGGAGTACTGCTGGATGAGAAGCTCAACATGAGCCAGCAATGTGCGCTTGCAGCAAAGAAAGCCAACTGTATCCTGGGTTGCACCAAAAATAGTGTGACCAGCAGGTAGAGGGAGGTGATTCTGCCCCTCTACTCTGCTCTCATGAGACTTCACCTGAAGTACACCATTCGGTTCCGGAGTCCTCAGCACAGGAAGGACATGGATCTGTTAGAATAAGTCCAGAGGAGGGCCAAGAGGATGATCAGAGGGCCTGGAGCACCTCCTGTATGAGGACAGGCTGAGTGAGAGAGTTGGGGTTGTTTAGCCTAGAGAAGAGAAAGCTCTGCGGAGACCTTGTAGCAGTCTTGCAGTACTTAAAGGGACTACAGGAAAGTTGGGGAGGGGTTCTTTATTAGAGTGCAGGGATAGGATGATGGGTAATGGGTTTAAGCTGAAAGAGGGGCGATTTAGATTAGATATTAGGAAGAATTTTTTTTACTGTGATGACGGTGAGGCACTGGAAGAGGGTGCCTAGAGAAGTCCTGCCTTGAGCCTGCAGGTGTTCAAGTCCAGGTTGGATGAGACTTTGAGCGTTTGACCTAGTGGAAGGTGTTCCTGCCCGTGGGAGGCAGGGAGTGGGGGGGTAGGGGTGGGAGAGTGTGTGTTGATTTAGATGATCTTTAAGGTCCTTTCCAACCCAAATTATTCTACGATTCTATGACAGTTTGCTGACGTGGTAATTTCACACAGTCTTTTGCAGACACACCTGCTGTTTCTCCGTGGCATGCAGGTAGATGGGAAAGGTCTCATCTAAAAGCTGCTTAGCTTTGTTAGCACACCAGGTCTGTGGCATCAATGGAACACTTCAAATCCACATGGCTACACCTTCAATCCGAGACCTGCAAACATTTGGTCACCCACAGCACTTGTGGAGCAAGCATCAACATGTCTGCAAACACCTCCATGCAATTTAGCACATCAAACCAGGCCCATACAGACTTCACACAGCCATCACAATTCTTCTACTGTAGAAGGCTTTCCCAATGGACCACAGAGGTGTGGTAGGGACTGAAAGGACCCATGCTCCAAATGAATTGTAAAATAATTTTCTGTTTTTACTGTGATCTCTACTTATTATATTACATATGATCATTTTGCTGTTCTTCTATATTTTTCCATGTTTTCCAAACTCATCATTTGTATTTCATCTCTAAATACAGGAAACAAACCTCATACAGGCGTGGGCAGTTTTTCCATTACACTTCCTACAGCTCATTGCACATTGGGTCTCTTATCACAACATCCAGATGTTATTGGCACAAAGATAATAAATGACAAAATTTATTTCATTCACAAAGACTGTCTTGCTAGATGTTTTCAAGTTCTGTCTCTCTTTACAGACAGGTGACAACTGTAATATCTGATCATCTCAAAAGCATCATCTAGTATCTGTATAAGGAAGAAATATATGCTATTTTTCTACAAATAAGAAAGGGTCTCGAAAAGTAGTAAGTGAATTTCCAATTTCTTAAATCTGGAAATATTTCCTAAATCCAAATAAAGCATTCTCATTATGCTCAAATGGAGTAGTTCTCGAGAATACCATTAATGGGATTGTTATACTGCAGGAAAGTAGATAATTTTGAAGTATTTAGGACAGTCCTTGGGAAATATTCTCCATCTTATTAAACATAAATTGTCAGACACACAGTCCCTTAAACCAAACTGAAATTGTTCATTTGTGTCAGTAAATTTGGAGTGCAGCACAAAGTACTGAATTAACTTTGAAATATTTTACAGATATCAACCCAATACTGGTGTCATCTTAATTTCCCTCCATCTATACCTACATCAAGAATCATCCAACTGATCTACACCAGGGAAATGTCCATATTTTCACCACTGTGCATACCTCCATGAAGTTTATTCTCTTATTTTATGTCCATTGTGAGGAAGTGAAAAGAACTAATTGCAATTACTTTTTTTTCTGTTATGTGCCATTAAAATTGCCACAACAATGCATTCTCTTTTAGTTTGTTCAGGAAAAGGTAATTAACAAAAAGCCCAAATGTTAAATGCACAAGCAAGGCATATTTTTAATTGCTTTTAGACACCTTAAGAAAAATAACGGAACCAGGTATTTTCCTCTAGTTCTTGTCTAATCAGATTTCAGATTTCCAACATAAATTACATTTGTATTGTATGTAATTATTTGTATTTGTATGTAATTTTGACTTTCCTTTCTAAGCCAGCTGGGACCAACTCCGCTGTTTGTGTGATGTTCAGTCATACACCCTTCATGCTGTATCTGTTTTTCAGCCTCTACTGAGGAACAGAAAAGGACCCAATGCCTTGTCACAGTATCACAGTATCACAAGGTTGGAAAGGACCTCTGAGATCATCAAGTCCAACCTATAACCCAACACAACAAGTGTTTTCCAGCACTTCCTACAGACAGGTAGTCTTTGCTTACAATGGCAGAAGTAAGTGATATCCTAAACCCACGAACAAAAGATGTATATTTGCAGAGTAGACAACAAAACTTGTGCTTCAAACAGTGCTACAGTGAGAGCGTGACTTTCTGTAAGCGAAAGTTTAATCTAATACTCTAGGCAAAACAAAATCCCAGGAATAGGAATCGAGGCAAATGAGATGATAGGACAAGATTTTAACAAAAACTAATTAACCATCAGAAACATTTCATATGAAAAGTTCTGGTTTTCCCTTCCTTTGAAGACTTCACAATCACGTATTACTCTCTTTCTGAAAGATCTGCTCTTGCTCAGTCAGAAGTCATTGATTAAGCTTAACACAGGAATTACTGTGTATGATTTTGTGTTATGCAGAAGGTCAGAGGAGCCAGTGGGTTTTCGGGCCATAAAATGTAATTTCAGTGTGGTGATGCCAAAACCTTGATGCAATGTATAAAAAACAGATGTCTTAGAGCAATGTATGTGATATGAGAGTGAAATCTAATCTCAGCAAAAACTGATTTAACATTGCTCTGGCTTTCAAATGGGAGATACCTAAACTATTGGCTCTAACAATCAGCTCTGTTCTCAACTATCTCTGCCAGTAAGGAAACCTTGAGCATCGAATCTGGCCACTCTCACCCATGGTTGAGCAGGATGATGTCTCTTTTGTACATTCAGCATAGCTCCTGCAGTACTTACTGTTGTGTTATCCAGTGCCATTAGGTACTACAAAGACAGCTTCATACAGCATTCAGTCACAAGCTGAAAACAGCAGCTGATTCTTCCTTCCACAGAAATATACATTAAAGAGGAGAAGATATTATTAGGCTCATGCTGAGATTCAGGTCCTCTGTGAGGGTGTGGGAGGAGAGAAATGGGAAAAAGAATATGATAAAGAACTAACGCAATCTCTACAAAATTAGGATTATTGAAAGGAAATAATTTTCCCAACCAGCCTTGCGAAATAAAACTGTCCATCTGAACTGTTGTCCCTTTTTTTGCCACTGAAAAGAATTCTCCTGGTGGGAGATACATTATGATATTAATTGTTTTAATGTAGCTTAATGGAAATCTGTATTTGTTGCAGATTGCCTGCTTTGTGCTTTTTTATAGAGTACTTTTTTTCAATAGGCTCGACTCCCCCCGATGTCCATGGGACATTTACCATTTGACTATAATGTGAGTAAAATTGGACCAACGCTGAGAAGAATCTCTCTCCCATATGCCCTAATGAACCCCCCCTTGTGTTTATGTGCTTTTTAAAGTATGTTAAGTGATTATGATGGGGCAAACACTTTTAATATATAAATGTCTAGAAAATGACAGAATATTTCAGAAGCCTCCTGAGTGGATAAGAATACTGAACCAACTGTTATTTCATATTTAATCTCATTCCCTTCCTCCCCAGGTTAGGCAATCTTTAGTCTTTAAATTTTAATAAAATCGTAGCAATAGAATGATTTGGGTTGGAAAGAACCTTAAAGATCACCTAGTCCCAACATTCCATGGACAGGGACGCTAGACTAGGTTGCTCAAAGCCTCATCTAACCCAGTCTTCCAAGGATGGAGCATCCACAGCTTCTCTGGGCAAAGTGTTTCAGTGCCTCAGCACCCTCATGGTGAAGAATTTCTTCCTTATATCTAATGTAAATCTACACTATTTCACCTATTTCGCTACATTTGCTTGTAAAAAGTCCCTGTCCAGCTTTCTTGTAGAGCCCTTTTAGGTACTGAAAGGCTACTATAAGGTCTCCCCAGAGCCTTTTCTTCTTCAGGCTGAACAACCCCAACTTTCCCAGCCTGTCTTGTAGGAGAGATGATCCAGCCCTTTGATCATCTTTGTGATCCTCCTCTGGACCCACTCCAACAGTACACGTCCTTATGTTGGGGATTCCAGAGTTGAACACAGTACTCCAGGTTGGGTCTCACCAGAGCAGAGTAGAAGGGCAGAATCACCTCTCTTGACCTGCTGGTCACACTTCTTTTGATGTGGCCCAGGATATGGTTGGCTTTCTAGGTAGTAAGCACACATTGCTGGCTCGTGTTGAGCTTCCCATCCACCAGCACTCCAAGTTCTTCTCTTCGGGGCTTCTCTCAATGCATTCTCTACTCAGCCTGTATTTGTGTTTAGGATTGCCCTGATCACGTGCGGTAACTTGCACTTGGCCTTGTTGAGCTTCATGAGGTTTGCACAGGCCCACTTCTTAAGCCTGTAAAGGTCCCTCTGGATGGCATTCCTTCCCTCCAGCGTCTCAAATGTATTACACAGCTTGGTGTCATTGGCAAACTTGCTGAGGGTACACTCAATCCTACTGTCCATGTCAACAAAAAAGATGTTAAATAGCACTGGTCCCACTATCGACCCCTGCAGAACACCATTTGTCACTGGTCTTCTCTTGGACATTTCAACAGTAAGGAAGGCTGTTCGCTAGACAGTTGGTCCTCCAAAGTGGTTGATGGGGGCAGGGTGCAATATGGCCCTCCTGCAATACATGAGGAGAAAGTTAGAGATCTGCTGAGCCACTTGGACCCTCATAAGTCTATGGGGCCGGATGGGATCCATCCTAGGGTGGTGAGAGAGCTGGCGGATGAGCTTGCTAAGCCGCTCTCCATCATCTTTCAACAGTCCTGGCTCACCAGAGAGGTCCCAGAAGACTGGAAGTTGGCCAATGTGACGCCCATCCACAAGAAGGGCCGTAAGGATGATCCAGATAATTACAGACCTGTCAGCCTGACCTTGGTCCCAGGTAAAATCATGGAGCAGATAATACTGGGTGCAATCATGCGGCACCTGCAGAACGGCCAAGAAATCAGGCCCAGTCAGCATGGGTTTAGGAGGAGTAGGTCCTGCCTAACCAACCTGATCTCCTTTTATGACCATGTGACTCACCTGGTGGACGAGAGGAAGGCTGTGGATGTGGTATACCTGGACTTCAGCAAGGCATTTGACACTGTCTCCCACAGTAGACTCCTAAAGAAGCTGTCAGTCCGTGGCTTAGACGTGAGCACTCTGTGCTGGGTTGGGAATTGGTTGAATGGCCGAGCCCAGAGAGTGGTGGTGAATGGTGTCTCATCCAGTTGGCAGCCGGTCACCAGTGGTGTCCCCCAGGGATCGGTGTTGGGTCCGGTCCTGTTTAATATCTTTATTGATGATCTGGATGAGGGGATTGAGCTCATCATCAGCAAGTTTGCAGACGATACCAAGCTGGGAGGAAGGTTTGATCTGTTAGAGGGTAGGATGGCCCTACAGAGGGACCTGGACAGATTGGAGAGATGGGCTGATTCCAATGGGATGATGTTTAATAAGTCCAAATGTCGGGTACTTCATTTTGGACACACCAATCCCATGCAGAGCTACAGGCTGGGGACAGAGTGGCTGGAGAGTAGTCAGGCAGAAAGGGACCTGGGAGTGCTGGTTGACAGGAAGCTCAACATGAGCCAGCAGTGTGCCCAGGTGGCCAAGAAGGCCAATGGCATTCTGGCCTGCATCAGGAATAGTGTGGCGAGCAGGACCAGCGAATTTATCATCCCCCTGTACTCGGCACTGGTCAGACCTCACCTTGAATACTATGTGCAGTTCTGGGCCCCTCAGTTTGGGAAAGATGTCAGGATGCTGGAGTGTGTCCAGAGGAGGGCAACAAAGATGGGGAAGGGGCTGGAGCACGAGGAGTGACTGAGGGAGCTGGGGCTGTTTAGTCTAAAGAAGAGGAGGCTCAGGGGAGACCTCATTGCTCTCTACAACTACCTAAAAGGATGTTGTAGTCAGGTCGGACTCTTCTCCTAGGCAACCAGCAACAGAAGAAGAGGGCAGGAGCTCAGACTCTGCCAGGGAAAGTTTAGGCTGGATATCAGAAAAACGTTCTTCACAGAACGAGTAATCAGGCATTGGAATGGCCCGCCCAAAGAGGTCGTGAATTCACCATCCCTGGAGGTTTGTAAAATAAGACTGGATGTGGCACTTAGTGCCATGATCTAGTAATCATGATAGTGTTGGATTAAGGGTTGGACTTGATGATCTTGGAGGTCTCTTCCAACCCAGATAATTCTATGATTCTATGATTCTATGGTTTTGCTTGTCCTGAACATTGTCAGGCCAGTGCTAAGGCTTTGGAAAGAAGAACACACTGCACTGTTATCCATAGCTGAAATCAGGACCCTTAAAAGAAACTTCTCTCTGCTTCTGAAAAGATCAACTTCTCTGCCAGTTGTATTTTGTCTGAAGTATAAAGGGCAAAGTGGCTTTTACCTCAAACTTTTAGGTTAATGTGACAGATGCCAGAAGTCTGATTAGGCTCTTGTGTGAATTCAAAAAAAACCAAACTCCTTTAAAACATGCCCTTTTTGCTCAATCGAACCAAGCAACTTTGTTTTCCTCCTTCGGGTCTTTTTGTAAATGTAAATTAATTCAAGGTTATCACTTCCTTCTGCATCTCCCACTTCACTGGAATGACTCTTAATTTAGTTTGATGAAATGTACAATATTAATCTTAATTAGAAGCCTTGGGGGAAGACCTGTGTAGACTCATGACACAGACACCTTGCACTGTTGTTGGAACCTCTCTTTGTAATTTGGAATCCAGGAATTTGTCTTTCAGCAAATGAATGCCCTGATATTTTCCAGCTTTATTGATCAGTCAAATAGTCAATGACTTCACGGAGATTTCTTGATAGACTCTGGCTTACACTTAACTAGCTCCTTAAATCAGCATTTTTTTCCAGAGGGAGAAAAAGCAATCCCAGTTAAATTGGTTCACGTGACCAACCTATCTTACATATGCATTGCATATGAACAATAAAAAAAACCAATTAACTATAAGTTCCACATAACTGTCCATTGAACACCATAAAGAATGGACCTGGCTCCAGAATCTTCTTTTTTCTCTCTCTTCGGGTATATTGCATGAAAAGAGGGAGGACAGGTCTGCTTGACAGGCTGCCTTTGCTGCTGTTCAGCACAGGCATGTGACTTCCTACTTGGCAAAACCTACAAAGCTTCTGGTTCCTTTCCAGAAACCCAAGTGGAAAACTGTTTTGCATTCAATTTGATGGAGCGAAGCATCAGCGTTTTCCATAATATTCAGAGAGCACAAAGCCAAATATGAGGGTTTTTTGCTTAATCATATATATACACATGTATACAAATGGTCATTTACATATTCATGTATATATATGTATTGTTTTCAATTTTTCCTATGGCAAGAAGCAACGTTTGCATGACAGTGACACAAACATTACTTGTACAACAGAATGATCCACTGTTTTTTTGAGAAAATTAAAACCCCACAGTTGTTCATAACACCATTCCTCTCCAGCAAGGTAAGAAATACAATAGGCATCTCTCTCCAACTCCATTAAACCAAAGAATGTTTTAATTGATCCTTCTACACCTCTCCATCTATAGCAAACACTCACACAACCGTGAATATCAAACTCTAGATGTTTGAGATCTTGGCGGTCATGCCCCTCTCCTGAACCTTTGTCATCAGCTATGGCAAATGGCAGTTGTTGACCTAAACTTTTTCTGACAGCAGCTTCACCCTGCTCCTATGATTGGCATTTTCCAGAAAGCTGATGTGTTTGATGAACTGTAGCAGTACCTCGTGTTTCAGATTCAGTAGCTGGTAAAATGAGTTCAGCCCTCATTGTGCATAATTTGCTAAATGCTGCCTCAGCTTTAGCATGCTATGCATTTGATTTAATAGAGAAGATAAATTTGATATGCATAGTTTGATTGTTATTTTACTAGGTGATGTGTTTCAATCAGCAGGTGATATATGTCATTTACTATATTACACAGTTTCAAATGGTGATGTATGGTTCAAAGGGAGAGGTACCTGATTTAACAAGATTGTCTAATGCTTTTACCATGCTTTTCATTCAGCAACACATATTGGTTTTTGTTCTATTGAGTAGTTTTGTCAAATACTTTTTTTGTTTTGTTCTGTTTTTTTTTTCTAGATGTGTGATTTATGGATGTTTCTCTTCATTTAGACTGCACTTAAAGTTTTTATCCCAATTTCATTCTGCCTTGTTTCTTTATATATCAGAAATGCTTGTATACGTAAATTATTTCCACATATAAAACGCTATGTACAAAGCAAAATTATTAAATTCATAGAGACATGGACAAAGTACTACAAACACTTGTAGCAGTGGGAGTCTTAGGATACTGCTCAAATACCACTAAATTTATAACCTGCATCACTTGCTCACTGCTTTTCACTTTGTGATTTATGATTTTCAAATTTTAAACATGTGAATATAAGTAGCAAAACTTTTGTGCTAAGTTTCGTGAACTCCAGTAACTCCATATATACGTACAAAGAGATGCACATTTAGGAAATGTCTTGATTTCCATTTGTGCTGGAGGAAGATTTTCTGAATTTCCAAGCTGACATTTCTACCACTCACAAACAAATGGTGTTGAACAGAAGCAGGGTTTTTTCCTCATAAAAAATGGGCCATGATCCTCAAGATGTAGTGGTATGCATTTGATAGTAGGCAACAGATAAGTATTTTCTCTGAAGAAAGATGAAACATCAGATTAAGCTGCAGCTTTGTATAACGTGTTGCAGCTAAAGGTTCAAATGAGATTCAGACAACTTCAGTTCTGCCCTTTGTCATTTTGGAGTGGATGCTCTGATATAGAGATATTTTACTTGAATCATGAGGTTTATGAACTTAACTATGCCTCACTACTTTAACTTTACAAAACACTTCACAGACAATATTTAGTCCTTAGAGAACTTCCTTAAAAATGAAGAATGTCAGTATTCCACACAATTCTTAGACTGCATGACATTCTCAAGAGGAGATTGAGTCCAGATACAAGAACAAAGTTTTGGCTCACCTTTGCGTGCTAGTTCTGCACTCCAGACCTTCAAATAACTGCTGCAATTCAGAATATTCTCTAATGTTTTTGCTGTGAATGATTTTGTTAGCGTACTCTGGGCACTTCAACTACATCTTTCCTCTTAACTGCTCTCTGGAGAAGGCTTTCTCACCCCAGTAAGTATAAAGAGAGACGAAGTATACAAATGTCCTAACTTAGGTACCTACCCTGTAAATACCCTCTGAGGGACTGTTGCTACAGAATGCAGCATTAAGATGTGTAGCAATACCTAGAAGAATTACTAAAATGTTGTCACAGGCAGACAGCTATGTATCATTTTTCTGTCACTGAGCATTTTGGCAGCATTAAAAATATTCTAAAAATGCTCAAGTTACGTGCAAAGTAAATCCATTTTAAACCAAGTTGGGTAAAGCATAAACAGTAAAATGTTTGGCTTGTTTTTCTTCCTTTTCTTGTTTTCATCACACCAGAAAATAATAATTTGTGAGGCTGTAAAGTGTTGGAACAATAAGAGCAATTTTATGAAATATTTTAACAGTTTGAAAAATGTTCTGCTTGGAGGATGAGAAGTATATACAGGTATATATGGGGCTGGCCTGCTTTTTATGTTTTCACGCCGTTTTTCCAACTCACAAAATGCTTTAGTTCATTGAATTTACTAAAAAAAATGTGTACTGGTGTTTCTGATCCAGTGATTGGCTGAACTTACCTCTTGAGAACTAAGGGAGAAGAAATTCTTATGCTTTGTTTCTGCAATGCCATCTCTGGAGGTAGAGTCAGAATACTGGTATCAGGGGACCCACCTAAAGCTTATTGAAATCAATAGGAAGACTGACCACGGTGATAATGATACGTGTAACTAGCCACAGTTTTAGAAAATTCTTAAGCAATATCTTTATACTGCAATGGGATTTGAGTAAATTTCTAAGCACTTTGCTGCAGTGAGATTACATCCTGGAACTGAGGCTGTTATACCTGCATTTGTCAAACATGGTGTGTATATATGCTTGCAGGTGTGCGTGCATGTGCCCAAATGAACAATACACGTAGAGCTGCTATACCTCTATTACCCAGAACAGATATTCAAAAATCTATCAGTCAGATAATTGAGAACTGCAAGAACTCGCTAGTTTCTCCAGCTGCATCTTCCCCTCTTTCTCAGGGAGACAGCTATGTTGTTACTTTTGCCAGGATATCACTGCCTATTTCTCTAGCGTGGGGAGATCCTGACACAACCATGAATATGTCACATCTAAGTTAAATTGTGCTGAACATTCATATAAAATTTTGTGAGCTCAGTAGTTCTCTGTTCTGCATAAGATCTTTTAAACTAGAATAGGTAGCAGACTTACATCGTGAGGTGAACTGATTTACAAGAATCAAATTATGTTTATGTCTAAAATGTTAATTTTAAAATTTGCTTGTGTTTGCTTCAGACTCCTAAATTTTATGGAGATACAAACTGGTCTGGTCCCTTGTTATCCAAATGGGATATCTAAAACCTTCTGTCCATAAGAATTAATTCGTGCTTGAAAATTTTTCCATGCTGTATCAGCATGCAAGCCATGAAGTAAGGACTTTAAAAATAAAAGAGAGATCATTTTAGTACATTTTGGCAAGGAAGGAGTTCTGGTGAATGTCAGGTGACAGAAGGCTGCCAGTGCCTATGGGGCTGAGAGGCCAACACACGTCAGTCTCAAGCAGAACTACAATAAAAAGCTTGAAAAGTTAGGTCCAAACATTTCTTCAGAAGATCTTTTTCATGTAAGTTTATGTTATTTTGAAACCATAAAGCTCTTGACAGTGATAATAGGGATAAAAATGTTATGTTACTTTGGAGAGTGGTTTATGGTAGTGTTACTTCTGAGTTTATTTTGTGCTGCAGTTGTGTACAGTATTCATACAGGAGGTTTTTGTGGCTTCTCTGTGCTAAATTACAACAGTACAAAAATGTCCTATCTCTCTTCTCTCCACTTCCTCTCCATCTTTCAAGAAATTGTACTCCGATAACTACTTGAAGAGCTTGCACTAAACAGCTTTTGGTTTGTGGTTTAAAATAAGTAAATCCTTACCTGCTGGAACATAATTGTTTCCAGTGGCCTTGGCACTACTTTAATGCCGAATTGCTTTTCAGAAATATTAACTGTACAAGAAACTACACTTAAAAACCCCAGCATTTTCCTGGAAATTATGTGAAACTGTAAGAGGATATGAGTTCATTTTAGAGATGGATAAGAATTATAGACAAACCCAAATAGCTATCTACGCATGTCCAGATGGTGTACTTTAGTGATCTGAGCTTAGAAATGTATGAGAATAACTTGTGATTTCTAATCTTGGGTCTGACACAACTTCTCTCTGTGGCTTAAGGCAAACCACTTAACTTCTCCATGCCTCAGTTCACCATTTGCCTCTAACTTTGAGTCTAAAACAGCAGCTGTTTTTGCTTTCTTTGGTAATTAGGCAAGCAATTTCTTGCCTCAGGCCTTGCATTAAAAGCTACCCCCCTGGTTAAAGAATAGAGGAGACTTTTAACATCACTCTCACTCATCTTTCATGTTTTCTGATTCTTTTTAAAGGTTTCTTTTGATGTATCTTGCACAAAATAATGCAATGAAGATATTTAGGTTTCTATAGATGTAATAGTTGAGTGTCACACACTTATGGGTGCATTACATCTGCCACTTCTCCAACCCCAAGCGGGTAGGGCCACAAAGCTGCTGAGGGGTCTAGAGGGGAAATCATATGAGGAGAGGTTAAAGTCACTTGGTCTCTTCAACCTGGAAAAAAGGAGACTGAGAGAGGGACCTAATAGCCTTATACTGTTTCCTCACAAGGGAAGGAGGAGGAGAAGGTGCTGATCTCTCTGGTGACCAATGATAGGACCCGAGGGAATGGCAGGAAGATGTGCCTGTTAGATATTAGAAACAAGGTCTTCATCCAGTGGGTGGCGGAGCACTGGAACAGCTCCCCAGGGAAGCAGTCACGCCGCCAAGCCTGACAATATTCAAGAAGCATTTGAACAACGCTCTCAGACACATGGTGTGAGTGTTGGGACTGTCCTATGCAGGGATAGGAGTTGGACTCGATGGTCCTTGTGGGTCCCTTCCAACTCAAGTTATTCTATGATTTTATGATTGAGGAAACGCAGGTGAGGTTTCATCATGATCTTGCTATCTATGATGCCAGCCATTAGACACAGTGGTTGTGTTACATAACTGAACAAAACAGGCCAGTGACTATTTTCCACTGCCAAGAGAAAGTACATGCCTCACACATAAATATGTACATTTTTTGGTCTCTCAAACAGAGTGGTTGTATCCGAACAGCTTATGGGTATTGGTCCCTTTCATATACTGTACCTTCTTCTACCGGGTATCATCTGGAAGAGGGTTAATCAGCACAGGTCAAAATCATATGAGGGAGAAATCTGTTGGTTGCATAAGAAATGCAGGTATTCTTAGAGCAGAAATAAGTTTTCCAAAATTACCTAGTACATCTATAAGCATGACAGGACTTAGATTTGAGGCTCCCAGGAGCTGTTCTGTGCTGTAGGAAACAGGTCTTCCCAAAACCAAACAGTGATTAGATTTTATTTAGACACTTACAGTGTGTAGAAAACTCTGAAACATTTTCACAAGATGAAATCTCATTAAAACAGTTTTAGAATGAACTAGCAAGACCCAGGATGATTAGTGACTGGAATCAGTTACTCAAGAAGCTTCTCTCAGACCCAGGTTTCCTCAGATGTCCATACCGCTCCTCTAGTTGGGAAGCATGTTTTTTCTTTTTGAGATATGAAGGCAATGCTTCACACCTCAGCAGTTCTTTGTTCAATGGCATTACCTATCTAATAAATGTTTGAGTAGCATTTATTTTTGTGGTCTTATCAATTTACAACCATGTCGTCAAGTAGTATATCCAACAAAATCTTTTTTCTCCCTGGTTGCTTCAGACTGACCACTACATTTATGGAAGGATTTTTGTTATTGGTCACCAGATGCATGCACTTGCCCTCTCTACTATTGGATTTTATCCCACTTCTGTTACTCCAGTTTCCACCCTCATCCATTTGCTCATGCAGGTGCTCTAGGTATCATCAGAAACATTTATTGATGTACTCTTACTTTCTATGCCAGGATTACTGTTAAGTAGTATTGCTCCCAAGGCTGCTCTATCAGCCTTCCTTCAGGCAAGGTAACGTCCATATGGTAACATCCATTTTCATCAGTACCTCCTATAGTCCATTGGCTAACTGGTGTGTGGGCAATCCCACAGTTCTCTGTCCTCTTCACAGTTTAACATCTTCATGTTTTATACTTGACTCTTCTGCTGAAGTTCATGTTCTTTTGCTGAGGAAATCAGAATAGTTTGAGGTTTTTTCTTTATATATGAAAAATAATCAGATTACTCCAGCAAGACCTGCCTTTGGTATTCCAAATTGTATTTCACTCTGCATCCATTTTTCTGAATGTGTTTTTTTTTTATTTTCCCTTGAGATTTGTTTCAAAGCTTTTATAGTGTTCAGGTAGGACTAACACGTCTGTAGTGAGTTGGATCATTTCGCTCTCCTCTTTCTGAAAATAAGCCCTGTAGCTTCAATTACCTATGCCTTAGAGATTTAGCGCTACTGGTGCTGCAATTTGTAACTTTGTAACTCAGGCACATCCGGTCACCCTGACTTCTTTTGAACCCTCTGAATTTTGCTTCTTAATAATTGCCATCTACATACCTTGGTGTGTATTAGTCATCCCGCCTTTGCTACTGTGTCCTTCATTGCTGTTCTTGTCAGCCACTTCAGTTCTAGTAAATAAATTAGGACTTTTGTACAAGCTGAAAGACTGACAAATAACTGTCCATACCATGTAATTGTAAGGATACAAATGACTGGTTTTGACCCATGTGCTGTATCCCTCACCAGCAGTGGTCGGGAGCTCCTGACCTGCACAGTTGGAGAGGGAGTGTCTTTTGCTGTCTGCATAACAAATTGGAAACGAACAAATCTCCCAGCGTACATTCAAAACAGCATTTATTTTGGGCTTGGCCAAAATAACAAAGCAGATGCTCAGGTGCACTCCAAGTTGTAACTTTGAGAAGTTGCAAAAAAGACCCTTCAATCTGTTCAGATCATAATCTCATGCTCTGAACACTGTCAAGGCACCTAAACAAAATTACAATAGAACTCAGATTTGATCCAATACACCATAGTGCCATGGGAAGGAGGTACAGTGAGAAGTCAGAGAGAGAGAAAAAAAAAGAGGAAGTGGGAGAGGAAGAGAGAAAGAATAATATTCACCACTCTGGAAAATGTGCTCTTCAGCAGCATGTGGTCCTGTGGTTCTTCAGTAGTATATCTTCAAGCAGGTTCCATGGAGTGATGGGCACGTGCACCTGCCTTCTTATCGGGCTTCTATTTATAAGGCAAGTCCATGCCCTACTAGCATATGAGGTTTGGTCTTGGTCTGAAAGTTCTCAAGTTGGGGCATGCACAGAAGCTCCTTCGGGAAGGTTCTGGAATTGGGGCTGGGGACTCCAGGGTCACTGGCAGTTCAACAGACCCTTGCCAGAATAACCTCTGCCTGAACTCTTCGGGTCTGAGTGGGCAGTCAGGTTGGGGGGAAGCACCTGCTGCTCCCCCTCCTCTGCAGCAACACAGTCAGCCCAGCAGGAACTACAGCACTCAAGACAATGTTAAAGACAACAATACAAGTAGAGTCAGACAATGTTTAAGATAAGAATACAGGACTGATAGTTTTTATACCATGAACACCAATACCAACAGATAATGCTCAAGCCCAGCTCAGGGACAGATCCAAGCAAGAAATCTGGATATGACCATCCTGCTTTGAGAGGTGTAGAGAGTTTAATCATATCAAACTAGCACTTGATCCATCTATATGCAAGGTTTTATGTCCATTTTATTAATTATCATAGCTGTAGTCATTAAAACCAAGGCACAGCACTCATTTAATTGAATATTTTTCCTCCCTCCATCACTAATTCTCATGTTGCAGTGAAAGGAAATGAAGACAGGGATAGTCAGGTACTCACTAAGTTCAGTACAATCCTAAAAAAGGGTGAAATGAAATGGGACTAGAAATGCCAAGAGTGGATTTCTATATTGCTTTATAGATTTCTTTGTTTGTCAAGCCACTGGCTCATAAGAACCTCCCTGATTGGGTCTTTTATTCTCTTCCATGTTGTGATTTTATCTGTTTTCTTTTCCCTTTTGGACAATAGGTTATTTAAATTCCCCCAATCTCCCCCCCCCTCCATTCTGTTGTTTCTGTTGTCTTTTTATACCTTTGTTTGGCTGATTTGGGTTTGCATGATTTCTCACTCTAATAACCTCTTCCTGCAATGGTGACAGGGAAGGTACCATGAAGGGAGGAAAACTCCTTCTTCTTTGTTGTTGTCTCCTGTGTGATCTGACAGGCTGGGAGAGGAACACAAAGGTGGGAGGGACGGAAATGGGAGGCACTGGAGCTGCGAGAATCTCCCCCCTTTTAACTTTTCTGCCAGATTTTCTAGAAATGACAGGTTCTTACACCCTTTTGTTCAAACCTTTCAACGGGAGAGGGTGGGACTGAGTGGCAGTACCATGAAAGGGTGGCCAGAGAGAGAAAACAGTTTTAGGCTTGATGTGACTATTTGGGTTTGCAAAGGCTTCACCCCGGGTGAGTTTCTTTTTGCATGATCCAGACCAGCTGTGGCTTGGCTGTAGGTGTCACTTAATTCAGAACGGCTTGTTCTAGGGGAGTAAGGAGAGAGGAAGGCTCATATGGCTGTTCTGGTTTATGGTCTATTTAATCTCAGCAAGGGGGAAAAGACTCCAAGGAGGGGCAAAACCGAATAAAAATAAGACTAATGTTCAGTCTTCTGTGGCTAAGAAGATTCCGAGCTATTATAATATCAAATAACACAGCCAACCCTGTCACTGTTTTCTCTCTATGTTTTATGCCAAGCACAGAGCAGCTAGAGACCAAAGGCCTGTTCAACTACTTTATAGTAGCTTTGTTTCACCTTCCCACTGAAAAAAAAGAGCATAGCACTGATTTCCTCCATTTTACCTCATATCTTTGCTCATTTAGTGTCTCACAGCTCTTCTCCATCCACCTGCTCATATGTCACTTTAATATTCCAGTTGCTTACCCCATTGTTAAAACTTTTCTCACTGCCCTCATGGTATTGCTCTTAAGTTGGTTTTGCTTTGATTTCTAATCACAATTTTTTCTTTGGAAGGTACCAAAAAGTATTCAGGCTCGGGAGAGCTGCCCACCTGCCAAACTGGCTATGATGCCCTATTTTCCAGGAGACTCAGATAATGTGCTTCTCCCAGTTAGATCTGTTTTCAAAATGACATTAATCCCCAATATTTCTAGGAAGAAGGAACTTACATCACTTATAAGATAAAAAAAACGGCCCATGTGGAGTCAAGGTTGCTTAAGATGAAGACTTTATGCTGTATTTATAACGCGGAAAGGTTTTTTTTCCTAAGCTACCATTTCAAATCTGTTACCATTTCAAATCTGTTCCCACAAATCTGTCCCTTTGAGGGGCAATACCATTTCACTACATTTCTCCCTTCTTTTGTTTTTATTTTATAGCTGATAGTTATTCAGGATTCCAGTTTATTACAGCACAGAACAAACAGTTGTCAGTAAGTCCGTTGGGACTGGTTCTGGTTGGGCTCCTGATAACCACATCTGCCTCTTTCTCTATCATTGCTCCTCTTTGATATTTAGTGACTCTTCACAATTAGATTTCTAAATTATTTAGAAGGTTCCTCCTTCATAACTTGAGCTTCATTCACTTCCTCGCACTGTCCTTCAGGGTCAGGAGAAGGAGTGCTGAGGGCTCAAGTAGTTCATGGGCATAAGGAGAAATCACCCTCCTGAAATCTGAGAGCAGCACTCCGCATGCCAGCTGCACCCCATAGGCATCAAAGCTGACAGTAATAAGAGCTCAGTATGCCCTTTTATGAGTGGCTCTGCATGCATCTAGGAGACTTGCTCTGCCTTCTGCTACAGGTGAAAAGAAACCAGGAAAAATAATGCTTTTTTTGATAAACAACATTTCGCTGCAGGGTTTCGAGGCTGAGTTTGCAAGAACAAATTATGGATCTCTTTGAGATCTCAAAGACTTAATTAGAAACACTCTAAATATAACTTTATTTTTTTGCCAGAAATTTTAATAAGTGTATTTGGGTGGCTCATTCCACTTTTGAATGCATAATTCCCTAATTCTTTGAAGTCCTTTCTATGAAACTGTACACCATCCTGATTATAGACATTTCTGTAATGTTCTGCCCGTGACATTAATTTGATGTTATACTCCTCAAAAATGCAACTTCATGTTAGTGGGAATAGTAATTCAGTATTTAAGTGTAGTTTGCCATCCCATAATTAGTCTTAAACAATACAAGATGCCCTTCCCCTACATTGGATAGGGAGTTCCATGGCTGATGACAGTAAATTCCATTTGTCTGCATGATAACCCAGAAGCTGCTCCTGTTGACTTGTGATCAATGTCACCTCCAGACCATGAGGCTGATGTTCTCTGGGGACAGCCCTGGGAGGAATCAGGGCAACGGTTCCTCTCTTTGAATTGTGTACTGGGGTTTCACTGCCTGCCCTGGTGCCTCCGGATTCCTTCATGTTTGCAGGTATGAGCCTTCAATCACATGGTCTAACAATCCATAGCTCAACACATCATTTTACCTTTTACACTTCTCTGTAATCATGAAGCGTGTCAGGTTGTCATAATTTGTAGCCCGTAATCCAGTACCTCTAAGTACTACATCATCAGCTACAGAAAATCTCATTTAAATGAGAAAGGTGCAGTGGATATATTTTGTAATTCCCATGCCATCCTACACTGATAGCCTTGAAGATTTTCTGCAATGTCTCATCCTTTGCTGCAGACCCTGCAAATTTATTCCACATTATTTCTGAAACTGAATAATTGTTTCTTATATTTACATTATTACATTTTCTAGGCTTTTTCAGTCTGTACACTCTCCAAATCAAATCTAGGCTAAACATGTTTTTAAGACCACTATTGCTTTTTTCTTTCCTGTAAATAAACCAGACTTGATCAGTTCCAATTAAAGATAAACTTCAGATCATGTAATTCTTTACTCAGAATTAGTTTCATGCTATGCATTCTCAATTATACTTGTCTTTCTGCTTTATATTTACATTCTACATTCATTTTTTCCAAGTGATCTATGTTTAGTTTATAATTTATAAGCATTTCATTATTTTTTAATGAAAAATATCATTCTTTGCTTCGACATTTTTCAGACAACCCCCATGCAGAACTCCTCCATGATACTGTCTTCTCTGTCCCTTGGAAAGAGACCTGATGTGCACAAGCTTGTCTATTTTTCTGACTGTCTAAGCTGGCCCACTGAAAGGTATTACCTGTCCTTGCAAACCTTGTCACTCTGCTCTCCTGATCAACAATTCGTGAGTTGTTCTTTTTCGTGCCTGCTACTCTGGGCTGAAAACTCTTGCAAAATGGTTGTATTTCTTTCTAAATACTTGATGTCTGGATCTGTACATGTTCCCACTTCTCAAGCTCCTTTTTTCTTTGACATTTTCTTGCTATTTATTCTACAGCATCTCTTCAAAATTCCTTGCTTTACTGTGACCTCCTGCTTCCTACCTTTCTCTCCTGCTGGTCAGTCTGTCGAGAATAGCTGCAAAATCTTCTCCTTTTAGCATTTTCATTCTGCCTCGAGTATTTCTGCAGCTTGGCATACCCTGATAGCATTTTCCCAAAGCCTAAAACTACATCTTCCAGGAGTCCCTCCTTGCAGCTCTTGATCTTTGGTACTGGTCATTATCTGTTCTGCTGTAATGCAGGCTGACAAAGTACTGTAGTTACACATCTGACTCAGTAGTTTAAAATCAGTCAACAAAAACTTCAAAAAGACTCTTCCTCTTTTTACAGTTACCAATGAAATCTCTTTTTCCAAAGTTTCCCTTTTGTGGGGCAGGCAATATTCCCAAAATTTACGAAGTCTAGACAATTGTTCTGACTTAATTATGTGCAAGCAAAGCAAAAAATGGTAGAGAGAAGTAGTGCAAACTCTAAATCAATGCTGTGGGTTTAGTTCAATGTGAACCAAATATCTCCGACAGTAAACTGACACTCTTAAAAAGAAAATCATTATCAGTTCTTTCAAAGCTCATTTGAAAGTAATAGAATACTATGGCATTTGGGGAAAGCAGACCCCTTTGTAGTCCTGCTTTGCAAAGCTGGGACAGAGGAAACGACAGTATTTGACTAGGTTCTAGTTGGAAGACCTTTATCTCTTTTTAGGGCAACTTCTTTTCCTAAAATCAGTACAACTGTAATATGATAAAACAGGCAAAAGTAATATAAAATAATTAAATTAAATTAAATAAAACGAAATAATAAAATAAAAAACAGCATATAAAACAAAAATATAATATATGACATATAAAATATAACCTATAAAATATAACACATAACATATAAAATACAAACCAAAGCAAAAGCAATGTTTCATCTCCCAGATTTTAAGTTAGTGTCATGGTTATCCCGTAGTGGCAAGTAGTACCACACAGCAACTCACTCACTCTCTCTCCTGGCAGGATGAGGGCAAGACAATTGTAAAAGTAAAATTGAGAAAACTTGTGGGCTTTAATAATAGAAATAATAATTAATACTACTAGTAGTAAAAATAATAATAAACAATAATTTAATGAAAAGTAAAGCAACAAAGAGAGAAATAAAACCCAAGAAACACAAATAATGCAAATGAAAACAATTGCTTACCACAAATCAACTGATGCTGAGCTAGTCCTCGAGCAGCAGACATGTGACTTTGTTTAGGCCTTGATAGTCCACTGTTACCCTTCACTCTCCAATAGATTTCTGTGCTGGCCATGTGGGACTTTAAAAAGGTGAATGAGTCTTACTGATCACTCCTTGACTCTCGTGTTGCTGGATCAACTTATGGGTGGGAACCAGAGAGTCTCGATTGGTGTGATAGTGTTGTCTGTGCCCTGTTGTGGTAGCAGCTGACACCTGCTATTATTTAACCTTAAGTATCCCTGTCACAAGTGGATCCTTTGGGAGCCCAGGCAATCTAGACAGCTGTCATGTCCTCATGTCCTCACCCTGGTCACACAGGAAGAATCCCGGGGTTGCATGTGGTGTGTGTCACAAGTACCCTTCTGTGAGAAAAAAAAAGAGGATGACTTTTAAGAGCTGAAGTCTTGGTTGGAGACTGTGAGGAAGACCTACCCTTCTCAGGTTGCTTGGACATATTTTGGGTCAGTCTGTCCACAGCTGAGACACAGATTCACATAGAGGAAGTGAGATTATCTTTATATTCTTGGAGTTGTCTGGCCAGTTCATTTACAGCCAGCACCTCCGTGACTGTCCAGCTTATCATCGCCAGGCTGTGGGAGTATGACACCAGTACATTTTGTACAAACTTTTGCCACATGTACCACATGCATCAGATTTCATCCAGGTGTCTGGTTTTCGTCAAAGGCATTGCAGATCACCCCCAACATGGCTAATTCTCTCACATGTTGGATATGTCCCTCAATGCTGGCCACAGAGCACTACATTTCTAACCAAGAAAACACCACAACAGGAGCTTTTTTCAAAGCATGCATGGCTTATCCTAATATCTCAGAGTGGCCTGGGGTACTGCACTACCACACCATACTCTCATGGAGCCTGGGTGATATTCCTAAATCGCTCGTTAACCTTAGACAAAACCAAAGCAATATTTCCAAGAAATACCAATAGAAGTATTTTAACTACTCAAGGATGCTCAAGACACTGAGAAGTTATTAAAATGGGGGAAAAAACATCAGAGAAGAAGATAGCAAACATGCCAGTCTGTATTTCCTCCACAAAAAAAACTCTTAGAGAAAGAAATATAATTGTTATGCCCATGAAATGGAACCTGAAGTACAGTAATGGCTTCAATACCAAGCCTAAGCACCAGATTAAGCTCAAGGTCAATGTTACAAAAAACAAATCTTCCAGGCCAAACACCTCTAATCACTACAGAGCACGGCAAAGTGCAAAAAACAACTCCAATCTTTAACATGTATGGCAAGAAAAAAAAGAAAAAATGAGCATGGTATGGATTAATAATCTAATATGAAGAACAGAAGAATCAATATGGAGACCCAGAAATATTAACCGGTATTAATCCCTTCTTATACACCCTGGCCAATCTGTTATTATCTCAAACACTTTGAGTCTCACATTAAGCCCCAAAAAGGACTGTTGTGGTTTCGCAGGTAAAGTGAAAGCTGCACACAAACAAAGCAAAATCAGAAATTCATTCTCTACTTCCCACCATTCAGCCATCTCCAGGAAAGCAGGGCTCCACATGTGTGACAGTTATTTAGGGAAGACAAACACCATTGCTCCAACTGTCCCCCTCTTCCTCTTTCTTCCTCCAGTTTTGTATGATGAGAATGAATTCATACGTTATGGAATGTCCATGGTCAGTTTGAATCAGCAGTCCCAGCTGTGTCCCCTCCCAGCTTCTTCTGTACTCACAACCTACTCGCTGGTGGGGTGTGGTGAGGAGCACAAATGGCCTTGGCTCTGTGTAAGCACTGTTCAGCAATAGATAAAATATCCCTGAATTATCAATGTTATTTCCAGCACAAATCCAAAACAGAGTCACATACTAGCTACTATAAAGAAAATTAACTTTATCCTAGCCAAACCCAGCATATTTAGAAACTGTCATTAAGAAAAGGAGTGGAAAAATATACAGACATTACAGTTCTTGTACATTCTTTTGTTTCCAGCTGTTACACTGTTAAAAATACCTTGCATGACTCATGGCAAAACTGTGAGAGATGGTGATATTCACTTTAAGGCCAGAAATGGGACCTATGCTTTGCTTAAATATGAAGTCAATTAAACATAGGAACTACTGGTCAGTTAAATAACTGTGAAAAATAATTAATACATTTGAACACTTATTCAGAGAAAGATTACCAGTATAATTGTCATTCTTTGAAGGTAATGTGTGAAGTAATCAAACACAAAGAGTAGAACTGCCTGCTTCAGCCATGTTATGTTATGAACTGTACTGAGCATCAGTTAAGATGCTGAATATTGTCACATTAGTTTAGGCTGGCTGAACTTCTTGTATCAAATTACTAACTCTTGGGTCTAGTTTAGATCTGAACTCTCCTCAAGGATCTGAAAAAACTGCAAGAAATGATTTTCCATACTATTTCCATGCTCTCGGTTTCTCATTCCAAATAAGATATTCTTGAAATGAAAATACAAAGAAATAGTACAGGTAAGCAATTCTTGTAGGATTTTAGATTTGTTTAGTAATTTTCATGCTTTTTCTTTTTACAATGCTATCTAAGCAGAAGAGGAACTCTTTGAAATTCAAAGCATTATTTTGATTATATTGAGACATACAAAAGGTATTTAAAATATAATTTTAAATACAGAGTATGATGGTAAGAAAATCAAGCATCCTTTTATTGATTGAAAAATCTGTGCTTCTGACAAAAGTTAAAGGTAGATTTTGAAAATAATTACACTTTTCTAAAAAAACTGAACGTGGTCTAGAATGTTCAATTAACATTGAGATACCGTTCTAGAAAAAAAATAAAGCCACACATTAAGATTGCATTTATGTGTGATTACTTCAAACATGTCCCTACCAGTAGCTACCTCCATGATCTTGGTCCTTCATGCATTCATTTTTAGTTCCCAGTTATTCAGTTTGTTAATCGGTGTGATATGGGATGAATATTGATGGTACAGTCTGAAGATCATTTCCATACCGAAGGAGTAAGTATATTTACTATCCATGTTATGCAGCAAAAAACCAAAGTTCCCAACAGACCTGACTTGGAAATTTGAAAAACACCCTCTCTGTGTGCCCTATGTTGTCTTATTATGCAAAAAACCTTGGAACATGCATGATTGAAAATAAAATGTGTACAATAAGAACAAATAAATATATCAAAAATACAGAATAAAGTAAAATATCTAGGTTCAATTATTTAATTTGTGTCAAATTCTTGAGAAGCTCTGGACCCAGTAGGCAATTATGATAGGTACAGCAGTAGTGTGACTTTGTGTTTCTAGTAGAGGAGGCTAAGCGTGTGGTATTGGCTACCCAGATTTACATCTAGACTGAAATATTAGGAGGAAAGAAATCTTAGAAATTCAGATCTATGTCAGAGTTTTCCCCAACACAAGTGTTAAAAATCCCATTTTGACCTTCTCTGTGTATCTGTGTTAAATCTGGCATGTCCATGAGCCAAAGTTATCGAGAGGAGGTGAAATATCCTTGTGAAATAGTTCATTTCACTCATTTCAAAGCACTTTTGATTTTTGTTTATTTTTGCCATAGGGTGCAGGTATACTTGGCCAGATGGATGTGTTAGAGAGTAACTCAGGTTGGAAAAGCTGGAGGTGGTCAGAGTCTAATCTACAAGAATGTCACCTCTGAGGTGTTGGGAAAGAACCTCAAACATTTTAGGTGAAACCTGAGAGATTATCCCTGAGCCAACACCTTAGTGGGATGATCCAAACTGACAATTAAAATAGGGATGCAACAGGAAAATATGCAAGAAGGAAATGCAAGGGGCGAACAGGATGGAGAATATCAAGAAGAGTCTAAAGGAGAACAAGACATAGCACAACACAAATCTTCATATCTGATCTGCAAGTAAAAATTTTCTCCTAACCAGAGACAAACTGGAACTTCCAAATGAGTAAGTACATACTCTGCTATGGAAACTAGCCAGCACAATACAGGTTCCTAATAGCTGTGTCCCAACTCTTCTTTACCCTGGCCACAGTACGCAGTATGTAAAATAAACAAATCTATACAAGCATGTGAAGTTCTGGATGGATTTTATTTTCTTTTGAAATGACTCAACTTATCATTCAAATGGAAAGAAATACAGCTAGTTTGTAACTATTACAAAAGTCAACGCATGAAGAGAAAAAGTATTAACATTTAACTTGCACTTGTTATGGTCTTCATCTTTGATCAGATAGTATAACACAGTTTTGACTGGAATTATGTTCACGGATAATTGCACTTTTTGTACAGTCCAAATAGTCTATAAATTCGGGTCATCTTGTCTGACTTAATTGCAAAAAAATTAAAGACTTTATATAAAATAATGAATACTTCTTTACTTTTTTACACGGTGGGGTTTTTATATGAAATATGTTTACTCAAAACCTTACTTTTTCCTCAATCTGAAACTAAACACATTTTATGTTAGAGAAAATATTGTGTTCTAAATGGATTTGGGGGTTTTGACCTTCTAATTTGCTGTGGATTTTTGATTTTTTTTTTCTCAGTCAATGGCAATGACCTGGCCAGTTCTTCATGCTGTTATCAGCAATGCAAGGCAATAGAAGATAATTTCTTCTAGGCAATTCTATATGGCAGAGAGAGATATGCTCTGTATATATCTGTACCAGTAAAGTGAATGGGGCAAGGCACAAGACAGAAGCAGTTACATTTCAAACATCACCCTTCCCATTAAATTCTCAGCACAGTCTCTAGCACGATTTTGACTTGATTCAAATCATATTCTCTCAGTTAATGCCCAAATTTACACAGGGCTTAGCTTAGAGAGGAATAATTTTTAATAGGAAGCTTGCACATCCTTCCAGTTGCAGATAGAGAGTAAGTTGAGCTAAATGCACCAGAATGGTCCCTGGTCCATTTAATTTTCTATTAAAGACATAGCCTCCAAGGCTACATTTAAGATCAGCTTTAGTCTCCATATAGAAGCCAGGTATGCAAGCCTGGCTCCAGGCACAGCCGAAGGCTGCCTTCCACAGCACACAGGATCCCATGAGAAACTCAGAAACATTTAACGGAGAAAAAGGGATTAAAAAATTAAGTAGTTAGTGGCACAGGTACACAAGGCATTCATCTGCTCTTGCATGAAATGTTTAAGTGGAAATATCCCATCTAAAATGAGTTGCATCGAAAAGTCTTTGGAAATGGTCCCACATTGAATGTAAGCCAAGTAAACTGGTCCTCATGCTGTTTTCTTAAGAGGCAGGTTGGTAATGCTGAGGATGGAGAAAAGTAAAGATATGAAGAAGGCAACAAGCCTAGGATGACAACATGCCTTAAAAATAAGGAAAAAATCTATACTTTGCTTAGCAGCTTTAATTACATTAAAGGAGGGTCTTATTCCACCAGCAAATTTGGGGTTCAATCCTTCATTCATTGTAGTGAGTAGCTGGATATGCATTGACTTGGTCTACTTCTGTATTTTTCTTTCTCGTTCATCCCTTCTCTCCATCCCCTTTTCAATCTGTCATCACTTACAATATGGTAAAGGATCAGAGCACACTGCTAGCCTCCCCTTAACTCTCTACCATATATGAGGGAGTTGGCGGATGAGCTTGCCGAATCACTCTCCATCATCTACCAACAGTCCTGGCTCTCTGGGGAGGTTCCAGATGATTGGGAGTTGGCAAATGTCACGCCAATCCACAAAAAGGGCTTCAAGGAGGACCCGGGCAAGGTTATGGAACAGATCATCCTGAGTGCAATCACACAGTACCTTCAGGATGGACATGGGATCCGAACCAGACAGCACGGCTTTGTGAGGGGCAGGTCCTCTCTGACCAACCTGATTTCCCTTTATGATCAAGTAACCCGTCTGGTGGATGAAGGGAAGCCTGTGGATGTAGTCTATCTGGACTTGAGCAAAGCCTTTGACACTGTCTCCCATGGCATACTCCTGGATAAACTGGTAGCCTATGGCTTGGACAGGTGCACTCTCAGCTGGGTTAAGAACTGGCTGGATGGTCGGGCCCAGAGAGTGCTGGTGAATGGGGCTGCGTCCAGCTGGCGGCCGGTCACCAGTGGTGCCCCTCAGGGATCAGTGTTGGGTCCAGTTCGGTTTAACATCTTCATCGATGATTTAGATGAGAGGATTGAGTCCAGCATAAGTAAATTTGGTGATGAAACCAAGTTGGGGGGCAGTGTCGACCTGCTGGAAGGCAGGAAGGCTCTGCAGAGGGACCTTGATAGGCTGGAGAGATGGGCTGAGTCCAACGGGATGAAGTTCAACAAGGCCAAGTGCCAGGTCCTGCACTTTGGCCACAACAACCCCATGCAGCGCTACAGGCTGGGGACAGAGTGGCTGGAGAGCAGTCAGGTGGAAAGGGACCTGGGGTACTGATTGACAGGAGGCTAAACATGAGCCAGCAGTGTGCCCAGGTGGCCAAGAAGGCCAATGGCATCCTGGCCTGTATCAGGAATAGTGTGGCCAGCAGGACGAGGGAAGTGATCCTTCCCCTGTACTCGGTGTTGGTGAGGCCACACCTTGAGTATTGTGTTCAGTTCTGGGCCCCTCTGTTCAAAAAAGATATTGAGGTGCTGGAGAGGATCTAGAGAAGAGCAACAAAACTGGTGAAGGGACTTGAGCACAAGTCCTATGAAGAGAGGCTGAGGGACCTGGGGTTGTTTAGCCTGGAGAAGAGGAGGCTCAGGGGTGACCTCATCACTCTCTACAACTGTCTGAAAGGAGGTTGTAGAGAGGTGGTGGTCGGACTCTTCTCCCAGGCAACCAGCAACAGAACAAGATGGCACAAGCTTAGACTCTGCCAGGGAAGGTTTAGGCTGGATATCAGAAAAACGTTCTTCACAGAACAAGTAATCAGGCATTGGAATGGCCCGCCCAAAGAGGGGGTGGATTCACCATCCCTGGAGGTTTTTAAAATAAGACTGGATGTGGCACTTAGTGCCATGATCTAGTAATCATGATAGTGTTGGATTAAGGCTTGGACTTGATGATCTTGGAGGTCTCTTCCAACCCAGATAATTCTATGATTCTATGATTCTTTCATCGTATTCATCAACAGAAGGAAACGAGAGCAAAAATACTTATTTGTGAAAGACTGAGAGCTCAGTTGCAGAATCCGCAGAGCCTCCTTTGTAACAGCACATTTCTTTTCAGGTTTATGAAGGAGGTGGCTTTCTTTTCAGACTTGCAGATCTCTGAAAAGACAAGTAGACTTGCCAAATGTATAGGCAGACACACTCAGGCTTGCACATCTCAAAAGTATCACACATGTCACATTTTATTTCTTTCAGCTGTTTATGAAGTGTAGACACCTGTGACTTATTGGCAGCACACACTGGTTGCAAAGGGGAAAGTTTCAAATAAAGGAATTATCATGATACTCCTCTGGCTTCGTGAATCCATTTTGAATTCTCTCTCAAATATTTAGTATTTGAAGCAATTCTGTATCTTTTAAGTAATAATCCTTTCTTAAAAGTCAAAACAAAACAAAACAAAGCCAAAACAATCTTTCCTTGGAATTCTACAAAAAACCTATGTAAAGGAAAGACAAAAAAAAGCTAATAAAACCTTAATTCAGGTAACCATTTATTTTTCTTGCTACAAAACAACTTCAGTTGTGGCAAGTGAAATCAGCAGCCCGCAAACTGAGCAACAGATGCTCTTAGATATTAAGAGTTACTACTCAGAGAGAGCTCCAGTAGTAGTTGCTAGGTAGTGCAGGAACCATTTCTGGTAACAGATGCTACCAGGTATTCAGGATATTTGTGCTTCTTTGATCATATATTGCATGGGTTTCACTCTTTCCACTGACGCATTTCTGGAAGCATTTGTAGCTTACTGTATTTCTCTCAGTTCTGGTGAAGTTGATCGATTTCAGAAGAACAGTGATCAGTAGAAAAGCCACTTTACCTGAGGTCAAAGCTGACAACTGGTGTAAGATGATTCAGGTTTCCAAAGGCAGAGGGGCCAAAGATTTTGGTAGCTGTTGGAGATTTCAGTTTTCGATTCTTCTTAGGAGGTTTCATGGCCCTATCTCCAGCTGAGTCTATCTGAGTCATTAACTCTAATGTACTGGGCAGGTATCTCTTGAAGCTGTTTCATTTCATCTACAAAATTTAAACATGTACGGGCATAAAAACTGGAATATTAGTCCCAGCTTTTGGTTCAGTGCCCTAATCACAAAGCTAGTATCTTATTTTTCATTGTTTAAGGAACTATTTAAAGTGTTTCATACAACACAAGATGGCTCCAAAGAAGACAGCTGAGATAGCATCACCAAAGAAATACAGATCTGGTGCTCCACACAGTACTCCGAGTGGCAGGAAATATATGAAAAAATTTAATCTGAATATTGTTTTCCCTCCCTTTGTGTATGTATTCCAACCCCAGACAGATCTCTTTTAGACAAAAGAAGTCAGACCACGCCTTCCCAGGATAATTTGTGAATTCACTTCAAACCCCTACATCCCAACCAATCCATACGGCAAATCCAGCATAAATTTGAATGAAAGGTTTGTGACAATCATCAGCTGCATTTTGTACTCAGTGGTATTCATGAACTTGTCTTTCAAGATAACAGTGAAAGGATCCTAAGACACAGTATTTTTTTTTTTTGCAGAAATGCAAGTGGGTGTTTTGAGATGTGATTTGATTTTTGGCTCAGATCCATACATTGGTGATCATTAGCAAAACAGATTGGAAACTAGGTAATAGCTTAAATAAGTAGAAATAAGTAGGGCTAGGAATCTTGGCTTGTAAAGGTAATTACAGAGCCTGTCAATAGTTATTGATTTCCTTAGACGGATCACTTGAAAGAATTCATAAAGCTGGGAATAAAATGGAGGAATGTTACATAGCTCCAAAAGGAGCAAATAACTTTTTTCCCTCTCTTGCTGTAAGTCACATACTTACATGGTGGAACATCTTACACTTTAGGAGCATCTTTTGTGTCTTTGAGAGAAAATGTTCACCATTGCTCTGTTTCTCCTGTACATGCTGGGTTTAGTGCATTTTATTGAACTTTGACTTTAAAAAGCTTGATTAAATGCTCTAATATGAACTGATTACTGATCTCCAACATTTCTGTTCTCATAATCCATGTGGTCTCTCTGGAGCAACTATTTTCTCATTACTATCTAATGTTTCTTCATATTATCAGCTTTTAAGTTACCCTATTGTGAACCAAACTATCCTACTGTTTTCTTCACTCTGGTGAGACTCCACCTGCAGTACTGCATCAGGCTTTGAAGTCCTCAGTATAGGAACAGTATGGACCTGTTGGAGCAGGTCAAGAAGAGGGCCACAAAAATGATCAGAAGGATGGGACGCCTCTCCTGTGAAGAAAAGCTGAGAGAGTTGGGCTGATTTATCCTGGAGAATAAAAGGAATCTGGGCTTATAAGAAAGATGGGGACAAATATTTTAGGAGGACCTGTTGCAATAGGACAAGGGGTAGTAGTTTTAAACTAAAAGAGGGTAGAGATAGACCAGATATAAGGAAGAAATTTGTTGCGATGAGAGTGGTGAAACACTGGCACAGGTTGAAACATTCAAGATTGGGTTGGATGGGACTCTGAACAATTTGATCTAGTTGAAGATGTCCCTTCTTATTGCAGGTGGGTTGGACTATATGACCTTTAAGGATCCCTTCCAACCCAGATTATTCTATGATTCCAAAAATTTACCATTGCAAAATTGCTCTGCCTCCTTGTTCCAGCTTTCCTTGAGCCTGGTGTCTGATTTTGATGATATGAGGAAAATATTTAAAGGCTGAGTCCAAGGGTCTTTCTGCAGTTTGTTGCAGTTTGCAGGAGGATGTATTAAATGACACTGAAAATATCAAAGCTGAACTGTAGTTGAGGAGAAGAGAAAGAAATATAAACTCATTGTGGAAGTCATCTGTCAGGTAATAAAAATGTGAATATCTGTGACTCCTATTCAAACAGTACCCTACAGGAAAATTATTATAATTAGTGCTAGTAGATAACAACCTCTTTTCTGTGCAAGAAGTGATAGAGATTCAGCCAAATACTTAACAGCAGGAAACCAAAAATGGGTATCATAGACAATTGCCACTATGTATATCACAATACTCTTCCATCTTCTTATTTCTTCATTTTTGTTAACACCTGCCACTGTAAACCTTTCCCATGTTCTTATTTATAGGCAAGAATATGATTTCTATTCCATCTGCTTGGTGTTATTGACATACAACAATATGGCTTAATTTCATCTGCAGATAACCAGTGGAAAATCACCTTCCTGTTGAAGGTTTTCGTGGAGGTGAAAGTGTAGATGATTGTATTGGATTTGCATAGCCAGGTTTTTATTGCAGGAGGCACTACACAGGTGGCTTCTGTGAGAAGCTGCAGCAAGATCCCCCCATGTCTGATAGAGCCAATGCCAGTTGGCTCCAAGAAAAACCTGCCACTGGCCAAGGTAATCAGCAAGAGTGGTAGTGCCTCTGTGATAACTTATTTAAGAAGAGAGGGAGAAAAACCCAATAACTGGGTAGCAGCAGCCGGAGAGAGGAGTGAGAATATTTGAGAGGAATAAGCCTGGATACACCAAGGTGAGTAAAGAAGGTGTTCCAGGTGCCAAAGCAGAGATTCCCCAGTCAAAGTCAACCCACCACAACAATACAGCAATCTTTCAATGTTCCACTGCTTCTTTCCCAGCAGGTGTATTAAAGCAGACTTAGGACTGCAATAATTTCTGCCTGGTGAATGTTTAGGGAGAGTTAATAAACCACTTCTGTGACTCAGCATGTATAGCCTGACCCAGTGCCACTCCTTCCTAAACACTGGCCAATGCACTTACAATCAAGAACTTAAAAAACTACTACATCCTGAAAAATCAGAGGAATTTCTTTCTTGGATGATTCAGTGGTGGGTTCTGAGCTGAGTTTAGAGGTCATGGCTTCAAGGTTATGGTCTCCTGTGTTTATCATGTACCCTGTGTTCCCCTGCTTTGGAGGATTTTTTACTAGAAGATCAGGAAGAAAAGGAGAGCAAACACTGACATTTCATCCCCTGCCATCAAACAGCATCCAACCCTAGATTTTTATTCTTCAAATTTACAGAAAAAGCATGAAGTAGCCTGGACTTCCTTACTAATCTGGGGAAAAATGAAAATTACCACCATATGTTGGCTAGTGAGGTAAATCCTTTTAAAACAGTCTACAGAATGTCTTGACAATACAAGAGCTGCAGAGGTGAATAAAAGCCAAGTAGCCATATGTGGTCAAAAAGAGTGTATGGACATTCTTTTCTTTCAATAATATCTGCAAGGTAAAGATCTCACTGGGGTCTGTGGCTAGGAAATACCCTAGGAAATATTAAGACATAGGCAATATCAAGACCTACGAAATATCACTGCTTGCATAAATAAGAGCAACTACTTCCAGGGTGTCAGATGGCCTGAGAGTCTGGCCTTTTGTGGGCAAGCTCTTTGGAACAGAAATTTTGTCTTCTTTAAGGTTTGTGAAGCCCCTGTATCCTATGTAGCAGAAAACAAGTGTGCAGAAAGCAATAGAAAACAACAATCTGCTGAACATGCCACCTAGGTTTGAGAACCAGACAGACAGCTAGGGGAAAAAAAAAAAAGAGTGATAAAAATAAAAGTTAAGTCACTTTAAAAATCCTTTAAGAACTCTCCAGAGTGTTACAAATCCCTGTAGGCATAGAGACTACATGACTGTGGATTTTCCTGTAGAATTCTGCAGAGTTTGCAAACACTTTAGGATGCTTCAGGGAGCAGATGCTTTCTAGCTGTCACAGCTTGAGTACAGCTGGCCAATTATATTTTTGTTTCACAGCACCTTTAATATTTTCCATTCACTTTATCGTTTACCCTTAACTTTTATTAAGCTAATCGTAGGCTTGCAGTTGCCAGCTTGATGGACTTGGAGAAGTTGTTAAGTAAAGCTAACTTGTGCCTTGAGAGATACTCTCACAGTCAGATAACAATTCTAATAATAACAATGATATGGGGAGGGAAGGAAAACAATAATTTGGGCAATAGAATGTAGTGTTCATTATATTAATCTACTCCAAAGTATTTACGCAGTGTTACTTGTCACTAAGAAATGAAATTCACTCAGTCCCGTTCACGTAAGGAATATGGTAACATCATATGTAACGTTCTGGGTTTCATTTACTGCAGGCAGAGAAACAGGGTAATGTTTTAATCCTTTATCACATAAAATATACATTCAAAACCTTGCATACCACAAGTGAAAATAAGTGGGTATTTTTCCATCAGACAGACCCATCTGAGTATTTACTTGTATAAACTTCTAGTAAATATTATTTTCATGGCTAGCTGTGTTCATTCAAGAGAGGCTCAGGGCTAGAAAAAGGTACAAGGAGAAGATAAGACAAGTTAAAACTTAGATGATTTGACAAGGAGATGTGGAAACACTTTCGTGGTAGTGATTTGCCCTCTGACTGTTCAGTACTTTGTGTATCTCTCATCTGACCCTCACTGGGGAAGATACTTCTCTGTCAGTAACCACCAGCATCTACATTCCCTGGAAAATTTCTGGTTAACTCAGATTTTCTTCTAAGACTATCTCAGAGGGCATAGGGAAGCAAGAGTCCACCATTGCTTTAAACTTATTTGAAGCATCCACAATTCTCCCTCATGTAGGTGCTGACATGCTATGTAAAGGCTTGACAGTATGAGGGTGTAAAACCACCCCTCGGAGTAAAGAGGCTTTCATTGAACGTTGAGTCCATCCAGCTGGTGAGTGGGACTAGGTTTACTCCAGGACTGATCTCACCTCCTTCCTCTTACTGATGGTCCCAATAGTGGGACCTTCCAGAATTTCAGGCTGCAAAGTAGTGTTCTCTTTGTATAGCAAGCCAGGGCATTGTGGATGTGGTGATCACATAAATCTCATGCTGACATGGTGCTGGATCCCATTCCACACTGCTACCCCAGTAATCTTGGCATGAGTGCTACCCTGGAAGAGCATCTCTGACCACTAGCTCTGCCCCATAGTCCTTCAGTTTCTCAGAAAAATGCACGTTACTGGAGAAGCAAAATCTGTATTTTCCATCCAATTTCTAGGCAGGCTCTTCTCCATCTCTCTGCTACCCTCTATCTGCTTCCAAGCAGGAACTGATAGGAATCCTAATTCTATTGAAATCAGCAGGAATCAATTGTTCTCCCATTGACTGCAATAGGAATAAGTCCTCAGTGCATAATACATACATTTTTTTTTCCTATTTTCCTTAGAATTTGGAGATGAGGAATAAAAAAAATGAAGGGAAAAAAGAGGAAACTGCCCACTTTACCAAATAAGTCTTTTACTACTGACAAAAACCCCAACATATAAGGCTATCTGGGCCCAGAGATTCTCTCTGTAGTCATTCTTTCTCTAGTCAGGAGAGGACGGGAGAAATGCATTTAACTGCATGAGGCTGCTGAACTTCTTGAAAGTGGTGTTGAATTTAAAATGGAGATTGCTTACAGGATGCTTGTACTGAAATACTGACTGTGACCATACCAAGTGTGTGTCCAGGCAAATCCACACTTTAAACTGCCTTACTCATATGCCAGACCCCAGTACCCTGCAATTCAGAATACACAATATCAACTTGGCCATGTTGTGATAGGATGACAGGGAATGGATTTAAATTGGAAGGGGGAAGATTTAGATCAGGCATTAGGAAGACATTCTTCACAATGAGGTCAGTGAGACACTGGAACCAGGGGAAGCTGTGGATGCCTCATCCCTGGAAGTGTACCAGACCAGGTTAGACGGGGTCTTGAGCAGTCTGATCCAGTGAGAGGTGTCCCTGCCAATGGCAGGAGAATTGGAACTGGGTGATATGCAAGGTCCCCTCCAATCCAAAACATTCCATGATTCTATGTTGTTGAATACTTGCATGGACATTTGGTTTGCTCTGAGTTCTGTAACAACACACCTCCACTATACCTGACAAGGCTAATCCAAAGCAAAGCCAGGTTGCCTGTGAGCGCTGCAGTCATAGTTGCTTCTTGCACAACAACATCCACTCAAAAGGGAAAGGCACAGAGAGCTGAATACAGTAAAGCAAAGAAAACAAAGGCACAGAAACTACCTAATGTGAAAAAGGGATTCTTAAATCAATTTCTACACCAAAATTTTGATTAAATCTTCACAATGTTGAAGAAAATGTAAGCATAAGCAAATCTTAATTTCTATTTTCTTTATAAATCAGACTGTATTGCACATATGTTGCTAGTGTGAAAACATATGGCTGTATGTGTGCGTGGACTCATGTATAATCAACATTCACAGACTTAAGCAATAGTTCCTTAGTTAGTTTCAGTTATATTTCCCCAATGATAGTCTTCCATTTAATAAAAAAAAAAAACAACAATCTTTCCTAGAATCCAAAGCAAAGACTTTTGGGGTATCTGATCATCTGATTTTTAAATTCTTAAACTTCAAACTTCAATTCTTGAACTGGGTTGGGGGGGGGGTATTTATTTATTTTGGTTTGGTTTTTTGTTGGTTTTTCTTTAGTAGAACATTGCCACTGAAGTTATTTTCAGAACATCATATGGATTTTTCATTGAAACATCTGTGTTAACTTTTATGATCCTTGCTCTGCTTTGTAATTTTGGAAACAGATATAAAGAATGAGCAACCCAGAGCACAGTAATATAGTGGGAAGCATCCTTCATAAGTCAATTGAAGAATTTAATAATCTCTTTAGAAATAAGCTCTGCAGCTATGAGAAAAATGTGTGGGTTAAAGGCCTTCCAATTAAGAAAGGTTTCTCTGTGGATTTATAGGCTGGTGGTTAGCTCTTCCTGTTCGTGTTTCCATGGCAACTGTCAGGTAGATTTTCTGCTACTTGCTAGGAAGTTGGAAATGTTGAGTCTGGTTGAGCCTTTCAATTCACTGAAGCTTAAATGAAATTCTTTGCAAGGAACTGGCATTTAGCCTGGGTCATTTATTCATATCTGGAAGAGAAATTAATTATAGTAATCAAATTTGTATTTTTTAAATTGGAATTATTTGGGGTACACAATTTTTTATTATTATTGTGCCATAATCTATTTTTAATGCTAGGATAGGAAAGGTTTGAAATGCTGCAGCTGGCCTCTTTGCTACTGATGGCTTATGGCTTTAATTACAGCCCAAGACACACACAGGCATGTCTCTTTCTGGTCTGCTTTTACAAGCTATAAACACTCCTGGTGATATTCATGATACCAGCTCAAATCCTATAGACCCATTAGTGTTGAGATACCTGTATGGCAAGAAACACAGCTTACCACCTTTTCTCATTTCAGTTTTCTTCTCTTGTTGATTTGTTTGAATAAGGAAAGTAAATAATTTGTATGCTGTTATTCAGACTCTCTGACTACTTCAAGTTTTAATTCCACGTCAGAATCTTTGTGTGTTTGCGCGCTTCTTTGTACTCCTTATATTTTCCATCCCACACTGACTGCTGCTTGACAGCTCCATGCAAGCTTCATTCTTTAATTTCTCTAACATCAGATATGTAGGCGTGCACGGTGTGTGCCTATACCTTCAGCCTTTCTGTAACGCATAATCTGTACCACCCAACGAACTCTGTCCTGCAGGCTTTATGTGAATAATACCATGTAGACTGCATTGATTTTTCTTGCAAGAATAAAGCCAGCATGGCTTCGCCCAAAAGTCACAGATTATCTAAACATAGACAGGATGGTAAAGCAGTAGTTAAGAGCTCAGAAAACCCAGGGGCTTGCTTCCCTGCTCTGCCTCTGGCTTGCAGAGAAAGGGAGATTCATTTAGTGGTGGATTCTAACCTCCATTGAAGTCCTCTCATAGTGGAGTTAATGGAGCTGTGACAATTTATGCTATATAAGAATCTACTACATTACCTGAGCCTCACTCCAGCTATATAATAGAAAAAAAATATCAGTGCCCTACCTCAGAGGGATGTTGTGGGGATAAATATTTAGATGGGAAAGTGTTACCGTACTATGATAATGAAGACCAGAAAAATACCAATGATAGACAGAAATCTGCGTAATTGATCTGACATTTACTTTTGTTCTTTCAGTCCTCCTACCACAGAGAGACAATAACAGCTCGACAAAGAAAAAGTGACGCCCAGCCCATTTCTCTTGCTGTTTTCTTTGCTTAGTTTGTTTTCTTGCCTTCATTCTTTCTTTCTTATGACTTCCACTAACTTTCTTTAAAAGCTTTTAAGAACTAGCTAACAAATATTTCATTTCATTTTCACCCTCACCTTTTCCCAGCATATTTAATTGTTCTTTTTTTGTGCTATTCTGCTTATCTTCATTTCCATGGATTAAGCTCAAAAGCCACACACGCAGAAATCCAAACAGAGTTACTTAGCTTTAAACACAAAATTAGTTCTTCTGCCATTGATAAAGCAGACAGAACAAAGTCTCAGTGCTGTAAATTTTAGCAACCACTTCCAGGCCACCTCAGAGTACGAGAACTGATTTGAGTCTGTGGAGACACAGCTCCTTGTGCTAGCAAACTGCATCCAGAGATGTTTCCATGGTGGGTTGCATCACTCTGAGCATGAGTATGGATTTGTGGGTTGGTGTCATCAGATGTGCACCAAGGAGCTGAGTGACTGGGTGGATTCAAACGTGCATAGGTGGGAGGAAGTGCCTCTGTAACACCCACTGTCCAGGGAAACAACTCACTTACTGTATGATTGGCTGTTTTTTATGACCAGCAGGATGTTTTGATAAACCACTCTGACCTGCTGCATTGGTAAGGGGCTTATGCTTCATCAGGAGATGGAGCTGAGCCTAATCCCTAAATCAGATATTTTTAAAACCACCTCAATCCTCAAAAGAAAGACTGTTTTCCACCACAGGCAGATAAGAGGAAACCAATGTACTAGTAGTGCCATCACTACATATTGACAGTACTGCTCTGAGGTTTGTATTGCCTGCCGTTGTTCTCTGGCTTATTAGTTTTAACTAAGGAAGAGAGAAGCATCTGTTCCTGTTCAAAGGACTGTGTCCATTAAAATATAGTTCTGCTGGGCTTCCAAGGCTTGAGCACTGCTCCTTTCCTGCAGTAAACACACCTGAAATAGGCAGGATGGTCATCACTGTCAAAGATGATGATGTCACCATGACTTTGGAAGAAGTTGAAAATACCCTTTTGTGGTGCTGGCAGAAGACAGGGTCCTTCTATTATGGTTTGAGGAATTTCAATTTGTTGCAGATTATGGTTTCAAGAGGCTGAAGGCTTGGGTTAATACTTGGTTTTCCTCTGTACATCTCTTCTGTGGTTATTTAAACACTGGGTTCGGCACATACGATAAAAGAAGCCAAGTGTCTACTTAACCTCAGTCTAGCACAGAACATGGACAAGAAGAGGCTGGGGAATAACTGCATTGCTCTCTAAGTAGTGCAGCTGACCCAGTACTGATGAGCTAGCAATGTAAGGATGGTATTGCTGTGTTGGAAACTTCAGTCCACCTTGCACCAGTGCAACTGAACAAGGAAATGGGAGGAACTGAGACCGTGAATCAAAATGTGTGTAAGGTGGTTAAGTTGATGAACCAGCTTTTGCTGACAGCTCTGTGCAAAGCATTTTTTTTAAAATCATCTCTGGGAATGCATGATGAATATCTGACTCTGAGGCATTGCTGTGTATAAGCTGCAAGTGTCAAAATGGCAAATGGGTGGAAAGCACTGATGCTTGTTACACAAAACTCAAAGCAGTACATTTCTTCATTGCTGTATATACCCACATCTGTTTTAAATGTAAAGACTGCTGTTGCAGGTGACCTTATATACTTTCAAGCATTAGAATATGTTAGCAAGTGTGTTTTGGAAAGGTTAAAAAAGATGTAGTTTCTTTTTTCAGAAGCTGTTAGTTGAATACAAGTAGACTATTTCAGCCACATGGTATTACTGTTGGAAATACAAGGATCACTTCAGATTCAGTAATGGCTTGTTCTTCTTGGCTCTAAAGAATTATAGCGTCCAACTAATGACTATACTTCTCCATCACAATCCCAACACAGATTCGTATTTCCATTTATTCAGGAGCTCACAGGATTATACACATACAATTGCTCTGTGTTTGTTCTCAGTAGGTCTGCTGGAAGACAAGAAACTTTTACCACACCATGCCCTCTCCTTCTAAGCAAAACAGCTGAATAAAGAAATGAAAATTATCTTTTCTTTAGGTGCAATGCCTGAACTTTGAGGTAAGAGATGTGCTAGCGAAAGACAGGATCTATTTAAATAGTAAAGAGTGTCCCTGCCAAATGGCTTACCAGACTGCTGAGGAGGGCCTTAAACTGGGTGTGGGAGAGGATGGTATCAATTTTACTGCAGGCTGATAGGGAGATGTGGAACATACCCTGTCAAAAGGGGCCACCCTGCCTGCCTGTATGCAGATTAAGGCAGACAAGGAAGCAGGCAGGAGGAATCAGGCTGTAGATGCAGATACAATTACTGATGGAGTACCTGCAATATTATAGGACTGGAGACATCCTTGGGTCTCCTCCATCCTGAGTCAGTCTGTGGTCTGTGACCTGGGTAGAGTTGCTGAGTATTTGCATTCCTTTAGAAGGTTTTGATCCATGCCTAGTTTCTTGATTCAGCTTATAAACTTTACTTTTTAAATTCTTCTTTATTAACTGATCAACATATCTCTTCAGAACAATATCTTTTCCTAAAATTAACTTACAATTCTTCTCCTACTTACAATATTATAAATCTGAAATACTTTATGTAGATCAATGCAGTGATCCAAATTTACATTGCTGTCATTGACATGTGGTTCAAGAGCTTTAGAAGATGAAGACTTTTAAAGATCGTTGTGGGACAGGTGATCTTTTAGATACACTCTGTATTCTCTGTATGGGTATATGCACCTTTTAATCCCAGAGAATAGCTCTTGAGCTTTTTAACCTCATTTAAATGCTGTATTGACACTGTATACAAGAGCAATGTGATTACTTTCCAGCTCTCCAACTTTGCATCAACAGAAACAGGCCAGTGTCATGTAATCCCCCACCTGAGGGAGAAGGAAAAGGTACAGATCATCCAAGTTACACATATGACCTCCTTATATTGCACCCTTTTCATTATTAGCAAGCATGTGTCATCAGGAAGATCATTACACTGCCTGATTTAAATCTCAGACACATATTTATTTGAAAATGTTTCAGCCATTATTGATTGTTCTTATTATTTAAAAAAAAAAAGAGCTAGTCTTAATTGTTGCTATGGTAACTAACACGTCTGCCAGGATATATTGCAGTGGGAAAAGGGTGTGAATTCTGTGAACATTTCCTGTTGTCTTCCCTTGGAAACACTTAGACCAGGGCTCCTTAGTGGCAACTTTAGAAACTCAACTAGAAGGCAATGTGAAATTGAAAGGCAAGCAGTGTGAAATGAATGGGAAGAAGCACTCTTGTTTAAATAAACATGTAGGAAAAACAAGATTGGCCACTAGAACTCATCGCCTTGCTAGAAAAAAAAGGAGATGTTTTTAGAATTTAAAACACTGTTGGGCATGCTATATAGATACCCACTTGGTAAGAAATCAAATACTTATATCTCCAATAGACTCAACTGACTTATCCTTTATGGTTCAGTGCAAGTCATTAATATTGAGGGAAGGAAAGGAGTACATGGAGGATGTCAGCTTCTGTAGAGTTCTCATCATCCGAATATGGTCTTACATAGGGTGGGTGAGGAACACTTGCTTGGTTATTTGCCTGTTCCACATTCTAAAACATGAAAATAAACAAGATATTTCCCAGCCTTTACCTCTCAATAAGTTGACCTACATCTTCTCTTTCTCACCCTTCCCTCTACCCATATTTTTGTGTTTCATTCTGAAAAATTTTATGCACTGGTCCTCTATTTATAGCTCAAACAATTTAACTGCAAGGCGGGTGGTTTCATTGAAAGATAAACAAACTTCTGACAAAACCACACTGATTCGTAAATGACCAACTCTGCTGACACTGCAAACTGCAGGGGACTTAAACTACCCTGGGAAGTTAGCCATTTACTGTACTACAGAGTAAGAGCCCCTGTTGTTCCTTTGGCCAGGAAACAGCTGGTGGGTTTTTCTTTTCCTTTTATTTCTTTTTTTTCTTACAAAAAAATCAATTTCTGTGTTGTTTTGTAAAAGAATTAAAATTTAAGATTTTTTTTGCTGTTTTAATGTAATGTGTAAACCACCATAAATTCCATAACATCCTTTGTCTGACACATTTATTGATTGCAAATTGTTTTGAGGGAGGCTGTTAGCATCTTTCCTCTTTTTAAAATGTACTTCTGAATCTAGTGGTTTATTCCCTCATGTTCAAGACTTTTGACCTTTAGCACTGAGATTTCTTGTCTTGATCTTGTTCTTGTTGATGTCTTTTTTGCTGAATTAAAGCAAGTTTCTATTCCATTGGCCCTTTTATTCCATACAGAAGAGTTGGTGAGACACATGATTTTGTGTTCCCTCTCCTTTCAAGCTCTGTGGGCTTCTGGGTGAAAACCACATCTTTTGGTCTAAAGTTTGAAAGGTAAAATACACTTCTGTCAAACAACACAGTCACATTTTGTTTAGTCTTCTTCTATGGGAATGGCCTAATGAAATGTAGCCTCTGCATCCCTTAGAGAAACCAAGGAGCAGAGGAGACAGCTATCTACGCATTCAGCATTTTTAAGCATCAAGACTGCTTTGAATGCATATATGTGCATTATCTTGACTTTTCCTCACTCCCACTTTGCTCGCTTTTTCTAGACCCATGCAAACTAATCACATGTGTTTGAGCTGAAGATACTCATGATTTGCCCAGCAAAGACGTTTTGCACCAGCTTCCTCGAGGTTCCTTCATTGTAGAGATGACTGAAGTTGATGTATTGTCAAGAGAAAAATATTATTCCCGCATTTTTTGGGGGGGGGAAGAAAATCTAAAAAAAAAAACAGACAAGAAAAGAATGAAGGATAATATAGAAAAGCAAAGATCAACCATTTTTAGGGTGGGGAATTACATGTGTTAATAAGCTCATTTATTTCAGCTATTGAAACTACCTCCCCCTCCCTGGCCATATCCACATGGCCAGCCATATGGTCCTGGGAGCAACTTCTGGCCTTTTTCCCACTGCCATACAGCCACATGGACTGAGATGTCAAGCATTTCCACATCCGGAACCTTCTCAATCTGGGTGTCATCTGGGAAAAGCATGGAAATTCTGATGTCTTATGAGTTATTATTAACTTTTTCTCAAGGAGATTGGGACTTTTTTCAGTTCTGAATTCCTGAAGTAATGACACAACCAGGTAAAACTGCATCAGAGAGGTGTTTCTGTAAGATAACCCAAGGGGAAAGTTTTGTATGCCTTGAATATGGCATGAGAGCCATAATCTAGTTATAAGACTGCTGAAGTGACACTGAAGAACTGTGCAGGGAGAGGAAGAAAGAAGTTGTGATTTCATCCATATATCCTACAGGGCATGATCTCTGGAAAGAACTATCAAACAAATTATATCATGGTGTCATCTGTGATGGAAATAGCTGGTTCCTTCCCAAGGAGAAACCTAGACATGAATGAATGCATACAGAATGATTAGGGAACCAAACCCAGAGAGTAACGTGGGAGTAAATTAACTCTACCAACCATTGAACCTTCTTCATTTTGTGATCTTCTGTAGCACAGTTTTGAAGAAAAGATTATTTGACAAAAACAAAGTGAAGAGGAGGCCTAAACATAGTATTTTAAATGGATTTTTGGCATACTGCTAGAAGATACATCTCAGAAAATAAGTGTGATTTTTGCACCTTCTTTCACTGTGTGAGAGAACTAATGAAATCTATCTCTGGACTTAGGCATACTACACTTGACTCCGTTTAGCAGAGTTCTTCACAATAGGAAATGTAAAAGTAATTTTAGCTTTTTTTTCTTTCCATTTTATTTTTACTAACTCTAAAGTCTGTGTTTTGTTAAAAATATTTAATTCAAATAAGACATTTAAATTAAAAGACTGATATTTAATTCAAAATAAAATCATTTTAGCATATGGTCCATTTTAGTCAAATAACCATGCTACTACAGCTACAAAAAAGCCCATTTTTTAAAAATCGGATGAATAAAACTGTCATTTACACTTGCATAAATTTTTGGCCAAGTTATCACTTCTCCTACTCTACATCTTCTTCTGACATTGACTTAAAATTATGTCAGCTGGTTTGTTTTACATGCCTTTTAAACTATACATTTATTTTAAAAAGCCAAAATAACAGGACAGATTGAAAGTGGGGAATTGTCTTTAAATTACAGGGTTTCGTATTCAACATCCCACTGTGTGCATGACAGAACCACAGAAACTAGCAATGTCAAATGTATTAGATCATACAGTTTTTCTTTCTTAAAATGCAGAATTCTATTTGCTTTGATATCAAATCAAAAGAAACTGAAATGGAACTGTATGTAAAAAAATTAAGGCAAATGGTCCTCGCCTTAGAATACAAGTTACTTTACTATTTCATATTTCCTGTCTCTAAGGGAGGATTTTCTGAAAATACAAATGGGAGTTTTGGGTACCTGAGTCAATGGAAATTGGACACCTGACTCTTTTTTGTGCCTTTGAAAAATCTTCCTTTTATAAATTATTGTGGAATTCCTATACTATGATAGAACGTAGAAAGGGAGAGAGGGCTTAGAAGTAATACTTGAAGTTCTCCAAGGACTATAAGGATACCCTTTCTACTTTCTTCTCTTTGAAACTAATATTCTTGGCTAGGTCATTGTATTTAAATATAGCTGTTCTTTTGCAAAGAATTGTGGTTTGAAAATTATGATAACCAGCTCTCTGGCTGATGGTCATTCAAAATCCTGCTGTATGATCTTTAAAAAAAAAAACTGCACTGTTTTTTGCTCTCATCTTTCACTAACAGTCTGAAGCAGTGAGTCTCTGATAAACATGGGGAGATGAAAGTATTCTGTAGCTCATCGGGCAGCTGATTACTCTAATTAACACAACACTTTTAAGTTACCATTTTTGCTTTCCTTTTTTTTTGTATGTTTTGAGGCTTTCCGACCAGCTATTACGTTATCTTAACAAGAACGTACAGAAAATCAATGACCTGAAAAGTTCGGTGCACTCTAATATGACTTAACTTGGAAATATTGTGCAATATGGTATTACTCATGGTCTAATCCTACCTGAGTTTTTTCCTTGTTGTAACAATCTTCTTAATGCTTTATAGACGTGATAAAGTGTAACACTTCCTTCAAAGCAGAATCATTTCTGTAAGGTACAGGATAACAACGAGACATTCTGATTTCCCATCACTATCTTTTTCATCACAAACAAACCCAGGAGAAGTGTCGTTCTTTCTTAGTTGTGAGAATTTTTTGAAGGTTTGTTTGTATTTTCCCCCAGGATAAAGTTTTCAAGGTCTTAAAACCAGACTGGAATTCTTTCAGAAGAACAGGCAGTTGTTTAGGGAAATGGGAGATATTGTGATGGAATAGGAGATTCAGTTTGAAGAAGATGAAATACTTTTTAAGTCATTAATAACTGAAGAGTAAAAAGAATGACACCTGACAGATACACTACTTTTTTTACCAACTGTCTCTACCAACTTACATATTACAGTTCTTTAAGAGGTATTCAATGAAAAGTGATTCTATTATAAAGATATTCTTAATAGATCCTGCAATACTAGAAAAAAAACTAAAAACCTGAAGACTGAAAAAAATATTAACATGATAATATTCAGAAAGGATGCATGGAATCGTTTGGTTAGCTTCCAGGTTGTTAGAGTGACATGAAGTTGTGAAAAATATGTAAAAAAATTAAGAATTAAGTTGATGGAAAGTCAAAGAATGAAATATCAGCCAGTACTAATTTATACAAAAAATATATTTTACAAATTTTAATGTCATCTTGGATGAGATTATGAATTTGGTTGGGATGAATTAAGAGATGAAGCATATTAATGTGGGTATGCAAATTCAGTATTACAATGCCTAAAATGACCTCACGTGGAGATTTGCAACACCTGTCTAATGTAACACTTCAGATAGGCTTAGGCAATGTATAAACACTTGGTCCAACATAACTGTGTAAATGTTCTATTGAAAGCTACAGGCATATGGGTCTCTGAGTCATTCTAACAGCATGCAGTTGCCTGAAGAGACAGTACTGACCCTCCCTCCTCTCTCTTCTCACCTTCTTCTGTTTCAAACCACTCCTTTCTCTTGCCTGTGAGGCTTACCTAACCCTTTGAACTACTCCAACTTGCAAACTCTACTTGAATTTATTCACTCTCTGTTACTGGGCTAATTTCCTTCTGCACTAATGGGTGGAATTGATTCATCAAGAACAAATGTCAAAGCCTGCATATGTGAAACAGCTGGAGCATGTGGCAGGAAGCAAGTCGATAAAAGTCAGGATGCCCTCTTTTGGCAAGAGAAAGCTGCTGAGTCAGCCCTGGCCATCCATCTGGAGCACATTTGATGCATAAACAGAAGTATCTCCAAAGAAGATGAAGTAAGTTTGGTCAATCAGCTGAAATGTCTCCAGAGCTGTACCTCAGTTTGAGCAGATGTTTGAGAGAAAGCAAAGAGTGGTCTAGAAATTGTACTGTATTTTGGAAAAAAAAAAACCAAACCATCTTCCAGAGGACAGAATGCAGGGTGCTGGTTTATGATCCCACAGTCCTGAATATTTAGTGTGAATATGTCACACTAAAATCTGACAAAGTCCATAATGGGTATTCAAATGGGTGAATAAATACACATACATGTATCCTTTTGAAAAGCAGCGAGTAAAACTATAATCAAAGAACAGCTTCACAGAAAGCTCGTTAAATGATGATGATTGAACTCGACATCAGAAAAAATACTTACAGGAAACATTTCACTCTATCAATGTATTTCTAGTAGGATTCTGCGGGAATCTGTGTTAGGGCTGCGAAATTTCAATGTTTCCATAGTGATGTAGAAGTAAACATGATACAGCTGCCAAAAAATGGGTCATTATTGGCAGAATGATAGATAACGATAGTGACAAGGAAATCCTGCCGAATAATCTGACAAGCAGGGTCAGTTCAAAGCAAAATGCCTCCAGATATTTGCATCTGTATAGCTCGTTGCACACATAAAATTGAAATCTGAGGATTGCATCCTGGCAAACCACTAACTCTAAAATTATATAGCATTGTAGTGTTAAAGGAACTCATTATAAAGTCCTGGTAAGTTACGGGGCTGGAAGGACAGTTGTAACAAAAGATTGACACTAATTGTTTATGTGGCATTAATAAGCCAAATAATATTGGTTGGTCTTGTCACCTTTTTTTAATTTATTTTTTAAAGAAAAGATTGTAGCAATTATACAGGGTACAGGCAAAGCTACAGAAACTGTTTAAATGCTAGAAAACAAATAGCTTTTGTTTTCCTATTTAAAGAGCTTAGAGCACTTCTTATCTAAGTCCATGCATTCATGTATTCTGTAAAAGTTTGCTTGCCCCAAGAAAAAGGATGTGACTGCAGGACACAACTCCTCCAACCACACGAAATTGAGTCTCACCTAGAAAATATTACTTTGTTTCACATTGAAGGTAATTTCTTTCAGAGGTGACATAGCTTTTCTCCTAGGACAATTTCCCATGTTGGTTTTTGCATGCCTCTCCTATCTCGATTAACTCCATGCTCTTCCCTTGGAGCAACTCCACATGCAAGGCCACAGCTTGAAGGGAGGTTGAGAGGTGACTTGATAAGTACCTCCAGGAGCAGAAAATCAGAGGTTTTAAATGGTTTTTTAATCTAGCAGAGAGAGCTGTAACAGACCAATGTGGAACAGAGCCAAATTTAAACTTGAAAGTAGATACCTGTTGTAAACAGTAGAAGGGATTAATCACTGGAACAAATCACCAATGAAAGTGTTGGTTCCCTTGACTCTTGATGTTTTCGTGTCAAGCACAGATGTCTTTGTGGTAGTCAAACAACTGCAATTTGGTTCAATTCAAACAAAATTAAATGGTTTCTGATATACAAGAGGTCAGAGTACATGAGCTGAAGATTTTATCTGCCACCACGTGCATGTTTATCTGAGAAAAAAAAAATATTAAGGAATTATTACGTGGATTTAATACACACGTATTAGTATCAGTTATACCAGAGCTGATTAAACACGATTATAAAATCCAGGGATTTTTATTTTTGAAGGTCCAATCAGTGAGATTTCCGCTTTCTCCAGTGAAATTAATGAAGATAGGGGGATCTTATATTTCAAGGACTAGAGTTTTTCTCCTCTTTATGATGCATGTGGTACATGAGTAAATGCCAACTTCGATCATTTTTCAAATATAAACAAAATATTAGCACCTGCTCACATAAAATCAGTAGCAAAACTAATATTTGCATTCTCTGAGATTATAATCCAGTTTAAGGAGAGCGAGAATGATTTAAAGCTAGTCACCTAATTCATATGAGAATTTCCTAAAACATTTTGTAAAAGGGATGAATGAACAGTAAATAATAATTAGAAAACAACACATATATATCCGTTCACATATTTATGCTTTACACTTTCAGGATTCATAAGCATTTTTGCAAAACATCTGGCTCACTGAATACTCAGATAACTTGACCCCTCTAGAAGCAATGTGTTGATTAACTCTGTTTATTTATGAAAATGTTCTTGACTAAGTTTTCTCATATTTTTTTCCTAGCTCAAGCAACTCTAACGGCAAGAATATAAAGCAAGATCTTAATTAAAACATGACGGTAAGATCAAATGGTTTTAATTAGGGTAGGTTAATATTCTATATGTAATGGAAGTGATTTACCGTGTAGTTAGTTTGATCTAGATTTCTCTCAACTTGAACCTTGTGACTTTTTCTCTAAAAATTACCTAAATATTGATGAAATTTTATAGGATTTGAGTGTCTTGACATTCTCTGAAAAATGTTAATCTGAGTTCTTTAAGGCTGCAGTAGAGCATGTGAGTGCATCTGTGTGCTTAGTAAAGTGTTTAAATGTGATCATCTGAAGAAATTTCTTTAGAGTTAGTCAATTAAATGTCCCTTTTTCAGATGTCTAATAAAAGAAAAGTTTTTGTGAAAATATCTTTTTTATGTTTCGGTTAAGGTGTAGATTTGATCATCAAAAACATGGGGAATCATTATTTACACAGACATTTCCAAGAACATAAGAAGAGGTTTTTGAATTCTAGTTGGGATCTTTCTGTACTTGCTTAAGCCATTTTAAAAAGACGGATAATTTGATCCTGAAACTTTTTGATTATGATGTGTAGTTGAAACACTTATATTTCAACTAAAAAAAGCAGCCTCAAACCATAGGGTATTAGAAGCTTATAAGCAGGGTATAATTTATTGCTATTTTGATGATCTGAGACACTTAAACTTAAATCAATTGTAAATAACTCATTTCAAAATGGATACAAGTGAAATTAACTAAATTGATGCCTTTTTTTTTTGTGATCTGAATAATATGCATAAATAGCGAGAAAATGTAAATTGACCCTAACTTTTTCTTTGTAAGTCTCTTCAGTAATCTAGTAATACTTTGCACTTATATAATATAGTACCTCTTATCTAAAGATCTTAATGAGCTTTACAAAAAATAATTAAATCTCACAGCACTTCTTTGACATAGGCATATGAAGTATTAAATAGGTGATTAAACAGAAAATGGGAGGCTGAAGTAAATATTTTCAAAACAGGGTGCCTAGTGTTGGGAATGAGACCCTAAATCATCTTATTGTGTTACATTTTCATTAGAACCACACTTCCCACTGATCCCAGGTCTCTAATTACTCTTAAGAACAGAGCTTTTGACTCACAAGATCTTTGAGACAAGAACTTGGTTACTTTGGCCTTTATAATTCCAAGCAAATCACAGGCCAGACAACGCAGAGACTCCTGCTTGGTGGAAAGAAAGAGACATCTTCTCATCTTTAACACCTCCTGACTCTGCTAGCTCACAGCACTGACAATTTAGCTTCAATACATGGCATGGCTTTGAAACATACCACTATCCAAGACATTGGAATGACTTGTATCCTGAGGGTGCCTCTCTCTATCAAGAAACTATCTGATAGAGATGTCTAACTTTTAGGGACCCCATAAAGTGTAAGATTAATTTCACCCTAATTAGGGGAATTTCACTTGTGTGGACCTGAGTAGTATAGTAGTGCCATAATTCCATTATTAAGAAAGCACAACGAATAGGTAATATTAACAAATGTCTTTTAAATAGCACTTTGAATCACCTGTTTCTTTGTCACTTTGATAGTAAAGACATAAAGACAGAATATCAACTTTATCCGTAATTCCCTATATTCTTGTTAACATATGTTGCAATCTGGATAACTATAAAAATTCCTGCCTTACCAAGGTTTACACTCACAGATCTTGGAAATGCAAGGATGAATGTGATGGTGTGTGTGCATATTGCACCTTGCTTCCAAGGATTCCTGCCTAAGGAGGCAGTTCAGTGTCAATTCAAATAAAGACCTCTGTACAGGATGGACACTCTGTCTTGCATGTAATTAATCATAATGAATTTGAGAAGGAAAACTTTGAATGAGTCTGCATTTACATGGCTCTGTGGCTGGTGTCACTGCCATAATTATATTATTTTTGATAATGAGATAGTCTACATGGCAACAGGTTTGCTGGCGTCAGATGGGATTCACCTTTCTTAGTGAGGGAAAAGGCAATAAAGGAACCTTGTGGCTAGTGTCTGCTACAGGCCGCCTGCTCAAGGGGAGCCTATTGATGAAGCCTTCTTACTGTATCTATAGAATACATCTCGCTCACAAACTCTTGTCCTCCTGGGGGACTTCAAGCACTCCAACATCTGCTGGAAAAGTAGCACAGCAAGCTGTAGGTAATCCAGGAGACTCCTGGAGTGCGTTGAGGACACCTCCTTAAGCCAGGTAATACATTGCCCTTCAAGAGGGTATGTGATGTTGGACCTGATATTCACCAACATAAGTAAGCTAGTTGGTGACATCAAGATTGGGATTGGATTTGTAGCTTGGGCTGCAGTGATCACACAGTGATAGAGTTTGCAGTCCTGAGGGATATGGGTCAGGGAAAGAGTCAAATCAGTACCTTGAATTTTAGGAAAGGAAACTTACCTCTTTTCAAGGAGTTAGTCAATAAGAACCCCTAGAACCCCTGGGAGACTACCCTCAGGGAAAAGGGACCCAAAAAGAACTGGCACATCTTTAAGGATGTTTTCCATAAAGAACAAAAGCTTTCAGTCCCCAGGTGTAAGAAATTACAAATGGGAGGCAAGAGGCTGGCATGGTTGTGTCAAGACCTGCTGGTCATAATAAAAGGCAAGAAAAAAATGTACAGGCAGTAGAACAGCAACAAATATCCTGAGAAGAGTATAGGGATGCTGCTTGGTTGTGTAGGGATGGGTTCAGAAAATCCAAGGCACAGCTGGAGCTGAACTTGGCAAGGGATTCAAAGAAAAATAAGAAGGGCTTCTACAGGTATGTCAGCCAGAAAAGGAAGGTCAAAGAAAGTGTAAGCCAACTTGATGAGCCAGCCTGGCAAAATGGTAACAACAGACAAGTACCTCAAGGCTGAGGTAATCAACAAATCTTTTTCCTCAGATTTAAGTCATGGCAGCCAGGTGAAGTCCCAGGTGACTGGAAAAATGGAAACATTGCACCCATTTTTAAAAAGGGTAGAAAGGAGGACCCTGGGAACTACCAACCTGTCATCCTCTCCTCTGTGCCTGGGAAGATCATGGAACAGATCCTTCTAGAAACTACACTAAGGTACATGGAGGTCCATGGAGGACAGGGATTCGAGTCAGCAAATTGTGGAATAAAACTATTGCATTATCTATCAGTCCTCCTTGAAGAGTACCTTTAAAGTTAGTCCACTTCTCAAACAAATTATAGACCACTAAAGAACACCCCAAATGCACCCAAAAGGTCATTCTTAATTGAACTTTACATTCTCCTTGAAAAAGAAAGATCTTATGTAGTGCCATCAGCTGTATGAATGCCGATTAATCATTGGGAAGACAAACAGATGCCGGTTTAGACATTTAAAAAGATTTATTTACCAGCATGGCCACAGTGAAAGTCAAAATCCTAGGTGTCGATTATGTTTTCAGATAGATTTTGCATTGTCTATACTGTTATTTTATAAATAATTCCTCTATCATTATCTCTTCTGAAACTATGTAAGATACATGTCTGAGTATTTAAAATTCAGAAAATGCTGCATATTAAAGTTGAACTTTGCCCTCCTCCAAATGCGCACTGTGATTCCAGGATAAGCCCTCTACTAGCGACTGTTGGCAAACTACACAAAGCCTTTTTGATCAGCATCCATCTGCAGCAGCAGCCGCCTTCACTCAGTGAGGGGCTCTATTTCGGGTTGACTCCGAAGACCTGCACCACTCATCTATTTGTCCTACTTGTGTGGGCCCGATTAGCATGGCAGTAGAGCAGCTTGCAAACCACATCTGTTGCCTAATGATGCTGCCTGCTGACACATTCGTGGATCTATCGTGGAGTCTTTTCTACCTCTGCTCACAGCTGTTTCCGGTTCCTTTCTGGTCCCATTCAGCTTAAGTTTTGCATAGCTGTGTGAGTCTCTCTGTGGCCTGGATCTTAATTCTCATTTCACTACCTCTCTGTGTGCATTCTACTTGCTGGAGTTCTACTCTGCCTGGGCTAACTGCCTCTATATTTCAATGGGAAGGAGTTATTTGGAGAGGATTTTTAGCACAACTCAGATAAGGAACTTTACTCTTCCTCCTGCCCAGCAAAGCAGTTTGCTGCTCATATGGGACCAATGTTCAGCTGACAGAAATAACTCTATCGATATCAGTGCAACTTGACAGATTTGTACCAGCTAAGTAACTGGCTTACTGGGGTATGTTGAAGGCCTATCTTCTCATGCAGGCTTTGACTTCTCGTGTTGTCAGAAAGACACTGGACTTAACCTTCGCTGTTGACTTGACCTTTAAAGCCCAGTCCCAAGTGCAGCTCTTCCCCACCTGAAATAAGAGTCTGCTCAAGCTCTTTCAGCCTGAGAAGGGTTGGCAGGACACCTCCCTTGGTGGTTGAGCTCTGGCATGCACCTCAGACTGGGGATAACTAAGGCAGCTGCAGAGCTCATCTGTGTTCAAAGGCACACAGGGAGGGAGATTTGACTAGAAACACTTTATAATGCAGGATTTCCGCTCCCTGCACCCTCTCCCCCCACTTTTAGCCATTAAGAGTTTGTTGCACCTACTCCTATTTGTAGGACTGGATGTGTCTCTTAAGTAATGTTAAAGACACCTGCAGCTCAGGAGAGACTACAAATATGAATATTATTTTTGATTACTCAATCTTAACTGTTCAGCTGTGGAAGAATTTTTTGATGACGAATATTTTCACTTAGTATGTCAAGCTGGACACACAAAACTGAGATACACCTCATGGTAACCAACAACACTAATCATTTTTAAATAACTTGCCTGGTGCCATTTTTTAGATCTGCTTTATACATCATAATTGACAACCTCATATCTCCTAACTTGTTTAATGTGTCCCTTCTGGTTATTCTAGTGCTCAGACATTGATTCATCACACAAACTTGGAATCAAATGGCTAGGAGTCTTTCCAGTGCACTGTTTTTTAGGCTGTCCTTGCAGTAATAGAAAGATGACAGTACAATGCATCATTGAAAAGAGCCCCTTATGGTTTTAGGTGACCCTGTCAAATAATCCCATTCATAAAGCTATTAAATTCCATCTTAAAACCAGTTGTTTCTAATTCCACCTCCTGTTTTTTATGTATTGAGCCAAGCTCCTCTGACAGTTACAACCTTGTACCTTTTTCTAGTTTCAATATATTTATTCTTACATTATGTTCACACATAGTTTAGGATGTTTAATATTGCCAAGTAATAGCAACAAACATCTTTTGATGTGCATCATAAAGTTAATAATTAAAGAGACTCAAATCACATTCTGTGGCAAGGTGGCTTTACTATGTGCTTTTAGAGCACATAAGGAAATATTTAACTATTAAGGCCGCACAATGGATGAAGAGAGTCTAAATTCATATCAATTGCAGAGAGAAATTTGCCACTGAAAACAATTACAGAATACAAGAATGTTTTGCCTAATTTCTTTTTCTAAATAATGTGGTCTGACTATATTACCAGCTCAAACACTAGCAAAGAAGTATGAACAGATTCCTAAATTCTAGCAGTGACTTATGACTAAAACCGCTGTTTGGGCTTTCTAAAGCAGGTCTAAAACTACAGTCAGGTAAAATTTCCTACTGGTGCATGAAATGTTACATTTCAAGCAGTACCATTTAGCTGCAATTGTCTGTTTCAATTAATTCTCTTACATGTGTTTCATGCCATGAAACTTTCTTCTTTCTTTTTAAGTCACTTTGTCAAAGATCACAGATGTTTTATTTTTGCAGCAGCCCAAATATGCTTTCAGTAACAACAAGAGGTGAATTAAATAAAACTATAAAACACAGCATACATAGGCATCTGTCATCACTTGCAAAATATGTAGGCATAGCTGTCAGATAAGGGAAACAATCTAAAAGACTTGGCAAGACAAGAACCATGTTTGTGCTGTAGTTGCTGGATATCACATTCAGTTACAACCTGAAGGAAAGAAATACAATCTTATAAGTGGGGCACTAGACAGGAAACTTACCTACTGGTTATAATCCTTGCTGTCCCTTTGTCCTGGCAGGGAGTATTTTATCTTCCACTCCATCTTGTGAATTTATTTTGAGGTCTCTCTTTGCTTGATGTGTGGGATATCACCTCTGGAAAGAGCCTTTCAGTATAATACTGATGTGGACAGTAATTTAACACCAGAAAGCCATACATATTTTTTCACATTTTTGATAAAACTAGAGGCCCTATATCGAGTACTGTGTGTCTAGCAACACACAGCATAAAAGTAAGATGATACCAAGCTGTAATGCAATGAAGTTTCAAATATTTTTCCTTACTTAGCACTTATTTCCTAGCTATGGTTGTTACGTGATTTGAAGGCATCCTGCTTTGGGCAACTAACCACCATCCTCCCTGTGCTGTAGGTTCTGCCACAAGTAACCTGTGCTCCTCTAAGGAGTACATGCATCCTGATATGTCTGCAGAAGTTAGCAAGTAAAGACAATCAAGGAAATAAACCTTTTTTTTTTTTCTTTCTGCTTCATTTCAGGAAAATAGGTCATGCAGTTCGAGGAGGAAATATCATAATGCTAAAGGGACCACCACTGATATCATGAGAGCAATTAGTACCAGTTTCTTTCCACAAAATTTTACACAGCTGTGAGGTTCAAAGTGTACAACAGAACTGAAAGTCAGATTATTCTTGGAAAGCTTAGGTGTAGATCTTAGTTACTCACTTTAAACATTTGTCTTAATTTTATTACTTTTACACTTATTTTTCACACACTTCTCGCTGGATTCAGGCAATCATAACTGCAGCTGTCCTTGTAGAAATAGGTTTACGGAACTTAATACGGGGAAAAAACAACAGGTATGCAATGAAAAGATTCTGTCTTTTTATGTATGTGTTTCTATCTACGTTGCAGTCTGGAGGTGGGTGGCCATTCACTATAGATATACCCAAATTAACATCTTTCCAGCTGTCTCCATGGCAGCAAGGGCTTCTTGTGACATGTACAATCCTGCAAGACATGGAGTGTGTATGTTGGAATAGCTATGCCTCCTGAGAGCCACAGCTGTCAAATTAAAGCTCACTTGGAGATGTCCATGTAAGATGCCATCACACAAGAGTTTTGAGGGTATTTTTTTGTTGAGAAACATTGCTGAAAGAGACATAAGTCACTTTTGCGATGATGATTCAAATCCTTACAGCTTGAAGATGAATAAAATCTGAGACACTTACCCATCTGGGACAAAAAGCAAAAGAGCTTTTATCAGTTTTGACTTTCAAGCATAGCCTCTGTGAAGACACAGACACATATCTATAGCCCTCATTAAGAAACCTCATTCCTAAAAAGCATATTCTAATGCTCAATCATAGAATCATAAAGTCATAGAATCGCCTTGTTGGAAAACAGCTTTGAGATCATCAAGTCCAGCTATATCTGGCCACTACTAAACCATATCCCTGAGAAACTTGTCTACCAACACCTCCAGTGATGGAGGCTCAACCACCTCCCTGGGAAACTTGTGCCAGTGCCTGACCACCCTTTCAGTGAAGAAATTTTTTAAAATGTGTAGTCTAAACCTCCCCTGGTGCAACTTGTGGCCATTTCCTCTCATCCTATGACCTGTCACTTGGGAGAAGAGACCAACACTCACCTAGCTACAACCTTCTTTCAGGTAGTTGTAGACAGTAATGAGTTCTCCCTTCAGCCTCCTCTTCTCAAGGCTAAACAGCCCTACTTCAATCAGCCTCTCTTCTTAGGACTTGTTCTCCAGCCCCCTCACCAACTTCATTGCCCTTCTCTGGACATGACCCAGCATCTCAATGTCTTTATTGTAGTGAGGGGCCCAGAACTGAACACAGTACTTAAGGTGCAGCCTCACCAGTGCCGAGTACAGGGGCACAATCACCTCCCTGGTCCTGCTGGCCACACTGTTTCTGATACACGCCAAGATGCCATTGGCCCCCTTGGCCACCTGGGCACACTGCTGGCTCATATTCAGCCAGTTGTCAACCAACACTCCCAGGTCCTTCTCTGATAGGCAGCTCTCCAGCCACTTCTCCCTAAGTCTGTAATGCCTCATGAGGTTGTTGTGCTCCAAGTGCAGAACCTGGCACTTGACCTGGCTGAACCTCATCTTATTGATCTCAGCCCATCGATCCAGCCTATCCAGATCCCTCTGCAGAGTCTCTCTACCCTCAAGCATCCAACTTAGTGTAATCTGCAAACTTACTAAGAGTGCGCTCAATCCCCTTGTCCATATCATTTATAAAGACACTTGAATAGGACTGGAAACAGCACTGAGCCCTGAGGAGCACCACTTGTAACCAGTCTCCAACTGGATTTGAGTCCATTTTCCAACACCCTCTGGGCCCAGCCATCCAACCAGGTTTTACCCAGCAGAGGGTGTGCCTGTCCAGCCAGTTTCTCAAGCAGAATACTGTGAGAAATGCTGTCAAAGCTTTACCAAAGTCCAAGTACACCACATCCACAGTCTTTCCCTCATCCAATAAATGGGTAACCTTGCCGTAGAAGGAGATGAGATTGGTCTGGCAGGACCTGACTTTCATAAACCTTTCAGGTTCACTGGGCCTGATCACCTGATTGTCCTGCATGTGCTGTGTGATAGCACTCAAGCTGATCTGCTCCATGACCTTCCCCGGTACCGAGGTCAGAATGACAGCTCTGCAGTTCCCCCTCTGTCTTCTAATCTAATTTAAAAGTCTATTGATTAGCCCTACCAACGTCCTGGTAAGTGTCCTTTTGCCCCTCGGATATGTGTGCACCCCATCATTTGCCAGCAAGCCTGGTGTGTAGGGCACGACATTGACAAAAAAACCAAAGATTTGTTCTTCACATCAGGTTTGGAGCCAGATATTTATTTCCTGGCTCTTTCTACACCTTCCCTCATCATTCCATGTAATGGGAACAATGGAGTAGACTACTACTTGTGCATCTGAAGCCTTAGCCATTTATCCCAAAGCCTTAAAGTCCCTTTTAATTACCCTAAGTTTTCCCTTTTTATTGCCCAACCTTTTCCTGTAGATTGGTCTGACAATTTTTAAGTTGCTCGGCTAAGTTGTTTATCTTGTCAAATTCATTTCATGAATGTCTAACTCCAGATTTGGAGATCTACTTTGCAAATTTTCTACATCAAAATTTAGACTCTGCGGCATTTAGAAACTCAGGCACGGAAATTTTTTTCTACCTAATCCACAGACCTTAAAATTTTCCAATGTTGCTCATCTTCAAAAACAGACAGACGTATTTCATTGTACTCCATTCAATTTCTTTCTTGTACTCTAAATTCAGACAGTATTAATTTATATTCTGACCTCTAACTAGCTGCAACCTGACTAAAAAAAATGAGATTAGCTCTCAGAAAACTTTCCAGGCTGACAATAATATAGATATTTCATGTGTCATTTTCTTATCCTTATCACAAACATCTATATAAATGAGTTTCTGGCATTCCCCTACTTATCTGTTACACAGCATTACAGATTTGTAAGATTACGCTTTCAGCAGGTTCTGAAATTCCCTCTTGAATCCTGACGTTCAGCATTGTTTTCATCATACATGGACTTAGTTCCACTTTTAGTAGCAGCATGATGTCAGTCACATTTAAATCAGATGAAAACCTGAATTTTTCATATTAATTAAAGTTCAATAGATTCCTTATAAAGAATAGATGAAAGGAGCAGCAGTGACAGAGGAGTCATGTACGCCGGATTTTCTGCAGATTAACTAAAGCTGCTATGAACTTCCTCCACGGCTTTCTGGAATGTTTCCTGATTTTTTGAAGAGATTGACAAATAAGGTTTTGCATAATAACACAGGAGTAATATCCTCATCATTTCACCAATATAAGGAGAAGATAGGTATGAAAAAATACCAAAAAAACCCAGAGCTGTCTCTCTGAAGCGTTGTTTCTTGAGTTGCTGTTAAATGCACAGAAGCCAAATTAATTTCCAGTATAATTCTCCCAGCATTCATAACGGGTTACACCAGGGATAAATTTGTCTTTGGTGTATTTAGGTGTGTTGCAAATGAGAGATTTACATCATTTGAAGAACCACTGTCAAAGGTGTTAGCAAAAGCAGTTTTTATATGGCGTTGTAAAAGTTCAATGACAAGGTTCACTCTATTAATTACTGCATGGAAAAAACATGCAAAGGAAAATTGAATTAGGATCAAGTTAGAATAATTCACAGAGACCAGAGATGGAAAGAAAAAAGAAGATCACAAGCCAGCATGGGTTTAGGAGGGGCAGGTCCTGCCTGACCAACCTGATCTCCTTTTATGACCATGTGACTCGCCTGGTGGATGAGAGGAAGGCTGTGGATGTGGTATACCTGGACTTTAGCAAGGCCTTTGACACTGTCCCCCACAGTAGACTCCTAGGGAAGCTGTCAGCCCGTGGCTTAGATGAGAGCACTCTGTGCTGGGTTAGGAATTGGCTGGATGGCCGAGCCCAGAGAGTGGTGGTGAACGGTGTCTCATCCAGTTGGCGGCCGGTCACCAGTGGTGTCCCCCAGGGATCGGTGTTAGGTCCGGTCCTGTTTAATATCTTTATAGATGATCTGGATGAGGGGATTGAGTCCATCATCAGCAAGTTTGCTGATGATACCAAACTGGGAAGAAGGGTTGATCTGTTAGAGGGTAGGATGGCCCTGCAGAGGGACCTGGACAGATTGGAGAGATGGGCCGATTCCAATGGGATGATGTTTAATAAGTCCAAATGTCGGGTACTTCATTTTGGACACAACAATCCCATGCAGAGCTACAGACTGGGGACAGAGTGGCTGGAGAGTAGTGAGGCAGAAAGGGACCTGGGAGTGCTGGTTGACAGGAAGCTCAACATGAGCCAGCAGTGTGCCCAGGTGGCCAAGAAGGCCAATGGCATTCTGGCCTGCATCAGGAATAGTGTGGTGAGCAGAACCAGAGAAGTTATCGTCCCCCTGTACTCGGCACTAGTCAGACCTCATCTGGAATACTGTGTACAGTTCTGGGCCCCCCAGTTTGGGAAAGATGTCAGGATACTGGAATGTGTTCAGAGGAGGGCAACGAACATGGTAAAGGGGCTGGAGCATAAGCCCTATGAGGAGCGACTGAGGGAGTTGGGGCTGTTTAGTCTAAAGAAGAGGAGGCTCAGGGGAGACCTCATTGCTCTCTACAGCTACCTGAAAGGAGGTTGTAGTCGGTCAGGGGTTGGTCTCTTCTCTCAGGTGACCAGTGACAGAACTAGAGGGCATGGACTCAAGCTACGTCAGGGAAAGTTTAGGCTTGATGTGAGGAAGAAGTTCTTTACTGAAAGGGTGATTGGCCATTGGAATGCGTTGCCCAGGGAGGTGGTGGAGTCGCCGACCCTGGAGGTGTTTAAGGGGAGATTGGATGTGGCACTGAGTGCCATGGTTTAGATGATGGTTGGTGATAGTGTTGGGTTATAGGTTGGACTTGATGATCTCAGAGGTCCTTTCCAACCTTGTCATACTGTGATACTGTGATACTGTGAAGGTTAAGATTGGACGCCCTTCATTTCTAAATTCCTACGGAGCCTAACTGCAAGTAGGTCCAATCTTAGTCTCAGATTTGGACAATAGTTTAAGTCTAATGGAACTGTCTGCACAAAGTTTGTGATAATTATTATTGAGTAGCTACATAGATTAGTAATGTTTCATTAGTGTTAATCCAGCATACAATCAAAGTCAACAAGGCACAAACCAAAGTTACCATACTACAAGTTTATGCACAATATTGGTCGCTTAAAAAATATCTGCTGTTTGTCTCTCTAACTCGAGGAGCACCCTTGAGAGATGTCCCAGCCCCAGGACATGCTCACAGTATCACAGTATCACCAGGTTGGAAAGGACCTCTGAGATCATCGAGTCCAACCTATATCCCAACACTAACACCAACACTAACACCATCACCTAAACCATGGCACTCAGTGCCTCATCCAGTCTCCTCTTAAACACCTCCAGGGTCGGTGACTCCACCATCTCCCTGGGCAGTGCATTCCAATGGCCAATCACCCTTTCAGTGAAGAACTTTTTCCTAACATCAAGTCTAAACTAGCCGTGCTACCTAGAAGGGAGAACTCCAAGCAGGTTCACCTAGGCTGTCATATTTATGGGATAAAGTGGTTGGCTTACAGTAAAATCACACACAACGGAAAAGGTATACATGAAATTCATTGTACCCACAAATTGCTTTGTTTCTTGATAAATGAGTCTTTGAAAAGCCACCCACAATTCATACACTGATCACATGATAGAGTTCCAAGCTCATATACCTTGATTCTTACTGTGTCTCTCTGCTCCTTTGTGGATTTTCAGAGAACAGGATGAAACTAAAGGAGCTCTTGGCCCAGCTACGACTCAGTCTTTTACCTCTTCCAGACCCAGCACCAAACCACTGTAAATCTAGCCAAGGGGTCTTCTAACTCATCCACCACAAGGTGTAGCATCCCGGAAAAAGCATTAGTAGAGTGTTTTAAAATTGCTGATTTTTGGAGACTGATAATAACAGCTATTTCCAAAGTAAAGCTCCCATATTACATTAATGCCCCTACTTTTGATACAATGGGCTATATTAATAGTGGATACCTGCATGATCTTAGCTTTCCCTTAGGACAGTGGGTTCAAAGCACCTCAGAGGAAGCTATACAGCCAGATAAGCACAGTGAAGAAACAAGAACTAGAAAGCCCTGCTGAGAAGTGTACAATCTTTTCCCTATGCCATTTTATTAATGAGTTTGGAGGGCTTCCTGTCCCAAAGGAATGGTGGAAGTTCAAAAACACTTCCTCCCAATAACCTTCCCATACTCCCATACAGACATTTACACTCTTCCTCCCAGGGTGAGGAATTAAGAACACAAAAAGCCATCAGTGATTCACAGCCCTACTGTGAGCTACATAAATGCTCTTCAAACCATGTACACTTCAAATTATACGTACCATGACTGGAGCTTGTGTGAGTACAGATTCACATCCATACCATGTACCTATACAGTTATCACTCAGTATATTACAGACTATTTTCTTAGCATGAATCAGCTAGAGACAGCAAAATTGTGACTGGAGGCCCTACCTCAGGTCTCCTGACCTATTAACCAGTATCATCTCTTGCAGTGAGCTGAAAAAAGTGAAGATATGATCATTTTTGCCAGCACTAACCAAGCTACTTTCACCGTAAGTGCTGCAGTTTTATTTATTGCCTCTTGTTAGAGTGAGAAGAGCTTGTTGCTAAAATATTATGTCTTATTTGTCGTCGGTTTCCTTAGGTCTTGGAAGAGTCTGTTACTTGTGCATCCAGAAATAGGGCAAAGAAAAAGCAAGTGTTTGCAAAACAGTAGTTTAAAATGCAAAAACGTAAAGAATTTTAAATTAGTTAAAGAAATAGGTAAATTAATTGTTAAATAGGTGTATTAGTGACATATGGCCCAGAGCAGGCTTTAGTTTAATCAATTCTGTTTTAAGCAAGCCGCTTATTGTTATTACTTAAGGAGAATCTGCTTGTACATTTCACTACATATTTTTAAATGAATACCTGTAAAAATATATGTAAAATAGTGACTCTATATTTTTCACAAACAGATCAATCAGTGCCATTCTTAGTTAATACTTTATTGTGGAATAGGATTTTTTTTCTTTTTTTTTCCTTGGTACAAAATCTTTAAGCTAACAATGCAAGGCTTAGTTTGACTTCATTTTGTGTGACAGTCTCAGAAAGAGACAATCCAAGACAAGCTTATCCTGGAAGTCTTTAATTCAGAGTTCACTTGCAGTTAGGGAGACTACAAGAGTTCCACTAGTGAAATTTCTCCTGCCTTTCTCCTTTGAAAGAGGAGACACGTGATTTGGGAGGTAAGTCTGCTCCCAGCAGGAGAAAAAATATGCATCATTATGTACCACATACTGTATTTTTGACACATATAAGAAAACAATACTGTTTTCTAGGAGAACTATTTCTCCCATTGCTTGCAGAGAATGTGAATGGTGAACTTGCTCTTTCCACTGCTAGCCTCTTAGAGGACAGCAACACAGCTTTTATGGCCTTGGTCACCGAGAAGACTCCCATTGCTCCTTTAGCAGCAAGGACAATTTCCTCATCCTGTCCAGGATGGCTCCAGAGCTGAGAACCACAGAGACCCAAGTTTGGGCTGTTAGGGGCCAAAATTACTCCAAGTTGCTTAATAGACAACTCACTCCCAGGTCCATCAAGTCAACCAAGGGAGCGCTGGTGTGCCTGCATGAGACAGGAGAAGAAACCGCTCCTACCAAAACTTCTACAGTCATATAGAGACATTATCCTACTACTTTAGTCTGCATGACTACTAGATATACATTCCAATATGGCAATTTTTAGCATATTAACAAGCAATCCATACTGTTATACAAGCAGTCAGTAAGGCAGTAATGTTTCTAAAGTAGATTAACTTCTTCCTCTGTCTCTGCCAAAGCCACCTGCACTTTGACCTTTTACAAATAGCTCTGCTAGACTGAAGTTCTGCTACAGAGATTCTTAACGGATATTCCTGAAAGGAACCACTGAGATAACATCCATTAGACAGTGGTTTTAGTATTTAATATCACCTTTCCACTACAGCTGTTCCTGAGAGAGTCAGTAGCAAGGTCCGCCTGGTCTAGTATTATGTAGAGCATGAAGAGCAATTTTCAGCAGAAGGCTAATTCTTCTATCTGCCCTTCCTTGTTCCTAACTAGATTCCCTCAACCTGCCTTTTAGATCAAAGCTCTGTTTTGAGAAGGCAACTTCTTGTTACACACATTCCTAAACATCTAAACAGGTTAAGTTAGAGTAGGCTGTGGTAAAGAGTGAGGCTATTCCAGGGGTTTATCACTCTCTCCATTCACAAAACCTCACCATTTCAGTCCAAAAAGAGTACAAATGGCTTTGGACTGTATCTGAAGTATGTTTCTACATGTGAAAAGAAAGCATGGGTTAAAAGGATTTCTAAGTCATTTTGACTTGCTACAGCATCCTGATAGTGCAATATGAAGGTGTGCCAAGAATAAACAGACCTCTGAAAAGCTGGAAGATAACCCTCAGCAGCAGCAACAAGCCTTCAGAACACACTGGTTTGATCTAAATCTGTATGTAATATCAGCCTTGCCTGGCATTTTCTCTGGCATAAGGGAAAAGAATTTACACCTGTGGTCCTTATGTGTGGATATGTCCACACTTCCCAAACTGGAAGAGTTGGGCATCCCACTCATTTCTGAGGATGTACAAATCCACAGTGGCACAGAACCACTGGTGCAGACTTGTAGAAATGTTGGATATCTATATAAGGTCCAAGTAGTATCTTTGTCGGAAACGTGATCTTCAAAATTGTCTGAAAGGATACATTACGGTGCACCGTAACTCAGATGCTCCCTGTATGCCTCACTCTTCTGTCAGGATAATCAAGAAGTTGCCATATGCAGCTGAAGGGCAATATAAGATGAAATGTTGAGAATTTATTTACTTTGCCTCCTGGAGGAAGGCTCAGATCCTAAAGAACCATTTCATAACTCCTGTCTAATTTAAGTTCTTCCAACGGTGGAGTTGCAGACACTCACTCTACAACAGAAGAATACAAAGGAGCCTTCAGCTAAGGCAAACCACGAACTTTCCATGCTGTTATTGACTGAAATTGTATTTACAGATATTTAAAATATTCAGTAGCATATCAAACATCATAACATTTTCATTAGAACTCAGATAATGTTCATTTTCCAACCAGAAAGAGAAGTACTACTTAGATTTTTTTTTTAAGGAGCCAGAGCAATAAATATTGTAGTGAGCCATGCAGAGAGAAAGTCTACAGACTGTTTTATTAGGGTTTGAGGGGTTTCAGTTTTACTTACCAATGTTTATAGTAAATATTCTAAGGTTGAAGAAACATCTTTTTTTTGTCACTAGCATTGAAAACTGTCTAGAGGATTATAAATGATGGGTAATGAAAAACAAAGTTGAAAGTTGCTGGGAGGTATCTAGGAGGTACTGCAGGAGTCAGGTCAGGCCCTAATGTCTTCATTTTGGTCCAGGGGAAAAGAGTAAGTGGAATACTAATGAAAGTTGCAGATGGTACTAAAATCAGTAAAGGTTATCAACCCTAGTGAAATAATGCAAGTGGACCTGAATAGGTTAAGAATGTGGGCTTAAAGCAAAATTATGTTTAGCCTGGAAAACTGCAAGCTAATCCCACTAGAGAAAAAATAATTAATGTTGAGTAACAAAGAGAGGAAGGTAAAAACAGCCCAAAATGCAGGGTTATTGAAAGAAATCTGGGGTGAAAGAAACCCTAAAGTTAGAGATAAATTTGCAGTGTGAAGCAGAAACAAAAATATTGTTGAGTTAAAGACTTAGGCAAAATTCAGATCTGTCATAAAAGAAGATGAAACATTGTAGCTTTGTGTGTGGCAATATCTCACAGACCATCTCTAAATGAAAGCACCTCAGTACCAGAGGGCATAGTACAAAGAGTGAAGATATTTTTTTGCTCCCTTCAGGGATAATTGTTTTGTAAGAACACAATAAAGAAGTTCTTGAATAAGTCATGTAAAAGTGGGCTTGAATAAGTGATATGAAAGTGTGCATGTCCCTCCAGAAGTAAATGTTTTCCCCCTCTACTATCGCTCTCATTGTAGTTGACCGAAGCAAATAAGATGAATAAAAAGAGATCAAAATGAAGATCTAGTATCCAGTGCAACAGCAGCACATAGAGAAGACATAACCTTCAGCACTTCAGGCATCTGACGGAAGGAGAAGGCAATTTTAGAGCTGTGCAATAATAAACTTTGGTAAAATTGGAAAGTAAACTAGATATAGCACAGCAGATCTTTCACACTGTGCTACTTCCTAGAGATACAACATTTCCTGTTGGATAAAACGTGATTTCTAGGAAAGCATCTTTCAAACTCATCCTGTCTCCTGAAGGGGTCTGCTTCAGTGTTTTCATGTACGATAGAGATTTTTTTTTTGGTCAGGTCATATTAGTTTAATTAACATGATAGATCTCTAGGTATTACCTGAGATCAGTCCTACTGCTTAGTTATTTACTGCTTCATCTGGACAGCTTTGGAAATAAAACACTAGTAGTGTGTCCCAAGGGAACATTCTCTGTATTCAGAGATCTGTCCTTTTTCTTCTCCTTGACTTTCTTTGTAGGGAAGTTATTTAATATATTTTAGACTCTCTTTACATAACGTGGATATAGTAGTACACATTTTCAAATTTTAAGCCTAATTTATGTGGGTTTTTTTTTTCACCAACTGAAATACCCAGTTCCAGTCATTTCAAGGAGAGGTTCCTATTTTATGTGCAATACTTTAAAATGATAAATGAGTTTTATTGTTAAGGCCAAAACTTTAATAAAATCTGTCCTAAGTGCTGTAGTAACTACTAACTAGTTCCACTGAATTATCTAAAGTCAACTGAATTGAAACAAATACAGCTTAAAAGAAATCACTTGCTGCTTCATTACTAAGGTGAAGTGCAACATACAAATTCCTAAGTTTGCACAGGCAACATAAACTATTCTCTGCAGAGCAGTAGTGCACTTGTACCTGGAAGTGTCTGTGCTAAAGGTCATTGCTTTTTATACTTCATGGCAAACAGTCAATTAACATTGTATAAAAGGAGTAGGGATTTGTGATGACACAGGCATGAGGCAGGCCAAATGCTGTTTCTCATACTTGTGCTCCAGAAAATCCAGTTCCGTTCCTACGTTATTAGACAACGGAGGGATCTGGAAAGGGAGTGAGGCTTAAATCTTGTGAGGATTAAAAAGAAAAGTTGTTCAGACAGGCAGTTTTAGCACATATTTTGACTCCTCTGTATCTCTCGAGCTCTGTACAGGAGACCATCACAACACAACTCTTCCACTAAGCCCCTCACATAAGCTCTGGCCTGAGGAATGTGCGTATGGCATATGATGCGACAGCAAAGCAGAGATGCACTGCAGCCTGTGAAGTGACAGCTAGGGTGCAGTGATACATAAGTGCCTGGCAACTGCTCTAATTTATTGCAGTAGCTGTTATGGCTCTCTGTGAAGCCTAAAATAATCTATGAGTGTTTCACATTTTAATAGTATTCATGTTGAGGGCCTCTGTGTGACTGCAGCTATACGATAACATATGCCCCAATCGGATCTGCCCGTTGTGTACAAGATGACACAATTTGTGCATAGTTAGCCACGAGGGAGACAGAGATTACCCATTTCCAGTGCAGTCAACACTAGGTCTTCCAGCCTTTTATATACTCCAAAGAGATTAATATTTTCCTTTTTGAGAGCATTTACACCCTCCGAACTCAACAGATGGGGTGTTCTTGCCCTTCAAGGCAAAGCTTTGCTGACAGAAAAGACACGCAGAAGAGAAAAATAAGTAAGTTGCAGGCACAGAAACTAGTTAAAGTTTAATAGGATTTGACTGATTATTACATTTTCTTCTGTTATTCTCAACTCATTTTCAATAACACCAAGGATCTCAAGCAAGGGACACCATTAGCAATTTGTACAGTTCCTAGCAAAGAAAAATGCTTCTCTTTATAGAATATGAGCACTTTAAGAAACTATAAAAATGACAGTTAAAATCCCTCTCATTGTGCCCATCTTACTTCCAGGCAAGAAGTCCTGTATAACCAACTTACTCTCTTCTCCAGCAGCACCTCAGTTTTAGTTTCCTTTTGCCAGGTATTTCCAATCCTTCTTTCTTTATCCTCCCAAATACATATTTCCAGTTTTGCTCTCCTAACAAATTGCCTCTACTCCACTCTTACTTCCCTACTTTTTTATTTTCACAACATTTCTACCAACAGTTAAAGTGCTCACCACTTATTGTAATGACCATATCTACAGTAGCAAGTGAACTGGGTTACAACCTTGAGATCAAGTGGCACTGCACAAACCTATATGGCAAAGCTTTCCTCCTTGAACTTTCTCCCTCAAATCAAGGATGGTGTACTCTTGCCATGCCAGTCATGCTGTGTAGCCCCCTAAACCATGCCATCTACAACTTGTGCATCTTGTGTTTTCTATCAGCTTCTCCAAAGTGCCCACATTTTTATAATGTTCTTTACAAATATTTATTTTTTGCTGTCCCTGATATGAATGTCACCCTTATGGACAAATTTCAAGTCCTTGCTTGAATCCTGGGAGAGACACAATAGTTGCAGACCTCCTGAAAGAAAAGATTACTGCCGTCTTAAGGTGCTTTTCCTACAGACTGTCTCTTTGCAAAGATTGGGTTGGTTTGCCTGAAGTTTTCCAACCATCAAAGGTTGATCCCTAGCAGAGAAAAATTAATCCCAAATGTAGTGTGTTAAAAAGCCATAAGCAACTAAAATCAGGGTAATGTAAAAGAAAACATTGTGAAACTTTGATAAGCACTGCTCCTAGCCCTGCCAAGTATACCTTTTTTGACTGGTCTGTTATTCCTTGATCCTCTTGTAAAGATTGCAAAAGATAAAGAAGATTTTACAGGCAGGCTTAATAAATACCAAATCATGTCTTTGTCTGTATATTTGCGTCCTTCTCATCTGTTAAGTTTTAAACTTGAAGGTAAAAAAGGTGTTGGTTCAGGAGCTGCCAACCTGCACTTTCTGAATTCATGTTGGAACCCTCTCAGATCTACGCAATATGGTGCAAACACACAAGTCAGATGTCCAGGTCAGTGCTGCACACCTGGATGCATTTTTGCTGAGGAGCCTACAGAGCACACTCCTATGGTATGTCAGGATTTACTGTGCACATTAGGGAAGCTGCCAATGTGTTTGGACTGTTTTGGCAGCAGAAGAAACAGCTGATCCCATCAAAGTGATCATGTTCTTGGGCATTAATTTAGAGTCTGAGAGGATGCAGTGATGCTCGCCAGGGGATAAACTCCGTAATCCTAAAGGGTTAGTGACTCAGCAGTTACAGGCTAGTGTGGTTAAAGCAGTTGCAACCGTTTTGTTAACTGGTCACCTGAACCTTGGAGAAAAGTGTATTCAGGCAATATGTAGTCTTCAAACTACCAGTTCTTTTAATGGCAGGAACTATAGATGGACAAACACTGTAAGGCATCAGACTCTGGGCATTAAAAGCTGTTTTATGGAGTTTCATTATATAATAATACGTCAATGATTCTGCAAGAATGAAATATTCATCAGAATGTATTGTGGAAATACACTTGAATATGGCTAGAAGGTTTTCTTCTGGGGAGCACATACTGGAGATATCTGGAGATATGTATCAGAAAAAAAGTAAAATGTATGTTTGCACTGACCTCCATTAAAATATATAAGGCTATTGGTGTCTGATTTATGGAATTTCTCTTTACACAAGATAAGTGTCTCCCGTAAAGTATTGGTGTTGACCTTCTAATAATGGCCATAGTAGACTTCTTTATTTTCGTACCCATCCAGTCTACAGCATTCAGAAATGTCCAAATGCTTCCTGAGTCAATTAATGAGTCCCTTTCTGCTCTGAGGCTATTAAGAAAAAAAATTCATAGGAGTTAGTTTCAAACATTGGAACTTGTTGTTAGTAAGAAGAGTCTGATTATCTTCTGTCCTCATGTATACAATAGCATGGAAAACATCTGCTTTCACCTCAGAGCCAAGGCATTACAATATTACTGAGTAATTTTCTTAGTCTGCTTAACTATTTCTATTTTTAGCATCTCAAAGTTTACATCAAATCACCAGCTGACATCCCATTGAATGTAACCAAACATCAAAGCAAACCCCAAAACTCATTATGAATAGAGGTGGCGCCATTACCTTCCACGTTATTTTTCTTTCAAAAAGAGTGGGAACTTACATACAGAATTGCTCTCTCTTACTTGTCTTATGGCTTTACTTTCAATTCACAAACTATTCTTATGACACAAGCATTTGAAAGACTAACACACAAGGCTGGTTTAATTTATCAAAGCACCAAATTCTGTAGGGATGTTTTTTTTGTGTTAGTCCCCTTTGCTTGCAAGACAGCAGGATGTACTGAGGGGACAGCAACACAGGTATGAAAAATTAATTCGACCACAGACAAAGCAACAGGGAAGAACTAAGGTGTGTAACTGTCATTTATTAAATCACATAAGCTACAGAATTTTTCCTTCCTCAATAAGAATTTTTTCTAAGAAATAATACACATTATAAAATGATGATGTTTTAATGGAAGCTGTAGCAAGACATTTTCTTCATCTGAAAAGTAAATAAAATTAAGTGATTGTTATCCACAAGGCAATTAGAAGCTTATGATCGTACTTTTCACTTTACCAAATCATTTTTATGGGTTGGATTTTGCTGGGGGAAGGGGCAGTCTCCTGGTGGGAGGTTTTTTTCAGTGTAGGGTAATTAACATATATAGGTCACCACATCAGATGCAGAAATCCTCCAACAACATGCTATTTCTGAAATAATGCCCTGAATTCAAAGACTACACAGAACTATACACAAAGTAATCCATTAGCAGCAGGTGCTGTGCAAAAAAGCTCACTTTAAAAGAGTTTTTAATTACTGTATATCCCTGTTTAGAAGCCACTTTCAACCACTTTTTCCTTGTGAGTTGTGGGGGAAAGCAATTAAATGTATAAGAAAGTCACCCTCAATTTAAAGCTGCAGGAGGAAGCAATTATAGAAACAGAAGTCTTAGCTTGTACACAAAGAAATATGGTACACAAAGTCACCAGAGGCTGGGTATTGCTTTGACGTAATTGATAGGTATTGTAAATCTTAAAATGTATGACAACTGAAAGCTGGAAATTGATAGCTGACTGTATGGTCCATATTTATTCCCAAGTCTCCCTATAACAACAGTGTTGGTTGTTTACACAAAATCACATTTATATTTTTCTGTAATAATTCACACTTTCTCTAAATTCGCTTTAACATGGGGAAGGGTCTTAATATAGCTGAGTGATCTCCTTTGCTTCTAAGGGGCAGGACAGCACAGGATTAGACATTTGAAGCAAAGTTATTCAGTTAGATCTCGCTACAGGGAAAGATTGTACAAGAGGAAAAGGAATCTTTCTGGTCTAGTTTAATATTTGCCAAGTTTACAAGTCTTGATTTTAATACTGCGACAAATCTCATACTAGGTTCAAACCCCTTCTTCAAACTTTTCCCCATCACAATATAACATGGTCTATTTAAACATAGCATAAAAAAAGATTTTGAATGTCTGGTGCACTGTTTTTTTTTTAAGAATAAATGGAAATTTGCAAATGTTTTCAGTGTTTGTAAGAGCTAATTTTTGATGGTCAGTAACATCAAAGATTGTGGGGGAAAAAACCCTCCACCAGTGAATATGAATTCCATTGAAGTTAAAAGCAAAAATGTTTCTGACTGAAACAAGACCAGAAAATGCTTCACTCGATGTTTTTTTGTAAAGGATACAAAGGTTAATTAGATTCTTTCTGTTGCATTATATAGGAGGAAACCTCCATTAATTACTGCTTCTTTAATTTAATTGATTCATTATAAACTGACTATAGAACCACAAAGAAACTATTATCTTACCCATAGTACCAAACTTACTTCTGCAGTCCAAAACCTATAACCCTTAATCAAAATTAGATTTCAACAGAGTCATTGAATGGTTAATAGTAACACAGAGCATCACTAAAACCATAAAATGAATGAAGCTTCCACTGACTTCAATTAGACTCTGCTCTTCTGAAACACCTCAGTGTTTGTTTTTGTGGTTTTTAGTTTCTTATATTAGAGGAGAAAAGACTGATATTAACAGCTTATTTTACCACTGTTTTGATTTCAAGATAATAGCACAAGTAAGGTGTTTCTATAAATGTTTGATTTTATGAGCTCTTGTGAATTTTTTCAACCAATTAGTCAAATTGCTTTCTTGCCTCCTTGCTAAATCTAGCTGTTTTAGGTTTTGTTGTTTAGTGTGCTACCGGATTCCATTAAAGGCAAAGTTCAATTATTTGTCTTTTGAAGGTCTGAGTGCCTTGTTTAAAATGCCAAGTGCATTTAAAACAAGCCGCCCTTGAGTTTTGTAAGAGGATATAGAAGGATAATAAGTTAGTCGGATTTAACGGAATTTTGAAATTGAGCATGTGTATATATGTGTATATGTCTGCATGAAGATACCGAAATAAGGATTAAATGCTGACAAATCACCAAGAACACCTTTTTTTTTTGCCATTTATCATTCTTTCTTCTTAACAAAGAGCAAAAAGAAGGAACATCTTGCAGTTAAAATAAAGGACAGGGAGCCAGAAGTTAGTGAACTTGGATGAAATCATATACTACAGCATTTTATTAGCATAGAAGTAGGGATTTATAGCTACACAAGTGGAAATGAGAGCAAATCTCAATGGAAAACTGTTGAATTTTATCTGTGACTACTTAGGGAACCTGCTGTTACACCTCACCCGAATTGTGTTCACTCTCCTTGTACATTTATGTTTTCATTTTGAAGACAACCGTATATGCTCTTTCCTCTATACTGAGATTTAACCCGCAAGGGACAACAAAAATTATTGTAAACTGCATGAGTCTGCTAAGAGGTCTTGGTGAACCTTGCAGAGAGATGGTTCTCGGCCATGCCAATTTAAACCTCATTTCTGGAATGATGGGAGAGTTCTACCATCTGTAGAAATGGCTTCAGATGGTCTCCTGTTAAAATGGTCTGGAGGCTTTGAAAGAGAAGAAAAGCAGTTTAGAGGCTGGCTGTGGTACCAGTCTAACAGGGCTGGCTGTTCATGAACAGGAGCCTTAGTCAGGCTGCAGGGCAGGCCCTACACCTTGAGCCTTGTTGTGCAAGTCCAGGTAGGAATCATCCCATCACAGCTACTTCAATGAAGAAAGGCTGCAGAAGGGAGGCTGGCATAGCAGCAATTAGTTTCTGCAGAGTTTTTAAAGATTTTAGAAGCCAATTGTCTATGGCAGGCGTGGTCAGTGTGCATGCGTCTCTTTCTGCTTAAACGGCAACATTTGAGTAAAACAGAGATTAATTTAATTAAGTTTAAACATTTCAAGTTTTTATTTTATGATTACACACGTAAGTAGAGCAATAACTGAATACAAACATTGCATATTTACTGTGGCATGATCCAAGATATTACCACTAAAGTATTAAGGAAAAGCATCATTTTACTCCTTTAATTTTATTTTATAATATGGTGGGAAGCATAATTTCGTGAATACATTTATAGTTAGAAGTTATAGATTATGCTGCTCTTTGTTTTGGAAGGATGATTTTAGCACTGTTGCTAAAAGCCAGTTAGCAACAATTAAAATGGCTATAAAAAGACATTTATCACTGTTGTACTTGTTTTTCTTGTTAGTTTTCATCAAATATTTCACACTCATACGATGTACGCAGGCTGCTAATAGTCACTAGCACAGACCTTCAAAAATGATTTTCAATGTCTGGCTAAAAATATGGCTTTTTTTGTTCTGTGATTGTTAGATTGTCCCTTTTACATGAGTGCTGTGCCAGTTCACTATGCCTCTGACTTTTGCTACATTTTGTTCTCAAAAATTATTCAAAAAAGTTTAGAAAGAAAACTTAAAAGCAGAGCAAAAAAATACTGGCAATTTTGTTGAGTGTCAGCTTTTTAACTGCTATCTGTTGAAATGCTTTCCTGACTTTCCATTCAGACACACACTTTCATACACAGAACTACATGAATCCATGCCTACAAACTGCAACATGGTAAACATCTGTTCATATTCTACACCATACTATTAAAATCAATCTGTTTGGGTTAGTTTCCCTTCTGAGGAGAGCTGAGAAACACAACCACCAGTTTCTGTCACGTGTTACATCGTATCAATTAAAAAATAAATTAAATTTCATGCAAAGAACCTAACTTAAAAATCCCAGCAAACAACAACAGAACCTTTCCACTAATGATTTTCAGTCATCAGAAGTGGAGAGAGACTCAGACAGCAGACAGCATGGTCCCAGCATGCTTTTTGCCTTTTTTTTTGTTTGCACAGTAGCTGTCAGTTGCAGCCCTGCAGGTAGTAGAACCCAGTGGGAAGAGGGGCGGGACAGAGCGATGCTGCCTGAACTGACAGCAAATTTAAATTACTGAGCTTTCTTTTTGTTTTTCTTTTTTCTTTCTTTCTTTCTGTGTTTTTTTTTTTTTTGATATTTTTCTACTCTGCGACAACCTGAAAAGATTCTAGCACACACTAATTTAACAACCCTGCTTCGTCGTCTTCTTTTTTTTTCCCCCTTCTGCTTCCAGGATAATTAAAAGAGAAACCTGTAAAGGCAACATTCCTTCAAGCAAGTTGGTGCTGCAACGTACTGGTAAGACGAATTTATTTCTTTTTCCCCTTCCACATCTTTTCTTTTCCTTTTTTGGAGCTGAAATCTTTTGTATATCTAACACAGTCATAAGTGTGGTTCCCCTGCTGTGAAGGGCTAGGATGTAATGAAAAGGTGTAACTGCTTGATATGTGACCTTCTCCTATTACTTAAAATGGATAATAACAGCTTTCGTGTCTGTCCTCATGATGCTTTTCTCTCTGTGAATTGACTATTTGCTCAACAGAAGCAGTGCTGTGATTGTCGCACTATGACAATGAGTACTTGATTGTTTTTTGGTTACCGTTCCATGCTCCTATCAGAAAAGATCCTTGAGTTGGGGGTTTTGTGTGTGTGATTTTTTTTCCCAAATGTTGCCTGAAGCACTGATACGAGGGGGGTGGAGATGAGGGTGGAGGAGACAGTCTTGGGTGTCATTCTGCCTGTTCAGCTGTTTACTAGGTAAGGAAGAGCAACACTCAAACTTTTTAAAAAAATAAATAAATATTTTTTCAGCTTGCACTGAGTGCAGTCAGTCTATCCAGGACCTATCCTTGTCCAGTGCTAGGTGAACTTTTTGTTGTCCCTTCCATTGTTCTTCTGCAGAAAAGGGGAAGGGATGTTCCACTTCATATATTGTCATACCTTTGTAGTAGCTAATTGCAAGAAGCTGATGAATTTTGAGATAAAATACAAATGCTTTTGTAAAGAAGGAGTTTGATGCTGAGTACAAATACAAACCTGCCAGATACGATCAGATTTGTATTATACAAATGTTGCAATTCCTGCCTTGCAAGTCCCCTGATTTTCTATGTCTGCTTTCTAGTTTTTTTCTGACACTAATAGATAAGTATTTTATTTTTTTTTACAAAATGAGGTGTGTTTTGCTTTTGCTTTGTGTTTACCCTTGCAAAAGTTCTAAGGTGATGTTTTTCCCTCAGGTTTTCTGGGTGTAACTCTACAAAGTATTAAATGCTAAAACACCTACTGAAATCAACAGGAAGGCTGAGCTTGTTCTGTATTTAAGAGGAAATTATTGAGTACTAGCAGGACTGGATCTTATGATTGCTGAACTACCTCTCCTTTCCTAACTGCAATTGGTTTTTGTTACACTTAAGACTGGATCATGTAGGTTTTTTTACTGAAATATTTAAAATAAACTACATGACTAAACACTACCCTTAAACTTAATTGTTCACAGGTTTGTGTCCATACTGAGGAAAACTTTTTGAACATAAAATGGGATTTTTCAGAGAAATCTAATGGAGTCAGAAATCGAGTGTGTTTCAGTCCTCTAACTCCTTGAATGTTGTTTTCCTTAATTTTTTTAAAAAATGTTTATTGAAATCGATAATCTACAGATTGATGCATCAGATTTTTCAAATTTGAAGATTTGTGTTGCAAAATACATAATGTGATTACAGAAGCAAAATTGTGCAAGGAGAGGGGAGATGAGGAGCAATCAGGAATTAAACACAGACTCCCTTATGTGTTCCTGGGGAGAAGGAGAGGATTTACCAGCACCATATGGAAAATCACATTCTTTCACAACAACTTTGTTAGGACACAGTGTTAAGGGCTCTGCAACTGCAGAAGTTCATCACTTCCTATTTCAGTCTCAGCTTCAAACACTGCAATATTCTTCAGAAGGCTTATTTTGGTTGCGCAGAAAATGCTGGTGTCTTGTGAAATGAGGTCGTCACAGCTCCCATATCTTCCTTTTGCCCTGACAACTTGCCTCTCCCCATCCCAATACCAAAGTCTGAAAAGTCCAGAAAATCAGGCTTTGTCCACTGTAATCCTAAACTCCCATCCATTTATAACTAGAGAAGAAAAGGTCTGAATTCAGTGTTCTTGTTATGGAAATAAGTTTTTATTCACTCAGTATCAACTGACAGAAGCGTATCTGATGTAATACGAATAAACTGTACGCTGTTGACAGTAAATTATGCAACTATAGTCTCACATTCTCTTAGAAACAGTGCTTTTACAATGCTCAAGTGGCCTAATGGAGTGAAATAACTACCAATACTCTCATTTGAGCTTCCTAATCACCCAAAGCCATGAGAAGTACATGTTGGTTGATTCCCACTGCCCATGGTAGGTTTCTCAGCGATAGGGAAGGTTGCATGGAGTAGAGCCTGAATGCAGCTGGGGATATTCAGGTACAGATGCGATGTCAAAGCCACAGAAAAACTTAGTACAGTCAAGTTTAGCTGGTGAGTTTGGCAACAGGAATTTGTTCCTAAAATCCTAAAGTATAGGAAGTCAGACATCTGTACCTTTAGAAAAACCCACTGCCTTTACCCAATCTACTACTCTATATTATTTTTGATTTTAGTTTTTAGGTATATATTTTTTAATTAATCTGTGCACTTTAAATTTCTCTTGGCTTCTAGCAATACTGTTTTCTACCTAGTGCTTGGAAATTTCTAGTTGAGTGGAATTGCTTTCATTCTAACAAATAAAAAAGCAAGCCAGAAAACTTGCTGTAATTTCCTGTCAGTAACACAGAAATAAGAAAACACTAGGCTAATAAAAATGATAATATGAGTTTACAACTGTTAACAAGTTTCCAGAATAGAAATGGTGCTATTATGCACAAAGAACTTCTATCATCACTAGAGGAATGTAGTATAAAATTATGAGTTTTATTATTAGGGCCCTGTCATCCAATCAGAAATCAACCCATAATCTTACTCGCGAAATGCCATAAGTTTTGGCATCTTCCTTCTCCTCCTAATAATAAAATATTAAAGAAATTTTATAATTAGAAACTTTAATAACATAGTTATGAATTTACTTTACAGGAAAAAGCTGGTATAATTCTGTATTTCTTCCACATCTCCAACTTTATAGAGAAAGTCGTTGTAAATCTGAGTTGCATGCAGCTGGTAGAATTGGGGTAAATCATAGACTTGCCTTGGGCAATAATGATGGGATTCCACCAGCTTCTTTCTCTTGAGAAAGGCCGGGTTCTCAGACTTTTCTCAGGACTCTGAATAAGTACTTAAGAACATTCCACAGCACCTTTTTTCCCTGAATGGGATTATTTATTAGCATTAAATTTCTGGTCAGCTGAATTGAAGTATCATTCTAGTATTAACAGACTTTTACATTTCTCTTCTGACTGGAAATGATTTATGGCATTATAAGGGCTTGCTCTGTTTCCATTCGATTTAACAAATTAGCTACGGTCTTCTTTCAGCAAGAACCAGTCATGAAGCAAGACCATTGCACCTGGCTCAGTGTCCCCAAGTCTCTGACGCTCCCCCACTAGCTGAAAAATAATATGTTGGGCCAACACTTGCCAAGATGCACTCTTTCCACAAGCCTGGCACCCAGTCACATGTCCTGGTGATGTGTTGGTTTGCTGTAGACTCCCTGAAGCTCTTAACAATGTGTAGGGTATAGGAAAGTCCTAAAAATAACCTGTTACCTCCTAATTACTTTCCTCACTCCCAAGGCAACAGAGCACACAGTATTTATCAAGTGACTAGGTACGAATTAAGAATATAAATAGAGATTTTATTCTATTAAGATAAACAGTAAATTATTAGTGAGAATGAAGAAAGCAGAAAGAGAAGTAGAGCCCTAGAAAGCTCAGTTCAAGTAATTATCACACAAAGTCTTCCTTGGTGGCTTTGTGTCTCCCGTGGCTCGTGGAGGCTGATAACTTAGCTCCTGTCCTAAGGCTGATGTGCTCTAAAAGCTCTTGGAGCCATATACTTCCCACTCCCCTTGTTAAAGACACTTATTGTCATCTTCCTTGGGGATGGCAACAAAGGGGGAGCAACCTAAATCTCTACGTAAAAATGTTTTTAATTTGCTTTCTCAGATTGGAGTATCCAGCTGCCTGTATATCGCCCATATAAGTGTTTGCTACCTGTTCATGGCATTTGGGCACCAGAGGTAGGATTAATCTCATCCAAATTTAGATACCTGTACTGTAAACACTTACATCTGAGCTAACCACCTTGGGCTCCCATTACAGTCAGAGGAAACAAGCAGGTACTTTCAGGGAGTGATTTATCTGACCTATATTAAACCTCTGTTTTATTTGAATTCCGCTGAAGGACATCACATTCAAGACCCAGATCATTTAACTGCCTTTCCTCCTCAAATTTTCTCAATTAACCACACTGTTGCATTGTTTAATTTAGACATCTTTTCCTCATTTGCTTGTCTTCTCTTGTAACTACTTCATGAAGACAGAGGGTTTAAAACTCTGTAAATTACATACCTTGAAAAAGAGTCAATGTACTATTGACTTACTGAGCCTCACATACCTGGCAGTGGGTTTAAAATAAGGTTCATTATAGTGAAATCAGGCTGGATTGCATAGACAGGGTAATGTCACTCACGTACATCATTAGTCCTCAAATGCTGCTGGGGGGATGCTGTCACAAGTGCATTCAAGGCAGTGTGTTTAATGCACAATTAATGTTATTCCTCATGCTTACTTTTATTAGGTTGAAGTGATCTAGTGAAATGAGATCCTGCAATTGGTTTATTTGTTCTACTTTGCAGACCTGTGGCATTTAAAAGTTACACCGCAATGCTTTAAAAAATCTACAAGTCAGAAAACTCCATGAGTATAAAGAAGTCTACCTAAACTAGGCACTGGCATTTTAATGAGTTGATCTTCTTGGTGTAATTTTCCTTACCCAGAGGAAGCTATGTGCATTTCAAAATTTCCAGACAGACAATTTGGCTTCCTAAATTTTTACAGGTAAGGCTGCATTTGCAGTGCTAAAAGTATCTGCTGCAGAGAGATCCCTAGCTCCCAAATGTTAGTGTACCTCCACATCTCACCTGACCATTTATGGTATGGCTAGTTGTGTCCTCTTGGCCCCAGGTATTTGCTTTTGTGCCTGAGTACATGGCATAGAGTTTTGTGGGTGGTGCTGATGGGCCCACAGGCCACTTGAAGAGAGAGTTGAAAGAACTGAAGGAAGCCAGCACCAAAGCAGCCTTGTTGGTAAGGTCTAGACCAAGAGATACTTAAGGATGACCGTAACCAGCATCACAATCACATTTATCTTCAAGTAAAATCTGATTAATTTCAAAAGTAATTGTGCCAGCATGTATATATTAATATATACATAGATACATAGCATGGTTGTTAGAGATGTAAGACTACATTAGATAGCAAAGACATCCAGCAGTATGGACACACTGTACCTTAAACCTTTCTCTTCACTTAGGTAATGTTCAGTATCCTAAAGATTAATTGTAGGTTTGATTTAAGTAGGAACAACTGGACTCTACCATTTATTTAAATATAAAATGATTGATCATGACTGAGGTAGCTCTGTTCTGAACCCGAGTTATGAACCCTGTTTTGCAGAAATAGTCTTTATTCAGACAAGGGCAGTGCCTGGATTTTTGGTGCATCCAGAGAACATGATAATATACAATAGAATTTCTCACAAAATAAAAGAGCTCTGAACACAAGATTTGATCTCTTATACATTTACTATTTGAAGTGACTAATGCATAAGCTACTGACACAGTGAGCAATCCAGAAGACCTGTTGCTTTGCTGTGGATAACAAGAGACAAAAATATAGATTAAGATTGGCTCTTAATCAATCTGATGCAGTCAATGTTTTCCATAGGCACTCCATTAATAAACAGCTCTACTAACGTCTGTCTTTTGCTGTATTCTAAGTCACTGGCAATATGAAGGACATGTGCATAGTAAATGAAGCTTTTGCACTTGAGTGAAGAGCAATAGCATCCTACCTAGTGCCACGCAGTAAAAGAGACCACATTCATGGGAAATTAAAGTCTGGGTACTCTTGCTGAACAGGTTTACACATTTAAGCCTTGATCCTGCAAGGACTTACACACATGCTTAACCTTACACACTGTGAATGAAATGCTGGGCCTCTCAAAATCAATGACAAAACTCCGCTGACTTCAAAGGGCCACTCTGTGAATAGCATTTTTGGCTTCAGTGCTGCCACACAGAGTGTAGAAGCGTGTGAGCTGATCCCCCCAACCTTGCTTGCGTTAAGTCTTAAGAGATTGAGGGAGCTGCTAAGTGTAACCTTCAAAACACTTCTGTCTCTCAACAAACTACAGAAATTCAAAGATGTTTTCTTGTTTGATCTGTGTTCTTCAGGGGTTTTGCCCAAAACCTGTGGTAAAAGCTGCAGGAGTGGTTTCTGCTGGAGAAGTCTGTGAGCAATCCATAATGCAATCTTCTCCCTGGCTGATATTGCACTTTGAGCCGATTGTTTTCTTTACTTTCCAGAAGATCCAGCCCCTGGAGTGAGGAGATTATGCTGGAATCACATCTTTATTTTTAAAGAAAAAATAACCTATAGCTCACATAATTTTATAGGAAATCTGGGAAATATCTACGGAAATTACTTACGTGTCAGAAAAACAGTAATACGTGAATTTGTGCAGGATCTAACTGCCATCTTTCATCTGCTTTCTGACGATAATCGAGATACCCTGCAAAATCTAACAGCTGTCTCAGGCAGAGACCCAGTCCTTGTTCTGCCTTGGTAGGTAAAACAGTGCCCTGGCAGCAGTACCCCTAAGACCCACTAGGGAGTCCTGAGGAGTTTGATGAAGAGCAGAGGAGGAGGGAAAATGGTATCAGACCCGTTTTTCAGAATAGATCCCTTTCCAAAGCAGGTTAATCCAGTGATCCCTCCTCCTGTACAGACTCTCTGGCTCTGCACATGATGCAATGTGTACTCAACCCTTAGGGTGGCTGAGATGCTGATGCTTGGGGGCTTTGGAAACCCTGAGTGACACTAAGGTGACTCAGTTCCAACAGCAAAGCTCGTGCTAGCAAATGCACATCATCTAAGTGAAACAAGTAATGACTGGTGTGCAGATACAGCGTTGCAATTTGCACGCATTAGGGACCAGGAAAGTTTTGGCTATCATCTCCCTAAGCTGGCAAAAAGATTTGTGAGGACAATTATCCCAGCATAAGTGCACTCTAACAAGGAGTAAGGGTTTGCAAAAGAGATTTATAAAGCTTTGTATCTCAGTTATGCTTTAGGATAAGTCTATGTTATTGTTCATGTAAGCCAAATTATTACTCCTCAATTAAACTGGTGGCAGTCTTTTGCAAAAAACAGTAGGTTGGGTGAGCCCAGCAAAGCTTTTTTTTCTGTTTCAGCATTTTCCTCTGACATGTTTTGTTGGTCTAACAATGAAGAAGAATCCCAGACTGCAGTCTTTTTTTGAGATTTTCTTTAAAGGTATTTTAATTTTATCTTCATCGTGCTCCTTTGCCAATGGGCTTTACATATTTCCAGCAAAGTCCTGTGTGAAATTCTTATCCACACAGATCACAGAAATTTACTGCTTCACTGGCATGGTCAAGTTGCCACAAAATTGCATTTGTTAATGCAGCTGTGAAAACACATGGCACCTGCCATCTCTTAACATAAGGGTTTTCAATAGGGCTGGGAAGAATTTAAGAATGCCTATAAAATGGGGCTTGGCCATGTCAGTTTAGCTTTAGGAAGGAGACTGTGCTATAAAATCCCTACCCATAATTGGACACAAGTGACAGCTTTACTTAACTAGTTTTCACAAATGAACAAGCAATGAAAATGTTCTGCCTTTCTCACTCCAGACGAATGACCACAGCAGATGTTAACACTATTGAGAACAGCTTTATTGTAACTACAGGTGAGACAAATGGGAGATTTATTAGTCTGGGCATTGAGGGAAGGGAAAGGAGAGTAAAAGTCGTATCCAGTGCTGTTCCAAGGAAGTGCAATGCACATTACCAAACACATTGCTTGGCACACACATTCTCTAGAACAAACAGGAATGATTCTGTGTCCATGAATTCATGTGCATACCTGCTTTCTTGTTTGCTTTTTAAGTACTCAATACACAGACCCACAAATTATAAATGATTCAGCATTTTGTTTCCTCACGTCCCATCCTATACCCACTTCAGCTGATGGTAAATCTTGAACTTCATTGATAATACCGTGTAATCAATGACTCAAAGTCTGGGAACTCAGTGACCTTATAAAGAATAAAAAAGAGACAGTGTTGTTTCTCTGAAAGTCCTGAGACAAGCCTTGATCCAATGTCTACTGGATCTTTTCTATTCATTTTAATGAGCTTACAATTGGTGCTGAACATAATGTGCATTCAATACAAATCAGCACTGGTTGTTCAGGCACTGATCCAGTAAAGCCCTTAATTATGTGCTTAAGATTATGGTACAGGAATGGTCCCATAGAAGCCACTGCAGCCACAGAAATACTTAAAGTTCAACAAGTAAGTAAATGTTTTGCTGCTAGAGTACCATCACTTTTTTCTCAGGCAAGTTAACTAACAAGTACAGTTTCTAGAAATCCAGGACCTTGAGAAGCCATAAATGTGGTGATATTCAGATTTACACCCACATTTTGTAGCTGTTTTACACTTCTTTATGCCCAGATATAGCAAAACACTTCACTACAATTGTGATACAAATAGGAACACTTTCAGCTTGAAGCTCAAAGCCCACTCCCCTTCTAGGTTCTCAGTATAATTTCATGTGGTGCTGCTGTCTGATTGTCAGTTCCATTTCTAAGTAGAATAACATTTTAAAATTTATTAAAAGTAAAACTGCAGTATAAGCAGGAAAATATTCTTCTCTGCAATTAAAGTAAATTCTGTTCATTTGCCCCAAACCCTTTAATCAGGTGCTTTCTTAAAAGAGCTGCTTGAAGGTAGTTTGAGCTTTTATGCCTTGTGAAGCGCGTATTCTTCAACTGTTTCATTTGAGCTCATCCCACTTAACAAGAAGGTATCATATTTCTGTATTATCTTGCTTTCATGAGACCTGTGATGCTCACCAGGTTTTTCAGGTAATGCTGTTTACAACACACACTGCTTATGGAGTTTCCAAAAGTTTCCTGCTGTCAGAAGCATGAGGGCCAAATTGAGAGTATTGGTTTGGGAGAATGTAATCTTTTCAGTACAGACTTTGGTCAACATGATTGTATTCAGTGTGAGTGCCCAATAGTAATGATGTCCAGGCATAGGGCCAATTGCAAAAACTTCCCCCAGAGTGAATATACTCATACTCTGCAAGAGAAGCAGTAAAGTATGCTCATATTCTGGCCAGCAACATCTGAAAGCACAGCTCCCCATGAGGATAATTCTTGCCAGGCCTATGAATAAGCTGCATTGAGGCTATGCATTAAGGCAACTGCTGCATAAGGGACCGCTAAGTAACTCATAAATAAGAAGTCTCTGCTGCCCCCCAATTCCTGTCTCGAGCTTCAGAAAATACTTATGTTGCTCCAAGTATGAAAGGCTTGTATAGCGGCCTCAGCGGACATTGAAAAGTGCCAAAGCAGAGGTGGCTACTTTCCATCTCCTGCTTCTTAGACTGGCCATAATTTTTCTGGCAAGCACAAATATACAGCGCCTGGAAGGATTTGGCTTCTATTCTTCAGCTCATATTCATCATTTGGGTAGCTCCAGTGAAGTCATGAAGCCAGGAGCTCCTGTTATGGTGGGATAAAGACTCCACCACAGCTGAAATCTTTATTAATAAATGAATTACAAATAAACCCAGAAAAAATAGAAGCACTTTACTAAACCACCAACCAAATTTTTGTGGGCGCACGAGAGTATTTATGCCCACATCAGAACTACATTAAAATGTAGAGGGATTACACTACTCATTTCAGTTTTGATTTCTTGAGAATGATTTATGTTCCACTCACACAACCAACGGCTTCTAGATCTTCTGCTGATGTAAATCAGTGACCCCTGAAGACTGCTAGACATCCTCACTAGATGGCAAATGATAGTCTCTAGAGCCTGACTAATCTTTAAGTACAATAGAAGGTACTGATCTAATATACACAACTTTTTGCAAAACACAAAGTTATTTTAGCCAGGAATTCCTATATTAGGGATAACCACATTCTGTAAGGCTGTATATATGTTGGCTGTATATATGTTCACTGTATTCTTACAGCAAATTATACTGTCTTGTTTTAAAGGCTTCAAACTTGCTTATATGGATACAGTAGTTCAAAGTTTTGTGCAGATGGATAGTAATCAATATGATAAATTATGTGAGCAATATACCTCCATATTTTTCTATACAGTACCTCTGTATTAGAAATTCTCCTATTTCTAACTGCTGATATATAAATATCCAGATGCTGCTTCTTTGCACCAGAGTTGGAAATTCGGAATTCAAATAAACCATTAAAGTTATTTTCTGGAAGGCGATACTCTGTCCATGTACTCCTTTTCTTCAGATATATTTTTTCTTGTCTTTAAGGACATTTCATCATCTATCGTACAGATACTACCTTTTGGAAAAGCAGGGAAATATCATCAGTTGATATGCTTATCTAAACAAAAAAGCTTTGTAATTCAGAGCAAGGATAAGCAACCCCTTCTGTACGTGAAGACAAGCTGTACTCCCCCTGTACTCAGTGCTGGTGAGGCAGCACCTCAGACACTGTGTTTAGTTTTGTGGCCCTCACTACAAGAAAGACATTGAGTTGTGGGAGCATGTCCAAAGGAGGACAGTTAGAGTGGTGAGTTATCTGGAGCACAAGTCTTTTGAGGAGCAGCTGAGGGAATGGGGATTGTTTAGTCTCGAGAGAAGGAGGCTGAGAGGAGACCTTATTCCGTACCACTATCTGAAAGGAGGCTGTAGTGAGGTGCGTGTTGGTCTCTTCTCCCAATTAACAAGTGAAAGGATGAGAGGAAATTACTTCAAGTTGATCAAGGGGAGGTTTAGATTGGATATTAGGCAAAATTTCTTCACTGAAATGGTTGTCAAGCATTGAAACAGGCTTCCGAGGGAAGTGGTGGGTTCACCTTTCCTGGAGTTATTTAAAAGATGTGTAGATGTGGCACCTAGGTGGTGGACTTCTCAGTCTTAAATTTATGGTTGGACTTGAAGATCTTAAAAGTCTTTCCAACTGAAACTATTCTATGAGTCTAAGCTGGCCACCATAAACCTGTCCTTCTCTTTCAATAGCAAAAGAACGAACATGTGTGCTGTAGCTGCTTATCTTTTGTTGAATACAAGAGTGAACACACAGAAGCAGCTCTTTTTTCTGTTTCTTCCAGTCAACTTCATACCTCAAACTATTAAAAACCTCAGGCAACTCTTTCCCATGACGTTCAATTCACAAAGTTATATGAGTTAGTTTTCAAAGATTTTATTAGAACAAAAATTATAGCCCATGATCCCAACTAGTGCTTTGTCTTATATAAATGTATATCTCTGCCTAAGTTTCACAAAATACATTAGGACAAATTAAATTACACTGATGCAGAACAAGAAACACTTTAAAAAGAATTAATTTTCACATGCAGCAAAACTAGTTCAGGTAGCTTCTTAACTCAAAACATCCCTCATGCCTTCAAGTTTCTTTATACAGCTTCATTCATTGCTTTAAAATTAATTTTTCTAGTCAGGAAAACTTGTTCTCAGGAAGATAATAAAACTGATTTTGAAAATCCTGTTTATAATGGTTCACGTTACTGAATTGCCTGTACCTTACTTATGACCATACCTCTATGATTATGTCAGTACAATGGAATAAAACTGTCAAAGACCATCCTACAGCCCCAAGGCCTGTTGGTATAACACAGCTTGTATTCACCTACATACAATCCCTACAACCCCAGACAGACTGAGAGCATCCAACCTTGCTGTTCATACCTGCTGTCCCTCAACCCAAGCTTGAATATTTTAAGGAGAATGTTTCTTGGCACAGCCCAAAGTTCTGCAGGGGCTCACACTATCCACTGAATGTCTACAAATGATCAGACAATAGTGCTTCAGCCAAAACCCTGCCCTTGATTCTTTTTATTAGTATAGACTAATTACTAATTTTTTATTAGTATAGATGTAACTAATAAAATCAAACAATAAAGGGACTCTCCCCTCCAGAGTACTCACCCTCTCTGATTTGAACTTCAGACAGAGGTAGTTCCATAAGTTGTCAACCTTATTATAGGGGACCTGTAAAGAGGAGACGAGAATAATTGTTAGGAGGTGACTGTACAGATTAAGTAGGATGTTTTCAAATGCAAAAGTATATCACTAACCTGTGCAATAAGTGCTGCTGTATCTTACAGGACATCTCCCAAATACAAAGTTTTAGAAGATGGGAAAATATTATAATCTTGCTTTACAATTACAGCCTGCTCTAGGCAAGTGAGTTGAATAGACATCTGATCTAACATGGTGCAACCCTAGTGCAAATTCTCCTGTTACTTGTCAGGATGGCAGAGGCAAGGAAACTTTCTGCTGAGTTTATGACACTTGATGAGAGCTGCCAGAGTGGAGCTGGCTTTCAGACCAAGCACGTCTGCACCCATCCAAATAATCACATCAGGTACTCATCAATACGCCTTTGTTCAAGAGCAAATTGGGATATGAAGAAGCATCCAAATATATAAAAACCATAAATATAGTGATGTTTCCCTTTCAGAAACTCAGTTGGTTACATTTAACAGAGTTGGAGAGGAGGATGGAGCTGAGGTTGTGCTATTTTACTCACTAGAAATGTCAGTTTAGATAATTCTGCTAATTGAGTCTTGATATTTCACTGCTTCCTATATTTCCCAAAATTATTATTAACAAATAAAAAGATTTTTCTTAGTTGTCTCTGAAAGAATAATGGCAAAGATTTCATCGCATATGCAGAAACTCCAATTTAGGTGAAAATTATTTCTGGCAATGCAGCAGATGGCATCGTGCAGACACATGCTACTTCGTAGGCAGCTATGGTAAGACATATTCCAGTCCTGGTTTTATTAAATGAATGATACAGACCGCCAATAAGTGTTAGGTCAGTGGAAACTAAAAACATACAGCATGCACATAATATAAAAGTGTGAAAAATCCACTTAGAGGACCACATCACTGTGATTTCCTTCTGCAGGTTTTGGGCAGGCTTCCTATGTATCTGGCCAGTTTAGAATTAGCACAGTCAGAAGAAATGTCCCAAAATTTAATATAATTTGTATTTATCAATACCAGATTCCTCTGTGGAAAAATAAGTCCTCTTCCTCTTTCCACAAGATAGATAGATCTTCCCAGAATATTTCCCCAGAGAGTCTCTTCTGCACGTCTCTTTGCCAACTGGAACCTTTTGATCTCAACATTCTCAGTGCCAAAATCCTTAATGGTGTAAATGAGTGAAACTCCACCTAAGGCGGTGAAGCAGATCCCATTTACACCTGCAGAGAACTTGGCTTTGATTCTGTAGCCAAGAAGAGATTAAAACCATTGGTTCTAGTAGATTTGTTAGCCTGTAAAAGTGTTCTTCATCTCCGGTTGCAGATAGCTCTATTATCCAGTCCAAATGTGAGAAGGAAAAGCAACAGAAAATGCTCTTGAGGGGGTGAATCCTGGACAGCAACAGTGATGCGGTGGAGGATTTAAGAGAATTTTGTGATCTCTAGCATATGACTGAGTATACATTATTATCATTTTGATTCCAATCTCTTCACTTGCTCTCTGTGCAGCTTTTTAAAGATCTCCTAATATGAATCACTTATTCCAGATTACTCTTTGAAGAAGGCATCCAGTGATACATCAGAGATTAAATGAGTCACTCATGATGGATTGTGCTTCATGGCTTTATATACCACAGAAAATTATGCATTTTACACTACCTTGTAAAATAACCACTTATCTTAGTAAACATATTGACTCCTTTTGGGTTCATATGAAAACTACCCTGGGTTGTGAATCTTAATTTAGTAAGCTCTTGACAGGCAGGAAAAAGACAGCTAACAATGATGGAGAAGAATTGGTTACTTAAATATCAATAGAGGGAGTTTTAAAAATGACTTCAAAGTAACAGATCAATTTGTTCTCTAGAGGCCGGTCAGAGATACAGACTTGGCAACTTCTACCACCTTTTCGTCTCTCAAAAAAAAGCCAACTTTAGAAATTGCAGTGAGTGGTGCTGTTACGTGCTTCATGGTGTCAATTCAAATGCAACAACAGCACATGTTAAATAAAGAAATGAGGCCAAGTGGTTAGAACAAAGAGAAACACTTGAATATAAATTTCTATGCATTCTACCTCTTGTCTATCCATGCTTATTGAAGGTACCGAAGCAAGGTATCTCTTTTCCAAGCACCTCAGTTTGCATATCTGTCATGGAAATCATATTCCTGAGCCAGATTCTCTCTGGGGTCATTCCATATGGGTCAACATAACCTTTAGACATCTGACATTGGTAAAAAAGGATCAACATAAAAGCACCCCAGTTCCTCTTCTGAGTTGGAAGTGTCAGAAAGCATCAGTATTATGCAAGAATGCAGTTCAAGAAAGCGGGTATAATGACCTCATCCCAGACCATTCAGAAAGCCCTATATTTGCCCATCTAGGAAGCAGGAGTACAGGTGAGCACTAATGGAGACCGACTCAGCTTTCAAAAATAAAAGGTTAGATTTTCTTGTGCCTGAGTGTTTCTTCTTGTTACCCACAGATTACAGTTAATCGGTGCACCTGCCTGATTATTGTCCTCTTTGCATCCTTTTCTTGATGTTTACAACCTTCACTCACAATAGGGTCTGAGATGCTGAGAGCAGCATTGACTTCAGCAAGATTTAGATCAGACTTGTAATCACTTCAAGCCTCTGACTAACTGACTCTAAGTGTTTAGGGTGAATCATCTCAGAGACAAAGGAAACTATCAGAGCAAAGGATTATCTTATATATTTCTGCTTCCCCAAAGGTTTACTCTTCCAAAAAAAATCCATTGTCCTATATGTGATGTAAAATAATTCACCGTGGAGCAAAACATTGTATCATGATACAGATCTGGGCAGTGATTGAAATAATAACAGACTGTTTAATTGCTAAATTACAGTGGTGATATTATGAAATAACATATTATATCCGCATTTATAATAAATTAATCCATCATGATTAAAGGTCTCTCAATGAATACCAAATGAATTAATACATGATTGGCCTTTATAAGCATAAGCTTTTAAAATTATGCAGTATTCTGCAAGCAGCTAACAACCCACAGAATAAAGTTGCAATGAGAAAATGTGTCACAGAAAAACTTTTCTATTTTTCATGAAAAACACTTTTTCTTTCAGAACATTTTTGCATTGGATTGATTAGAAATCAAGACAGATAACTTTTTAACAGGAGAAGATATGTCCATAATCACATAATGTTTAGGGGAGAGGGGAAAATTGCCACAATATGACTAATTTTATGAAAGACATCTGTCACTTCCTACTGTTGTAATACAAGCTGTTTAGTAAGTAAATTTAATTAACTAGATTTCTCATTTTAAAAAAGGAGAAGGGGGGGAAGTTTTACAGCATGCCAGGAGCATATCCCTTGAATATACTTTGTTTAATGTGTGCAATTAGACTGAAGCATCAAAATTTCTGAACCTTAAATATCACAAATCAATTTGTTTCCACATTGGTTTTCTTTACATCATTTCACAACCATTTGTACTGTGTAGTAGTTGTTGTTTATTGCTGATATGACCATTTTAGAGCCTCTGCTTAACTGAGGCTTTTGTGTGCATGGTGTCGTATGTAAAGAAAGAAGTCTCTACCAAAAAGTTTCCCATTGAAAAAGACAGACGTACGAAGAGTGAGAAATGAGAACGGCAGGGACAGCAGGTGCATCTGCCCCAGGTCATAAATAATTCAGTGAAACATCTGGGTCCTGGTCTAGTCTTATATCAAATACTAGATCGCACTATACACTAGGATACAATCGTAAGCCAGTGGAAAGCACTTACTTAAGAGTGAGAAATTCCCTCTGTTGCTCATAATAGTTGCAGACCTGACAGTCTTGTCATTTTATTAATGACGTTAGTATGGTTCATTTTGCACAAGATACAGATTTCCCCTTCTTCATGGAGCTGGCAGCACAAAAAAAGACTATTCCATAAAGGCCTTTTCTTGCTAATATGCAGAAGCTTATGCTATAACATTGTCCCCCCCCAAAAAAAAACCTGCCAGTATTTAGGCAATATTTCTCCAATGACAGGAAACAAAACAAAAAAAAAGAACAAGCAAACAAAAACAAATCAAGAAGAAAAGAAATATTATTTGACATGTCAGTGTCAATCTGGAATCTTTACTGAATGTATTTTAATCTAGCTAAGACTAAAATCTGACAAGATCATTTTAACCTCAGTTAAAAAGAATACTTTTTTAACACTAAAATAGTTGTTTGTAACTTTACATAGCATGTTTTCCACTTGCTTAAACTGTTTTTTATAATACTTAAGCTAGTAGAAGCTACTCACTTTCTAAACTAAACCTCTTGGTGAATTTCTGAAGTTAGTGGATCATCTGAATTCTGCTTCTAATTACAAGAACCATCACAAATTTAATATCTGCTGCTTTTGTACACAAGGGATGACTTCAGGAAAAAACAATAATTTCAGACAATACCCATGCCCATTGCCTAGCAATGTGTTGACCTTTACAGAATTTCAGAATTTCACTGAAGACTAGAAGCTCCTTTTTTTTTAATATGCTTTCATTTAGAAACATTTACATAGGTTACGCATGGAGAGCACAGCATTAATTCTGGCAAATTTTTATTACCCTAACCTTAGATTTAGAAAGTCTAATTGTACATAATATGTGCCTGGTATTTAAAGAACATCATTCACTTACTAGTGTGAATAGAGATACTAAATGTAGGGTATAGCTCTTTCCAAAAGATAATAGATTGCTTACTGGGATGTAATAATCGTGAAGTGGATAGGGAAAACTGAAGGGTTTTGGTTATTCTTATGTACATGAGCACACTATAATCTGCTAGAGTATCTGCAAGCTTAAACTCCACTTCTAGTCCTTTAGACTGGACTTTGGTGACTCCACTAAATGCCCCCTATCATCTCCTGCACAGGGCCTTTAGATGAGTTGCAGTGAAGGGCTGTATTCAGGAAACATGAAGTGACCATGTCTGGTCAGGGTAGAGTCGGCTGCTTCTGAAGAACAACTGATGTTTTAATAAGGGACATAAGGAGTTACTTAGAGCAGCCAGAAGAAAATATTAGTTCCAAAGCCTTGTTTACAAACCAGTCTATTTGAATACGGCTTTTAGATCCTCTTTGCTTAAATTACCCATCTATAAGATAAGACTTTCTAAATGTCCAGGACAGATAAACACAATATATTCATATCCATGCTGTACAGAGAGAAGAAATATGTGATTCATCATGTGGTGCATGCAGACATGAAACAAACCAGCCCTTGAAGGGTCAGCTGCAGAAAAGGTGTTAGAAGCTTAAGGGAATTTTATCTGAGCAAAAGCAGTAGGATCAAGCTCTGAAACAGAACAGCTTTTAAGTGAGCACAGACAATTCTGCAATTAATGGAGACATATCTACTCAGTATTACAGAACAGCCGACCTGCATCCTTGGCTTATTAATTTCTCCCACTCGTACAAGTAGGTTGACGTCTTCTAAATTAAAAACAGTTCTGCCTTAGGAAGAATTGCCAAAGAATTTGTACATTAGACGTCTCAGGAGATGCAACTCTTGCGTGCCGCCTTCGCTGGGGAAGAGTACAAGCTTATCCTTCAGGAAGTGTCATCTGCCAGTTATGACAGCTACACATTTATATTCATTTACGAATTCACAAATTACAACTGTGGCTATTTAACACAACAATTCCCTGGAAAATCTTTGGACTCTGTATTTGCATAATAAGAAAAACTTGCAAGAACAGCTCTTTTCCTTCCTCTTTTTCTGTTATCATTTTTTGTACCTAACTAATTTTACACAAGAATAATTTAGGACAGCATTTGACAGGGTTGTTCTGGCTTCTGCGCCTGTAGGAAGCTTGTGAATCTTTTGAAATCTTGCTATAGGGGACAACATTTCTAACAGGGTGTATTCAAGAGAGTTGGTTTCGTTATCCTGCAGAGTGAAAATGTAGTTTGTCACCTGGGCAGATACGACTAGGTACTGCTGCAGGGCTCCAGGTACTGAAGCTCTGTTTCTCATTCAGCTAGAAAAGTCCTGAGTGCCCCTAAATAAATCACTTAATCTAGCGGATTCTTCATCTTTGTATAACATCAAAATACAGCTAAGATTTCTTCTTCTCCCAGGCATGCTGTGGGAAAGCCAGCTGTTCATAACAAGGTGTTTAGATAGCTCAGCGCCCACTGCACTGTGTATTTGGTCTATGAAATGCATTGCTTCCTAAAGTTGAGCCATAGCATATATCAGTATACCTAGGCTGTTAGTTCTACCCCTTCTGGGTGCATTCTCTTCAACAGCTGCGGTGGTGGTGGTCATCTCTGGTGTCAGCTTGTTGACTTCTTTAGATCAATAGACTGAGAATGAAAACAAAAAAGTCTGTCTAGCTGTCCCAAGAAAATAAAGGAGACAACTAAGTATTAAACTTACCTGTGATGGAGATGCAAAAATCAAAATTTTATGTTATCATTTTTGCACTATTTCTGTTGATTTCAACAGCTGTATTTAAATATCTACATGCTCAGATCAAAAGTTTATCCGTAGAGGATATTTCCTTTGGTCTGATTTTTTTTTCCTTCTTGACTTCTCTGTTGATTGGGGGGGCTGGGGAGGAGGGCAGAGTGTGACAGAGAGGAAGAGGATTGTTTCAGTAGAATATTAGAAGTACAGGGAAGCAAATGAAACAGAGCTGTTGGTGGACTTAAGCCTCAGAGAAGGTGAAGCAACATGCTGCTCGGTGCGTGTGTAGTAATGGAAGATTTATGAGAAGGAGAGCATGTTATAAGAATAGATCACATTAATCTTCTGCTTCAAACTCTTCTCATTAATCTCCCAGTAATAAACTGCAATAGTCAAAAAAAATAGAATATTCCTTTAGGCATGTTTTGCCATGATTTTAAAGTCCTTAACGAGCTTCCCAAAAAAAAAGACTCTTCTTCTGTTTCTCTCAACTTCCTATGATATCCTATAGGAGATGAAGACAATTCTTAGATAAACTGTAGGTTTGCCGTAACATGCCTTATCACGATAACTTCTTTTCACTTCTAGTTGAAAGCCAGTGTCCATTCCTCATGGTTCCTACTTTTTTTTCTCCCTTCCCCCAGCTGTTGACATATAAAAGCTCTGTAATTTGTGATTGTTATCTGCTTATTAGCCTGAACTTGAACACCCACCGTGAGCAGGTGAATTTGCATTTGTTAACATTGAAATAAAGCCAGACACCTGAATAAGCATGAACATCAAAACTAAAAGCAAACAAACAAGGAAAAAATCCCAACACTGACAAGATAAGAGTTTCCTTTACCAATGCATATGAAAGGAAATTCAATAAAAAGCCTTAATTTGTCCTGAACTCTGTCTGTAACATGTAAGGATTGCAAAGTGCTGCGTGCTGCTGAAAGCATCCAGAGAACTTGGCTGTAACTCAGTAAAGTAGATTGTGCTAATCACTAGCCATTGAATTTTATTCTACATCTGAATTTCTTGGCTTTGGTGTACTGCAAATATTCAGTAAGTCTGTTTTTTCCTAATTTTCAGTTATCTTTAAAAAAATATTTTGAAGATTGGAGGCTTTAACTGGGTAGGGATCATGGACTCCATGGAGTCATTTTTCTTCACAGAGTAGTAGTAGTAGCACTGTCACAACAGCAAAATCGTATTCTATCCAGGGAGTAAATATATTGATTGCTTACTTAGCAGAACTAGCGAACAACGCACATTACACCTTTTCTTTGCAGCTTGCACTGACTTCCAATTTGCTTTTGGATGTTGGACTTGATGTATAAAGCAATGAGGTTTGTGCTTGTGACTGTTTTTCTTCTTCACTACTTCCTGTGTGCTGCCACTAGAGTTCAGTTGGGATCCATCTGCTAACAGTCCTGTTAACTCAGAGGAGCCCAAGTTTCTACCATATGTGGTGATTCTCCTGCTGCCCCAGTAATTTTAACCCATTATTTCCTAGTACCAAGACTATTTATTCAGGTAAATTCATTTTACCTGGGGAATGAATGTAGGCTTAGTTGAGAACATCTATAGGAGTTCATTATTTCATATTCTTCAGTTTGTTTTGCAATCATCATTCTCATCAGTCCTCTGCCTATGACCAGAGGTTTGTACTGTGGTAGATTTCTTTTTTGTTTCCCAATATAAAGTGAATACGACAAGGCTTTAGATCTTCAGATCAATTTGAATTCAGTTTAGCAGTGACCACATAATGTCTAGGCACATGGTTCCTCAGTTGTTGCGGTGAAGACTGCAGTTCTCAACCTAAAACCACCATATATGAAAGTTGCTCTGTCCAGTGGCCTGAGCAATGAGCTCCCAGATCTGAACTCAAGCAAAAAAATCCTCATTTAAACAGTTTTTGCACCAAGTGATTGCCCAGTCACTTTGGAGAACCTTCCTGCTCTTCTGCTAATATTGGCTGTGATCCTTGGGGAAATGTATGCTTACAGATGTTTCATGTTATTAGCTGTGCATGTCTCCAATACACACATATTTAAATGCAGTTGAGTGGATCAGCAAATGAATGTTTGACTAAGCAGTGTACAATTGATGTTTCATTAGTTTTGCTTTGCCTTTGAGACTTTTGTTCACTCTAACCATGGTTTCCTTCATGAACCTGTATACCTATGACATGGGACTGCTAACACCTTTCCCTTGGATTTAACATACAAGGATAGGTAAATGCTGCTTGACGTCAAGGTGTCGTGCAAGGTTTCTGATCACACACTGATTGCACTGGCTAGCAGATACTGGGCAGCACCTGCAGAGCACCCACTTAGCTCTATCCAGTTGTCTATGTTTGACCAGCTCACATTCACTTTGCACTGTATCACACACAGACTTCAGCTTCGAAGTAGCTTCTGAAGTTGGCATTTTAGTGGCTTTATTTGCTTAATATATAGCCTGTTCTCAGATGCACCCAGCTTGTGTTTCTATGGCTTCTCCATAGGTTATAACAAAGTCTGTGCACGTATATGTACAGGCTGTACCCACTCAAAGCAGCTGCTGTGGGAACCTATCTTCAGCCCATGAGATAGCGGGAAAATTCTCAGCACTGTAAGTTTACGTTAGGAGATATTGCACTGCCAACACAATCTTTTTTTTTTAAGCAGTGCACTGATTTTGACAAAAAATTTACTCTAAATATCTCATTTGCATAAAAAGCAGTCACCTCAAACTAGAAACGTGGCTGGCTGCTATCATACTCATCTAGGTTGTGGGAAATACGATTGTTACAGCGTAGGGAATGAGTTCATGTCTCTTCAGTATAAAAAGCTTGGACTGGTAATGGTTTCATTTTAAGGTAAACAATTTTAATCCCACATTTTCTGAAATGGACAAATTGTTTCCTATCCATCTACTCCACTGATTGCAAATGTTTTTGTCAACTCAAAAAAAACCAACCACCTAAAAATCTTTACTACTGACCAAATTCCTCAAGAAAAAGTTTGTAATTTTGTCTTGTAGACAGAGATGACCTTTATCTCAGTCTTCTTAGAGAACAGGGCTTATATGATAACAGTGCTTGTACTCCAGAGCCCCATAAATGATAACTCCTGAGTCCATGAACAGACTTCAGCCCACTTTGTCAGTCACTCTATACTTTGCAAGAGCAATTCATTTTGCACACATGAAAACCAGGGCTAGTCACAATGTCAAGATTTCATGGGGAGGACCAGCCCATATATTAGCTGGGACAAACCCAGGGCACAACACAGATGCAAACCTGCAGGATATTTGGCCTGATTAATTCTGCAGCTCACACAGCAGTTTGTGGAGTGGGAGAGGGGGGTGTGGATTGGCAAGAAAGGATTAAATAATTTGTATTTGGACAATCCCTCGAAGTGGCATGTAAAGCAAATCCTCCTTCGCTCTGCAGATTTTCCTGGGAAATGATTGTCCCAATCTTTATCGTGGCTTATCTCCTGCGCAGTGTCCTTTCAGTGCGTGCACACCAATGACCAATCAGACCACTGAGCTGCTGCATTATCACGGCCTTAAACCCTCTCCTCCTCACTCTGCAAGAGCAGATAAATGGGAAGCAGGTGTGTTGTATCCGGCATGTTAACTGAGTGCTCCCCAAATCTGCTTCTTCAGCTCTCCCTTTTATCTTGTCTTTAACACTAAGCAGCCACTGCTGATAACAAGCAGATTAAAAACACTATCAGATTAACATTTTATGTAATAAATGGTCAAGAACTTCACATTAAAAGAGTATCTTTCCTGGCATTAAGAATCCTTCACTCACCCAGGAAGCCTTTATCAGCTTGAACCTGCTCTGCTCGTTGCATAATAAATCTCTAAACCCTGATTTCATCGTAAGGAAATTCTTCATGAGGACAGCAGGGAGCTAAATGGATGACTGTGTTTGAAAGGAAAATCAAGCAAAATGATTAAAGTGCTGGTCTTCTTTAGTTTAAAACTAACTGTCTGTGCTAAATCTTTTAGCTGGGGGATTGCCTAGTTTGGATGTTTCATGGTGTGACACAATTTTTTCTTTCTCCAGGGCAGTTCAAATTATAGCTCAGGTCAGATTTACTCCAGATAGACTATTTTCCTACGAAAAGTTTATTTTTTTTTTTCCTTCAAAACCAAAACTTTCAATCACTTGCCCTCTCCAAAATACTAGCATAACTATTAACACTTTTAATTTGTGCTCTCATGTTACTCATTTTATCTTTGACAGTTTCTGTTGAATAACAAAATACTTCTCAGGCCAAACACTGGGCTTCTAAAAAAGTGGAAAATCCGAGGAAACTACTTTGATAAACATGGCTATGGTAAATGTTCCACAGAAAATCCCGTGGAAAATGAGTAAAGGTCATTTTGAGCCCTGTCAAATAGAATCACACTTGCAATTTAGCTTGGGCAGCAGTAGTCCTACACATAAACTGTACTACGAACATTAATCTGTATTTTCAGGTAAACCCTGAAAAATCAGCACGGCATTTGCTACTAACTTGCACTTTTGTGGTTGGGAGGGGAGCAAGGCTGGGAGTAAAGAGATGCATAAGCAAAAGGCCCCCTTTATCTATAAGTGTGGCCCCAAAAATGAGAGCAAGGAATGATGTGCAAGGACTGACATTTGCACAAGAGCTGCTACATTTCTTATAGACAAATACAGTTTCTGAAACTCTGACTTCTTAGATGAGCACTAAAGCCACTCAATGAAAAGTAAAAAAGAAAATCTTTATGGTAGATTGAATAAATGTGAAATTGTCTTGCGGGGAAATACTGCTTATTTTTGGTAGCAAATCCATGTTAAAATATGATGATTTAATGAGGTTTTCAACAACAAGTGTCCGAGAAATATTTTTATATTCATTCAGTGCTCTGTTGCTCTTCAATATCTTCCTTGAAGATAATCTTCAGCCTGCTTTAGCTATACTTTAAAATAGGCTGGCTGGCATGGTCCCAAGTTGCTTGACTAGTGTTGCCTGATAGATTTGATTTTCAATCCTGAGATTATTTTTAAGAACATATAGTGCCTGAAGGAATCTGAATTGTGTTTTCTCTTCAGGATACTGGACAGCCTCTATCCTTTATTACGGAGCTGTACAATAGCCAGAATCAATCATTAATAACTTTCCTATACAGTGTTCTTAAAAACTGTGTATAAACTCAGATGTTCAAAGCCACCTTTGGGAGAAGGATAAATCTTCATCTGTGAAGTTGTCTTTTTTTACATTTGGTTGAATACCACTCTAGTGATTGCTGGAGGAAGCACTATTTTCAGTCACATCTCAGATGTAACCTGGGCAGGTGCCTAACCTTTAAAAATAAAAAAATATTTAGAATTTTTTTTTGTTATTTTAAAAAGGTCACCTTATGGATACATACACCAATTAGGAAGCTTTCCAAATGCATGTCAGTATAAAATATATAGGGAACCAAACAAAAAGTTGTTTTGATGTTTTTAACAAAATATACGCTGTTCTCAGTTATTGACAAGTAAATCCTACAGCAATGTTTCCAGGGTTGGACTTTGCAACCCATATTCACACTGGTTAAAATATGTCTGCAGCTAACGTGCACCTTCTATCAACTGAAACATTGCCCTTGATTTCAGTAGAATAACATCATTTAGGGGGACCAAGAGATTATCAAGTAATAATTGATAACACCTACTAGAAGTTCATTTTTAGTATAGTAATGACATCAGACCAACCTGACAGTATTTTAACCCCTAGCATTTCAGAATCAAATGGTAAGGAGCTAAGGTGTTGTTTGCTGAGCACCTTTCATCTAACCAGAACCTAAAGGAACTGATTGCATGAACAATGCAATGATTCACTCCAGCCAACAGCAAAGTTCAGCAACAGCTGAGGCTGAATAAAGCAGCTGCATACAGAAAATCCAAACAAAAGGGCATGAGGCAATAATGATTCTACAGAGGAGGCTCTTTTATTTTTAGCATGAAATGATATTGGGGAAGGAATAGAAAGGTTAGGCATGGAGATTCCAGCAAGTAGGAACCTAGGAGGCTACATGACCAGGCAGAAAGCAATGATTGGGCAGGAAGACCAAACAATAGAAGTGCTCTCAGCACCAGATGCCAATTTCCAATAAATTCAAGCATTGCATAGGGTTTTAGCCACATGACTCCTATCGACTTTAATAGGAGTCATGCAGCTAAAAAACCCTCATTGCTTGGAAAGTTGCTTATTAAAATGTGGATACAAAAAATTAATTCAAACAGACGGGCTATTTTGAAAGATCTGGCTTGGAAATACTATGAGTTATGCCAGGAGAGAATTTGGCCTGATAGTTGCAGTATTACCCCGGACATCTTTTTCCACTTGATATTGTACATGTGCCTTCTCCAGCATTAGTTACTGCATAAAGAGGAATGTGAGCTCAGTTGACACTTTGGTCAACTGCCAAATGGAACTTAATAGAGTTAATAGACACTAATCCTGATTTAGAATTTTTCAGCGTTTGCTCCATAAATTACTGTAACCACTGCATGTTTAAATACTGGTTTTAAAGACGAAAAGTAATACGAACATATAGTACAGACAGCTGAATGCACCTAGGCTTATGCTGTTCCCTAAAAATTGCATTTCTGAAATCCACTTAAGAAGCTGTTATGCAAAGAGATGCTCTCTATTTTTGAGCTGTTGCAACAGCAGCTGTCATTGACCAACAAGTGTTGGCCCTTAGAAAAAATACTCTGAAAACAAATCTGTAGACTTTTTTAATCTCCATTTGCACTTACACCTTCCTTACCAAGCTATAAAAGAGGAAAATGGAGATGTTTGAGCATAGGATGAATAAAATGTTTTCAACCGGGATGCTAGGTGACAAGAAGCATAAACAACAATTAAAGGGGCAGCAACTCTTTAAAGATGCAAGAAAGAATATATGGATTTCCATTAGGCCATCCTTAAACTCCCTAGTTTGGAAAATCCTCATAAGGAAAACAAGTTAAGTTCATTCTTGAACATATGATTTTTCATATCCATCATTTCCAAAGTTTGATGTTGATTAGCTGAGAAGAGAAAAATATCCAGACTCAGATATCTTTTATTTCATGGGCTGGACTTTCTTTTGGAGGAAGAAAAACTCCCAAGTTTAATGTATGAGCTCATTTTACCAGGAAGTGACTCTCCACAGATAGAGTAGCCCAACACAAGCTCAACTGTTTAACATGCATATCTCTTAACAGAACTACTGCCTAATAACTTTCTTGAGAAGGGAATTATAGATCAAGAGCAAAACTATGACTGCAAAAAGCAGTTGCAACACTGAGTATTCCTATACAAATATTCCCACGTTATGGCAGCCAGAGCAGTTTTTCGCAATGTGAACCTTATGCAAAACATTGCCCTATGCAAACACAAATTGGACACCTTATAGGAAAACTGAATTCTAACATCTCTGTCTTACCAGAGATGTCAATTCTGTCCCTTATTCGATTTTCATGCATCCTGAAAAAGAACAGGCTTTTGTATTTGAAAAAAATTTTTAAGTTTACCTTTAAAAAAATTTTGTTTAAACATAGTCACCTACTTAGGTCCTCGGAAATAACAGTAAAACATAAATGTAAATTTTGCACCTTAGAAGCTTCAGCTCTTAAATCCACTTCCAGTTACAAGGGCTTAGGAAAAGACTAAAGTGTTTCAGAAAGGGGTAGCTTTCTCCAACAAGTTGAACATTTTTATGAAGATTCTAGGACTATTCTGGACAAGGACACAACTGGAGAGTTGATACAGTAAGACAGTTCCTATCATTCCTTTCTTTAGTCATATCACAATCTCAATTAAGTCAGCAAAGGGACAAAAGAATAGAACGACATATACAAAACAGCGCGTAGTACCCTCACGTATCTAGAGATGAAGCAGATACTAAAAATCTGAGACAAGGATCTTCAAAAGAAAACTGTGAAGTACATAGAAATGAGCCTTACTTATTGATATTATCATGTCCAAGAAATGGATGATGCATGCATCTACCAGGATGTACTGACATTTCTACCAGCATAAACATTATAGGATAGAGGAAGTCTGTGAGATAACAGTGAATCGCGAAAAAATGTCTTCACTCACCCATATCTGTATCTCTCTAACTACATGGGGTTTTGGTTAGCACATTGGCTCCTGTTAATGTTAATCGGGGAAACTCTCTTCCCTCTTCTCCCCAGGATTTTAGATGACTAACTTTCCGCTCTCTGAGTAGGAATACTAGTTTCTCAACATGAAAATGCTAAGCATGACATCTACCTTCTCTCAAATACCACCACAAGCCAATGTGGAAACTGCATCTCTCATCCAGATTTCTGGCTAGCTTGAGGACAGACGTAATGACCTGTGGCAACTTGGTGCAGATGTTGCCTATTGTAACCACTCACTCTCATGAAGATAAGAAATTGGAGTCCACTACAAGAAGGTTTTAAGTTGTTTTTCTCTAGTTTCTAACCTTGCAAGTCAAGGCAAGAGCCCCACGACATTAACATTTCTCACTTCTTTGTAGTGACACAGCAGAGGCAGTCAAGAGAGGAAGCAAGGGAATGCGGGAGGCAAGAGGAAGGATGTGCAGTCAAACTTGGCTTTACTGCATTCTTTTGGGATGTAGTTTAGTCCCATGTGATGCACCTTGTCACTTACAATACAAATCAAAAAACTTGCTACATTTTGTCTTGAAATGCAGGCTGAAGAATGTCCCTCACTTAAGTGAGTGAATGTGCTGTGTGAGCGCTTATTTTTCCAATTTGCAGTTGTGATCAGAAGCCTGAAATGTTTTGATTCTTCATTTAAGTTCATCTTCCCAGGAGATTTCAAGGTCCTCAGCATAAAGATAACCGTGCGCTTAAAAAAAAAATAGGAAGAGAAGGAAATATCCTCATATGTCACCCCTTGGCAATTGAATGCAACAGAATACTTTGCTGCCCTCAGACATCTTTCTTTGTGTCAGTAAAAATGTAACCCTTAAATAGAAAAAAAAAAAGGAAGAATGAAATCAAACCACATAAACAAAATGTTGATACTCCAGGGAAAACAGACAAAATATGCCTGAAGTCCAGAAATACGTTAATTGCAAATCAAAGAAGAAAGCAGAATCCAATGAAGCAGTGAGCCTCTGCAGGTTTCAGCTGACACCTGCATTTAGTTTCCTTGTTTTTTTCTACTTAATGAACATATGGAGTCTGCTCCATAAAGGGAGCAATGTCTTACACTCTGTACATAGTTTTGCACAGTTGCTGAAATGAAACAGAATAACCGGCTGTATAAACACTTCTCATTAATCACCCAAATACTACTATGACACTTAAGTTAACAGTTCAATTATTAAAAGCCCTTGTTCCTGGATTTCACTTTCATGCAAATGTTATGCTATTTCAATAAAACATTAGGAAAACAATGTGTCAGAAGGAAATTAATCAGTCACCACTGGTTGGCTTAACTTTTCATATCTCTTTTTCCTTTCTTTGCATTATTTTAAGGAGAAATATCCTTAAAAACTAAAGGCTGAATGCCTACATATGTGACTAAAATCAAACAATGGAATAGAAATAAGGGTGTTCAGGTGCACAACAGTATGGAGAATCTGAAGGATTTTGAGAGACTGAGATGCCCCAGAGCCATGGAGCCTGAAGGTCACCTTGGTATTTTCAGGAATCCAAAAAACCTAAAAGCTACCACTTCCTGTGATAGCAAATAAAAGAACAGTGAAACTTCAGGGATTTCTAGTTCTGAATGTGACAATTTGTGAGTTCTCTCTCACCCATGTCAGATAAACTCTCTGAACCTCCTTCATTCTTGACTACCTTCCTTCTTCATGTGCCCTATCCCACTGAGTTCATAACCTCTTAAAACTTTGAGTTGCTCCATGTTGCTTTTTTCTAAAGCAGCAAACATGCCTAGACTGAGCTGAAGTTGAGTATACCGAAAGCCTTAACACCTTTTCTTTGAAGGCTGTTAATGCACTGAGGCTTCTCAGAGCCACAGAAGATCTAGACTTCTATCAGATAATCTGGCAGGAGGCCAAGTTTATTTCTGATAAAAACATCCATTAATATGCTTTCAAGGAAACAAAAATAAGAGGGGAAAAAAAGGAGATATTTTCTTAGAGCACCATATTTAAGAAGAATTAGCATTTTTCCAAAGAACCTTGCTTTGCCAGAAAACTCACAGCTGCAACAAAGTATTTGAAAAAAACAGATGAGACCAAAATGTCAGAAAGCAATTAACAGTCTAGCAGTCAAAAAAGAAACCTCTGTTTAACGGTATAGCAAAAAAAAGTCATGGAAACTCACAGATTCTTTGTTTGTATTAAATTATTAGCTCATATTAAATTATTGAAAAAGAGACATAGAATAAACAGATTACAGAACATCCCTGAAAAATAATTTGAAAATTTCTTAATACATTTGTGTCTATTTGTGTTCCTCAAGAAAAGTCCAGACTGGATAAACTCAGAATACTTAATGTTACTGCAGTCATCTTTAAATTGTTCCTAGTCTTCTTGAACCTATGGCATTTGTTCCTTTTTCTTGTATTTAAAACAACAAAAATAACACAGTCTTCTGTGTTATCTAGGCAGTTGAGAGAGCTGATGGCAGTAGTTTAAAACCAGATTACTGCCTCTTGAGGTTTCTCTAAAGAAAATGGAGTCTTCAGTATTGCAATAATAGGAACAGGAAATATCTGATTCTAGCAAAGCTGTGTAGTTAGCAAGAAATTGTACCTTTTCTCACTGAACAAATGTCAAAAGGCAAAATGCTGTTCTAGATTAGCACCTTGAAGCAGTTTTAGTGTATACGTCACTATAACAGCTAATCATGTACAGCTCTGTGGCATTTGTCTTAAAAGTCAAGGTGGTTTTGTCCATGAGTCTGACTGCTGGTAGGTGAATCTATACCTGCTGCACGTAAGCAGACAGGGAATATTCCCTCTAGTCTACTAGAAAAGCTGTCCATCTTAATACACCACAAAGGATCTGCTCGTTTGTTTTGGACAAGACCCCTGATATCATTTGCTGACGCAGAAGACTAATGCATATAGTGTTTTTCAGAATATCTATGTCCTTTCCCTTGTTCCTAAAACTCAGGCTTGGTGCCTTTTTAAATATATATGTACTTTATATCCTATCCAAATGAGCCCACCATTAGAAAATGCAGCTTCACAATACATCCTCTCAATTTCTAGAACACACTAGGTTCTTCCTCACTTACTTGTACATTACAGTGATAAGTCCTTCTGGGACATCCTGGAGATGACACATTGGCAAGCCCTGTGAATGATACTATGATTTCTCCAATATACTCAGTCTAAGACAAAGGCTTTGAAGGCACGGTACAACAACTATGTGTCACTGGTCTTCCTCAGTGTCAATATGATCCGCAGAAGTTAATTTGTCCTTGCCCCCAGTTATACTTTTTGCTTTTCAGTTCTCAGGACCTTTTTGTTACCTCTTTTTTTGTGAACACAACAGCAGTTGAGCAACTTTGACTTTCACAAATGGTTTTCACTCTAACTCCAGGTAAAATAAAGTGCCTAGGACATCAACCAATCAAACCTTAGGTGTTTCAATAACAGACCTTGTGGACTTTTTTGAGTCCATTCACCTAAAAGTACAGAAGATCTCACACAGGATCTTAGGGAGAACCAGGCTCGTCACATGCATAGCTAAGACTGTTAATACAGGACTATCCTTCCTTACCTTAGGGACTGAAAGGTATTTTGGACGCAGTTTATGTAATTCAATCCATAAGTTCAGACATCTAAGACAAGGTAAGTGATTTATTTTCTTATGACTTACTTACACTAATACTTTGTATTCCCATTAACAAGACCATCATGCATACATTTGGGGTAATATATATCTAAACTCAGTGCTTTAAAGCACTGCATCTTATCCACCTATATGATTTGCCTTTAATTCTTAGGGCAAACACAAATACTATGAGACAGTTGCATCTTGGCCTGTATCAAAAACAGTGTGGCTCGCAGGACAAGAGAGATGATTGTCCCCTGTACTTGGCACTGGTGAGGCCACACCTTGAGTACTGTGTTCAGTTCTGGGCCCCTCAGTACAAGAAGGACATTGAGGTGTTGGAGCGCATCCAGAGAAGGGCAACAAGGCTGGTAAAGGGGCTGGAGAACAAGTCCTATGAGGAACTGCTGAGGGAACTGGAGTTGTTTAGTTTGGAGGAGACTGAGGGGAGACCTCATCGCTGTCTACAGCTGCCTGAAAGGGGGCTGTGGCAGAGTGAGTGTTGATCTCTCAGGTGACAGGTGATAGGGCAAGGGGAAATGGTCATAAATTGTGCCAGGGGAGGTTCAGACTAGATATTAGGAAGAGTTTCTTTACCGAAAGAGTGGTCAGGCACTGGCAGAGGCTGCCCTGGAAGGTGGTTGAGTCACCATCCCTGGAGGTATTTAAAAGAAGGATAGATGAATTTTTGAGGGCCATGGTTTAGCGGATGATGGGTGTGATTGGACTCGATGATCTCCAAGGTCTTTTCCAACTGGAGGATTCTATGATTCTATGAATTTTATAAATGCAAACAGAACATGTACTGATTCATGCCATCTATATTGCTTGCAATAAAATAGGAAAAAATGGCTATGACGTTCACCAGACTGTTTGGCTCTCTATCTCTCCTTGTTAATACAATTAACTCCCACATAATCCCTGATAACACTCCCATTAACCCTATGCAAACAAGAAGAAAAATATAAGCTTATCTTGCCAATCCTCTGTCTCCAACAAAACCCTGAGATATACTTGCACCCATTTAAAATCAACCCTAAAGCCATCCTTTCCTAATGACTCAAAACTGACAGATTTATTCATATATTTCACGATACACACTGAGCCCCGGAGGGCCTTGGAACATTTTATTCCTAGATCCTCAGGGAATTTATGCAAATACTAAGTTCCATACTTGAGAGAGTTTCAGGAGTGGAATAACAAGGATAGTGTAGCTCAGGGTGAGGAACCATTATGCAAAAGAAGATTGCATTACACCTGCCAATATTAAAACTGGGCCTTGCCAGTATGAGCACCCACTTTCCTGACAGTAAATTTGTGTTAGAGAGCTTTTGAGGTTAGGTTATGTCAGTCCCCTTTAGACTCGTCTCTGAAGGCAAGATAGTGTGCTCTGTCATTGACACCAGAGCTGGGCACTCTAAAAAATATTTCATTCACTATAAAAATTCACGTTGATTTTTTCTAAAACCCTAAATATTTCATGTTGATGTTTTGCAGGTGTTCTACTCCAAACTTACTCTATTAAAATCAGAACTTTGTGAAGAATTAAAAGGAATTAAATTGCATCTGCTGATGTGGGTAGTAAATTTGTACTCCATTTGAGGTCAGAATTCCCTGATTCGTTTTCCTTCCTAGAAGCACATTCTTTATTTGTGGACTGCATATCTTCTTTAAGAAGATACCCCCAAGAAAAATCTTAGATGAAATCTGTTACTTAAGAGTTTGAAGAACATCCAGAATGATGGACTACCAAGAAGTAGAAGGATTAAAATCTTCCAATGTACTTGTTGATTTAATTTTGGAAAGAAGTTTTCTGAAATATCCCCTGGATGTCAAGCAAGACAGAATAAGGTCAACTATTTGGCAATATCAGTTGTGATCTAGAGAAAAATTTGGAAAAATCTTATAATTAGAAATAGATCTGCAAAATGCAGTAGTCCAGAAGTAGTGTGGAGGAAAGGGAAGACTGTGCATAGAAAAATGAAGAATATAGAAGTCATAGAAGAGAATACAACATAGAAGACTCCTAAAAGATTTAGAGGAAGATCTTCTGAAATATTTGAAGCCAGCCTTCACATTATTTCCTTATTTGGAACACATATATCAGTTATCACAAATATAGCTGAGTCTCAGACAGTCAGAACGTTTTCCAGTTTCTGTCAAGGAGGATTTGAGGTGTAAGTATTTCAAGATGTACCACATACATCCAGTTTTAAAGAAAAGGCAGGAATTAAAGCCTCTGCTAAAGTAACAAGAGTTAAATACACATGGGCTTTTCATTTTACTTTATCTTTTAGGTCTTGAGCAACAGAACATCAGAAAGCCAGGCATGGCTCAGACATCCAAGTGCCTGAACTTACTAGGAAGCAAATACCCACAGTAGGTTTATCTCACCAAAATTTATACTACTACAATGTAGAGATCTCCATTCCAGCTAGTCACATTAGATTCTCCTTTATAGCTAGTAGAGAAAAACAGACAGAGTATAATCTATTTTGGGTATCTCCTTCAGGATGAGATTAATTGTTCCTGTGAAGCACCTGTTTTCTCCTTTGGCTAAACTCAGAGCCTAGACTCCTTATTCACTTCAGAGTCCTGTGCTGTAGATAGTCATTGTTGTTTGAGTGACTCTCGCACAAAGAGGTAGTATTTTACCCTAGAAGTTCTGTAGAAAGCTGTGCTCTTCAAGCCAAACATAATTTTGCCTTCAAGGTTTTTGAGAATAGATAATAGCCATAAAAACTGCTGAGCAATCTGATCTAGTTGAAGATGTCCCTGCTTACTGCAGGGGTGTTGGACTAGATGACCTTTAAAGGTCCCTTCCAATCCAAATATGATTCTGTGAAAATGCTGATCTTTAAACTACTTCCATGTAGCTTTGCCAGAGTGCAATACATCTGCATCCACTGGAGAGCTAGACCGAACTTCTACGCTCTCAGGAAACCAAGGGAGCGCAGAACTAAAAGCTGCTTGATGTTTCACATTTTTGGGAAACTAGCCTCTGGAAAGCATGAGGAAACAAACAAGAACAAATATCGTGCCTGGGCAGGCTGGTTCAAATTTTATATTAGATCTAGAATGTATAAATGCATACAAAACAATCAAAAGAAATAACCTAGATCTAGAAAGGACACTAGAAAATAACTGGAATTTCATATTTTCAATATTAGGAAGTGCTATCTGTAAGAAATATTTGGTATTAATGGTGATGATACTTAACTTTGACAAATAGTAAGTATTGAAGCTGTCAGGAGAACTACACGCTAACAAAGGAATAATATAAGTATATAGGCTAGGTTCCAAAGCATCTTATTCTTTCTTGAAATTAAAACCAATCAAACAAAAAACTTTTGTCAAAACTCCGTGACAATACATAGGTACTTTAGTCAGCATCTGAAGTTCTGGAGTTAGTCTGGTGACTTACATTTCTGCTCTGTACAATTATCCTGAAGCTTCTTCAGTAGGAAACGAAGCTTCTTCAGAAGGGTTATGCTGGGCAGAGCAAAGTCTCATCACTGCAGCAAGGCAGATGCTCTGGGTGCACAAATGTCCCCTCGCTACTTACCCCTAGGTCACCACACATCAGTAGAGTCCTCTGACTGAAAGGAGTAAAGGGTGAGCAAAAGGGAAAATATAATGCTGTTCTTCATGAAGATGACATGTAGTTTTTTGAACAAGGCCCACTTTTCTCATTGGAAAAAAACTAGCATGGAAAAATAAGTTGGACTTGGTTGGCTGATGTAAAATCAGTATGGTAAATCAGAGGTGTTAAGCATCTGCTTTCCCAAGACTGTAGAAATATTCCTAAATAGAACTGATTTAAACATATTTGTGTTAAACTTGCAGGAAAACAGGATGTACTTTTCAAAGTTAATTATATATCACTCTGGACTAAAATAACATAAGCTTTTTAGAATCAGAAGGAAAAGCTATAGCTCAAACGAATCAATTGCCAAGATATACCATCTACCTATATAAATATGAGAGCATTTTGTGGACTTGTCTAATTGTTTCAATGAATGTAAGTGCTATATGAGTTTTCTAAAATGGAACATCTCAAAGCTGCCATATTGATATGCTGTCAGTTCATTCGGATGTGTTGTTATTAACAGTCTTGCTCAATGGTATTAATTCATGTAGAACTAGAATGGTGGATAAAATGCGTTTCTCAGGTGCATCACTTTCGTCAAGATACTTCAGAATTGTCAGCTAAATATGAAAGATTTATCCTCCTGCTACTCCATCACCTAACTTTGAAAGGTTAGAAATTTGTGACTTCTGACTTTGAAACACGTATCTCTATTTCTGTCACTAGAGCTACAAGTTGCCAATTTGCACAGCCCTTTTCAGAGGAGGATGTGGAATCTTGACTACAAATTTGAGGTTACCCCGATATCATAAAGCTTACTCTTCCTACACAAACTAGAAATTTTATAATAAAATTATATGTATAATAAATTATATAATAAAATTCTTATTGGTCTTTTTATCCCTTCTAAGTAATTGACATACAGAACTCAAGAGAAGAAGGTAAATTTCTAAAATACATACATTTTAAAAGAAAAAGGAGACATAAGACAAATAAGCAGAAGAAATTTTGGGAAAGACTGAAGAGAAGAAAATGATCCAGAGCATGTATTTTATGGGTTTTTTTTAATAAAATATTCCACAAATGGCTCCTGACTTCAGTTGACATTCGTTGCTATCTTAGTAGAGATGTCTCACACTACAGAGGTTGTGAAAAATAGGGTCCCCTATATCCTTTTAGATTCACCTAATCCTTGAATAGTTTGCCTTAAATAGTCTTTATTGGGTGGTTAAATGGTACAGAATCAATGACTTTCATTTTTACTGTTCTGAATCAAAATTCAATCCTTATTAAGAATGGGGGTCAAATGCAGTGGGGTGAAGAGGCCCATTCTCATATTGCTTCTGCAGTGGAGGCTTGATTTATTGCTTCCATAAAATCTCGTGCCTTTGGCAGTTGAGGAAATGAGTACTGCCATAGCAAATCACATAATTAGGCTCATGTGCTTGAATATTGCTGTATATGCCCCTGCATTTCTTCACTCATCCTTCCCTCAGACTGGCTAGGAGACTAAGATAATAAACAAAAATCTGGTGCCATCTCCAAAATGAAATTTGTCACCCGTGCTCCTCAGTTCCATTTCCCCCGGAACCACAAACGTATGAAAAAGTTCAAAATATGTTTTTTAGACAGTTTCACTTGTTTCACTTTTTTTCTAAACACCCTCTAATTGAACAATAAATTTCAAAATTACTAAGAAATACACAAAACCAAAACAGGGTCTCGTTGTCAGATATCTTCCTGTTTGTCCAAAACTTCTCTCTAATATATTCAAAATAAAAAAACACCTTTCTTTCAAGCATGAAATGTATGATTAAACAGAAAGTATCTGTGATCTGGAGCACGTCTGCTCTCAGGACAGTCTGAGAGAGTTGGAGTTATTGAGCCTGGAGAAGAGAAGGCTCTGGGCAGACCTTATAGCACCCTTCCAGTATCTGAAGGGGGCTACAGGAAAGCTCGGGAAGGACTTCTTACACGGCCATGTAGTGATAGGATGAGGGAAAATGCCTTTAAATTGGAATGGGGAAGATTTAGATTAGACATTAGAAAGAAATTCTTCACCATGAGGGTGGTGAGGCACTGCCACAGGCTGCTCAGGGAAGCTCTGGATGTCCCCTTCCTGGAAGTGTTCAGAAACAAGTTTGATGGGGTCTTGAGCAGCCTGGTGAAGTGGGAGGTGTCCCTGCCCATGACAGCAGGCTGGAACTAGATCCTTAAGGTCCCTTCCAACCCAAACTATTCTATGATTCTATGATTTTAAGCTCTAATTCATTTTAAAATTGGAGCTATTGTTTAACTTTGAGTTCAACAAGGGTTTTTTTGGTATGGAAGCTAATCAAATGCAAAATGCTTTTCTTAACCATCATACTGATTCTACCAAGTTTTACATTTGTGCTTCCCATTAACTGCAAGAATTATCCCATTGAATCAATGAACTTGGTCTTGTGCTTAGATTTACATGAACATATGTGAAGACTTCATCTTAAAGAAGGATGATAGAATTTATTATCATATCTTTATGCCAAAAAGTTGAAAGGGAGATGAAATTTTCATAGCTTTTATTTTTGTTTCCAATGATGTTGTATTTTTCTTTAATAGTTCATGTCCTTAGAACTTAGCTCAGTTTTTTCCTGTCGTAGTCACTCAGGACAGCTATCATATCATAGCCGGGAAAGATAATTGAATGAAGAATTGATTTTTATTGCCTGTAATAAAAAGCAGTTCTTATTACTTTTACAAATTACTCATAATTACAATTGTCTAGAGAATGCCTTATTACCCTGAGTGGAGCCGAAATAAGCTGGATGCACAATAGTACTTCTGTGTCCATGATTTAAAACTTGTGTTCTCATTAATGGCAATATAAATTAGCATTATGGCAAATTTAGCTCATATCGTTTTACTGGACAGATTCTAATACTGCTGGGGAAGAATCTTAAGCAAATATGCAATTCATTTCTGAGTGGCATCATCCCTGCTGGAGCGTGTGCACTGAGTCTGAGATGTTTCTTTAATTAATAAGGAAGTAAAGTTGTGCAACTTAACACTTCATGAAACATTTTGATTATGTCTTTTAGGGCTGAAGTGCTGGAAACTCCGGATATCAGATATCAGATTTGCAGACATGCAAAGTTGTTTTCAGCACTAAGATTGTTCTGTCTAGGCTCAGCAGATAAATATTGAATGGCCTCGCCCAAAGTCTTGTCTTTAAATTTCACAGAAAAGCAGCAATAATTTTGCATCTGCCACATCTGAATTCTTTTTTCTTGTTTATACTGTAGTAAGGCTAATAGAGAATATACTTGGCTTTTTTCTGTCTTTTTTTTTGAGTAAAACAGGTAACTCTGGGTCATTTTCATATACTTGCTCTGTTACAACGCAGAGAAGGAAAAGCTAGAATCAACCACAACCTCTTTCACCTGCCTAAAGAAAAATGAATTGCTAAAAATTCCCTGTGCGCTCAGTCTTCATTAGCTTCTACCGCAGTGGTTTTTGCCTTGTTTAAATGTGTCATTCTGAAAAACCAAGATATTGATGTCACTTGATTATAAAGAAAGTGTCTTTCAAGAAGAACAAGAACCAGTTTGGGGATGAGAGGCTGGTATTTCTTCTTATGACCAACAGGCTGAGAAATATATGGCCTCCCCTTGTTAAATTGTGTGAGCATAAATGAGATTTAATTCTCTAGAAATGTTTTAATGCTAAATTAGATTTGCTAATTTTGTTCATGTTATACTTCATATTTTATATGTATTAACGCACTCATTTAAAACTTACTACCTTTAAGGCAAATATTTATGTTTGCCAGTACTATGCAATCTAGGATTCATGATTATTTTTCACCAATCAACAAGTCCTATTAATTCACTAAAACCTGCCTAAGGATATAATCAGCAATTTAAAGAACAGTTCATACATTAAGTTTGCATACCAGATATCTAGACATATCCTAACCACACCACACAAAAAGGCATTTAACGTAGTCATGTGTGGAATCTCTGCATTTATTCAATACTGCGATTATCAACTTCTTATTAATGTATAAGGTATTTCTAAAGCTCTTTGACTCAGGCATTCTAATGAATAAGAACTTTTCATTTTCTGTTCATTTAATATGTCAGTAAAAGTCTCTGTTTAGAGCACCAAGAATATTTTAAAACAAAACAAAACACTTCCTGAGACTTCTTTCAGGACATTGTACTTGAAATTTCAGTGAAGAAATGCATACTTAGACCTATTTAATAAAATATTGAGATGTCACTCTGAACAAGAGCATTTTTGGCTTATAATATTAAAGGAAACAAAGCAAAATATAACCTTGGAAAGAAGAGCTCTTTGAGTCCATTTAGTCCCGGAAACCTAAGAGAAGAGAGCCTTGCTGGATTCAGCAGACTCCTGTGGACTTGGCAGCTTCTTCTAAGGTTACCTATGTCAGCCTCCTGCTCCGTGTCCCTGATGCATGGGATATTTGAGGAGACAACTCTTTCCTGTTCTCCATGAACACATGCCACCAGGCTCTCAAGTAACAGAAATCGTGTAGACACTATCATATGCATTTAGGTTTGAATCTAATAGTCCAGGCACTATAGTCCAGGCACTATAGTCCAGGCTCCTTCGTTGCTTGCTCGCCAGCTTGAAGCCACAGTGGCCAAGGCAGACGAGTTGGGAGAAAAAGTTCTTCACGATGGTGTCATTATAGTCAAGTTCTGTCTTCACGTGTTGTGTAGATTTACTGGTGTCATCACGAATTATCTTGCCCTGCCAGTCCTCTCACCTCAAAGTCTCTACTTTTAGCAGACCTCTACAAAAGAACCACGAAGGAATGCTCCATTCACTGTTATTGCTACAGCAGTTCATGGGGAAGGATTGAGGTTGTGGTATAGGTTTCTGTCTGAGAAGATCTATTGGAAAACCCTCTGAAAAACATAACCACTACTTTGAGAAGTTAAGCTGAGGTTGAGGCTTGTGTCAACAGAACAGTGATCAGTTCAGAAACAAAAGATGAAGACTCTTGGAGAAAGGACTGAGTTGATTAGGGCTGTGACATGTACTTTTCCTTTTAAGATGATTTTCACAAGATATATGGATGGTAGATCACCAGGGGACGTCTATGTGTTCATAGACTGTTGGCAGTAGGACAGAGCTGAATGTCCAACAGAAGTCCTAGGGCCACCTCGGCAAGGGATCCTTACCAAATCTCAGGCTCAGCCCACGTTCAGATTCAGATCTGCTGGCATCATGCAAGACATGACCTTCCCAGATTTCTCCAGGCACAGCCAAACCCCTTCCACAGTCCAAGAGGGGGCCTCTGGTGAGTACATTTATGTCAGAGGGGACATGGAAAGGGGGCATGTGAGTGGGGGGCACATGGATCCTGCTGCAAAAATAGCATATTTGAGTTCCTTTTTTTTCTTAAAACTTCCCACCACCACTTCAGAAACTGATGCCCTCCCCAACTTGTTCTAAACCTCTAAATACATAAACCCAGAAACTTTCTTTAATTATACAGCAGAGTCATGTAAACATAGACAAATGGAAGTTCTCCAAGCAAGCAGTTGTGCCATGGCCAGAAATGTTATTGCCCAAATCTGCCAGCCTCGCATACTTCAGAGTTTTTACCTGGAAAAATCTGCCTATCTCTAACCTGATGGAGTGACCCCAGCCTGCACTGTTCTGTCTCTCCCTCTCACAACATCAAATGTATATTTGAGCTGGGCCACCTGGTTCTGCCTGCCAGAGATCCTAAGATAAGGAAACTTAGTTTCCAAAAGACCATGAAGACAATGAACTGTAGAATTAGATCATTACCCAGTAATACATAGCAGCAGCAGCTCTTTCTCAGCCAATTTTCTCACCCTTTTGTCTAGACTCTACTCATGTGCCTCACAGCCCATGAAACTCCATCTTCAGCTAACATTACAAAGCCTGATAGTGAACAAGGTCTAGTAGGAGCTAATCCCATTTCACTCCATCACTCTCTGCTCCATCCCCAGTGGCATAACCTACAGATTATAAAAATACAAAAGGTTCTTGGCCATTTCTACTAGACTCTCAGACATTTACCTGTAGCTTTCTGTTGATCAATTCTTTGTATGATCTCCAAGGTAACATAACCAGGTTTGGGCTCCAGATGCAAAGCTAGAATTTTGGCCTGTGTGTAGAGGTCTCAGTAGTCCATGTCTGGATATCGATAAGGTTTATTATCTTCTATCTTCCTGATCATGCAGAGCAATGACATAGTTATTTTTTCTCTTTTTCTCCTAGCACTACATAAAGGAGAGACATTGATTGAGGATGATTTCACCATGCAATTTCAAAAAAAAATTCTACCTGTTCAAGTGGACCAAGAGCAGACCATATGGCAGGGAAACAACAAGACAGATAGAGGACTGACGTAAGAGTCTGCGTCCAGAAGGATGTGAAGATCAACGTAAAGTCAGCTGAGAAAAAGCTGGGTTCTCCTCTCTCTCTCTTGGCCTATTTATGTAGGACACAAAAAAAAAAAAAAGAGGCAGAAAGGCAGCTCTTAAAAGATCAGGACAATACCTGTGCTGCCATCAGCACCCACTGTGGTAGGGCAGAAATCCCTATGGCCCTCTAGAAACTTTGTGCTCAGAAACATGTTTAAATATTTTAGGCTACACCTTCAATCATTGGAAAGGCTGGGCGCTTCTAAGTCCTTTTTCAATGACTGATGGGACAGAACCACATGTACATTCTCTGAAACAGGTCATGTGATGGTTATTATTTTTCCCTCAATGATGTATAATCATCCTGTGTTCTTAATGTTCTCATATTAAGTTAATTGATCGACATTTACTCTGTATGAAAAAATAAATATATTTCAGCTGTTGAATTCATCTGCAGTGCCTTAACTGTGTTTGTCCGGGTCCTACTGAATTTTCATTCCCTTTGGATTTCCCTGCAAAGTAGAAAACAGATTACAAGCTGTCCTACTTCAATGAATAAAAGGAACTACAGTTTTTAACAATCTGTTGAAGACATATATCTTTACTTTTTTACATCCTAGGTATTTTTTCTTTTTTTTACATTTTGAGGAAACAACTTAATCATTGTGAAATGATTAATGAAAGTAGAAATAGTTTTGACTTTCATTTTTTTGTCCACTGTAAGTTCTACTCAGTCTTCCAAGAACGAGCTTTCATCTTCATTCTCTTTGTCTCTACTGTAGTGTCTCCTTTTTTTTCCCCCCCTACTACAACTGACTTCCCCGGGGTATTCCCCTGGCTCCTATTACTGCCTTCTCAAAGGACTGGTCCTTCCAGTGTCAGATCTGACTGTGCTGACTTATTCATCCAAGCTCTGGTTTAGTCACTGTTAACATGTAACATGGAAGATTTATCTCTTTCAGAGAAGTCTACAGTTTTTCAGGTTGCATGTGATGCAGAGTAGGTAGTACTGTATTACCCAACAATTTCCAACTTATACCAGTGAAGGCTTTCTCTTACACACTCTGACACTCCGTAGAATTTAAGGGAATAAGAAATCCCCATCTTGTTTCTTATTTTCTTTCTTCATAAATCAATATATTGAAATAGGCTGATATATTATTTCTTGCTGACATGAAGTCAGTCTTGCAAAAATTGTCATCTTCTTTCCCTAATTACAAAATTTCTCCTTCTCCCTGCCCCTCACCAGCGAGGTAAGACTGATACTGAACTTCCTTTTAAATACAATTTACTCTTGGACAATAGGCAGATAGGATGTTGTGAGCAGGTATCATTTTTAAAAATAGACTAAAGCAATTGACAACAGAAATCAAAATTCAATCATAAGAATTACTCTGTCAAATTATTCTGTCGAATTATTCATGTTGTTTATCTTCTCCTTCATCCTCATTGACCTCTTGAAAGAAAGATTTTTCGTAAAAAGGCTTACCTAATACCTATCCAATTATTTCTTAAATAGCGTTCTGGAATGTATTTCATGATCACTTGTGGTTAGTGTTTTAATTAAACTTTTGCAGTGTATCTGCATGAAAATATAGCCAGTGAGACAGACATGCTTCTTCTATGGGAACTGATTGACAGAAGGGAACAGATTGACTTGGCATGTTGGTAAGACTCATTAATCTTCTTCAAGTACATACTGGGAAGGTATGGAGTTCTCTCAACAAGCTGTTGCCAAAACAGAGTTTCTGTTTGAACAGTTACAAAACTAACAGTACAAGTGGAAGTTATAAATGCAGAGTGAGATGCCCTTGCATCATGAAACATTGTAGTTTAGGACAATTTGTCACTACATATAATTTACTTTAATATTTAGAAAAGAATGATGTTAGAAAATAATCCATTGTCGCTTACATCTGAATATTGTGTTCTGAGTGCAAAACTTGAACCTAGGCATTTGAATCATGCAATGAGTCTTGCTTATTGTATTCATTTTATACTAGATAAACATGCATCTTCTTAAAAAGTAAAGCATATATGTTGTGTTTTACACCTATCTAAAATTAAAAAAGTATGGAAACATAAATAACTTTGATGTAGTACAACAGAATGATTTACAAGAAGCTGCAGGTACTTGGATATATTCCTGGAAAATAAAATTAATTAGTAGTGCAAGAAATGATAATTTCACTTAGTATTTCTGATCAGCTTTTCCATAGACAGACTTTTGACATCTCTCTTATGTGCCTTGAACTGAGACAGTTTTTCTCCTATTTTTATTGATCCCTCCTCTCCTCTCCTCTCCTCTCCTCTCCTCTCCTCTCCTCTCCTCTCCTCTCCTCTCCTCTCCTCTCCTCTCCTCTCCTCTCCTCTCCTCTCCTCTCCTCTCCTCTCCTCTCCTCTCCTCTCCTCTCCTCTCCTCTCCTCTCCTCTCCTCTCCTCTTTTTTCCTGGATTCTTAAATTAGTTAACAGGTAATGTTTCAGCCACAAGTTACATCTAACAGTTCTCCGCAATCTACTCATATTTTTTATTACATCTACTAACAACAGATGTATCATCTGAAAAAATATATTCTAACATGGAATGTGGAAAGCCATTCCAGTTGAGGGATTTTGAGAGGAGAGGTATAATGAGGTATTTTCAGGGAGATACACACAGAGGATCAATTATATTTATGACATGCTCCTCTGATGTGAATGACCCAACGCAAAGTCCCAAATCTTGTGAAAGGCTGCAAATGTCCTTTTACTCACACTAAACTCAACAGGATGTTTAATATGTGACAGAATGTCCTCAAGACAGAAAAATACTCAAGAGCTCAGAGAGGAGTAGCCATAAGGAAGAAATTAGGCTGCAACTCTTTCCAAAAGTCTTTTTCCCACATTATAAATTAAATCTATGAACATCACAGGCTGAAAAGCTAAGAAGATCTGAGAAGGCTATTATAAGGAGTCTGTGGACATGATTTTTTTTCTTACTTTTTTGTTTTATTACATTTCCTAAAAATACAAAAGGGACCAAACTTAGAAAAATTCTTGCTATCTCAAACATACAACTTAGTTCTCTGACATTTTTGCATTTGTAAAATGAAGAACACTTTTTACTGATGCTGTAAATAGTACAAGCAAATTAGATACTATCAAAACCCACATGAAATGTTCAAAGCGGCATATAATATATGGTTAAAAAAAGAGTTTCCTCTGCTTTCTTACAGCAGAGATTTTTATGTACATTCATTTTATTTGCAGAGCTTTCTTTTCCAACATGTTGTCAATTGAATGGTTATACACTATGAATCTTAGCAGGCATACAAATACACACAGAAATAATACAGACTGCAATACATTTAAGAAATAGGTATCTATATTGGAACAAAATTGGGCATTGTTAATAGAGGTTTCTTGGTAACAGACCTACTGTAATATGAAATTTTATTCACATTTGGTTTAGCAGGCATGCTCGGGGTGTCATGCTCAGTTCTGAAATATAAAGCTGACAAGAAGATACAATGCACAATAACAATGTAAGTTTCCAAGGGAGAACTCTGCTGAGTTTTCATTGGTCCTCTTTTAGCATAGCTGTCTGCAATTCTTTACATTTTCAAATTTACGCCCATGAATACATGTCCCCCCAAGAGAAGTAAGTGTCTTTGGTATGAATTTTAGATATCAGGAGAAAAGAGAATACATTTTCAGTGATATTTATCAATGTTGGCTACCTTCTTTTGGAATGTTCAGTGGGCTATTACATCCTGTGCTTTCAAAGGCCATCAAAGGTCTTCAGCCATCTGGAATCAGCAGGCCTGTGTAGATACTCATTACTTTTGAAAATTAAGTCCATGGTTTCAGCTGAGCATCCAAACAGCAAAACTCATACATATATTAGGAAAACATTCTTCAAACTTGCTTGCTAGTGAGAAATGGATGATACTAAAGGAACTCTCAAAGAAATTTATTTAGAACCTTTCGGATAATGTTTGACATAATTCACAGTCTAATTGATCCTAAAGCTTTGCAGAGATGTACCTGTTAAGTTTTCCTTAAGTGTGTTTTACAGATTTTCAATACTTAAAAGGAGAAAAGAGAAAGCAAGAACCAAAGACTCTCAATTCACAGGGAATAAAAGAGCAAAGTACAGTTCATAGATGCTCAGAAGCATCTATGTGGGAAATTTTGGGTTCTGACACCTTAGTAGATAGCTATTGATCATTATTTTGTTTACACGACATCTTGGATAAAGGGTTGGGAAGAAGCAACGTTATGTTTTGATCCCCATTCTGCTTCTTTTGGAAGAGTTTTTTTCTGTATCTCATACCACTGCTTAATCTTCTATACTATAGTAGACATCAAAATCAAAGATGTTAAGAAATTGGCCTTTGCCATCCAGGCATCTTGACCACAGTCAGAGAGTAAAACCACATTGTATGTGTCCTCTCTGTCTCATGCTAGTGTTCAGCCATAAGTCCAATATTCAGCTGTCTAAGTTTTGCCCTGTCACCTCTCATTCATCTTTATACTTCGTGTTAGATAGTTCCCTTCTTGCCTTCCCCTTTCTCTCACGTGCTTCTTTAACTCAGATTTCTTCCTTCAATATGTCAGTGTTACATCTAGACTTCTCCATCATAAAACAGAGACCTTTAAGTGTAATTGTGTGACACTGATTTGACACCTCCAAACCACATAGTACACCAGATAAGGTTTCACAGAAACACAAGATCAAGGGGTAGGCATTGGTGTACTTCCACAGATCCTAGATTTAGAAACCTACAAATTCTCCCCGAGGCTCTCTCATATGCACTCAAATAGCGAAGGATTTTGGTGGTGTTGAGACTAATAGCTTCAGTCAAGTTCAGTGAAGCCTGAGCTGGAGCACAAAAGGAGAGATGGAAAAACACTATCTGGCAATTTCTGTATTCATAATACAGTGACATTTCAGGAATCTGCAAAGGTGTGTCTTCTGGAATTAGAAGGTTTATTTGAGCGTGTTTAAGAGAGACTTTGGGTTGGACCTCAGTTCAGCTTTTGCTATTTGTTTTTTCCTGAGAAATTTCTGTCCAAGGTTTTAGACCAGTGTTCCGACCTTGCCCTTCAGTCACCTCCTTGATCATCTGTACATCCTGTGAAGCATAGATAGGAGCAAAATAAACAAGCCAAATGTTTATTTTAACAACTCAAACCACAGCAATCAAATCAAGTGGAAGTAAAGAACCAAGCAGTACCTCTAATGGGGTACCATGATGAAAGCCATATAAATTCGAGGGTGAAGGCCACCAGAGAAAGAAGCTCTTAAACAATGAGTATTTCATCCTAAGACCATTTCAGAACCTGCAGTAAATGGGAATAAGACAGCAGAAAAGATGCATTATTTTGGTAACACTCCAAGAAAGGTAACTGTAAAGCTTTAGGCACAAGTATTAAAGCTCAAACTCTTCAGGACACTCGTAACAATCATTGAAAGAAATATTAAAACCAATTAAAAATAATATTCATATTCATACTTGGTGCTGTTAATCCAGCCAAAATAGCTCCAGAAGCACTAAAGCAATCAGATAATGCAAAAATGCAAATGCAAAAGCAGTTATCTGATAAAATGTTGTTGAGTTCTTACACTATTTTCATAGATTGAGTGTAAAGGCTGTTATGTTAATCCAGAAAGTGCACAGTAATGGTTTAGCTATAACTAAATAATTCCTGTATTGCTAATTATATGGTTCATTTTGAATAAATTATTCATACATGGTTTAACCTTTTTAAAACAAATGTTTTTAATCTGACTTTCATCGGTTGTATGCGGCCTCTCTTTTGTTCAAGCGCATGTTCCCAGGGTAAATGATACTGATGCTAGAACTAGTATGGCTTATTCTGAGGGAAAGATGCTTCAAATATCCATTTCTTCCCATGTATGCATGCCTGGCTATGATAAATTGTAGCACAGACTATGCAGTAAGTAGATTCAGCAATAAAACTGACTGTAAATTAATCGAATGTTGTCTTTGTCACAATGATGGATCATGTACAGTCAAAGATCTGACACATTACAGGTTAGAAGGGATTATTCTTCCACTTTACTTGCTCTATTTTTCAAAATTCATATAGCAATTTGCCTAGAAAATCTCTAAACTATTGGTTGGTAGACTTGGCAAGTCTGTTTTCACTTGACATTTGAATTGTAGTTGAGGTATTACGAAAAGCTGCCTAACTGTCTAGGTGCTGAACACTTTTGCAATGCAGTATAAATTATCTTACAGGATTACCAATGATTTATATGTGTTTTTCCTAGTCTTCTGAGTTTTTCTAAGATTGGACTTTCAGTTATTATTTATTTCCACATCTCTGCAAAGATAAAAAGTGAATTATTCATTTCTATGTCATAGACTCATATGGTTGGGAAGGATCTCAGAGGCTATCTCATCTATCGCCCTGCCCTAAGAGGCATCAACAGCAGATGTGTTAGTCCTGGCAGATGTTTGTTTAAGGTCTTTCATAGATTTCCACTGATGTAGTCATCACAACTTCCCAGAGAGCCTGTTTGATGTTTTCCTATCCACACTGTTCAAAAGAGGATTTGGTTTTCTTCTGCCTACTATTTTTGCTTTCACTGAAACTCATTATTTCTAATCCTTTCCACACTGGCCTGAAGAACAGATTGCTCCCCTTCACACTGCAGCAGTCATCTCTGTATCTGAAGACTGGTACTATTCCCACAAATTAGGTTACTAATTTATTTCACTTATTTCTCAGAGACCATATTTCCTTATTCTTCTGAAGGTTCTCTAACTTGACCCATGAGTAAAACGTGGACACTAGGTGGAGTTTTATGTTCCGTGAAACTTCATTCCAGTTTCTATGATGTAGGTGTCTACTACCGAGCAAGCCATCATAAATTCCTTTTACACTCACCAGAGAGCTCATCACCATGTCATCAGCAGTGTTCAGGGCACAAATGGTTTCATTGCAAAGTGGATACTTGCTTTTGGCCAAATTAATTGCATCTTAAACTCCAACATCTGTATTGGGGAAGACTCATTTGTGTACAGTGTGTGTGTGCACAGCTCATCTTGTAAATGTCAGAACAAGGTGATAAAAATTCTGAAACAGTGGTTCCAGAGATATTTGGTTTTGGCTGTGTACAGGTCCCATGTAGCCATCTAATACCCATACAGATAGCATAAGCTTCTCCCATTTAGTCTCCAGCTTCCTCGTTAGAAAGAGTCTCATACAGCTCCTCTGTGTCACCTATCTGTCCCACACCGAGATCCTAAATATCCCAGGATGACTAAAGTGCCACTACATGCCTGCAATTAGGCAACTGAACCCTTCCATGTCTTACAGGTTGTGTTCTTTCTTATATTTCCCAGTATAGCACTAGCCCATTCTGAGACACTGTAGAATCCACTTCCTTTTCCATGGAGCAGCTACAAAACTGATTGGTTTTCATACTGTGCATATATGGATGTGATGCTAATTATTCCTGCTGAAGTGTTGTATATCATATTATGTCAATCTAAATTTATGTAGGAGTCTAAATTAATGTACTTCTGCTCTATCTGCATTCAAATGTGTGTACACTTAACATCTCTTTCCTGAACACTGTGGAATTTTATTCTCCAGAATTATTTATTCTGGAGAATTGTTTATTATTATATATGATATTACTATTATATCTATTATTATTTATTCTCTAGACCTTGCTCCAGTGTCTGTGCTTTACGGTTCAGTGGCACAAAACCCTTCTGCCAGTCACATGCAAAAAGTGGTGGATTGCAGAAAGTCAATGGGGATCAGGACACCTAGGGTATCACCCAAGCTCATTCCCTGATTTCAGTATTATGCAAATCTCTTTAATTGCTTCCCTTTTTATCTCCACCCTGTCAGATCTCTGGGATAAAGAATATCTCTTTCTTTGTGTTTCAGTCTCTACTGGGTCTACTAAGTGCTATTGGAAACCAATTAATAATAATACATTATGCTTACAATAAACCTGACGATTACAAAGAGAAAAAGTCTCCGTATTTATTTCTGAGCATGCTAGATATAAGGCCAACCTTATCCTCTACTGGGAATACTTTTCTACCAGAGGGACCATTTCTGACCCTTTGAAAGAAAAGTGAGTTTTACACTCACAATTTAACTGCAATCTATTCTTAAACCCAAGAAGAGCAAGGTGGAATAGCAGAGTGCAATGTACTAGGGTTTTTTTTATCAGATAACTGTGAAGTTAGACATGGACGTGACTCTTCTTAGGTTTTAGAGGATTTTCTTATGGATTGTTCTTTCGACAGATTCACCAATACAGTAAACATTTCTTGTAATTTAGAGTTCACCTTGTGCCATTGCTTGTGTCTACCTATGCTAGATCTAACAGTTAGGAAGCATTTTCTTATAGTCAGTTTATAGTTTCCCTTGTTCATAGAAAGACCCTTTAGAGCTTCATTTTAAACACTTATCTATCTCATAGAAACAAATGCACTTTTCATTTTCTAGTATTTGATATTAAATGTAGATAATAATTTTTGAATTTTTTTATGGATAATATTATTTTTTCTCACATGGATGTCTGTAAGTAACATGGAAAATTATCTCTACTCTTCTCTTGAAGAATTGTAGACACATAGTGCTTGAATGCAAGGCTCTGTAATTTTCTTTTTTTTAATACCCTGCATTTAAAGTTTCACATCTGCAGATCTGAAGAGGAGGATGTAAAATAAAAAGCACACAATGTTCTCAGGAAAACAAAAGAGAAGTGGGTGGCTTTAGATAAAACGATTGCCTTGTACCTCTGACACAAATTATTTTGTTTGGTGGTGCATAAGGATCTAAACAAGAGAGTCCATTTGGGAGAGACATCTGCACTCTGAAATTGCCCAGTACAATGGGATACCGGTTAGTCTTTGGCTGAAGAAAGAATTCAGATAAATTCAGACAGAAAAAATGTTCAGCATTAAGCAAAGAATACTGCCTTCCTGAATGGATATTAAACGATTTGTCAGACAACTCCAAATTGTACCCTTCAAAATGAAAAGATAGTATTGCCTCAACGTCCTCCTTGCTTATTTGCACTGAAGCATCAGTGGTAAAATATGGATTGTTTCTCTGATTCTATCTAAAACAAGGCTTTGATTATCCACAGCTGCCAGGCAACTAACCCCAGGTATTATCACAAGACAGAAATATTTTCAATGAGTAACATAATTTACGCTGAATTTATGGTGAAAACATTTATAGCTGACCTGGGCGTAAGCAGGATCATAACTAGAATGCAAGGTATTTTTCAAGTAAGAGTCATTTTATTATTTCTTGTATATTTCAGTCTGGACTTTGAAAGGCACCTTTTTCTACATGTTACTAGAATTTCTCAGGGAAGAGGCAGTTACTTTTGTGTAGGAATGAGGATTTACGAGATTTCACTGTAGCAAACCCAAAGGGAGAACATCTTTTATACAGGTCAGTGAAAACAAGGTTAGTGGAACTTCTTTTTGAATAATCAAAAAGCAATATACTATACATCCATGTAAATCATGTCTGATTCAATATTTGCTTTAATTAGGCTTGCTGCAGTGCTTATGAGGGCTAGTGTTGCCTTTAGAGAACCAGCATTACAGATCAGCATTCTACTGAAACACTGTCAACTAAAAAGAAACACTCCCCCATCTTCTTCTCCCTTGCAAGAAAAAAAGAAAACCAGAAAATTTTAAGCAATAAAATAATATTTTCATCATTGAGTAATAATGAAAAATAATGCAAAGCATGGTATTTCATACTTTTTCAGAAGGTTAATCTAAGGGACAGAGAGGTTATACAATTTAAAATAGGTAATATGACACATCAAAAGGAGGGTCAGGACTGGAATGTGAGAAGTTTTCTTTTTTTTATCCTGGGAATATAGATAATTATCATCTCATTCTTAAGAATATAATGAGAAAAATCTACTGCTGTTATTTTTTTTATATACCTCCAAATGGGTTGTGTTAAGGATAAAATTTAGACAAAAGACAATGCTTCCAATTTGTGGAAAAATTCTTATTCTTTTGAAAAAGCCTGAATTGTTCTGAAAATGTTTTATGACAGAATTTTCTGCAGAGTAGAAGCTCTCAAGAGGCATTGAAATTGGCAGTCTGGCTATATGTGCTTCTACGAGGATATCAAGTTTACAGCTCCCTGGTTTTAGGGCAAATCACCCACGAAGACTACTCCAGAAGTGAGGACCCAATATCTCTATGATGTCTGGCTTTACGCGCTATTCTACCTCACAGCAAAACCAGCAATGGAGGTGTCTCACAGAGGGCTGCATCTGGAATGAGAAGTCTAATTTCTTTTTGTTAACTTTGTCCAAAAATTTCCCACCACCTCTAGCATAAACGATAGTAAAAAACATCTTCCTCTTCTTGGTTTTAGCATGACAACTGAATAAGCATTGAAAACATCTATTAAGTTAACTTACAAAGGATCCTGTTCCCTCAGAGCCTAATAAAATAGCCTTTGGATGTTAGAGTTTTAAATGAGGCAATAAACTTCACAATGTTGATTTATATTTTTAGGCTTTTTTCAGATCATTGCTAGGGTAAGATTTTAACATTCATAGTTTCAATACCAGGCAGCAAAGAGTAAAATCAATGGATGTAGGTTTCTAACGTTTCTGAAAGCATTCCCCAGGAAATATATGTACTGCTACCTAATTATCTGTGCTTCTCTTTCAGTAAAGATTCTTCTTTGGAATTAAAATCCTTACCCTTCTAGATATGGAGAGGTTTACAAGTCTGATATTGAAAAGTATCCTTCGGGTATATTGCTCTTAGCATTCCACTTTCTAAGCATACCATGTAGGAAATGCTGCGGGACCAGAGTTTCTCCTCGTGGTCTTAGGCAAAGAAAATACCATAGATATTGCTTGTTCACTTTTTGTCACTACTGTTGCATAGCAAAAACCAGGGAAAGTAATTGAATTAGAATGAAATAGAAAAGATATTAAAAAGAGAATGTAAAAGAAAGCTTAAATAAAAGCCTAAGATGTAGAAAATCACTGACAAAAAAGAAATAGGTAAATCAGTCAATAAAAACAGAGATAAAAGCTCTAAAGGAGAAAAGAAAGAAGAATGCTGCTTATTTTCAATGTATTAAAGAAATGGTAAACCTAAAGTGGAAAAGTTCAGGAAAAAAGTAGTAAAATCAGAAAAAGAAACTGTAAAATTATGAAGAAAAATAAAACCAAGAAATGGTGTAATAATTCCAAGCATCTTATTTACAGCAAAGTGCTTGTAAATGTTTTCCATATGCTTATAAATATTAATGTTACATATTGAACATAGAGTGAAAAGCCAAGCAAAGATAAGAATCTAGCTCTAATGTGATTCTGATTTTCTAAACTGTGACACTTTTTAACATTGACATAATACACCAAGAAACTAACAGAGCATGAAACTTAAGCATATGCTGAAATTTAAGCATTTCAAGAATCCCATTTACTGCCATAGCTGATTAAAGCAAGTATGTGCTTAAATGTATTGCTGGATTAGAGTTTCTGGGGACGAGTTGACTCGCAATGCTTACAAAAGAAGATAATGTTTTAAGCAACATCAATTTCTCTCTTTCAAAGTCTTTCCACAATAGCATAGCTTTCTATGCAAATATTTGACATCTCTTTTCAGTTGAAGTTCTTCCCATATTAGTTGATTTTAACTGAAAATAAAAAATTACTTTTCAGGGTACGTTATTTTTAACTGAAATTCATCCTATGATCCCACTGCTATCCTGTTCGCAAAATTCTTAATTAACAAAATAGGTTTACAAGATAAAGCTGCTGTAGGAAGGGAATATTTTCAGCAACATATACACTGAAAATTAATGAGGATGGGAGGTTGAACTGAAGGGATGGGGCTTGGAAAATGTGCAAAATTGTGCATGCACAGGATTATTACTTCACTAATCACTCACGAAAACAAGTTGATGGTCAATACCAGATTTCCTAGTCTGTGTTCCTATTTGCAAGCAGATATATTCTTAAATCTACTTTTATTATTACTTCTTTGATGAAGCACTCAGCGATATATCAACAGCATCGGTGCCAAATTGCACAATTAATCTAAGGTGACCTGAGTAATTCAGCTAAATGATGCATGATCTGAACATGACAAGGTAGAAGGTATGCAGAATGAAAAAGAGCAGAACACAAAAGGAGAGAGTCTTAGCCCAAAACAAGACATAAAGATTCTGGCTCACTGCTTCCCTGTGGTTATTACATTTATTTGCATCTCTGTACAAAGTGGATGTTACACGATACAAAAGACCAAGGAAATGAAAATTCATCTCAGTGGTAAAGTAGGACAGTGCTGTAATTTAACACATAGGGACAAGGCTATGCTAAAAAGCAGCTAAAAACCCCTGCACTTTAACAGCACTATCTCTGCTCTCTCAGACCTCTTCACTGTAACTTCAAGCCTGACTCTCATAGATTTGTATAAAGATCACTGTCAATTGAATTTTCCTTTCAACAGCCCTAATAGCTCATCATTTTTTTTTCTGTCTGATGCATTTATGTCATTCCATGGCAAGTTTTCTCCAGCTGAAAATCGTCTATAAGACTTTTTTACCTCATCCTGCCCCAGGCACCTCCAGCCCATGCCTTACCAGAATAATTCAATATCATTATTCTACCAATGTTGTTTTTGCAGAGTTGCACCAAAACCAAAATTAAATGAGCTAAAAAAACCCAAACAAACAAAAACCTAAACACAACAATTCAACAGTGGTGTGGAGAGTAATGGGAAGGTTTAAAGAACCTGGGAAACTTTGTGGAATCTGGGGAAAAAAGAAAACCTTCAAGCTATTGTGAAACCACAGCAAAAGAGAGTAATGTAAAGCCAAACAGCAGAAGAAAAAGCAGTGTTGAATGAAAATTAAATTTACTTGGTTATAGGCAGACTTTAGTGAGCTGTTGAAAAATCTGTAAAAAAAGAAATAGAAGAGTCCAAGTGCCTTAATAAATCACAGTGTTGTAATAAAAAGATCATCATTTCTACTTCTACTGATGTAGAGTTCAGAGGGATGAATAATTCCTTGGGTTTTTCCGCAACGTTATATACCTTTTGATGATGCTGGGACATCTTTCAGACAATTGTCTCTTTTTTTTCACTGCTATAAGGAACACAGTTTAGTTCAGAGTAATTTTAAATGTATCCTTATCACTTTCTAACCTCTCTCTAATAAATCTTACCTGCTGTCTTTGTGGAAAGGGGGGAGGTATAGGAGATTATTGTAAGAGCTGTTTGGTTTATGAACCGAGGTAAAATTTGCAAGTTATGGTCCATCAACCTGCTGGAAACGTGCCTTTTATCACACACAATTCAGTAAGACCTTTTTATTTTATTATTTTATGAAGAGAGCTCTTGCAGTTCATTATAAGCTACTACCAGAATCAATTAAACATGGCACAGAAAAACTGCAGAACAAAGGACAGAAGCTTTGCAGGATACAGTATATTCAGTTAATTATTCCATTGCGAATTAGAGGCAATTAAGATTGAAATCTTTTTCATTGATTTGTGCTAGTTTATCTGTGATTGAGCCAGTAGATGAATTACATTAAATGACAGAAAGAAGAAGGAGTGAAACAACTTCTAAGAAACGTTTAGCTTATTTAGATTTGTTTAAGGACAGATATATTTCTCAGGCTTGAGAATTGAAGAAAAACTGGGAATGGTTGGGGTGCAGAAGACGATGAGCTTTAATTAGGGAACTTTGGTGTATAGGACAGGAATATTCCTGGCTAAATACTATGCGGTTCTGGTGGAGCTTTAGACTGCATTCTGGAGACCGTGAGGGTCATAATCATCTCTTGCACATATTCAGGGGGGGAAATATTTGGGCTTTTAAAGTGCACTTATCTATGTGGTATTTAAATGCCTTCAAGACAGCTATGATGGAAGCAGCTCATCTTCAATCTAGGTTTTGAATCCAGGAATTTTTGCTTTCAAAACTCAGAAAATCAGATGCCTGAATCCACTGAGCTGGAAGGAGGGAGACCATAAAACTTACATTAGAAAAAGTTTATAGCAGTCCAGACATATATACATCTATACTTTCTAACTTGTTTTCCTGACAGAAACACACTGTTTCTCAGCATAGCTATCTCTAACCCTTTCACAGATCTGACAGTCACACAGTTCCTGAAGAGATAATTTTTTTACCATATACTACCCTTTTGGTAGACTGTATTCAACTATCCTGATCCATGTCCTGAGGTGGAACTAGAAAGCAAGTTCGAAATTCTGCACTTGACAAAAATACACGTATAAAGACAGTCCTCAAGACATTTGTTGCACAATGGGTAAAGTACCTACAATAAAATGCCATTATGGTGTATTAGGTTTTTTGTGGACTGTGAAATGCTTTGAATGCAAAGGGAATTGTTGCATTTCCAAGCTGTGGAATACCCCCGGTTTTACTGTGTCTGAAAAGATACTGATGGCAGAGAAGGGGGGAAAAAAAAGTGTTTCAGGCGTTTTTTTAGTCATTTGTAAGATACCATATTTATGAATGCATGAGGAACCAGGCTACTCAATAAATTGATATCTTGGATCCCAACAGCTATAAATCAGTCAGAAGTTGTTACTGTCTGGTGGCCATTTAAGAATGTAAGTGAAGCAGTCCACATCCCTGCAGGCAGAAAAGCATCCTAGTAACCATGATATACACTCTGGTGATATTGCTGCTGCCGTTCTCAACACTCAAAGATGGAAATGACCTTAATTTTCTCCCACTGAGGCTATATCTTCATAGCAAAGCTGAGCTGCCTTCACATGCCAGTATGTGTAACTGTGCACATGCCGTGATATACATGGCTTGAGAAGCATAGCAAAGATTTGAGAACTCCAAAGGTTAGCAGTGTACCCACTTCTACCATCAATAATATTGGACCCAAATGCATGACAGAATCCCATCTTTCTGTATGCAAAGGGCATTTATGTTCACACATGTTCATGAAAGAGATTCCACATGGAAGGAAATTAATTAACCTCTTCAACAGGTTTTTCACGAACTTGACTTTTCCCTCTCCCTGTTTTCTAACATGTTGGTTCCACGTCTCTGAAAGAAACATGTGAGAGTGTAACACAGGAGCAACTGTAGGAAAGCACAGATGGATTCATTAGAGCTTGAATACACAGGCCTACCCGGAGGTGCTGAGTTATGTAACTACTTCTCTACACACAGGTTTTCGGACCACAGCTGTAGTAAAAGTATCGTTCCCTTGTTAACATTTTAAGTGCAAAGAGCAGTGCTGTCTTGCTGAAAAACCAAAGTGCGAGCATAATGAATTGCTCTAAGCTGATTTATTACTGCTCCATTATGCTTCTGTAGAGATTTTTTTGTGTTAGCTTTTCACTACTCATAGCAATTATAACTTATAGTTATGCCTACAACACTTGCACATATCTCTCTTTCTAAATACATGGTCATACCTCTATATATTCATATATAGTTGTACATAGAGACACTTAAAACAAATAAGTAGTATGACACTCCTGATGGCAATAAATTCTTGTACATGTAATAAGGAACACTTGCTCTTATATATCTTATGTATTTGTATATTTGTTTAGTACATAATCTAGCAATTTCAGAATACATTTAAGCATTAGTAATGTCATTTCATAGATACGTGGTAATACTCAAACTCAGAGTAATAGGTAGGATTTAGGACATTTTCAGCAGAGACCTTTCAATGCATTGCATGTTGTTGCCTTCTCCCTGGGTTACAACTCCCACGAGGTAAATGCAAAATACAAATAGGCATATACAGCTACTTGGGGTGAAATCAAACGTCCAAACTGACCTCCAGACCCTCCTACAAAAAGCTCTGGGGATCATATATTTTGTGTTGTATGAGCCAGTCTCCAAGTGCACCTGAGAACCTCATGAGTGTATTGTGGCACTAGAAACCTGTGACAAAGCAACTTAATCTTTGTCTGCTGGATTGTTCTCTAGATTCTTTCAACAGAATTGATCAGGGGATCAATAAATTGAAAAAATATGTACAAGAAACTAAACAAATTAAAAACATATATGTACATATAAAAATCCTTTCTGTGAGGAGTCCCATTATGTCAATGTGAGTTAAAGACACTCTTCATGGACCTACCAACATGAGCAATTGAATTGAGACGTTGTCCCAGTAGGTTACTTGGAATTCATACAGTAGATAGCAGTTCAGACCACAGCAAATAACTACACATGGGATTTCTGGTCTAATTCAAAAGGAGAATAGCAAGCTATTGAAAAATCACCTCAGAAAAATAACTTTCTGCAAAAAGTAGCTTTAAACACCTTTAGAAGCAGACAGTAACTGCACAACGACATCCCAGAACCTAAATTTTAAACACAACCCAATTTATTTCCCTACAGCCTTCTTTGAATCATAACCCATATGCCCATATAACCCCCATGTTTTGAGTGTGTAAAATTAAATACCACAAAATTCACACTCCTCAGATTTCCTATCATCAGCTTACTGCGTAAGTTAAACCTAATAGATTCACTGTGTTGAAGTAGAATACTTGTAATTTTGTGTCAATTTCACTAAAAAATTAATGGAAAGCAATTATTTCCCTACATTTTTCTTTTAGAATTTTCTATCAAAATAATTCCAGAAAAATAATGTGTTTCTCTAAATCTGCTCCAGTACAATGGCTACAGATCTCTGGCATCCCAATGACAATCCTGTGCCTTCAGTTAATTCTTTGCTGAAACAAGACATACTTGGGTCTTATTTCATTTCTCTGGAGGGAGCTAATCATTCTTTAGCAGGAAAAGAGACCGACAATTTTAAAGTATTCTCATTATAAATCTCAGAAATCTTATTCCGAAGCATCTTAGGGTCATTTTAATTGCGGTCACTCATTCCCTAGCACAACAACCCCACAGCGTATGTGTTTTATTAGATCATTCCTTCAGGCTCTGACTGGAGCTCCCAAAAACTGCTTGCAGTCTGAAAAGTGACAGAAAAATGACATTGTAGGTTCCTATATGTCTTCTCCCAATGGATTCCAGATCCAATTTTCTCACTTCATGAGTGAAAAGATGTTTATTTTCTATTCTCCCACTTGCAAACACAGTCTGTGATCTGAAAACCAAGCGGGGTTCTTCTTGTCTCTTGCCTCATTACCAATAATAAAGGTTCTGCAAGTAGACTTTACCTTTCTAATGATGACAATAGATTCTAATTTGGTCTTCACTTTTTACTTTATTCCTGTAATCATATTGAGGTTTTCTCCTCTCAAAAGGATAAACTTAGTAAGGGACACTATCTGAATAAGAAGAGGTCACTTTTACAAAGTCATATGTCATAGTAAAACAGCATTTCACAGAGATTTCTTAATGTGTCAAGAAAAAAATCATATGTGCAGGATATCAAAGTTTGTTTCTGAATTTCATGGCTTGAAAGATCAATTTGAAATAGCATCAGAACTCTAACGCCAGCAGGGAGTCCCATTAGTATGTAAGATTCTAAGGAAAGAAAAATCTAGAAAAAAACACTTTTTTTTTTTGAGAACACAGGAGAGTGTAATGTTTGGCTTTAGACCCTTGACAGCATCATTTTTATTGAACCAGTCATCATTTTTTCCCCCTATTTGAATGAACTACTGTGGAGACCAAGTGTTTCCCTTAGGGCAGCGTGGGGCAGTCAAACAGGATCACTCTAATGGGATTACAAGTGACATTTCATTGGCCCTCATTCCAGGTAGATGTTTCTGCATCAGCAGGCTCTTCTTAATCCCTTTCTCATCTCTCAGAAAGCCAGGAAGATTTTTACAACAATTACCTTGACCATATATGAGCAGGCCAAACTATAGTCAGTTCACATTACTCTGTCATCTTGAAATTTCAGAGGGGTGAAATTTGGATTTGAAAGCAACAGAGGAGAGAATGTAAAAGTTAATATATCATATAATTATTAACAATAAAACATCAGCCAAATATAGTGATCATAAAATGGTCACGAACTAAAATCAAGAGGCGTAAAACAAATCCTTTAATCTTCTTGCTTCACATCACGCTGTTGTATTTTATGGTAGATTGCGCAAAATACTCTTTGTGCTCCTGCAGTTGCAGGGATTTTTTGTTTTTTAATGTGTATATTGCTGTTAACCTCACCATCTCTACAAAATCTCATAGTTCACTGCAAATTGTAATGTAATGCACTTCACCATTCAGATTAGATATGGGTGATTATAACACAATAATCATGTGTATGTGCTATACATCTATACGATCAAGCCATTCTTTTTTAAATATTAAATGGCCTCGTGGGGCAAAAAGTAGGTTAATCAAAATAATACTGTCAAGTAGAAAGTACAGACCTTTTTATAAAAGAAAATTAAGTAGAACAGGTAATTATAACTAGTGTACAACCTTTCAATGTAGTCAATAAGAAAGCCAATTTGCTTAAAATAATGAGGTATTCTGGCATGAACAATCTGTTCATGCTTTGTTCCCAAGAGCCTCCAGAGGGAATCAGAGCCCTAGCTGACATTTGATACTTTCTGTCAATTTATCAGCTCGGTGTCAGTCTGAGTTTGTAAGATGGTGGTAGGAGAATGCTTGGGGACTGATACGAAAACTGGGAAAGCACAGTTGGTTTTTAGTGCCTGAGTTTATCCTTATTAAAAATAAATAAACCCCTCACATTTCCATCCACACTCCCTCCAAAACAGACTTGGGATGTTTAGATATGCTATTAAACTAACAAGAAAAACTAAGGCAATAACAATAATAAATGCTAGCAATATTTGGGAGAGGTGAGGAGACCCTAAGGCTTCACTCACAGAAATCTGTTTGCAAACTAATAAGTATAGGAGAACATAGGTTACCTCCCATTTTCCTTTCACTCTGAGATTGTTCCTATGCTGTCAGGAAAGCTGTCAAGTGCCAGTCTTGCTAAGACAAAATTCTGGATGGGGTCAGTTTGGTAGCCATTTCAGAACAGTATTTTTGATATTTAGCAAATTATACCTATTTAAGCTCAGACCATGGAGGCTTGTGTTCCCATCTGCTGCCTTGCCTTCAAACATATTTACTTTAGGAAGCTTATATTGGAGAACAGAAACAAATAGAAAGTAATTGCAGAAGGCTTAGGGTCACAAAAAGTGATGGTTATGATGAGTCATTCCAGTTTTGATACACTGTTCATACTCAATGTGGAGAGATTTGGACACCCTCACAAATCAATGATGGATAACAGTATTATTAGGAAGGTGGTCTGGAAAAGAGATATCTGTACACATGCCACATAGAGGTCACAGCTAATTAACAGTCTATGGTTAATGGGACTACGTAATGATTTATAATAGTACTTACCGGTTCATTAAGAAGCTCTGTTGCCAGTTTGGTTGTGGAATCATCAATGTCTGAATGGTGACAGTCTTCAGATTACCATAACCGGTTGATCAACTGACAAATTGCAGTTCTCCAGGTTTATCAGAGTCTGCTGAAGGGCCCACCAGGATAATTGACATTACTGCTCAGGGAGACAGCTGGTCAAAGGAAAGGTGGTATCTCAAATCCTGCTCAAGTATGAGCAGGTGAGAATGGCCAATTATCCTGTGCTAAGGGAACTCGCAGTGGAGGTAGGACAAGTCATTGCCACCACCATCTTTCAGAAATAGCTCCTGGAGACATGCCTGTAAGATCACATTTCCTCAGAAATGGCAATGTTACAAGGAAAAGGAGGCTTCAGTATTCAGTGATGCTTTTCACTTTGACACAGAATATCTAAAAGCAGACAGATCTCACTGAGGACAAAAAGGAGCTGAAGAAAGAGAAGTGCAGAAAACCCTGAAAACTGAGAGAGGGTACAAGGACCATGTAGCTTTTTCAAAGGCTGTCTAGTTAACTGAGGAACAGACATGTCCATTAAAGAAAGTCTTGTGCATATTTGTAAACAGTTCAGGGAAAAGGGCTGAAACACCTTACCTACAGGGGCAAGCTGAGATGGTTGGAGTTGTTCAGTCTGGAGTGTAGAAGGCTGAAGGGGACACCTTACAGCAGCCTTCCAGTACTCAAAGGAGGCGTACACAAGAACTGGGAAGGAGCTCTTTATCAGGGAGTGTAGTAATAGAATGAGGGTTTATGATTTTAAACTAAAGGGAAATTATATTTAGACTGGATATGAGGAAGAAATTTTTTACAACGAGGGTAGTGAAACACTGGAACAGGTTACCGAGGAAGTAGTGGAGACTCCATCTGTGGAAACTTTCTAGGTCAGGTTGGATGGGGCTCTGAGCAACCTGATCTAGTGGAAGATGTCGCTGCTTCTGCAGGCGGTGTCAAATAGATGACCTGTAAATATCCCTTTTATCCCAAAGCTATCCCTATAATTCTAGGATTGAAAAGCCACTGATAGCAGGTACTCAGAAGCAAGCAAGAAAGGTTTTAGGCTTCTCGCGCACAGCCTCAAGCAGGCATCCCATATGTTGTCAGCTTGTACAAAGCCCAGTACAGGACCTAGGAAACTAGAAAATCTTTGCTTTCTCTTGTGCTCTTCCATAATTTTAACAAAAAGCTGCCCAGTTTCCTTCAGCTTTCGATGAGCTCCATGTAGTATGTTTGCCTATTCTAGCAGGGAAGAAGGTAAAAGATTTTGTTTTCTCAGGCCTCCTCACAGTCAAAGAGAGAGTGCTCAGTACACATCAACAATTCCTGGGAATTTGCACAGCAATGTAAAGCTTTGCTGTCTTGACCTTTTCTACATAGATGCAGAAATCCTCAATGAGACATCACTTAGTAAGATCAGAGTCTTCCCTAGCAACATTTTTTGTGTCTCCTGGGCATAAATGTGAACGCAACATATTCATTGAAATGGAAGTGTTCTGCAAAGTTGCAGCACCCAAATGACCTCAGAGAGTTTTAAAAACATCTGATCTCTAGTATTTGTAGCCTATTTTGGAGGTAAATATTTGTTCTTGAGGAAGGTTTTTAATGTCTCCCAGGCATCAGCCCTTGCAAGGCCACTAGCGCTGCCTTTGGATTGGCTAAAAATACGTATACTGCATGTTCTTTCTAAGAACGCTCATCAGCACCTTGCAGCTGGTCTAGCGAGTGGCAATAGCCATGGTAAAATCAGCTTGCTTCAAAAGAAGGGACTAAAAAGTTAAGGAATAGTTTAAGGATAAAAAGATATTATCTTCTGATGCAAAACAGGGACAAGAACTTCCTCACCATGAGGTTTTACTAAAAAAACTTGAATCTTTTTCGAAAGTGATACTTAGGTGGACTGTGTACTTCTTAACAAAGCAAAAAAAAATAATGCTCACTTTAAAATGTTACATTGCATCCTGTCAGCATCCTCATATTTTTTTCTGGAGTGACTAAACTCAAATGGGATTACCAACAACTTACATTTCTACAAATGCAAAATGTGGGAAAAAACCTCTTGATTTCGGTTTAATGTTCCTTTCAAAACTTTCCACATGAAATAACTAGTTAATATTAAAATGTAAAGTAACTTAGAATGGCAAACACAAATGCTGGAAACAGTGCACACTGCTTCCACTGGACTACAACAGTCCAGATACGTGCTTGTATCACGTCGTCCCATCAACAACAGATGTCTGACCATCTCCTCTGTAAACATACTATCAACCTCGGGCAAATTATATACTTAATTAATTCCAGGGAGAGGCTGAATTTCACAGGAATTAGATGATAGTGGGAAATATTTCCTATGTTCATTATCACAAGGGGATTATGAGAGAGAAGGTTAAACACAGATCCTGTGTCCTTAAAAATGCATAGCAAGCAATGGAATTATTTTCTATGTTCTCTTGTTCAGTTATTTTTAAGATTAAACCAATCTCTTGCCTTGAAAGCTCAAATAGAAAGACCTTCTTTTGGTTATGTGAAACTGAAATTACAGGGGAAACCTTCATACGTCATGTAGCTGCACAAAGCTGCTAGTAGTTTCAGGCTCCAGTAATTCACTTGATGGTGTATTTACAATCTTAACTGGGTTTCTGTGAGAATCTACAAGGCACCTGGAGAATTCTGGACAGTTTGCATCTAAATCTGCACATATTGTTTATTTGACTGCTGATATGGGGTTCTTTGATTTTGGAAATCTTTTCAACTATGCCTTAAATCGGCTTGGTTTTCAACAGACAGTGGGACTCCACTCATTGATGACTGAGACACTGACTGTACACAGACACACATAAAATATTGGTTTCAGCATTTCACCAATTAAGTGTAAACTCCTTTTGTAGAAAGATGGTCAATACATCCAAGAGTGTCACCTTGTTTTGGACAGATATATTTGATTAGAGAAGCCTTCCTCCAGTGACTCTCCTGAAGCTTAGATTCTCATAGCTCTGAAGGCCTGAGTCTGGACATACACTTTGCATCAGATGTTTGTGTTTATGACTCTCTGATTCAACATTTTTTTAGATAAAACATTTTCTTTTTTTAGGATAAAAAAGTATTCATTTTTTTTTCCTCTTGCAGAAGTTAGAAATTATGCTGTTCCTCCAGGGCTAGGGTTCTCTAGTTCTACAAAAATATCACAGTTCAGTCCATTCATCTTACCAGGGAATTCTTCATGTTGTCATATATTGATTATGGATATATGTTTTCAAGTCTTATCACACTCTTCTCCATCCTATGCTTGTGACAGTCAGTGAACTCTGCCTCTTCATGGCACAATGAACACAAGCATTCAACACTAAGAATCATTAACTGCATACACAACCCAATCCATGAATGCCTTTCGCTCTGCTAGGTCTCATTGCTCAGTTACAACATAGTCACTTATATTTTGCTGCTCATCCTCAGAGGTTTCTTATTACATGTGGCATTTGCTCCTAAGGCTGAGATGTTATTCCCAGGATTCAGGCAAGGGTTAACTTCAGTAGGAGTTGCATCCTCATTCTGTAAAAATGTCGTTCTGAAGCATGACCAAATGATCATCGCCTGTTAGAAATTTGTTTATTGAAGAAATGAAAGGCATCGTGAAATAAAAATGAAAACTTCCAAAGTTCCCAGTAAAACTAACACACCTGGCATGCTTTAAATCAATTTAATGTAAAGCTGAATAAGTCAAACTATCTTACTTTTATTTTTTTTTAAATAGAACACAGACTCACCTTTGCATTTCCTATACTGCCTGAATATTTAGTGTACTCAAAATGTTCAGTTTCTGGAACTGAAGATAACGTGAAAAAACATGAGCATGTTTTTTGTATGCTGTCTTGAAATATTTTTAACAGATTTCTCTGCCGTCATTGCTTCGAAGATACATTCACATTTACCATATTTCTTGTGGGACTTAACATTATGCTGCGTGGAGGAACTTTGACTTGTGTTGGACTGCTGTAAAAATCAATATCAAAGCACTGAATGTGCTGCAGTAGGGAATGCTTATTAATGTGCAGTTGAGGGAAGAAGTGAGAATGACCCATCTTAATGCTGTTGACAGCACATTTGTCTTGGTGTCTTATTGGTTTTAATTTGTCATCTGATAAATGTCCATTTATGTAATGGAGAGTTAAGTGCTCATTAGTTTACATTTAGCTGTGTGTCTAGAGTCAGGTCAGGCCACTAGAACTGATGTTACATGAAAGCTATTAATACTCACAAAAGGTTATTTCAATAAAAACATCTGAAAGGAAATATTATATTTGTAACTGTTCAAATAAATTCATCATTTGGCTGCTTGATTGACTCTAGTGTCAACATGGTAGTTTTTGGTAGATATGGAATTTTATAACCCTTAATGCCCAAGACCTTTTATATAAAATGTTTATCAAATCAATTTTTAGATATACAGCAATAAATCTCTAACCTTTAGTACTGGTAAGAAAAGTAAGTGTTATAGAACAAGTTTGTAATTATTGATTTACGTGATATCATACAATTTGTAGTGCCAAGCCAATTATTTTTTATCTCTCTCAGTTTATACTTCTGTTTTCTCAGTCTTACAGTGGAATTTTCAATGCTGCTTATAATGATGTTAAAATAAAAATCATTATTTCTAGGGCTTTCATCTGAGACCTGCCATATCTGATGAACAGCGAGGAAGGCATAAACAATGGCATAATCCAAATTCGTTCTGCAGAGCTGGGCAAGATTATCCCTCAGAAATTTGTGTAATAGCGAAGATTTTACCATCTTTCCCTAAATATATTAATGAAAACCTCTTAGCTGTTCTGGTCGTGTTTTGGTATGGAGTGAGAATGTGCATATGGTAAAGTTATTCACTGAACTGTAGCTTGGACTAAAGAGTAGTAACAGAGCCCAAAAAAAGGTGTTCATAAACTATCCCTTCCAATGCTCTGCCCTCACCTATTAAATCAACTGAATCTGTTAAGATCCAGTAAAATATCTTTACCAGACTCTCCTGTAAATTTTGGCTTCTTCCAGCTTGCAACAAGGTATTACTTTGCTGTACACAGGGACTCCAACTTCTGCAGCTGAAGTTGAAATACCTTTAGTCTTAAATCCTTTTAAATACAGGAAGACAGGCAAGAGCTTGTTGTATGATGCACGGCATTACTGACTTTAAAACTATACATCTTAAGCTTTAAAGGCAACCTTAGGCCAAGCTACACATTGGCCTTGAATCCATTCTGCTGCTGTGTTCATCATGTTGAAAAAGCCAAGATGCTTTTGTACAACTTTAAAAGGTAAAAAATGCACAAAGATGACAATGAACTCTGGGAAGAATTATTTTCCATATGTTTCTAAAAGTCTAAGCAAAGGGTTTCATCCAAATGACCACGTTAGTTAGTATCATAAGACTGAAGTCCTAACTTCACCTTTCCCATCGACTGAACATGGTTGACATCCTTCATAAACCAGGATCATTTCTCGGATGAGTCCTGTATTTTCTAGGGAAATAGAGTACTGGAGCAGCAGGAATTGAGAGCTGAGAAGCCTGGACTGTCAGACTCAGAGTGAGAGAGAATTCTTCCCTGAAAAGATTAATTTCTATCCAAAGATCAGAGGAACATGGGAACACCTGAATTCAGATACAAGATGGTTTTTGATGTGGTTTTTTTTGTGTTGTTAATCTCAATTCTTCCAAGCAATTCCTGGACACAATTGTTCTAAGACAGTCTGAGGTGCAGTCACTATGTTTTGGAAAGGTGTTAAGGTTTTGACTGTGTGGACATGACATGTGCAATGCTGTCTGGTTTCAGACCAGCTTGAATTACCAGTAGAGAAGTCATGAAAGAGTCCTTAGGGAGAGGGGAAATATAAGGAATCAATATTATTACCTTCCATTACTATGCAGAATTACTGTGATCTGGATTCCCAGGTTGAGATAAGAGATGATATTTTCTCTTTCATGAGGTATCTATTATGCTTTTCTTTCAGCTCTACATTCTTATGTACTCAATGGTGTTACTACATTTCATAATCTTGATTTTGCTTCTTAGAATTGTGCTCATCAGCTTTCAAGCACTTTTTAATGTATTTTTACAATTGTTATATATTTACATTTTACATTTTTTCAAACAGATTTTTAATAACTTTCTAAAATTGAAAATCGTGCAATTGAAAAGAGTTTTAATTTTGATTAGAGCATTAAGTGTATCAGTGTTTAGCCAGGTCCTGCAGCCTATTTATACCTGTTCAAAGGAATACTGTTACTACTGCTCTTGAAACAACAATGGAGAAAATAAAAGTTCACCAATTTTCACAAGTCCAAAGAACTGAGATTTGAAGACAAAACTTCCAGTGGTTTCTCAGCTCAAGACTCCTCATGTCACGCACACCATGAGATGAATCTCTCAGTACACAATATTCTTCAGACAAACAATCCATGCCCCCAGCCCCCAATCCTTATCAAATTTCAATCCTTCAATAATGCTCACAATTTCATGTGAAGTCAGGGCTTCCTCAGAGAAAGCAGAGGGATCAGGTGAGGTTATTTTGTTTGCTGAAATCAAAATATGAAGCCAAACCTTTCTACGAAATAAATCCCTTTCTACTTCTTCGTTATAGCCGAAGTATTTAGGATCAAGACTTTGTTATAAGTTTCACTCTGATAGGCATGCGATATCATAAATTTAGCACATGGGGAGGAGATGAGCTTTTTATAATTTTAAGCTTGTATTACTTCCAATGCAATACTGTTATATTTCTTTCTTAGTGTCTTCAGTCATTTGAAATATCCTCATCACGCTCAAAGACTATAAAAATTTCATCTGAGTAATCCTGACCTTCACATAATTACATGGAAAATAGTAAACAAAAAGTAAACTATAATATTTCAAAGCATCCTTATTTTTTTTTCATTCCTGGAAGTCCAGCAATCAATAAACATCATCTCTTCCATTAATTATGTGTTGACAAAAAAAAATTACCGCTGCATCTCATATTCTTCTGGCGAATATCAAAAACCAACCAAACACTTGTTACTCAACATACAACATTAAATAATGATTCTCTATAGCATAGTTTGCTGTATTATGTAACATTTGAACTGGGCTATTAGCTGGAAGAAACTACTCATTATCATTTTCCATAAACTGGGTGGTACCTCTTAAGATAAAACATTACATTTATAAGGACCAATTTATAACAAAGAAACTGTCTGTAACATGGAAAATTCTTTTAGGAAAAAAAGTGCTCTCAGGTTAAAATTCTCTGCATGGTTGCTAACAACAAAACCCAGATTACATATAAATTTCACAGGTTTTAATTAAGATATAGTCAATCAAATATAGCATTTGAGAGAAAGGGATATTCAATATCTGTGGAGAAGAAAGTGATAGTAAATTGTGAGGACTCTTACAGTAACAACGCATCAACCGCTACAGCATGGAAAATAGTCTTATGCAAAAGCAAGAGCTTTTAGCACAAAGGCAAGGCTAGACAAAGAAAGCAATTATGTTCTTATCTACTGACAACTGCAAAAGGAGAAGTGAAGTGTAATATCATGTATTAAAAGGCAAAGTACCAAACATGAGGCCACAGCCATAATTTTTATTTCAGATGTGTAATTACATGAAGTTGTAAGACAACACAAAAAAACCCTTTTTTTCAGCTGTGTGATTAGTTCTTGTTAAATCACTACCTTTCTTGGAATTCAATTCTGAATGGAAACAAAATTTAATCAACAGCTACGTTGCTTAGTTTTACTCTGTAAAGTTTTGATGGATTTGTTCAACTTTCCCCTTATCCATGCAGCAAATCAAAGAAGTACGGAGAGTAAATCAAGTAAGAAAGATTAAGTACGTCACTCTGAGTGGGATAAGTTACTTCATTTGGAATTAGAATTACGGTGATCTTTTGAGTATTTTGGCTAAATATTGTTGCATACTTAGTTATTATTCATTTAATGAAAGCTTGTTATAGATTTTAATATTCTTTTTTCTGTTCTCTTTGTTGAATAAGAAAGGTCCAACCATCATAAAATTGTCTGAGACCTGTTTGCCTTAAACTGGACTTCTATAATGCAAAATCAGTCTCTTATTTGCTACCTGTCAACAATTAATATTTTGGTAATCATAAGGGTTATTATTGGCTTGTATACATTCTAGTATACTTTGTATTAGTAAAAACAGATCAGGGTAAATACTTGAATCAAATTAGCATGGACGAAACTGAAAGACAGGATTTGGTAGGGAGCTGGCATAAGGTGGTGACTAAATACATAACGTCAGCAAGAAGTAAGAGGACAATTGCACCAGTTCAGAAAAAAAATGGGATTCTGGTTCCCATTTGTGGGTACAATTAGTGCTGGTAAGAAGGACAGTTTCTTAATGGCACAGGGTCATATTGTAAGTCACTGAAGAACATACTGACTACATACAATGCCACTGTACAAAAAAATACACCACCAAAGTCTTTAATTCCATAAAACTGAAAAGGAGTCTTTTATTTGAGTTACTGTTTTACACAAGAGGGCAGTGACAAGGATGGGACCCCATAGTACTAATCTTAGTACAAACACAGAACAAAGACACTGCTCGGGTCAGTAGTTTACAATCTAAATATAGCTCTTGATTTGTAGAGGGCAGAATAAAAATGGTCTGTTCAGCCTGGCCAGCACTGGTTTAGCATGTGCATCACATTCTTTTTTTCCATTCTGCTTTCCAAGACCAATCAGGAGGGATCAACTAGAAGCATAGTTCAGCCAGAATAGACTTACTATTTTCATTTTCTTCTACATAAATAATGCAATGTTATTATGGAAAGGAATAGAAAAAGATTATCCTCTTTTTAGTTCCAGTCCCTGGATGAAGGTTGAAAAATATATTATTGTAGCTCACAATGCTACACTTGCAGAGAGAATTTGAATATCAATAAGCAGAGAGATTTTTAAATGTATATTTACATATAATATCACTGTATGTTTACATTTAATATCATATTGGATTTAATTTTATTATGATCAAGAAAGCAATTGGGTGAAAAATAAACACTAGGGTATGTTATCTCATTGATATGCAGAATCAATATGATAATCAAGTTGCAGATATAAACTCATAAGAAAAAGCTTCTGACATTTCATCTAGGATCCCTAATTTCATATTTACAATGTGATGTGAAACTATATACTGCAGTCTTACTGTTTAATTAGGCAGATTACTGTTGTATCTTTTTTTTAATTACTTTTATTCTCCTTTCAAATGATGGAAGACTAATATTGACTTCTACCAAAAGCCATGAAGACTTTTTTCTTTTAAAAAAGGTTTAGTGAACAAATGTCTTGTGCATATATAAAACAAAAGATCACAGTAGTGATCACCCTAAAGGTATGCTATAGGCCTTGTGAGATGTTTGAATTTCTGAGAGTAGTTAACATTTATTTCCAACATCCTAAACAAGCATAAGCTTGTAAAAGAGATTGGACTGGATATATATTACATTCTTTGCAAAAATATAGTAAGTCATGACGATTAGTAAGTATGTGTTTCATGCTGTAATTTAGGGAAGTCATGATTTTCCTTATTTACACCATAATTTGATTTATTTATTTAATAAGTGCAATTATTCTTTTCCTTGCCTTTGCTCAAATAAGCCTCCAACACCTTCAATGGGTGACGTGTTACATATTTCAATACAAACCTAGCTGCTCCTCAGAAAAATAAATCCAAAAAACAATGCACTTCCCTGAATTTCAGCCAGCACTCACAGGGTGGATTTATTGCATGACCTCTCTAAGGGTCCTTGGACATCCAGAGCAAACAGCATCAGTGCCTGATGCAGGGGATGAACCAGAACTGAGGACCTACCGTGGTTTTGGGGCACGGCGCTGGCATACTGCCAGGCTAGAGAATAGTCTACTTTGACCGAAGAAGTTTTATATCCTGATAGGTCTGGGTGATGGAAGAACTATGAATCAAATGTTCTCTTCTAGGTAGACCTGCCTTTAGATGTTATTAACAAATAGTTCACTCTCCCTCTGGATCATCCCTCAGAGCAGTATCACACACAGGGCAGAGGTGTTATCCCTGCATGAGACGAAGCAAAGGTGACAATAACAAACTGTCCTTCAAGTGTGTCTGCAGTGATGTAAGAACGCCCGATGAAATGTGTTTCTCTGTATTAAATTAACTTATCTTTTCGCAAATTGTTCTATAAAAAGTTACGAGAGTGAAATGTCTCTAAAACTGATACATCGTAAAAACTTCTACAACGTTCCAGGAATTGCCACCAGTAAATTTTTGAGTTAGAATTGGCTGGGTCTCTATTCCAGAATAAAAAAAACGAGTGGTGTGCCAAGAATGTTGACAAGGAGCAATATGAATCCAGTCTTATCTCAGTGTTATTGCTCTTGCCAGTCACTACCTTACTATTAAGATAAAACAAGTTGCCCTGGTGTGCAAGCTACTGATTGAAGGCTGGATAATGATTTCTGGATTTCTTACTGCAGATATAATAGTGGAGCGGGTTTGGAAAAAGATGGATTTGCAAATTGCAAATTTATGTTTTAGTATGTGCACATAAAAAGCAATTTAATGAATTTGAATTTGTTCAGATATGTACTTCTCCCTGTCTTTCATTGGCATAAACAAATGGTATCTGCTCTTCATAAATAGGTGTACATAAACATGTCATCTCTGCTTGTTGGTATGGCGTTTTAGGTATGTAGAGTCATTTAAACATAAAAAAAGACATTACTTCTATTCTGAAATGTTCTATTACAGTGATATATACCTCAGTATCTGGGAAACTGATGTAGCTTGTATATTGTGTACCTATAAGCACTGTATGCCTATATGCAAAAATTATTTGTGAACAGTACAATCCTTGTAAAGTGTTTCATGCTTTTAAGTGGCTTTTGGATCAGTCCCAGAATATATTTCTTGTCTAGCTGCAGCAGAGCTTAATATTTTTTTTCTTGTTGGTTGTCTGATAAGTTATGGTTACAAGCCAGAGCTGTGCTGAGGGAAAAGAGGTTATAAGATTCCAGAAATTTATGTGTTCCAAGCTAGAATCAAACTAATACTGTAAAGATTTTCAAAGAGGTAGGGACAGGCATTGTAGGACAGTAATAGGGCATTCCAGTAGGATGCTAAAATCAAATTTTTCATATACTTAATTCAGATCAGGAATCTGAACCTCAATTTACACACCTCAGGTTCAGTCCCTAAGCACCAAGTTATTAACAGTTTTGAAGTGACATTTTTATTTACTTTTTTTGTAAGAGTTTCTTTCCCATCAGAACTGCTATGTGTTTCAAGAATCCTAGGGGTTTGTATTCAGGAAAACTTATTTTATTGAAAGATCCTTGACCAACTCTACAAGACAGCTTCCAGTTTCAAAGTTGAGTGTCTTCCCAGATACTCTGGCTTCACCTATGAGCTACCTGGTGGAACAAGGATGTGCTCAGTGTCCTAAGTCTTTACAAAGCAACTAACACAGCAGAGCATGGGCCGAGTTGGGCTTTCAGATGTTAACCCAATGTTTTAAAACTTACAGAGTTTGTTACTGTAGGATTACCTTTGTATTCAATGGACAGCAATAAGCAACCCAACAAAATAACTAATTTAAACTCTTGTATTAGGTTAGGATCAATCTAATTCTATAGATGACTGTTTGAGAAGAAGGGACCATAGAAAAAGTCAACTTTAAAGCTATCCTACAATTTCTGAAGGATTCTTAACCCATCATAGCTGTTTCTCCTGATTTTTCTCATTGTTTAATTTGAGGTTATTTTTTAAATTTTACCAACAATACAATTAGGACACATTCACTTGGAGAAAACAAATCTACATACAAACATCTTCAATATTAACTCTATATTGAGTTAAAGACAACAAATGTGCACAATTTATAATTTCATTAGATATTTGCATCACGTTTTTTCTGTATAACTGATAAAGAAAAAGAAACACAGATGTTTTTCCTCCTACCATACTATTTCAGGTAGAAGATGTTGCTCTTATTTTATGGTAAATAGACCTGTTACTGTGATTTCTTCCTTAATTTTGCTATTTTCATGAGATCAAAGCCCTGAATTCCATAAAATTTGAGGGATTTGATTTTTTTTAGTGTTAGTTCATAGCAGTGAAATCAACAATAATATACATGTTAGTCTTGTGTTATGTAGCTGGTAGGGTTGTCTTTCAGATTTTGTCCAACCTGTCTACAGTGTGCTTTAATGTCAGTGTCCACTTCTTTAAACATAGAACAGAGATAGGAAGAAGCTAAATTGCATGGTATGAAATCAGAAATAGCTAATGGATTGCTGCTAACCTTGATCATTATGACAGCTCTTGGATTTATTTTATTAATTGATTGCATTAAAGGATTGTCCAATCTAAGCCTTTTTCAGTTTTTAATTAGTCTTTCATGGATTTCAGGCAAAACAATATTTTAATCTGCAATGCCACAAATGATTCATTTTGGTGTGAAATTCAGAAAAGGAAATTAAGACACTGTCTACCTGCCTTGTGTAGGTCTGAGTGCTTCATGAAGTCTTATGTAGGCTCTGATTTTGTTACATGTATCATATAAGCCGGCATCCTCTACAGACCTGAAAATCCCTTGTAGACTACAAGCAAGCAGTATTATCTCCGTTTTTTACTCTTGAAAATTTAGGCATAGAGGCTAATCTGAAGTTGTGCTTAGCATAAAAGCTTTTCATCCAGGGTTTTACATTAGCTGCTTTTTTCTACTGCGTTGATATTTCTGAAGAATAACATATACATTGCACGCACAACACTTGCAAGAACAATTTTTTTCCTTCAGTGTCTACTTAGAAGCTTAGGCATAAGAAAGAAAAGTGACTTTCCCAAAGCTGGACAGCTGTTGCGTGGCAGAATACACCTCCACCATGTTATAAATCTCCTTCTCATCTAGTGTGGAATCCTGGATTTATTCTTACTTTCCTGTTAACCAAAGAGCTTCCTATCTACTTGTTAAGTGCTGACAGTTGTCTTCAGCTCAGAAGATCACTCTTGTTGTGAGGAGCTTATTGTCTAAGTAGACAGTGTGAAATCAAATGCCTAAATCCCTGTTCCACATAAATTGGGACTAAAGCTTCAAAAACCTAAATCCCTCTCAACGATCCAGTCTGCCTTATTTCGGGAGGAGGGGGGGCCTACCAGTAAAGATACACATATTCAATGGGCATCTCCTTAGTCAGTTCCTAACTTCAATCACCAAATTATGCTTAGAAATGCTTGCTGTGTAGGGAAAGCATCTCTTTCTGTAGATTCTGGTTTAGTCAATCATGCACACTGTGCTGATGTGCCCAGTGAAGCCCCAAGGCTGGAAATGGATGAGAGCACAATAGCATGACTGTTGCACAGCTTTGCATAACATTAGGATATGAAGCACTTTGGATGAGGATGCTTTCCATTCCTCCATTTACATTATTGTAAAAAGAAAATACAAGAACAAGAAGAAAACTCCTAAGGCAAGGTTGAAATCCCTCAGCTACCTTCTTTCAAGCTGTTTTCTTAAATAGCATAAACTCTGATTTCTGCCCCATGAGTTGCACTTAAGGGCAAATAGTCATTCAGCCTTAAAATATTCTCACTTAGAAAAATCTAAAACCTCAAAATTTTACATTCAAAGTTGGACCAGATTCTGTATTTTTAGAAGCAACAAGCTCTTCCCATTAACCGTATGCACCAGGTACAAACCAAGGTGGATTCGTTTTCTCATCTTCTCTGCTTCCTTTTCTCTCCAGACTTACATTCTCAAAAATTTAGTAAGAAAATGCTAATATTTGACATTGAAATCCTCCTAGTAAATATCTATCATGAGACTCTCAAGTCTCATGTTCCATCATTTGCTATTTTTTTTTTCCACTGACACTTGTTAGTTTAATGATTTGGAATTGCTGTTTTTCAAGATGAGTCTTGGGTAGAAGTTTTGAAGGTGAGAACATGGTTAAACATCCTCAGCCTGAGGGATTTCAGACCTAAGCTAGTGAACACCCTAATTATTCATTTTGGAGTATTCTAAGGAACAAAATATCAGAATGAGAAGTGATGAGAAAGCAAGGTCTTTTAGTGAGAGCAAGGAAACATTAATAAGAAAAGACAACAGAGACACAAGCAGGTTAGAATTTGAAAGGGTAGAACCCAACTTTGAAGCCCAGAAATACTGTGAAAGGAGGAAGCTCCCTGTTATCCAATCCACATCTCACCAATGTTGTCTTACTTTTTTGATGCTGTAGTCAGAAGGAAAATAACATACCAATATTCACAGTGCTGCTAATTTTCTGCTCAGGCTGCAGCCTTCTCTCTACAAATGTGCCATATCTTAATTTGTAAACTACTGATTGTAAAACTATGCTAAATAACATGTTAATGCAAAATTTTATCTGTACTGATATTTATTAATCTGATATACACATGTGCCTATGCCAAGTTATAAAATATGTCACCTGCTTCATTGATTTACCGTATTAAGTACAGACTGTCACAACTGAAATTACTTCTGGGTGTGCAACAGTGTTTGGTCCGACATTTACATCATTCAGGATTATTCATTAAGAAACTGAGATAACATTAAAATTTCAATCCCCATATGTGGTAAGCAAATTCCATAGGACGATGTGTGGTGTAAATGAGGTAAAACCAGAGCAAATGCTGTAAATCTTCAGGAATTTAGCATGCAGTTAGCAGCATGCAGATTCATGAATGTGATTAACAGTCTCATGCAAGTAAGACAGCTCCTCTAGCTCTCGAGATTTTCACAAGGCAAAACCCAATTACACATAAACAGGTCTTGAATTTTCCCTCTGGATTTGTGTTTCTCTTGGTTACAGATTTTCATTGTTACTTTTTTTTCCAAATATAATATTTAATACATCTAAAGGTTGTCATTTTATTGAGGAATTCAGACAGAGTAATCCCTGGGTGGTTTTCTTTGATCATATGTTGTAGATTTTAAATTGAATGTATTGACAGCCTATTATTACATGCTTTGTCTTGTAAATTAATTTTCAGTTAGTTTTTAATGTATGTCAGATATGGATGGTAATCAGTCCTTAGGTTTGTGTTTTCATGTTGTGACCACTTCTTTCATGGAAGGACAAATCCTCATGTAAATGATGTAGGGTTACTTTCAAGTAAAACAAGTCATTTCATCTCAAGGGGCACAAATTAAGGTCACTTGGGACAATGCTCATGTGTCTTAATTTAGACATCTAAAAACTGCTTCTTTAAATCTGAACTGCACAGGTTCCCTACATAGTCTACGGAAAGAAATTTTTACTTTTTAGATACGTAAGGTAGGATTTGGTTGCTTAAAATAGACATCTGGGGTCTTTTGATATGCCCTGTGATATCCAAGACATGCACTTGGGTTGGTATATATGATTCAGAGCCCAGAACAGGCCCAAGATCTTGTAAACTACCAGCTAGAGACCAGGCAATGAGTACTAAATGTCGATTTGAGGCAGATGAATCCTATTCCTGATTTTGGGTGACATATATTTCCCTTCGTCAGGGAAAGTTTAGGCTTGATGTTAGGAAAAAGTTCTTCACTGAAAGGGTGATTGGCCATTGGAATGCGCTGCCCAGGGAGGTGGTGGAGTCGCCGACCCTGGAGATGTTTAAGGGGAGACTGGATGAGGCACTGAGTGCCATGGTTTAGATGATGGTTGGTGTTAGTGTTGATGTTAGTGTTGGGATATAGGTTGGACTTGATGATCTCAGAGGTCCTTTCCAACGTTATGATACTGTGATACTGTGATATTCCACCTCAAGTGACTTCAGCAAACGAGTGGGAAGTAAAGGATTACCTTTTCCCTTTGGAGTGCTGGTTTAAGGCCAGGGAACTCACATTCTGTAGGTTTGAGATTAAAATGTTGAAATTTAGGTGTCAACATATAACTGTGTATCTGTGGGCTGTGTAGCTGAAACATGGTGACCACCACCATGTTGCCCATACGTATTTATCTTCTGCAACCACTGCTTCTCAAATATGTCTTAGGCATTCACATTTATTGGTAGCTATGGTACAGGATTTATGAGACCCATACCCATCCGGACTGGTAGCCAAAGAGCAGATGAGACACCAGTGGCAACTCCAGTAACCTCAATGTCAACGTGTGAGAAGATGGGTCAAGCCCCTCTTGATGCAGTCATTGGAGTCTAAACAAACATATGGTAAATCCCAGAAGAAACACTTGCATGTTGTAACACTTTAGATAACTGACTTTGGTAATTTGATCTCCAACTGTCATGAAGGATCTGGTAACTAGTGCATGTGTGTGTAATTGCCTCAATCTGAAACTGGATAAATCCAATATCAAAAGCTGATTGAACTTTGCTTTGCATGACACAAACTACTTTTCATCTAATCATCTTCAGAAGAAGGTCCACATTTCTAAAGGTATTTTCCTCTTGTTCATTATCAGTGTTAGAAGGGGGATAAGAAAATCCAGTGATTCCTCTTTCAGTTGGATTTGACTGTAACAGTTCTGCTGAAAGCTGTGGGGCTAATCTGACTATCTTTGAAAAGTTTGATAAATGAGGCGATATATTGTCCCCTAAAACAGTATTTTGTCTGCAAAGTGCCTCAGAAAAATCACTTATCTCGATAGCACCAAAGAAACCAGTTCAATCCTGGCAGAAGCTTTAAAGGAATTCTCTGTTTAGCTGCTCAAATGAACAGATTTAAAAGTAACTTAAATCACAGTCTCTGTTTGCACAAGTACTTATGCTAGTCTGGAGGGGCCTTTAATCTAGCAGACAGAGGCAGGAAAAGGTCTAATAATTGCATGCTGAAATAAAAAAAGTTCAAACTAGAATTAAAAGGAAACTCATTTATTTTTTAACTGTATAATGAGCTAACTTACTTGGGCAAATTTCTAAGTGTCATTGTAGTCTTTAAATCAAGATCAGAGATGCTTATAAAACATACATCTTAGTTTAACAACATATAGCTGGGCTTGAGGCAGAAATCCCTGGATGAAGTATGCCCTGTGTTATGCAGGAACTCAGATTAAATAGAGGTCGAACTAGTTAATCATAATAGTCCTCTACGGCTTTAAAATTCATGAGTCTATTAATTTCAAGCAATAGGCAAGATATGTTCATGTAAAACTTAAGTTCCTTAGGGACTTTAGCCCCACCTTCTCCTGGTATGCTAGTTTCTGCCCTTATCTTGAGTCTGCTGTTACTTTGTGAGAGACTGTAGTACTTCAACAAACAAAAATCAGAATTTAACCTATCTCTCACTTAAATGTAAGGGTTTACATTTAGCTGAAATACTATCTAAGTGGCAAAGGAGACCCTTCGACATTTGCTTTCCCTAATGTCTCCTGGCCCGAATCTAAGTTGCCATTTGTCATAAGACATCGTCTGTTTTGGTCTAGCTAATACCAGAGCAACATCAGAGAAAGGAACTCTTTTTCAGATCATCAATAAGGTCATGTTTCCGGAGATTTAGGTGACAACATACTCTTTATTTGTACTATTCTGGACATATATAGTGTCCCCTCACCTTACAAATAACTATTGTATTTATAGAAAATAAAGGAATATCAAAGTTCCAGCTAACCACAGAAGACAGACATTAAATGAGAATGTCCTTCAAAATGCAAGTTGCAAGGCATCTTCTTAGCAGTCCCTTCTTTACTAGTTGTTTTTCTTTCCAAAGGAGTGAATTAGCTTTTCAACAGGATCATTCTAGTCCCAGTGATGTAATACAAACATGGAGAGTCATATTGAAAACCATCTGGAAAACAACAAGCTTTGTTAGTCCATGGATTTTAAAGTACATCAGCAAGCAGCTTCAACGCTGGCTCATGACAGGAGAACAATGGTTTGTGATGTATGCAATGAAGAAGAATCACATGAAAAGAAAACTAAACCTGGGTAGTAGCCTATACGTCTATTTTCATGTGAACTTTACCCTGGGAAAGACATTTATGCAAAAAACATAGGCACTGCCATTACCAATATAAAAACCTCTTACCAATGTATCAGCTGGGACAAGTTGTGCTCAGAAACACCAAAATCATGAAATGTTGCTGCTATCAGGCACCCTACTGTCTGGTCCATTTCTGTATACGTAGTATTTTGTGGCAGTATCAGTATACTGTATTTCAGAGTGTGGAAGCACTATGAAATCACTATGCATTATAGTCGTGATTTTGGATACAGTATTGCTGAATTTCATGACTCTCATACTGCAGAATACTCAAGAATGATGCTTTTCTGCAATGGAAAAGCAAAAAGAGGTCTTTTTCACTGCGAGCCTTTGATCTGAAAAACAGTGTGAGAGAGCATTTGTCACTGTAACAACCTCTTGGTGAGAATTCAGATGCAAAGACAGCCCTTCATTTCTGCTTAATGTCAGTGGTCATCCAAAACATGTAAGAACGTGGCACTTCACTTTTCACTGTGAACAGGACTACACTGAGAAGACAGCAATTATAATAACCTCTTTTTTAATATTTGATTTCTTACAAACCACAAAGCCTCCAAATATAAAACCCTTAACCTCAATGTCTTTATTTTTTTCTTCAATTTCTGACAGAAATGTTTATTTTTGTGTCTCACTAGACGTGATCCACAGATTTCCTCCTAAGCTCAGGTCAACCATTAACAAGCTTATATAAGTAGAAATAGACAGTGTGTAGGACTTGTGGGGCCAGTAATAAGTCAAACCTTACTTTGCACATCGCAACTTGCTTATGTTAAGTAACTCTTTAGTTCTGTTTGACTGGGAGAGAATTTTTATTGGTTTTATTCATCACAGCCACTACACAATCACCGCTTTGCCACTTTGCTAATTTCCCCAAACCAATTCTGGTCACATAGGTGTCTGCATGCTGAATGTTTATGCAGAGTTGAATTTGTTCATGCACAGCAGGTTTAAAATGAGATGAGACAGATTTATCTGCTTCAGACTCACCTTCGAACTCTTTATGTTCTGTTGTTCTCTGGATTTTTTGTATTATATTACTTTTTGTATTCTAAGAGCCCATTGTTATTAAACTGCAAGCAGAGCACAGAGAAGTGACACTTAGCATACAGTATTTTCCATTACTTCCTTTGGGTTCAATGAAATAGATTTGCTGTGGAAGAACAGACAGGTACATTTAACTATTTTATTTGCGATAATGCCCATTCATAACTTAGTACCTTATGGTAAGGAATTCAGAGAAGAGCTGCTAAGTTAATGCTCAATTTCCTTTAAGGCTCAATGGGAATTAGACTCCAAAAATTTCTAGGCAGAGATTAAAATTTCAATTCTAACCAACAGATTCGTAACCTCAGATCTAGCAAAGTGTTCAAGTCAGGATTCATACAGGTCTTTGGAGTCATAAATTCCATGGAAAACAGTGGGAATGAGTCATGCATTCAGGCTATATGAAAGTATACCTTTCAGCTTGATGGGGTTTCATTCACCCTCACAGACTTTATTTTTGTCCTTATAGTTGAGTAAATGGTTACATTCTTTGCCCTAGAGCAATACAGGGGGTTTGTCCATTGTTTGAAATTACTTTGGAATTGTTCCCTGCCAGTCATCACTGTCCTTAATTCAAATATGGGTTGAAAAATATTTATAAAGAACTCCATCCATCATCGGAAAAACAGTGTCTAAAGGCAAGTCCACATGGTTTGCTGTGATACAGACCTAATAACTGGCTTTTCAACCTGCAATAAATATTCTTTTCTCTGTCCTCTTCTGATTGCTCCATAATTAACACTAGGGAGAGACAGATTTAACTATCTGACAGATATTTATTTAAAATACCTCCTGCTGCATATATTAACATTTCTGTATCTACTTTTTTTAAAGCAGCTTTGAGTTCTGCAATAAGATCAGATCCAGGGTTTGACTATGTAATAGTCTTGTGCGGCAGCGGTATAGATCAATTCAGAAAAAGAGATGAATCAGTCATCTGCAAAATAACTGTGTGTGTTTACACTTAGAAATGCTTTTAGCATAAAAACACAATAGAAACATATGACTCACATCAATATCACTTAAGCTAGATAAATTGTGAAAGGAAATTCAGTGGAAATGAGGATTTAAGGCTCTCCACATACATGTACTGATAGCATATATGCATGCATTAACTAATTCTCCTGAACCTCTTCCAAAAGTTAGAACTGCAAATAACTGTCTATTCAGCCCCCTGGTTAGTGAACACAGATAAGCTGCTCAAAAAAAAGGCATAAGTGCCCATCTGTGAGGTCAGTTTTATCACTAGCTCTGGCTTTCTAATGCACCTGTCCACCAAAAGCCCACAAACCAGCTGACAGAATAGGATTTGCAATTTCCCTCCCTCTCTACCCTTTCCCTTCCCTGATTGACACTGCTCTTCACAACTGTAGTGTTCAGGGTACCTGGCAAAGGTATTGGATGCAAATAAAGCAGGAACTTCATCACAGAGGTATTGGAAGCCAGCTAGGGGACACCACCACAACACTACTAATGTCAAAACTTTTTCACTAATATTCCCCAGGCAGCCCTGGTCACTTCAAGCTGTGGCTGACCAAGCAATCTGGGGTGCAGAAACTCTGCAACCACTGAGGTCAACAACCATTGCATGCTCAGAACTCATGAAATAAAGGAAATATGTAAATATTTGCACTCTTAGTGCCAGCTAAAGGCCAAAGACAATATAAACCCAGCTCACGTGTGACTTTTCAAGTCATTACGGGGACTCACGTTCCTCAAAAACCGAAGCAAGTGAATGTTATCAGTACAATGTCCCTAACCTTTATTTCATGTCTACCACACGGTAAATCTGTTAGTGTGGTTGTAGTAGCCAAAATCACTTTGGAACAAAGCAGGTTACTGATCTGTCAGGATGCACAAAACCCAGTCCTGATGATCCCGGTCATTTTGTTACTGTTTGCAGGGCAGCTCACTGTAAACTTAGCAATGGGGTTTAACTCCCCTTCACACAAAAATCTCCCTGAGCAAATGAGCCAGAGAGATGTCATGGGTTAAATAATTCTTTTGCCAAAAAAGTGTTTGTTTATATTCTTTTTGCACATGTATATGAAGATGCAACTAGAACAAAATTTATTATGAACATGTTCTAATATTATTGACATCACAACAATATCTGAGCACTTTCATATCAACCCTTAAGGTCTATGGTTAAGATCTGCATTTTATAGCTCAATTTCTCCTAAGGAGGAATTGAGTGTGAAATATGGTGTATTGTTTTGAGAGGGTTTGATTTTGTTTGGGTTTTGTTTTCAACATATATGCTGAGGTCTGACAAGATGAACACTGTTTTCAAAAAAAGCGAAGTTGCAGATGGAGGAAATTATTTGTTTATGGTATTCTCTATCAAAGAAGTGTCACAGATAGAAGGGTTCTACTAAAATATTAGAGTTTGCAACCAGTTTTCAACCAGTTTTCTGATTTAGCTGGGTAATAAGTATATACTCAGGCTGTAAGACAGCTTGTTGTTGTCTACATATATCATATTCAAAAGTACAGAGAAATTCCAACAAAGCCACTTGTAATTTGCACTCACTAAATTGGATTCAGATCCACTTTTTTTTTTTTGCAACAGTAGCCTAGAAATAACAAAGGTTTTGGGAAGAATGCCTGGTTTTGGTTGAATGTTTCTTCTCGCTGGCTATCTGCCACCACAAACACAGAGGGGATATAATAACAGTCATTTGGAGTTCTGTAAACCTTGTCATCTGAGGACCTCAGAATGCTTTCCAAGTGTTAATTAAATCTTCAAAACAACCATGTACCCATGCATGGCAGATTTCAGGTTGTTAGGCTCTCCCTGTGACCACAGTGGCTCACTAACTCTGTTGTTCTTGGGAGACTTCAGATCCTTTCACACCAGAGACATGAGTTGTATTTTAGCCATTGCACTGCCCCCTCAAACACTGGTACAGTGGTTTCCACCTAACTCTTTCTAAACAAAACCTGGAGAATTCATAAGAGACACTGAACCACAGAAGAAATACAGTGGACCTTTAGAACATGTTAACCTGTTGTGGGGGATAATGTTTTATTAGCAGCTTCAGAGACAGTAGCTTAAAAAAAAAACCACTCAGGTCCATACAGGAAGAAATCATTCCTTAGTTCTGAAAAAGCACACAATATCTCCCCATGTTGCTGACTCCAAGCAATAAAAAATTATGAATTCACTCCAAGAAGTTGTTTTAATAGCCTTTTTGTCTGCAAGTTTTTGCTCCCTGTCCAGTTCTTGAGATATTAAAGTTTTAAAGTTCTTTGGAGTAGGAAAATAATTCTCCACAATTATAATAAAATGGAAACAGACATTCTTTTCAAGTCACGTCAGTCATTAAGCTAGAAAAAAAAGAAAAACTAAACAAATATTGACAGACCTGATATAAAACCATGCAAGTTAGCAGTGTTATTTTTTACTTAATTAACATGGCATTATTTTCTTTAACAGTCAGTTCAGAATAGACAATCTCAGACTCAGTGTACGAAGAGCTCTTTCTCTCTTACTGCACTCTTAAAAGGCATCTTGCAATATGTCTCTGAATATATCTGTAGTGATGATCTTAAACAAAATCTAAGTGCTGTTTTCATCTTTTTTCCCTCCTAGGCATATTTTTTTAATCTACTGAGTGTGTTCAAATAAATCCTGCACAAAACTTTAGAGAAAGACAAGAGTGAGGTTGTGGTACAGCAACACAGGGAGCTTTGCCTTGTAACCTCCTGTCAATGCAGTTCGCATTCTTAGTTCTGATCATCCTGGGTTCAAATCCCAGCTAAATCACCCATGGGGACAAGTATCATAATGCAGTAAACAGTAAATATTCTCTAGACAGCCTTCTAGAAGTGTTTCCTTGCCTTAAAATATCAATGTACATTGCTTTTTGTCAACAGCTGCGCTCTGGAAGGTCATTACCTCCTGCCTACCTTGTGATCAGAGAGGAAACTGCACAATGCTCTTAGTGACTGCTGGATAGTGCAGATACATAAGAGGAAGCTTTACAATGGGTCGTTTGGATGACATAACAGCCCCACTGCTGTTGCCTGGAGCTCATTTGCCATGCCAAGAGACCTCTTCAGCCCATATTGCATATGTAAAGATATTTCTTCTGTGTTCAGCAGAAGTCTGTGCAAGCTACAGATGTTCTGAAATGGTTAGCTAGTCCTCTTTATAACTGAAGACATACCAAATAGTAAACTAGATTTCCAGAAATTGCTTCTTCTGACATTGTTATGATGAATATGCTTCAACAGTGTTACATACAGCACCTTTCTTGGTTTATAATTAGTCATAAACCTCTAAAAAATATATTGTCTAGAATATTACTTTCTTTGTATTGTGCCTCAGTGATTGGCATGAAAGTTATGAAAGTCTCACTGGGTAATAAAATATAATACCTAAATTGATCTTGATTTGTTTTTAATGGCTAATACAATTTTCAATTCACTACATGCTTTGTTTTTAATTACGGCAAGAAGGAGACCTTCCAAACTGTCTTAGATAAAGGTGAAAAAAATTGCAATTTTTTTTGCCAGGAAAATCTTATTTTGAAATGAGATAAAAACAGTGTTCCTGTTTCATACATCTGTTACACCATAACTAACACAATATTTGAGAGCCTTCCAGCCCCATATGCAGTAACATTACTAAGTTTTCTGGGTTTTTTGTGTTCAGCCTTCCCTTCAAATTAAAAGTATATGCAGCAGAATGCTTTTCAGCATGCATGTACAGAAAATACAATTTGTGTGGCATATTTTTAGAGGAGGCAAGTTCAAAGAAACATACACTGCACATGAAATGGTTCTTGATCCCGTGGGATTGTTATTCGGATACCAGGCAGTAACTGAAGCTCTATGTACTTCATGTAGACACCAGCTCTAGTTTTCAGACTTACTACATCATTGGTAATCACAATTTTTCTTTTAACATATTCTTTATTGCTCACTGCCCTCTAAATAATGTTCTTCAGACAAACTAAAGAGTTCTTAATTTCTCCTCCCAAAGCAGCCGCAGGTATGCTTTTCATAATCCTTTCCATATCCAGCTTATGAGGGGCCAAATGGTAAATCCTGTTTTTCCTTGTCACTCTGTATTGCTCTGACCTCACACTTCCTATTTCAGTTTCTCCTCCTGAACACTCTTAAAGAGCTCCAAGACCAGCTGCTGAAGACATCACCTACAATATTTCACACATTGTGATTCTCTAGGAACTATTTAATGCAAACACACTTAACTGGGTACTTACAAATGTCAGTGTAAATTCACCAAGCAGAAATTTTGTCAAAACAATCTCGATGTCACCCACTGGAATGGAAAGGTTTGTGGACAAAGGGGAAGCAATTGAAAGCAGATTATTTGACTTTTTATTAGAGTTTTTGACATCACCTTATGTGAAATTGTCACAAGGAAAATTAAGAGAGGGAAGGTGTAAAACAACTTTATTAATTCATCAGCCATAGCTTGTTATAAACTTAAAGGGAGATATCAAATAGAGTTACAGGGAGTTCAGCTCTACTTTAGATTGTATTGAGAATCTCTATTAAAACCTCAACCAGAGAGTAAAGACAATGTTCACTAAAACTGCAGATGACACAAGTCCCAGAGGGACAGAAACCACTCTGAAGGACAATGTAATACCCATAAAGATCTCAGTCACAGTTCTTTGACCTATTTTAGATCTCCTGGCAAGATTCCGAAGGATAGTGATGGTAATGTCAAAATTTATTAGGGTTTATTTAACCTAAAAGGGATATGGTAAGTTTTAAAGATATGAAAGACTGTAAGAAGTAGAAGCTGATGCAGAAGACAGAACAAGTTACCACAGGCTTATATTATGACAAAAAGGAAAGATTCAAATTAGACATTAGAAGCAGTTTCTAACAATGAAGACAGTAAATCTCGTGAGTAAATTGAGAAGGAAGGGGCAGTAGAGTCCCCACCAGTTTAGACAAGTATCTACCAGAAACGGTTTAGGGTGAAGGAGATCCCAACTGAGAGAAAAAACATTTCCCATCCACTTTCACATTTCATTGACTTCAGTATTGTAGAATTTGAGTGCCTACAAAGCTACTACCATATTCGTTTTCACAGGAAGTCCATTAGGTAGGCAAACCTTCTCTTAACATATTACATGAGTATGCAGGCTAGAAACCCCAGATATTAAATAATAGATCTAGCAAGTACAGTCTGTAAACCAATACATAGGTCTCTTGGAAACTTTACAGTGCATTTCAACTTTGATCATAATTTAAAAGGTGACACTTTTCTATATCATGACTGCTCTCCTTTCAAAGCCTTGTTTCTCATGAAAAGTAGGATAAGGTGTCTTTGAAGCTAACAGCCATCAGGATATTACATTAATGCTATATTGACTTAGCACTTCATCCTTCCAAGGTGTATAAATTGAGTTCCATGCAGGAAGGTATGTGATGAGACCCTTCAAAAGAGATATCTGTGTGCTCATTATCCTCTCTATTACTCCATGTGTCCCCAGAAAGGCACTGTGGGACTCAGTAAGTAAAGCACAGAAATATGCAACTTGGGAGACCGGACTGATGTTCCTATCATGGCCTCAGACATGTAATTTCCCCTTCCCGTGCCTCAGTTTCTGCTTTTATAAATTGAAATATTGATACTTTGCAGACTACATTAATATCTGGAGTTGAAAAGCATTGCCTGAGAGACAGCTATTGCTTCTATCTTTATCAGTGTTTTAGTTTGGTAAAATATTTTCCCCCAATAACTGCCAAAAGCTTACAGCTTAAAACATGTGAGACAGTAGAGGTAGGAAAAAGAAATCATCTTCATTCTAAAGAAACAGAGATGCACAAAACAAGGACATTTCCTTTGGTCACAATGGAAATTTGTTCCTAAATCAGGGATCTAATTTGCAAGCCAGTGCCTTAAGCACAGACTTTTCCAGGTGTTCTCCCTGGATGTTAAAGACTTAGTGAGAGTTTCATGAAAAGAGTGGATTTGTGCCAATATCCATGGCTAAGGTTTTTCCCTTCCTCTCAAGTTATGCAGAAAATTGTTTGCTCATAGTTTGCTGGCCTGTCTGTCACCCCAGAGGTGACCAAATAGCAGTAAAGCTGCACAGATTGTAAATTATACAGACCCTTTCATCCTATGAAACAGCAATCAAAATCTTGCACAGTTTTTCCAGACATTTATTTTAACTGAATGTGCAGCAGAAGGAAACCCAGTGCTTACTGCAAGATGCCAGGGCTTTGGAAAATTCCCAGGGACAAAGCATTCATAAGAGAAGGATGAATCAAATTTTGAAACTGGATTAATGGATTGGGGCATAAACCCTCCAGACCCTGCACAGTAGCTTCCTTTTATTATCATTCTCTGCAGAGAAACAAAGGGGCAAATCTGATACAATGTACTAATTGAATATTTAACCACTCTTACCACAATATACACCAGGTGAAATTTTTTTCTTGGTTACTCTTTCTTCTTGTCATCTTTACCTCTACCTCCTTTGTTTCTCAATTTCCTTCCCTCAACATTTCATGCCCTGGTTCTACTCTCCTTTTGCAACCTAGAGGGTTTCGTTATTGCTGTCAAGTCCCATTCCATTCACTGAAATGATCAATGTCTAAATAATGTCATTGATAGTGATTTATCAATATAGCTCCTTCACTTCCACTGATTAAGCAGAGATTGTGATGCTCAGATTTCTGATTCACCATTTCAGGCTGTTGACCTACAACAGACTAAATATTTTATATTTGTTTTGTATGGAAGGCTTTTGTTTTCTTTGAATGCTTGGATCTTGGAGGCCACATAAACATAATATATCACTGGATCTGGGCTAGAAATTTCAGGTGGTATTACCCATGCTCACAAAACATTTTTTTTTTAGTATTCTTACTAAAAGAATTAAATTTTGAGTAGCATTTCCTATACACCTAATCCATCAAAGGTTTTCTATCCCAGTTTCCACTGTAGCCAAGTTCTAGGTACTTAGTGTAATCTGTTTCTGGTATCCAAGAACAAATGTCAAGAAACAGCACCAGTGCTGGGCTGCAGTACGTATTGCCCAGTCCTGGGCTCCTCAGTATGACATAGAATCACAGAATCATGGAGTTGTCTAGGTTCAAAAAGATCTTTAAGATTATTTCTTCCAACTGTAAAGCCTACACTAAACTATGTCCCTAAGTGTCACATCTATGTCTTTTAAATATCTCTAGGGATGGCAACTCAGACACTTCCCTGGACAACCTGTTCCAGTGCTTGACAAGCCTTTCAGTGAAGTAATATTTCCTAATATCTAGCCTAAACCTTCCCTGGCACAACTTAAGGCCCCTTCCTCTTGCCCTACCACTTGTTACGTGACAGAAGAGACCAACACCTGCCTCACTACAACTTCCTTTCAGGTAGTTGCAAAGAGTGATAAGGTCTCCCAAAGGCAGGGGATATACTGGAATGAATCCAATGACAGGCTGTGAAGATGATTAAGGGACTGCAACATCTTTTTTATGAGGAGAGTTGATAAAGGTGGGACTATTCAGCTTCGGGAAGAGAAAGCTCAAGGGAATCTTATCGTCATGTATAAATGCCTGCTAGTGAGAAATAAAGAAAAGGGAACCAGATTCTTCTCAGTGGTGCTCAGTGAAAGGACAAGACAAATAATGGGTATGAACTGAAATACATGAAATTCTGTTTAAACATAAGAAAAAAAATGTTTTTGTAAAAAAACAGAACAAGCTTCCCAAAGAGGTTTTTGTGTCTCCATCCTTGGAAATATTCAACACCCAGCTTGGCAACCAGCATGCTGTAGGTGACTCTGCTTCAAAGAGGATCTCTTGCAGAGGAATCAGCCACACTCCCTCACACTCCAAAATGTCCCTATAACACCTTGAATGGTGTAGCCAAGCCTGGGGGAAAGGTAAAAGCCATGTCAGAGTTTGAGATTTGCATTAACAGCATCGTGTAGAATAAAGGAAGCTGGAGAGCTGAAAAAGAAGGCCTATGTGCAATATTCTTTTCAGGATGAGTGGGACTAGTTTTCAGTTTAACTAGCTGGAATATGTATTTTCATTCTACGGTTAAATGCTATGTGGACATCCAATATAAAGAGAAATAATGTCCTTTAGGTACACTGAAAGAAACAAAGCATCAACCCACACTTTGGGTTTGCAAAGTTATAAAAAGAACAGGAAGGAATAAAGAGTGTTTAGGGTTGTTAACAACACAATGTTGCAATTTAGGCTTTCTTTACAAAATAGTGCCCAGTATCTACTATCTCATGATAAATAGAAGCTGTATTGCGTGACACTTGTGAACAATGGCTGAAATGGATATTAGAAAAATCTCATTTATCTTCTGCTTTATTTCTTGATAGAGGTCCTTGTCACCATGGCTATTATGTGACTAGCCCTAGAAAGGCCACCTCATTAGTTTTCTTTATCAAGATAGCAAGGTGTCCTTTAAAGGGACAGCGCTTAGATGCTAGATTCAAATACAAAACAGGCTGCACTGTGTAAATGTGTTTCTACCTCAGTTTTCACTGCTTATATGCACAGGTTATTTCCATAGCTGTCAACTAGATGAAATTAACACTCATCTGATGAGGAAGGTGTGCCTGGAACAGAAATATAAAAATGACTTTTTATGAGCAGATTGCTTGTATTTGGCTCCTGGAATTCTTTAATGCATGTCTCATTTCTTTAACAAACAAACATACAATGAAGGGGAAAAAAATGAAAGTAAATTTCTGTAAATTCTGTATATCTATTTTCCCCTTTGTCTCTTCTACTCACAAATACATCTTCCTCTTGTCTGACAAACACTTTGAATTTTTTCCTCTGTTGCCACCAAAGCAATCGTGCGACTGTCAACAAATCAGTAATGATTTAGAATATGTCAAAGGAAATGCAACATTTTTTTCTTTTTTCAAAAATCTTAATGACAGGTAGATAAAGTCGGACAACACCATCTCTATTGGTTTTCTCTGAGTTTTGATGGGTATTTTTCATAGAACAAAAGAGTTTGCTTCCCTTCTGCAGCAGGGAAGGCAGGGGAAGACTAGCTGCAAAATCAGACAGTGCCAAATAGTAGTATCAACCATGTTTTGCTTTCTGCATAATTAAGAATGTTCTGTATTTGGAGGATATAGAAGATCAATGATTGCAAAATAATATTGGTCTTTTCCTCTGTTCTGAATTATGATATAATAGTAATTAACTCTCAGAATACACTGCTAGCTTTAAGTAGGTGATTAGAAGTACCCTCTCATTTGATAACTCACTAAAGAAGAGCCTTAGAGGTAAGAGGACACTAAATGGATCTGAAAATACTATTAGATTACTGTATAAATCATAGTGACTTATTTCACTACATTTTAAATGAAGATAAAATATTAAAATAAAAAATTGCATTAATACAACAATAAGATTCAGAATTTTAAGACATAAAATTAGGAAATTAAAAAGCTAAGGCTGTTTTAGTAACTATGCATACCAATTGCATGTTTTCAATGAATAACCTGAGCAATAAGTTGTATCTGGATATATTGAAAATATCCTAAAATGATAGGCCATCTACATTTGTTAGAAATAGATTAGGTAATAAACAGAGTATGAAATTGCTGTTTGTCTTATATTTACACTTTTGAATACGAAAGAACAGAAGGGACAGTGTGGATTTTTCCTTCAGGTTGTTGCATGCCCTACTGCACTCTTTCTGGGAGTAGTTTCTTCATACAACATGTCCACTAAAGAAACAGAGCAGTCATGTTCCAGAAGCTCAATGTGAAAACACCGTCAATAAAGTTCAGAACATCTTGTGCTTCAAAGAATTTGCAAATTCAGTGTTGGAGTTAACAGATGCAGAAGGAGTTCAGAGAAAGAAGATAAAATAGATCACCATGATGCACGGATGGCTATTGACACAATGAGTCTGTCCTTCTTGGGTAAAAATACTTGGGTAGATGTCCTTCTTGGATAGATGCAAGACTCATTGATTGAATCACCAGTGCAGAGTTCTTTGTTGAATTACTTATGTTTGAAGTGAACTTGTGGTCCTGTAGTGCCGGTTTTGTTCCTCCCCTGCTGTCAGTGATTTTGGTTTTGGAATTTCACCAGTGCTTATGAAGTAAAGAATACTGATACAGGAATGGAAAATAAAGACAGTCTAGCACTTCCTTTTTCAGTGTATTCCTACCTTTGTAATCATGCAGGTGCTTTTTCTAGGAGCTACTTTTAATTTAGAGTCCTTGAAAGTCACATTCCTATTCCACTGGACCGCAATCATTCCGTTTTTGAATAATTTTTGTGCCAGAAGTTACTCCATCACATAACTAATACATATCGCATTGGTCACTACATTATGTAAATAATTAGTCATTAGTAATGGATACATATGAGCTGAAGAAATCAAAGAAGCACCTGAACTTACAGTGATTTTTTCTTCCTGATGCACTTCCTAGGAGCCAAAAGCCAAAACAGTAGAAAAAGATGAGAGCTTGTGCAAGCCTGTAAGAGCTTAGTCTAAACAAACAAAACAAAGTAGGGGAAAACGCTGAGGAAATACAATACAGATGCAGAAAGATGAGGGGAATAGCCTAATGAACACAGAGTGCAGCTAGATGATAACAAAACTAGGAACAGAATCAACTCCACAGGCTCCCTTTTCAGGACGTAACTCCTTTTCAGGACGTAACTTAGCAGGTTTGGTGGGTGGCCACCCTGGGAATGTATCCAATTTGTTAATCTTCCACAGGCCAGCCTAAAATGAAAATAAATAAATCAATAAATCTAGATTTAAAAGACAATTGTTTGAAAGAATAATATCTGGGAGGAGGGCATTCCCCCCAAAAGGGATATATTAAATGTTGTTATTACCCTCTATTGCATATGTTGATCATTCCCATGATGGTCTGGTCGACCACCACACAGAGCTAGAGCAGCCAGTAAAAATACCATAGGCACTCTTTACATAACAAAGTTTTGTCTATTTGCCTTTCAGAATATTAGATCGATCTGCTCTGAACTTTGGTCTTTTCACAATCATAAGTATTATTGTTTCCCATTCATAGCAACTGCAGAAATAGCAGGGGTACAGCTGATGGAAAGACCGTGACCTTAGTTATTACACCACCTGTGTACTGTTGAAAACCCTATAATTGAAACATTACCTGTTGACTCACCTTTTTCTTATGATGTATTGTAACTTCTCAAGGCTAGAGTTTTCAATCACGAATTTTCAGAGTTATATCAGTGAAATAGATTTTAAATCTATTCTACTTTGAGAGAAACTGGTCTTCCTCGAAAGACTCTCCTTCTTTGCCAGTTATTTTATTACATTAAAATGAATGTTGCAAACAATTTCTTTTTCTCTTTTAGCCCAGTTTATTCTTGAATAACATTTTATTGTAAGGTTTTCTATTAACCAGGAAAGACTGGGTCATTCAGAACTCTAGCATACAAATGCTGCACACCCTGTTCCCCCCCCCGAAAGGCCTCTATGCCTTTTTTATACCACATATAGATAGAAAAATATCCTCCTGCTACTACTGCATCTTGCAAATGTTATCATCCCCTCTGTTTCACTTGGCTTCTTCAGAACCTCTCTTGTAGGTGCCACCTTTAGCTCCCCTCTCCTACTGTTCCCAAAACCAGGGATCCAGGAAAGCATCTGTGTTCATCTCTCAGTGGACATATTACAATTGTAGAGACAGTCTGTGACTTTTGTCTTCCCAGAAGACATCGCCTTATGGGAAGCAGTCAGACCATCTGCAGATCATCCTCCAGGAAATTCACCTGATGATTTAACATGAATGGTGGATTTGCCTAATAAATCCTGTTAGTCACATGGGTGAAATTACTATAGGGAGTAAACATGTTTCTAGCTTGACTCTCATACTTGTCTAAATATATTTTTGAGGTTTGGACCTTGTTCTGTCAGATGTTGAAAGATGGTAGTAGCCAGAAGACACTTCTCTTGATGAACTCCATGAATGTTGCTCATTTACTACATCTTGCAGTAGTCTCGTACAAACAGCTGAGAGATGAAGGAGCACAGAGTATGGTTCATCTGTCTGTGACAGCTTTTCACTCCCATAGGGAAAATCAGCTCATTCTGCTGGCAGAAAGCTCAGTGAATAATGCATTTTAGTCCATAGACCCTACAACATAAGCCAAATAGGGAGGGACTTTTAAGGACAATTGTTTCTCTAGCTGTGGGAAATGTATTCTACTCTGATACATAAAATAATCCTAATGATATCCAAGCAATGCTTTGGAGATTCTGTTCACTCTGGTTATTTTTTTTCCATGTGTCTTTGCTTTGTGCTAACTAACTACAAGTTGAGAACCCTGCTAAGAAGCACGTCACCTCCTGTAGGAACAGTTGAGAATATGTTACAACAAGCTATAGAGGAAGCTACTTACAGATAAGAAAACACATCTGAAACTTTCTCAGATTTTGGAATGGTTGCTCACCAGAAAACTGGAGAGTTGAGTAAAAAAGAAAATTAAATGATTGATAATTATCTTCCAGGATGCACTGATATCTCTAGATTGATATTATTTCTATCCTGTCCACTCTTACACAGAATATCTTCATTGCACATAGTAACTTCTGGACATTTTGTGATTCAGTATTGTGGAAGCTTTCCAGAAACTTTCAAGAGGATATTAGTTAATATAAAATGACATTGAAAGACTTGAACCCAATTCTTGGCTCTGTCAATTGTTTGATAGGTAAATGGGCACAAGTTATACTTCCTCAAATAGAATTAGGTACTGTACCAATTCCATGGTGAGTTAGGTGACTGAATAAGAGCAAGACCCCTAGTCTAGATCTTCTTATGACAGATGGGGTTCTGTCAAGACTCTCAAACACTTAAATCTACTAAGATAGAAGTAAGGAATTATTATCAACAACAGTTTTGAGTGAAAATGCTTAATTCCCTAAATTAATTGAAAAAATACCTTGTTTTTGAGAAGGGAGATGTCACTCCTCACCTAAAATTCTTGGCATCATTTCCAACTTCTTTCCTCTCAACAGAAAAATGTTCCAGGACTGCTTTTTTATTTTGCATATTTTAAATAATTAATGCCTTCTGAAATAATGCATGAAAATTATGCTTGGCTTTGGTTACTAGAGAAGTTAACATAAGCTACTTAGATTACTATTATAAAAATGTTATTCAAATATTTTTACTAATGTAAGTCCATATAGAGAACTTGATCATGAATGGCTTTTGTTCTTCAAGTTCTCCTTGGCCTGCATAATCTTTTGGTTTAAATTCCTGAGGGAAAATAAAAGAGCATTAAAGAGATCATACTCTGTATACAAATAATTTTTCATTATTTGCATAATAAAGGAGTAGTATTCGCGTTATGCACTGCTTTCTTCTTTCATTTAAATATTTCTTCACATCCAAAATATATATAGCCTCGAATCACAAAGGTCTAAACTTGACAATGTATTAAAATACTTTCACAGCAATAATTTAAAATAGGCTGTAAAATTTGCTACATTTTCTTTCTACCAGAAAATTACAAAAGATTTACAAAGGGGCAAAAATACACCCTGCTTTTTTTTTTTTTTTGCTCGTCTGTGTACAATATCCTCGTTGTTTTCTGCTTTAAAAAAGAAGGGGAGGGAAATCCAAAACCAGAATAAGAACAAGTCTCAGAAGGTATCAGAGAAATTCACATTCTACTTAGGAGACAAAAAGGAATTTCAAATTTTGAAGAGTACTCTGATACCAAAGTAACAAAACTGGACTGAGGAAAGGGAAGAGACATTTAGCATGCTCATAGAGCCATAAAAATGCAAACATAACGCATCCTGCCACAGTGTGTCTCCTTATCTCCTCTAGAGTATAACCCACAGTCTGCTGTTGATGGATATGCTGCTGTTATTGGTGAAGTTAATCGTTTTGATATTACTAGTTAATCGGTAGAGATTCCCATTTTTAGATATCCCGGAATTCATTCTCATAGATGATTATTCTCAGGAGTACTATAATGGTTTGTAGTCATCAGCTGATGGTAATTGTGAAAGAAAAATATTTCAGCTGAAAGAGAGGTGGAGATTGAGTGGATTGAATAAGGTCACTGGAGCAATTTGGAGATTACTTTACCAGTCCAATTCCCATCTTGTTCCCCCAGACATATTCATCTGCATGGTGTATTCTTCCCTTGAAGACACAAGCCACAAACACTATTGTGCAACTTTTCCTTTATTGTGGGAGTGTGATAGTGTACTGCCACCCTCTGCTGGAATACACACGGACCAAGCAATTTCTCCATCTCCCCATGTCTATTTAGAAAGGACAGTATGGATTGTGTCAAATTTTCTTGTCAGATATAGGAAAAAATGAAGGAATATGGAAGTTTAATTTGACATTTCCCCAGTTAGAGAATCACTAAAAGCAGAAAGAGACACAAGTTCAGTTACTGTCCTTTCTTTATATGAAACAAGGTCTACTTGGTACTACTTAGGTTATAAGCCAAGATTTCCTGCTTTATTACAGTGAAAACAAAGTCTTTTGAGTTATAAAACCAAATAAAGGATGTGATGAGAAGGGCAAGGATAGTTTATTTAAATAAGATAAAGAGATCAACAACTTTGTTTATATATTTGTTCTGAAGAGGTACAGTCCCATGTCTTTAAATGCAAGTAATGAAATTGGGCACCTCCGTTTCTGCTTGTCCATTTTGGTGGTTTAAATGCAAGTAGATGGTGGTCAGTCCTCTCTGAGTACCAGACCTCTCCATAATATTTAAATCCAGAACCAAGGGGCTGTAAACCACAAATCCCTTCTGAAATCTTAGGTTTATTTTTCCGTCATCACTAATGCACGGGATGAGTTCAGTTTCTAAAAAACAAAATTAAGCTATTAAGATCAAATTCTGACCATATGGGAGTTACAAGAAGGTCTCAGTGCAGAAATATTCCATCATGTTAATTGATTACTGCAATATGTTGCACATGAAGAGAAGGAAGGAAAAAGAATGTCATGAAGATGTTACAGCAGGTCCCGTCTTCGAGTAATGCAGATCACCGAGAATTTATTGCACAAGAATTTACTGCTTTTATTCACATTTGGCTTTGATTTAAGGATCTCATCCAAATTCTTGAAACAAATTGTGGACAAAACCTTGACTGTACTTGAGCTAGGTACTTTACAAAATGAAATTAGCTATTAAGCTTATCTGGGATGATCAGATTTTGCACCAGCAAAAAAACCACTACAGTTGTTGCACAACACTGTCTTAAACAGTAGTCCAACATGCACTATGGTCATTTCACGATCATAGTCTACGTGTGACCACAAAAGATTTTTTTCACTGATAATATTTGATAACTTGGATTTATAGTAGGCCAGCAAAAATAGAAGGTGTCCACATTTATTTATAATTCTGTCTGCATTCATCATTATTTCTATTCACAAATGCTTTCATTTTCTGTGCTTTAAACTTAGTTACATGCAGTAAAAAATAAAATGAAGAGAACTATATGGTAAGCAAGAGAAGACTCATGACAGTTTGGGAGGTAAAGTGTAGCACAAGGGGAAAGTTAGGTTAACGTTAAAGCTCAGTATTTCATCACTTCCACTAATAATTCGGAATTTAAAATCAATTCAAATTACTAACACAAGAAAGGTTTCAATAAAATCATGGTGACTGGACTTATGAGCCATCTATACCACATACTGAAGCTTAACTGCATTACTGTGGTCTAAGTACTGAATTAAAGGGACTCAGGAGGGGGACAAGGGAGGAGAGACAAGCGATATAGCCTCTAAAACCTCTATAAATCTAACCTCCTCCTTCTTACCACCATCATTAGATTCCTACTCTGCCACCAAATAGTCTAAGGAAGGGCTTTAGCATTTGACAGATGAAGGCAGTTTAAAGATTTTATACTTGTGGATACATTGTAGGACTTACTGTGTGACTTAAAAGCATTTTTCTTGTAAATCAAATATTACCTTGGAAAATAACAATACGGGCAAATGAAACCAGTAAGGTGCCACTCAAGACTGCAGTCCTGCTTTAATCATGTTGCTCTTTGAGAATTTAAAGCTTTTAATCATGGCAAGCTGCCACGTTTTGGGTTCATATACATGGGAATTTACAGATATTATTTTGGCCACTGGAGATCTTGCTTACTAATGCAACAAGGACTCTACTAAAATCATGGAAATTTTTCCATTACTATTTTTTGAATGCACTACAATGACTGAAAAGATCAAACCCACCTGTATTCATACATGATAAAATTAATGAAAAATAAGTTTGATGTGTTGTGAATTTGCCTCTTTTGTTCTTCTGTTTCTGCTGTTTTCAGTATCCAGTCAAGGCCAACATGATCTTATGGTAGGATATAAGTCAACAATTAATTGCTCTAAACATTTTGTTCCTTCATTTAATAAGGCAATTCTTTATCTTTCAGATGAATTATCAAATAACCACCTGTGACATACCAGTCCAAAATACAAAACCTTTAGAAACTAGAATTGAGGCTTTTTTTCCTCCTAGGTTTAAGGACAAACCTAAAGTCTGCCAGCAAATATCAAAGGCAATTTCTATTTCCCCTTCTTGGCATGTAAGCACATTGAGAAGGTTTAGAAACCAACAGGGGCAGACAATGTATAGACTATACAATTGTATATAACTAACCAAACTAAATTAGAAAATAGTACCAACAAGTTGCTAGTGCAAATAAACAATAGAAAGACATGCTTATTTTTATGAGCATGTAAGTCTGATTTTAAGGAACAGACTGCATGAAAGTCTAAGCCTTTTGAATATTCCTTCAACAGTAATATTCCTGCTGTTGACAAATCTCTTAAACACCTTATGCAAGCATCACTTCATGCAGAACAGATTTTCAGAGGTGCCATCTGAGAACACACGCATTAGATTGAAATCCACCAGAATGCCAGGGATAAACTTATGCTGCTGAGTCACGGGAAGATCAGAACAGTTTTTAAAAAGTAGTCTTTCCAGAATATAGATTCATTTCTTCATAACACCATTTTCCAGACAGATTTATTTCTGAATATCAAATTTTGAGTTCATCTTAGTTTGTATTTCCAAACTTAAGACTGTCAGCCAGATATTTGAAAAGTCATTTATTCCTCAGACATTTAAACTAAGCTATTCATGGATATGCATGGCTCGTAAACCTACCTCCATATACCAATCCTAATGAGATTTTGCTCTTCAGCGTTCTAGTTATGGGAAAAACAATCTGGTTTTGTGACGCTAATTTATACATTTTGAATGTGAAATAGTCTTGCACGTTTCTGTCTCTCACTTTTTATCTCGGTGAGAATATGTTATGCACAGAGAAACACAGTTTTAAATCAGTAATAAAATCACTAATCTTACTTAATTTTCTGTATTTCATGTATCTTCGGTTGTGTGTAAACATAGAAAATTTACTGAAGTGCCAGTCTAGAAAATGGAGTTCTCAAAAAACACCTATGCAGTTGTTCACAGCAATTGTATCCGAAATATAAACCATTTATATAGAGCAGAGGATACATAAACCATTTCCAGTCCAAGCACAATGCTAAACAGCACAACAGATTTTATATTTCTCTCAAGGTGCTGAAATGGTTAACAAACCAAATTAATTTAGTTAAGTAAAGTACAAAGGACTGTATCACCATAATTCTAGTCATGTGACATTTAACAGGTATGAATTATTAGCACTATGAATTTGTTTGTGTGTAGCCTGAGAATTAACTTTCAAACTCCTTATGTGCTTGCTATGGATGTGCTTCCATGACTGCCAGTGCCTGAACAACTGCGCTCAGCTGACATACTTTTTTGTCAGCTGACCCGTGTTATCTGACCTTCTGTATGCTCCACTTATCCCATTGTAAAACAAGGCAAATAGTCTTAAATCTCTATCAGTATAGTTTAACACGTTTCAATTTACATTTGCAAGAGGTGACAAATTCACTTAGAGTCAAATGCAGCAGGAGTTTATCAAAGAACCTTTACTTACAGTGAGTAAGGACATGTGAGCACTGGAGTAGATGACTTCCAAAGGTTACTTCCACCCTACTTTTTCTCTGGGATATGAATTATGTAATTTAGTGATTAAATTGCATCAAAGATTTGCAAACAGTGAACTCTGATAGCCAAGAAAAGTAACCAGAACATCTTGGTTGAGGTAATCATCACTATGCTGATGTCATGATGCATCTTAAGTGAAGGAACTCATGTAACTTTTGTGCCGACATGAAACAGTTACATTGGAATATCTGTAGCTGAGGCTGGCCAACTCATTATGTCCCTGAACTGCATGTAGTTTTCAGTGCTGCCAAAGAATCTCTTAAATCTTCCCTGGAGCAAAAATAAATTGTTGAGGAAGGAGATGTGGGAATGGGAACATTACCAAACGCACTGGTGAGGTAGTGGCTATAGGGAAGTAGTTTGTAACCCCAAGCTTTATAGTTTATAGTTTCTGATTTGTTATGGGACAATATAAATAACATGATGTTTTTTCTTCAGAGAGTGGTGGCCTCACCAGTTCTGAGTAAAAACCTGACTCTGTCTGAACTATGAGGGCTGATCCAAACCCAGGAATTTTTGCATTACAGACAGACTGGGAAGCCCAAAACAGACAAACCGGGAAGTCAAATGACTCAGAGGACATAGTACTGGACTTTTAATGCTTCCTTATCTCATGCTCATTGAGAACCTCAAATACACACTGTCTACAAAGTCAAGCTACATTAAAATGGTTTTATTATAGATCTAAAAGATTCAAAACCTTCAGAATCACATGCAGAATGCTCACAGCATGAGTCATGAATAGAATTCATTCATTTAAAAAAAAAAGTCTCTATTCAGGAAAAAAAATCAATTTCTTGAACATAGTGGCCAGACAAATCGATTTGTAGTAGAGCTGCTGTTCAAGGAAACTTTGGAGCCCTGTATTGCCCAGGTTTAAAAAAAAAAAAATTAAAAAAATTAAATAATGTAAATTTACCCTAATGTGAGTCTGTGAAAGGCCTGGACTGCACCAAAGGCATCAATTCACAGTTGTTCTGTGGGATTTTTGTTTAGTTTGGTTTAATCTCCATTATATTGGTATTGACGAACCCATTTGGCAGCCTGGTTCTGTATAGGCAGACATTGAAAAGGATAGGCCTCAGATTGAGTGACAGGACCCAGTAGACAGAGAGGAGGCAAACAACGAAGGTCAGACATGGATATACATCAAGTGAACAGCCAGGAGGAGAGAGAAAAGGACTTTTTTTTAGCTCATGGCTTGCTTAATTAATAAAAGAGGATAAAACTTGAAGGCACAACATCACAAATAGCTCACCATCTCTCTTCACAGGAACTTACGTGAGGTGAATGGAAATTGTCTTCATTCCTAGCACACATTTATATTTTACCTAAACACTTTCTGTGATTGGTGGCTTTATTGTACATAAGTACTCTCCAGACCAAACCTGAATGGGACTTGAGCAATATGAGTAGAAGACAAAACACTTCTAGGAAGTCAGCTTGACAGAATTAAATTGTTACAAGGCCATGATCCGAGACACAAATCAAGCTACTGAAATCAAAGGGAATAAACTGCTTGAGAACTTAAATGTGGACATATTTGAGTTCATTTTGTGAGCTACTCTGTTGATCAGGCAGGACTTGCCCCTGTTGAAGCCATATTGGCTGCCTAGAATAACCTCCCTGTTTGCTTTAGTGTAACTTCCAGGAGGTTCTGTTCCACCTGTTTTAAATATTTTGTAATGACTGTGCCGTATTGTTTTTCTGTGTTGCTTCTATCCAAGTACTATGCATTTCCTACTTTATGGAGGTAATCTTCCTAAGTAGCCATTGGATCAGGCTTAATCAAAACTTCCTTTCTCAGGTGAGATATCTTTTTCTGCAATGACACACCGACCCAGTCACCTTAGGAATAGTCATAGTGCATACCACTCAGTGCAGCTTGCATAGGGAAGCCTGCTTAGTACCTGGGTTGTGCCTGTGGTCCTCAGTATCTGCATACACAATAGTGACCAAAAGATATATATTTATTTCTTTTATAGTAGAGTCTGTTCATTTTATAACACCTTTTTAAGTCTCATGGTATTGGTAACAAGTTAAATTTTTGCTTTCTAAATTTAGAGTGGGCATATTGAGTGAAAATTAAGCAACTGCCTAATGTTTTTAATCTTGTCTACATATAAGCCTGATTTTGAGCTTGCAAATAGACCTTTTGAAGTTGTAGAGAATTTGCATGTGATATTATACGTATGTTTTAGCAATATGCTTTATGGAACTGCTAATGATTTCTGTCCTGGCCATTTTTAATGCCCATTCTAACATCTGTCATGCATGAAATTCCTCTTACTGACACACTCGTGTGAAAAATCTAGCATTTAACTCTATTCTAAGCCAATACCATGTTCAGTGACTACCTTTATCAATCTCCCTGCATTAAATTTGAGTATATTTACTGAATAAACTGCACTATAAAAAACTTGTTTGGTACATAGATAAGAAATGGATCCTTTTAATCCTAAATCTTTATTACTTCAGGCCCTAAATGTGTAATTTCTGGATAAAAGCCTGAATTGTTATCATAAATGGAGTTTGACAACAAGGAAACCTGAGTGATTTTCAGATAAATAAAGTCAAGCTAAATCAATGTAAACTTATAACCATTTCTGTCACATAATTTAGCATATTTAATTTCATTTTGCATTTCTCTTTGTTAGGTCTACAAATACAAAGAGCATAAGGTGTTAATCGACTGAACAGGTAAGGGTCAAGTTTTGCCTTGGACTTCAGAGTTTCATATAATATACTCTATTTTGCTACTGTCCATAATATAAGATCATAATAAATTTTTAATATATAACATTATAGTTCAGTTATCAGATGTTGTTTCTTATTTCTATAATAATATTTGCACTAATTTTGTGCACACTATTTTATGTGTTTTATTTTCTTTTAGGCAATTTTCATAGTTTCTTTCATTTATTTCTCATATACATAATACTTGGGGTTTTCCACTTGTTTTATTGATTATCAATAAAATATTAGTTACATGGTAAAAAGGAACAGAAAAAAAATATTGAATAAATATTGGTTAGGAGTAAAATATGAACTTGATCAGCTGTATAAATATCCTAAAAATGTTGCCCGGAGTTTTGAATACAGTTTTTGCATTCTCTCTCCTTTACTTAAACATATACAAAAGCATGCAACAAAATAATGTGCATATTCTACCTGTGATCATGCAAACTTTATCAATATAACTTAATCAATAATGGAAATGGAATTGTGAACTCCCAGCCAGTGGTTAAATCATATTTTTTCTGTCTGTAATAAAGTTTTTATTACTGTTTACAAGAGCTAAAAGCCATAAGAAAAATCATGACTAATATAAATATTTACTTAACCATCATTTAGTAAATACATAAATCTTTTCTTCTTTCCTTAGGTATTCAACTGTTTTCAATAGAATAACAAGGAGTAGGTAAGTTACAATGATAAATTATTCTTTCCAGTTTCAGATGCTATTTATAGTCTTTTCATTCATTAGAATTTTTAATTTGATTTGGATTTGCTTATTTTCACGCTCCCATGTATTTTTTAAGATTCAATTTATTACAATTCATATTTCTTCCTTTTCAAAATTATAATCCAATTACTTTCTCAGTAAGCAAGAATTCTTTTTTATGTGAAATGAACTACTAACAAAAGTGGTTTCTGATTAGACAAGCTAATTTTGAAAGGACAGATAGAATCAAGCAATGAACTGGATGAAAGTAATAATGGAGCACACTTTGTTAGATAACAAATGGAACAGACTTTGGAGACAGTTAATGCAGGGCATACTTAATGTTGAGTTATGTTAAACAAGGTTTGCCATTTATATGCTGCTATAAATCATGGTTAATTTCCTTTAATAATCTACTATAACCACCTAGGCAGCATCATGTTTCTGTAAACACATACCACTGTAACTCTCTTTGTTCTTTTCTACTTCATATGGAAACCCCAGCATCATTAGTAGGAGGATGTGTGTGTGTGTGTGTGTGTGTGTATGTGTACACAGATAGATATATGGACAGACAGACAGTCGGATCAATTGGTTAATCCATCCTTCCATTGATCCAGTTAGGGAAAATGGTTTAACAACATTCAGGATGAAAAACATTTGGTAACTTCATCCAACGGACAAACAGGATTTCCTTTACATTGGGTTTCCAAATCACTAAACTACAGTCTCTGTGCCCTTACTTTCTGGGCCGGATTCCGTTTCAAGTCTTAGCACTTTTTATTGAGCTGTTGGAAAAATTATATCAGAGCCAAATGATACAAGGAATATTTTTCCTATATTACCTATATGCTCTGTATAGTGAAATTCTGTTTCTAAGAAGCAGCATAATCAAAGGGTTTTTGAGTAAAATGCTGTAGTTGTAGACTTTTAAGAAAAAAATGCCTACTGCTCTTATCCTTTTACGTTCTGGAAATGAGCATATGTGTATGAAGTTCTAAAGAAATCAACCTAGTATTAAATATATCCCTGGCCCGTATTAATAACTTTCTCCTTCCAATAGAAACAATCTTGCAAGGCCAAAACATGTGAAACTCTAAAGATTAAAGGTAAACCGAGTCAGGTTTTGGACTGTAAAGTGTGTACAATGTAATGAATATGAGATTTCAAGTACTTTAGTACCGATATGATCCTAACTCTGTCTTTTCAGCTTCTTATCCTGCTGTTAAGTAATTGGCAATTCAATTAGGAAAGATAGCTTGTAGTTACATATCCCTGCTCTGTGTGGTTTATGGTTTTGTTTTATCTGAACCAGGAGAAATTTTGCGTAAGACCACTTTGTCTCATCTATAAGAAACACGTCCTTTATCATACCTCAGCAGTAATACTTCCTGGGAAATTTTCAAGACTGCTTTCAAACAATACAGAAACAATATGTGCAACTATTAAGAAATCAGAATTTGACATAATTCTCTAACTGTATATTGTATGGTTGCATTTTGTATCAAACAGCAAAATACACTGCTGTGAAAGATTCAGTTATAATGCTGTTTCTTCATCAACTGCCTTCAACTAGAAAGTTGCTGAAGCAAGCAGATTGATTCACAGTGGTATAAACAGAAACTGGACAAGGTTCTAGGGAGTCAAGATGCATTTTCTTAGCAACCCACAACTATGAAGAGTGTAGGAAAAAACTTTCCCTGGGAACCTGAGGACCTGAGAGACGAACTTTCTCGTATAATTTTGGGAACAAAAGGCACTATAGGGTTAATGCAAGACTTCAGAAGCAGATCCAGACACCATAAGTGGTTAAGGATACTCTTCTCCAGGCTGCCTGTGAGGTAGCCCTGAGATCAGAATATGAACCTCTGGTATCTCAGTATGGGACATGAGACTGAGCTTGTAATATGTGTGATTTTGGGGTATTGTTGAATAACACCACCGTTTTTTGCTTATGAACCCTTGACTAATTTTGTGTAATTTCTCACCTCATATGCTCAGTTTTCTAATGAGGACCTCATGATTTCCTCTGGAGAACTTTTACCTTACAATAAAGTTCTTTTATTACATTTCTGGCACTGTGGTTTCTATTAGAGGAACCCACTCCTGTCCTGTGACTGTAGTACTTATTAGTTCAACTCTGCATTTCAGAAGTCCTTAAAACGTCAGACAACCATTGCACAAATGCAGTTACCATTGAGTGGCACATGTGTTAGTAAATATGACTGAATCTCATCTTGCCTGCCTATTCCTGTTCCCTTTCCTTATATATGTACCCAGTAAAAAACAAAAGTGAAAGTTTGAATAGTCATCTAGGTTTGTGGAAAGATAGGTTCTGGTCAAGATAGTCATTGTATAATTCCATGTTTTGTTTGTAAGTCACATGTTCATTTCTCATGGGAGATGTTGCCAGGAAAAAAAGGCTTCTTGCTTCTCTTGTCTCAATCAGACCCTCCAGGCAGCTCATACTGCAGTCAGAGGTGGCACAATTTAGTAGTTGCTGTAACATTAGCTTTGATTTTAAGTTTGGGTTTTTTTGGCTTAGGATTATGTGTAGGCCAGGGTTTCATGCTGCCACAGAGCAAAAGATTTAACACATAAGCAAAATTGTCCTTTAAATTGCATCTGTGTTAGGACAAGTCCAATGAAGTATATGGGAAGGTGTAGAGAAAAAACAAACAGAGTGATGTGTTGCAGTTTTAGCCTTCATAAGTAGGAGAGACAAGGATGGAAAGACACCTGAGTGCAGGAAACACAGGAATGGGAGAGTAAGAACCATCCTGAGGAGGATAAAAAGTACTGAAGGCAGGCTGCAACAAGAACTAACTATGATTTCAAACATTTCTTGAACTAAACCTCCTCCATCATAGACTTGTGATGGAGCCTGGGGACCAAAGACGTCTCTGAGGAATGATGGCAAATGACCTAACCAGGAGACAATGAAGATTTCAAGGCTTGCTTGTATTTTAATAGAACAGTTGTGTAAAATCGGCACCTCTCCTGGGAAATAGTTCTGTATTGATGAACCAGCATTTTCTGTAAGAAGACAAATATTCTGTTGACAGTTTTGACCTGCTCTGTTTTCAGCATCAAGGGATCTTGTGCTACATCTCTCTGTCATATCTACTCTAGTCCTTGATGTAGTAATTGTCATCTTTAGTTATATTTGCATACTGCCTACGACACTGGCTGGAGGCCATAGACTACAGCGCAAATAGGCATAGAAATCAAGAAACCTAAGGTGTTTTCATTTCTGTGCCTATCTAATCAATGGTTCCTCTAACTAATACTGCCAGAAATTGATATTGTCACATCTCAGATCAGCCCCAAACAAGTGAACACTGTAATATTCCAGATTATTTTGGGTGTTGCTAGCATAGAAATACATTACAGCAAAAGCACAGGTTGCCAAATGTGGATAGTTTGTACCCAAAATGTAATCACAAGTGGTGACAGTGTTGTCGTCTCTTTTGTGGTAAAGTTGATTTAAATTTAAGTTTAATTCACTTTTTTTAATTTATTTCTCCCTTTAATTTCCTTTTTCTTATAAGGGAAATCATGATCTTATGAAACTGACATTAAATGATCAAACAATATTGAACAACCTAATGAAAATCTTAAGCAAAAGTCATTGTGAATTAGGTATTTGCTAAAGTGACAACACAAGCCTTTGTAAACCTGATATTGTTCTTATGTAAACTCATGAATGGAGACTTTCTCAAATAAATTACTTAATAACATCAGAGAGTCATTGGCTGTGTAAATATATCCCAGGGGCACATGCTAAGATTCCTGAATTTAAATGTTCAATAGAACTTCATATTTGTCACCTTTACTAACGAGTTTTTCCTTATGAAATCATTATTAGCATGAAAAAGTTAAATTTTGTATCTAATTTCTTGAATTAATGTTGTTTGAAGACCCTAAGGGTTTGAAAGTTCTTTCACTGGAATTCATCATTTACATAATTTTCATAGCCCCAATCCTTTGCTCTTAACTATGAATACACATTGTGATTTTTTTTATGCATTAAGGCAGCAACTTCTACTTTTCTCTACACAAAACAATTAACAGAAGAATAACAGGTAATAAACATTTTTAATCTTTAATGTTACACTAAGAGTGAAGTACCATATTTCATGCTTTTGCAGCAATACCGCCTGCTGAATGATGCCTTTCTGGTTCCTCACTATGAAGATATTTGATTAGAAGAAGAAAAACAATTGAGTTATTTGAGATCAGTGGAGCTTTCCATCTTTTCTTGCTTGAGATACTTACGAGTACACAGCAGCGTGGCCAGATTTTCAAGCAGACTAGACAATATTTTCTCAACTCCACATTATCATAGTTGAACCCATGATATATGATTTACTTCATAAATTTCTTTGTTGCTGTTAATGCAGTTTATTAGATAGGTAATTATTCTTTTCATAAGCCCAGATTTTGGACAACAAGGCAACAGAGATTTTGACCAAAATATTTCTTCATGTTAACCTCTTCCCTGTCTCCTGTTACTGGTCTTGATATTTATTACTGCAGGTCTTTGTGGACTCGGGGTCATGGACATATGATACACATACACAGACATAAGACAGACCTGAATCTCAAAACCACTATCAAATAGTGGCAAAGATAGGCCTGATATCTGGGTGCTTTAGATTTAACAAAACGGCCACAGTGGAAACATGACTGTTCAGACAGTATTTTGAACAGAAAAACTGAACTTAGCATTGTGTAGAGGCTAAACTTGTTTGACAACAACTGCTTTCATGTAGTGGTTTTCTATTGACTACAAATCAATTTTACACAGTAGACACATCTCCTACTTCCCAATTTAAAAATGTACATGATAGTTTTATTACCATTACAGTTCCTGCCTGTGCACAGTGAAAACACTAAGACAAGTGATGCAGTCTGTTTTGTGGCAAACTTTTGATTAGGATTCAATGTGAGATTAAGATTCTGTTTTCAAATATAAACTTTTCATCCAGTTATAGGTATCTAAAAATGCTATTACACCCACTCTATACACCGACTCTACTGATCCTCTCCCCTTGTGATGATAGGAACTTACACACTTAAAGGAATTACTTGCATGTTTTTGACATTTGGCTCTAAATATGGAGCCAAATGTACCCCTTTGTGTTTGATTCATTTGCCCATACATCTATGTCTGGTGCCATTTCAGATGTCCAGTGTCATGTTCTCATGTAATAAAAATATAAACACGACCTTCTTACATCAGGAAGTATCTTATCCTATGGAGTAGCAGCTTCATAAAGTTTAAACTGAATACAAATTAGTTTGCATCGCTAAATGCAATTCGGTACTTTGAATATCGATGTTTTTTTCAAGTCAGTCTACTGTGCCCCAGATTTCACCTAATCTTTTTCAAAGTTCCTGTAAACACACCCTCTTGGTTTTATGTAGAACAAAAATCTCATATCTGTGTGTTTACACTCCAGTCACAAAATGTCTAGAAAGAGCTCCTAGATGTGTTATCTAGATTCTTATGTTTTCCAACAGAAGTTTCAAATGTCATGTTACATGTCACTTGTTGCTCTTCCCTCCCAGGGACAGTTTCAAATAGTCTCAAGGGTGGAAGAAAAGATGAACAATCTTTAAAATATTGTTAACAATTAAAACCACATATTACAATTTTTGATGATAAGAACTTGATGCAGAAAAGGGCTTAAATCAAATACCGAAAAAGAATGAACCCATGAAATTCCCCGTAAGTCTCTCTTCTGACCACCAGCATCTTCCTTGCAAACCTTGTACCACATTTTCTCTCTAGACAAATGACTCGTCTTGACATAATGGACGAAGTCCACTGTGTGTGATGAGCTGTGTATGGTTTTAAATTTCCTACAAATCATGCTAGTTGCTTGAAAATATGTGAAACTGTAGGAATTAGCCATACTAAAGTTATTCATTTTGGACTCCAAACAAATAACTTCAGAACAGCTTGTTGGAAGGCCTGGCATTTGGCTGCAATCAAATTCGATTATGGCTTGTAATGTGCATGTCAAAAGGAGGTCAGCCATTTGAGGCTGCTCACTACCAGCCTTCCCTTTTCATGAGCCAAATCACTGCCCAGACGCTCATACAGGCTTGTTGTTACCATAATGCAAACGTTACCTAGGTTAAAATGTGGTTTTGTTATTGATCCAAACATGAACTAAGCCACTGGAAAACTTTATCAGGCAGTGCTATGCTGTTCATGAATGCCAAAATTCGACTGGTTCAGGATTTTGACGGATTTTGAGCTATTTGCTATGTCCTATCTCACTATGTTGTAAATTCTCATTTCTAAGACATTAAATGAATCCAGATGCTTGGTGTTTGGGGTTTTTTAATTCCTTGCTTTTTCATAGCCATCTCCAATATACAAACCCTCAAACCAGCATTTAACAAAGTCTTCTACTGATTTTTGAGGTTTCTGGCTGAAGCCGTTAGAAAACCTGCACTTGACATTGGTCAATCTTCTGATATTCCAGAACGGGTTCTCATTCTGTGCTGAGGTGCTCTCCAGATTTAATTGTTTGTCTCTAATTTGCAGTAGCTCTTAGTAACCCAGACACTCTCTTTCTTGATTCATCTCAGTGACAGCATGCACAAATTGAAAAAAAAACACTTATAAAACTCAAATAGAACCACATAAATTGTAGTGCCAAGCAAGGGTTGACTGCTTATAAATAAAACTACCTGGACTGGTTTCAGGATTTTTAGAAAATGCATTGTTGCCCTGTAAATCAAAGCTATGAAAAAATATGAATAATTGTGCAAGCACAATGGGAGCTACGTATTCCTATCTGTTTATCCATTGTAGCTTGAATAACTCAGGGGTATATTATATTCCACTACTATTAGGGCACTAATTCTATGTTTGTGGATGTAAGATTCATGTATCTATCCATCAGAAGATGGGCATTCCAAACTTGGTTTCACTGAATCATTTCTCTATTTTCAGCATTTTTTAAAGTGTGTATTAGACATCAGATTGGAAAAAAAAATTGTATTAAAATTTCTCTTAATGTGGTAAATTTTGTTTTGCATACCAGTGTGATTTTACTTCTAAGAAATATAGAGTTCTTAGGGATATTTTACTCCTCATTTTAGAATTTTGTCCTAAGTTGGAAGAGAATACTCATGAATAGAAAATAATTTTGGGGTTTTTCTGTGTTGTCTGCCTGTAACTTTGATTTTCTTTTGTGTAAACAATAAGCTTTCCTGTGTCATTTATCGCCACCATTGTGATTTCTACAACATGGCATATATTTTCTTTTTCTGATATTCAGAAAAGGGAATATGGATGGTCAGGAAAGATTTCTTTTTTTCTTAGCCTGCTTTGTTTTTGTAGTATGAAAGTTAATATTGTTGCAGGAGGAGTTTGTTCTTTTGAATTGCTGTAACACATGCTTAGTACGTAGAATGAGCTTGTACTTTAATTAAAGAGAGAGAATCTCAAGCAATTTAATGTAATAAGGAGAAGTTAACTGGCTTGATCAGAGTCTAATACTTGCAGAGGGAAGTATTTCTGATAATCATTGACTCTTTAATTTAGCATAAAAAGATATAACAAGATCCAGGCAATAGAAGATGAAGCTTGACAAATTCAGAGGTAGAAATAAGACACTCAGAGTGCAATTAACCATCACAATTTCCCTACAGATGTGTAGATTCTTTGCTGCTTGCAGTGCTGAAGTCTTAAAAATCTTCTGACAAAATAGAAACATTCAAATAGAATTTATTGCTTGATGGGGTTGCTGGGCTGAAAATCCTGATGTGTAGTTTGCAGAAGAGCAAGAAAGTAGTTTTACAACAAGCTTTGTTGGATTTCACTTCCCTGTATAGCAAAATGCTGTCAGTTCACTCAGTTGTCTCCATCACATCTTCCCTATGGCAGGAGTACACTCTTCTGCTTTGTGAACAAGGCTGCCTCCACTGAAGTTCTGGTTTGCCACCCTATGGGGTGAAAATGATACAGGACCAATAATAGGATGAATAGCCTAGAATGTACAGGTAACTGTAGTATTGTGTATGAAGAGATACAAATGTTTTCTCCTAGACAGCCTGGCACTGACAAAGCATGATCCATACTCCAAGAGACTGATTAAATTAGACTACCAATATGTTTGTAATAAATTCCTAGATGGGAAGGCCTCAGTAATAACAAACAACCTTTACTCATGGCAAAACCCGTGGGGTGCTTGCACCACGTATTTCAGGTGAGCGCACCCTAGACGTCTAGTTTGAACTAGTTCTCAAGTTATGTCAAAATGTTCTTCATGCAGTCCACAGCAAAGGGATTCCAGATAGAGGTCCTGTCTATCAAAATCTAGCTTTCATATCAAAGTCCTGGACCCAAATCACCTTCTGAAACTGTCTCTTTTCTTTAATTGTGTAATGATTCTAAGACAATAAACCCCTAACTTAGGATACTAGTTCAGTTTAAAGAAAGCACTGACCTCTGCGTAGAGGTGGACCTCTATGACCTTCACATTTACAACTTTACATTTGCATTTTGCTCCCTAAATACTTGCAAGTGCTGTTTAGCCACAACACCTGACGGACCTTCTCTTTCCCTATTTAAACCCACATTCTTGCGTAACAGTTATTTTTAAAAGTCTTGGAGGGATTTGTCAGACTAACTATGGACCTCTTGGGGTAATCATCCTCAAATTCTCTTTATAACCACAAATAAAATAGTTGTTTGTAAAGCAGGTATTATTCATCTCCTGTAATGTACTGCTACATACAAATTACATTCTAATGATGTCTATTTTTCCCTAGTACCACAATAAGGAAATTAGTTAGGATTTAGATACTAACACTATAGATGTCTGAAGTTAGGTCAGTTGAAACTTCCAAAGACTGTCATGCCAAGTTTCTTCATCTGGTCAAATTAGTAAGTACTGAACAGAACCAGATGTAACTCAATCACACTTCAGAAGACATCTCAGAATAGCAGTAAAGGAGTTTTTTATTGTATTGCATGCACTATTCCTTTACTATTTTATTCAGGAAAAAAAGCTTATGTCACTCAATAGCAACAAAAAATAAAAAGAAAATAAATTTTTAACACACTGTACAGATCTTTTCTCCTGAATAAACTTTTAATATGAAAATAACACATCAAATGTGAAGTGCCATCAGTATTTTTGGTGCTCAGAACCAGAACATGCTGATTATGATTTGAAGTGCACACACGGCATTTGGGTACTTAGTTGACATTTTAAGTGATTGAATGTTAGGAACCTATACCCCATCCCTCTTGCTCAAAATGTGCTCCCAGAGTTCATATCCTAGAAAAGTCCTGGGTCATAGATATACAACAAATAGATGAAGATAAAGGGAAAAGATGTTATCTATAAGGTCATACAGCTTCTTTTCATTGTGAGAGAGGAGGTTTTTAAAGTCATCAAAGGATTTGGAAGAGAATGTCAAAGCTTTCAAGGCAGAGATTCCTTTTCAATAGGGAACTGGAGTTGGGGAAAGTGGAGGTATTGAAGAGTGTTAAGTTTAAAACCACAGGCATGGCAACTGTCTTGATACAACCAAGAGACAGAAAAGGATGCTAGACAGTGAAAAAAAAGCATAACCAAATCCTAGAACAAATATTATTACTCATTGTCCTTTACCATGAAAATGTCAGGGTGAATGATAATCTCAAATGCCTCCAGCTTCTCATCAAAAGGAAAATGGAATTTAAAACCCCTTCTTTGTTTAAACTGTAGCTCTGTTCTCTTTCCAGACTGACATAAAATGATTCTCTCTTTGTTCTACTTTGTTCCAAAAGTCAACCTAACAGGGTACAGGTCAGAGTCGTGTTAAGTGTCTTATGAGTATAGGAGTCTATATCTAAACAGCAGCCATAGAGGTGAACCTATTATGAACCATTGTTCCATTGTGAACCTATTATGCAAGTAGATAAAATTCCATGAAAGACTGGCTCATCTTACTGCAACTTCAAGATCTTTTACTACTTATGTTTTGAAAGCAGGTGAATTTAGTTCAACTCTGTGATCCTGAATGGATTATCAGGAGTAAGTGGCTTTGAATTTTTGGTTTTATACAGTTGCAGAGCAAAAACTTCCTAAGGGTTGGCTCTCCTAAGTAAACACCACATGAAATCCAGCTGTGAGTTTCTCTGTAAGTTTGACTGTTTGTTGAAAATATCTTTTGAAGTTCTCAGATTCCTATCCCAATGCACTAAAAAGCAACACCAGGTAGCATCTCCTGGCAGTGTTCATGTACTTGCTAATAAGGACTCCTGGAATCTGTAAAGTTGCTGGATACAGCTCTCAACTCTCAAATGGTGGAACTCTGTAAAGTAACTATTTGCATTTTATTTCCACCAATATGAGATAAAATTTCACAGTGTTCAGAATAGATTGCATTTGTATCCAAAACAGAAACAGAAAAAAATGTTTTCCTATTATGAACCTTGTCACAACAATTTGCAGTTGGCCCATTTCTAGGTTTTATTTTCTTAGAATGCATCAGAGCTACCAGTCTGGGACATATGAAAATGTAATTGAGCTTGAAATGTCATCTTGATAGAAAGTGATACAGTTAATTCTGTTGGTAAATGTTGTGCAGTGCTAATTGCTAAGTCTAAATTTAACAATTAGTTTAGAAAATCTGAAGTGTAATTTATAATGGGATATAAGCTGCAGGCTTCAGCTGGTACTGAATTTTTTATTATTATTACTTATACCAGTCTAGGAGGATGTGGCTGAAGAATTTTAACCAAGAATCAAGATACATGCCTAGTTTAACTTTGACTAAATTTGACTATACATCTAGTAAATTTGCTATGGCTGCAAAACATGTTCTAATAAATTAAGCTTCTATCAATTCTTTTGCTTTCTGCCCTTTGTAATTATACATGAATTGTTATTGTCATCCAAAACTTCATTAACTTCTTTATAATTTTCATTCATGTTTTCTATCAGAGAAGCTGGATGGTACTGATCTGTGTGTTTTCTGTCCTTTAAAAGAGCAATGTGGCCATATTGCAGCACCTGGGGTTTTGGAACCTTGAATTAGTCACACGGATATCACAATGGGCATTCTGCAATACAAAAATCTTTGAGGTAATGAAATATTAGTAAGAAGGAAATAAACTAGAGATTATAAAAGTAAATCTTATTTTTTTGCACTTAAATATTTTGTATTACAGAATCACTGGATATTTGTATTTGGAAGAGTGCACTGGAGATCATCTAGTTCAAATCCTCTCCTCAAAGCAAGTAGTAGACTAGTGTAGGTTGCCAAAGATTATGTCCAGATAGGTTTTCACTTTCTTCAAGAACGGAGACTCCACAACCTCTCTCAGCAACCTGTTCCAGTGTTTGAGCACTCTCATAGTAAAAGAGTATAAATGGAATTTATTGTATATCAGTGTAAGTCCATGGTCTCTTGTTCTGTCACTGGGCACCACCACAAAGAGCCTGGCTGCTCCCCATCAGTTATTTATACACACTGATGACAACCCCTTGAGTCTTTCATTGTCCAAGTTAAACAACCCCAGCTGTCAATCCACTACACTCAGCCTTCCCCCAGTTAGCAGGTGCTCCAATTCCTTAACCATCTTCGTGGCCCATTGGTGGATTTGCTTCAGTGTGCCCATGCCTGTGTTGTACTGGGGAACACAGAGCTGTGCACTACTTTGAAGAAGTGACTCATCAGAGCTGAGGAAAAGGGGAGGATCACCTCCCTCAGCCTGCTGGATGCTGTCTGTGTAATGCAGCAAAGAACACCATTGGCCTTGTCTGCCAAGACGGTGCATCACTGGCTCATGGTCAGGTTAGGGACCCACAGAACCCCCAGGCCCTTTTCCAAGGTGTTTTCCATCCACCTGGACTCCCAGATATATTGGGTTTTGAAGCTGTTCCTCTCTTTGTTCAGGACTTTGCATTTTCCTTCGTTACCTTCTTGAGATCCAGGTTGGCCCATTTCTCCTGTCTACTGAGACAACACAACCATCTGTTGTATCCATCGCTCCTTCTGATTCTGTAACACTTGCAAACCTGTTGAGGGTGCACTCTGTCCCCTTACCCAGGTCATTAATTAAGCCGCTACACAGTGCTGTCCCCAGTATTAACCCATGGGGTGCTACACCAATGACTGGCCTCCATCTGAACTTTCTGTCCCTTATTATAAACCTTTGACACTGATACTTTGACTAGCTCTCCATCCACCCCATTGTCCACGTACCTAGCCCATACATCATCAGCTTGTTTCTGAGAATGTTATGGGAGATGACATCTATTGCTCTTTTCTCATCCACTGGGTTAGTCATTTCACTGTAGAAGGCTTTCTGGTTAGTTAAGCATGATTTCCCTTTTGTAATTCCATACTGACTACTCCCAATCACCTTCTTGTCCTTCATGTGTTTCAAAAACATTTCCAAAATTATTTATCTCATCACCTTCCAAGGGAGTGAGGTGACTCTAATCAGCCTGTATTTCCATGGATACTTGTCCTTTTTGAGGACAGAACTTGCATTTGTTTGCTTTTTGCCTCCTGAGCCTTTCCCAGTCACTACAACCTTTGAAAAATAAGTGAGATTGTCCTTGTAATTACATTGGCCATTTTCCTCAGCACTCACAGGTGCATTCCATCAGGTAACCAGTTTATTTAAATATTGCTTAGCCTGATCCTGTCCCACCAAGGGTAAGCCTTCTTTGCTCCAGATGTTCTCTGTGGTCTCAAGGACCTAGGGTTCCTGAAGGCTGGCCTTACCAGTCCAAGGCAAAGAAGACATTGAGTACCTTGGCCTTTTCTGTCTCCTTTGACATCAGACACCCTGTGGTATTCAGCAGCAAGTCTATATTGTTTTCCTTTTGCAGTTGATGTACTTTTAGGAATACCAATATAAGGTTTCACGACAGCTTTCCTCAGATGTCCCAAAGCACTTCTGTAACCTGGGCTTGCTGCTTGGATTACAACTTGGCTTCACGTTAGCCAGGAGCTACCATGACTGTCAGAAGCTTCCACTTCCAAAAATGTTGGATTAATCAGTTTAGAAGTGTAACCCCCCTTCACCAAACACACTGTTTAGACCTTAAACTTCAACTATACCATCGTTCTTATGTAATAATTTTGACATGTTCTTTTCAGTAAACTCATGGTTTTCAAAAAAAATGTGCTCTTTTTTTCTGTTTCAAATCTGTCGCTGAAAATCATAAATTATTCTTGAATTCATCAAACTTAACAATTTACCCAACTTTCTATATACCAATGCATGGAAAAAACCCCTTTCCACTAATTGACATTAGAGTCAAGATGCAGCTTTGTTTTTGGAGCCCAGCTAATTTGTGAAAGAGATAAAAGTGATGAAAGTTGTCATTACTTAAATATAAAAATATGTGAGGTGTACTTAAGTTTCAGCAATGCTTTTGGTTTGGGTTTGTTTTTTTTTTCTTTTCCACTTATGTTTCATTACTTCTGATTTCTGTCTCCTTCAAGTATGCAAATTTGTGGTTAGGCATCCTTTTCTGTTCAGATATTTAGATACAGTAACATAGAGATAACTTCAGTTTTATCATTGGCAATAAACATAACTGGATATACTGAGTTACATAACCCTGAAAAGATTCTCTTTTGAGAAGGGCAAGGTTCTGTGCTAGTATAAACTGCCATGTTTCACATAAGTGTGTTATACCAGACTTGCACTGGCTGAATATTTTTCTCTGAAAGCTCCTTTTGAAGTTGGTGAATTTCTTATTGTCATCCCTGTGGAATGTGGAATATCACACCTGTGCCATAATCTTTTAGGTAGAACTGAGATGAGAGTTTTCTTCGCCAAGCAAGTATTACAGAAGAGATAGAACACATTAAAGGCTTTTTAAGCTGTTTAGTGTTGTTACAGAACAACCACTGCTCTAGCATGAGGAAAAATAATGACTGAAAGAATGGTCATACAGCAAATAATATTCAGCCCACTGAAAGAGCACTCTCCCACAACAGTCCAAAGATGGCATAAAATTTGAGACTGGTAATCATAGCTTCATATTCTTCCTCATTGCTCCAGCTTCCAGCTTAGAAAGTGTAATTTTCCTGTCATATAAAAATATTTTAATGATGACAAGGCAATACTGTAGTTCAGCACTCTGTTTAGTATTGACCTTAGGTATGAATCACCTGTTCACTCCTATAAGGGGACAGTTATATGTCTTCTCTTCCACTTAACCTTTCTTTACATGAAACAATTCAGAATCCCTGTGCCTTCCATCATCTCTGCTCAGCATAGCATGCAGGGCATCACAAAAACTCCAGTGACGTTAATGACTATTATGCTGCTTTCTCAGGGGATGGGAAGGTGGTGTGATGAACAGAAATGTGCATCACACGACCACAAAGATAGTAGCAGAAAGAGGAGAGGGAATTCATTTTCTTTTAAGCTGTAGGATGTGTATAGTGAATTGAACACTTTTTAAACCAACACATATAGCGACTTCTCTAGGCCTGTGTAGGTTTTTTTCATTCAGTAGCGGGTTTGCAACATAACATTTTTTTTCCTGTATGAAGAGAAAACAGGTTAAATGGAGTCAAAATGTTACTCTGCTAAAGACACAGAGACCCACCTCCATTACAGTACCTGTTTCATGGTGGGTTTTTGCAGGATTGCCATGGTATTCAAGTAACCAAACTGGAAGGAACACACATCTCTTACACTTCTGTTGCAGAAGAAGTGACACCTTGCCAGACTTCTTTACTGAAAGCCAGGTGAATTAAATGAGCCTGAAACCTACATACGTTACCCTACAATCATTGAAATGAAAAATATTATATTTCCAGCAATTTTCAGAGATTAAGGTTAGCTCCAAGCAATAACTATGAGTTCTAGTATTCTCTTCGTACAGTACCAAGGACACGATAAATTAAGTTACTATGGTCCATAAAATCATTGTAAATGTAATACATCTGAGTTGATACAAATTATTTCAGTTTTATATAACAAAGATGAGCCTTTAAATGATGAGTAATGTTTCTGCCTTTTATTAGTTGAACTGGAGAAGTTTTTTATCTTACATTTGTGAAGAGAAAGTAAAGATATAACTTCCTGGGATCTCATCAAACGGATTTAGAAGATTTCACATAAAAAAAAATTAGAGGCAGATGGTCAACAGAGTTCATCAGGTGAATTTTGTAAGGATTACAGAGAAGTAGCTTGGGTCCTATAAATCTTTTGCACTGAATATTAGAATCATTGTAATTTTAGCTACATTAAATACACAGCAAGAATTTTAATAGTTGGCATTTAGAATAAGGGGCACAAAAATGTTGATGATCTAGATACAAACCTGATAGAAGTTAAGGAGTCAAGGCGACTACAACAGCCAGCTTCTGAGAAGTTCTTGTGTAAATGAAAATTCTAAAAGTATTTTTCACATTTTTTATCCTTTAAAATCAATGCAATATTAAAAAGGTCTGTTCAATAAAGGCAGGCAGAATTCACAACTAATAACGTACAGTTTGTCAAAGCCCTGATATGAATCCTATCACTGATAGCTGCAAAGATCTTATGCCTACATGTATTCTTATTGCTTTTTAAAGAAATGTGGACTTGAAAATAAACCAAAACTGCATTGTTACATTATAAATTGATGTACATCAGCATTAAGCCAGTCATTAGTGTGAGGGGAACCAGGAGAAGATAGGGAAGACTAATTATTCAGCATACAGAGAGAACATTTTTCCATATGCTTCCATTTTTTAATATAAAAAAAAATTTGCAGACACATATACATACCCACATATACAAACACTTTCTACGAACCCTTTAAGTCTGAGTATCTTTGAAAGTAATATCATATGGGTCTAATTCAATGCTTACTACAATTCTCTGTGCAATGGCCTCCTTTTTTATTTGGTGAACAGAGGAACGGGAAAAAATGTTAAGTTTGGCTGTGACTAATAGGTACCCATGGTGAGGTTTTCAGACCTCTCAGGTTTTGATTTGTTGATTTTATTAAGAACAAAATTTATCTAAAATTAAGTACTCTTCACAGTTTGAGCCATCATATATTGTACTAAGAGCCACAGACTCCATTTTTGTTCGTCTCTTTCATGATTTTATAAATATCTTGGATGCTGAACAAATACTCAGCAACTTTATAGTGAAATTAATTCTAGAGCTAGTAACTAGTCTTCATATAGCCTAGAGCAGAACTGGAAAACAGCAAAAATAGACCTTTTAAAAGACATGTCTTATAGTCCTAATGGGCATCAAAGGGAAAAAATAAATCCTCTTCTGCGTTGAAGAAACAGAAATCATATTTTTTTAAAATACAGCTTTCTTCTACAGTTTTATCTGTATTTAGTACACAAGCAGCAATTAGTGGAAATTTAAGTTGAAACAGACAATATCATCTTCCAATTTATAATCAAAAATAGAAAATATTAACATGTATTTCTGATGCTGGAACATTTATGAAGCTGTTTCTGTTCACTCCCATTTGCATGAAATATTTGTGGTCCTACCATGAGCCACAAACATCAGAACGTAAATTTGGAACACATGCTTTCTAATATCCTCTCTTTAATAATGTATCTGCGTTCCTAATCAACGTGAGTGAAATGTTTTCATAATTTAATAATAAAGTAGGTACATTCAGAATTTTGAGCAGGTGAGGATAAATCATGTTTGTCTGTGAATAACAGCTTTTATCATTTACTCAGTGGGATCATAATGTATTCTTTCAATCTGCACCAAAGGTAGTAGCAGGAAGCTATTTTATAGATTTCTTGGTAATCTGAGCTGATGTTATACCTGTTACAGGACACTTCCAATAAAATAGAAACACAGCAGGATGAAAAAAGATACAAATGGTGGTTTTATACCAGTCAATAAAAGCATGACTCTGTAGTAATAGAAAATTTGTTCATGAATCGTGAAGTACCAGTGGCTGAGTTGATAAGGTATTAAAATAATTCATGTCCTGCCTTTGTAACTTTTCTTACAATTGTACCTTTAATTTGCTGTCTCTTTTTCATTGTCAATGAGAAGAAGTATATCACATACATTTATAGACCATATCATTAAAGCACTTTATTGGAATTATTTTTTATTTTTTAATAAGAAGGGAGTGTAGCACATGTGGATATAAGAACTTCTTTCTAATGACTCAAGTTCATGTTTTAAAAGTTATATTTAAATGATACAAAACATTGCATTTGAGATCCCAGGTCTACTTAGCCAATGCCAGTGAAACAACTTTCCAAAATGCTAAAAGGGTTCGTCTGCTGTCTGCAGTGCAATGAATGTCAGAAAACACTTTTCTCCTCTTGGCTGAAACTCTGCAGACTTCAAGTGTACTCCCAGTGAGCATAAAGGTTACCAGTTGGTCTCAATTTGCAGTACAGAGTCAGTAACTTGGAAAAGAGTGTTACAGATATGAATATTAATTGGGTGGATTCTGACCTTATTCACACTACTTAAATCAAGAGTCATCCCAAAACAAGCAGAAAATATTCTGCTATATGGTTGTGGTCCATAAGCTGTGATTCTGATCAGTTTGGGTCTTGTGTTTCTTTTACACCAGAGAATGAAAATTAAATACATTGAAAAGAAATAAGAGTAGCTGTACTGCATCTGAAATTTAGTTTCCCTGACCGGCTGGAGAAGGTTCTGTCAGTTTAAGTAAACAAGTTTTTTGGCACATTTATGTTACTGGTCTCCATCCTTTTAACTATGGATTTTGCATGGATTTTTGAATGTCCAGAGGGACACTGCTCTTTAATCTTCCTTCGCCACATGTGCACTTGTTATTTTGCCCCAGATAAGAAATTCTGATTTTTATAAACATGTTGTACTTTTAAAGTACATGATGCTAAGCACTTTCAGTATGTAAAGGAATGTTCTTCCTACCTTCTATGGGAAAAAAGAAATAATGAGTGTTATAAATTTTGCCTCCTACATCTCATTTTCTCTTTAGAATATAAATCTTGTGTAAAGGAAATAGGATCTCCATTATCTCTTAAAGATGAAACAGCTTCTAATATGGATAGTTTGCATTCCCTCTGTCATGTTCCTGGGGAATAGATTAATAAATAATGAACTAAATGTCATATTTTGAAGTCTGTTAGTTCATGGTGATGCAGCTTTCTTACATGTTTATTAAATTTCAATCTTCATTAGATAAGGTTATTGGAGAAATTAGGTCCCCCTTGTATTGATTTAGTAATGCAGAGTTATAAAAAAAGTAATAAGCAGACAGATTTTTGCTTTTTTTAATCATCTGTGGGTCTTTCCTGACTGTGCCAGCACACGGTCTGTGACTGAACTGGCTGAAACATTTGTCAACATTATTTCAACACCGTCCATTTTAAAGGTTAAAAAGGGAAAAGATTATTTGAGATCACATGTTATATTTGAATAACAGTGGCCTGAACAATTGCCAAACAAATTTGGCAAAACTCTTTATAAAAGCTCTTAGAACAAATTACCCAGGGCCCTGAGATCTGTTCAGACCCCAGACGTAGGGAAGTAAGAAAACACTGGCCTTTATTACCATGTCACTTCATCTCTATACTCAATCGTGTCATTGAGGTCAATTTTTCTAACTTCTCTTCAGTATCCAGGGTCTAACCTGGCTTCAGGTGGAAGGATTCATGCTAACTTGCTGTTTGCTTCTCACTTTCCCAGTAGTATTTTAACAATCTCACATAAGCATAAAAAAAAATGGTTCGGATTCCAGAAGCAATCTAGGGATCCCACCCACTGGACAACCTACAGGTTGGTGGGTTTTGAGCACAATGGCTCAAAAAGGCTTAGGAGAGCCTGGATTTCTAGGCATCAAGTCCAAATGTAATGCCAGAAACACTTCTGCACTTCTCTGGGCACTAAGACCTATGCTTGTGATGGTCTTCACATATTCTCTGCTGTCCTAGACTTTAAAACAAGCCTAAACTTATGCTGTCATCTGTTGAGATCTCTTGTTTGCAGTTCCTTTTCCCCAGGATTATAAAACAGATGATGGTCATAACACACAGGATATATTGAAAAAAAATAAATAAATTATAATTTACCTTGACAGTATCCTAGGATAACTCTGGCAGGTAGGGACCTCAGAGGGTCTCTAGTATAACCTCCCACTTAAAGCGATAATAATCACGACATTAGATCAGGTTGCTCAGATCTTTGTCCAGACAGGTCTTGAGAATGAATACAGGTGCAAAGAGAGACTGATCAATGGAAAAAAAAAAAAAAGGTAAGAAACAAATCCCCAGCTGGGGAGCCATTTGGTGATAATTATCAACACACAGCTCTAATAGTAGCACGTGTACAATCATACATGAGATACTAAGCCAAGTAGGTATCACGTAAGTATAGCTATAATTAATCCTGTAACTAAGAAATGAACCTTGGGAAACTAAAAATTTGAAATTATATAATACTTTTGAATCTATTTTGTGGAAAATAATATTAATTTCTGAAGGGAAAAGAAAAAATATTGTACCAATACAGTATTATCAGTGGCAAAATAACAATCTAATTAAGAGAAATATGGAATTTACTTACTAAACTCATTTCTTCCGGTAATATATGGAAAATCATTACTCCTGTTGGAAAAAACGGGAATTAAAAGAGAAACTGTAAGGGAGGTCAGATAAAAGGAGACAAAGTGGGTGCTACAGTGAAAGAACAATGGAGTTGGAACGAGGATATAGATGGATCACAGGGTTATTGTAGCAATTAGATGCAATTGTGAAAAAGGATGTGAAAAGTATTTCCATTATTCTTACCACTTGCCACACTGTTAAGACCTCACTGGGAAAAGAGGATGCAGTGCTGATTGCTCCTATATGAGGAATGTGCTTTCAAACATGAACAGACACAAGCAGAGGCTGCTAGGATGAGCACAAAACCAGTGTTTTCCTTGCAGAAAGACACAAAGAGAGTTTGGCTTGTTTAGCCTTGCAAAACACAGACAGCGACAGGATGTGATTGCTCTCTATAAACTTATCAGGTGGGTAAACACCAGGGAGAAGAACTGCTTAAACTAAAGAACAATGTTGGTCCAAGAACAAATAGTTATAAATTGTCCATGAATAAATTTAGGCTGGAAGTTAGATAAAGTTTTCTAATTCTCTGGAGAGTAAGATTCTGGAATGGTCTTCCAGCAAGAATAATAAAGGAAATGGGGAATCTAGCTAGTTTTAAGAAAGGGCATTAAATAGTTATTGAAAGGGATTATATGGTCTGGGTACCTGTGATGAGCAGATTAGATTCAGTGGCCCAGTGGACCATTTCCTATTTTACAAGTAGATATTCTGGTCAAACTGATTCTATTGCATTATATCTAACTCTTTACACATGGGTGTCCTGTTTGAATGGATAGTGATACAAATGTAGGAGTCTTCCCTGATGGCCCTAAACCAGAACTACTAATTTACTTTTCCGGTGTATTTCAAGTGAACCTGAAAGTAAAAGGCTTCAGAAAGTGAAAACAAATAGTTGGCTGCTTGTTGTACAAGACAAATCACAGAATAAAAAAGACACAGTGCTCCCAGGAAAATGTGCAATTTAATTAAGAAAATAGTCAACAGTTAAATAGTGAAATACAAGGAAAGATTGAGGCAGTATTGGTCGGCATGCTGAATAGTTGTGTTAGCAAACGAGTTTTTTGTAAATATGTTAAAGGAGACTTTTGAGGAGGAAAATAAGACAACAGTATTTATGGGAATTTGTTTTAAATCTTGTGTGGCAGTCAAAGAGGAAGGGCAGAAAAGGGTGCTTGCCTGTGAGAGGTGAAGTTGAAGGTGTACTGAGTACTTAACCAGAGACGAGCTCATCACGTGAGACAGAGAGAGATGACAGACAGGCAAGACTGCAGGTGGTGAAGAGCCATGAAAGTAAAGGGAATTGTTCCCATTTAATGCATGGAAATGCAGCAAGCCAGGAGAAAAAATTAGTATCCAAACAACAAAACGAGAAATTGATGTTTGCAGTGGCATTCCAAGTGGACATAAACCAGTTAAATTTGCAAATATAAAAAAAAAATGGTATCACAGAAACAGAGATATAAATAAGAGATCCGGCTATGCTGGCAGGAAATAAATGCTGTGCAAAACTTGATTGAAATTGAAACTTGATCCTGAAAATAGGACTCTAGCCTGAAGATAATGCGCAAATCAGGAATTCAGGTAGGATCTATAAGTTATCTGAAGATGGAGCTTCCAGATGACTGCAGGTGCTCAAGTACCTTTGACTCCCAGTTGAGGTAGCAGCTCTTCGGGCACTAATGTTGGGGGTTGTTAAAAATGGTCTCTCTTAAACCTAAAATTGTCTTTTTCAGAAGAGAGGACATTCCATGAGTAAATAAGTGTTTAGCTTTCTTTCTTCTGCACTTTCAATGGAAAGAAATTAGTGTCAGACCTAGTATTTAATTTTTCACTTTCAGTCTTTGCATCCTTTTATAATTTTGTAGAATTATTTCCTTTAATAGATATGTTCTCATTCTTGAGTATGTGCTTCATGTACCCCTCCAACCTACCCCTTTTTTCTCCCAAGTGATATTTAGCAATTATTTTATTTAATTCCTGGATGAAAAATTACAGAGCTCTACTCTGCAATTATCAATGACCTTTCAGTGCAGAAAAATGCAGCTATCAGGTGCAACGGGACAGCCACAGGCATCCTAAGTGTTTGGACAGCTATCACAGGAAGAATGCTTTCCCTCCTTTGAATCTATATTTTTTTGAAGGCCAGTGGAGATGTGGGGTAGAACTTTGAAAAAACTTTTCTTATTACTATTTGCCATTTTAGAATTAGTTACGTTAAAATACAAACTAGGAATGAATCTACCTGCAAAATGGCACAACACATTTATTTCATTGCCTCGAACAACACTGGTTGATTAAGCCAATAAACATAACACTAACATTGGTAGTACAGCAAACCTGGAGGTACACATGATATCAGGAACTACACTGGCACGTGAAAATTTTTTCTTTCCATAAAGAATTTATGGCATAGCTAAGAAAATCCAGTAGTGGTGAACAAGAGAAATTGAATTACCATCATTTTAGAGAGAGAAATGCAAGAATGAAGGTTTCATTCCGCAAGCCACTGACTTCAGGCATCCTGGGTAGTCTGATTCACATCCATGACAGGCAGACCTCTTTTAGTGCCCTCCTGCATCATGGCATAGAGTGGTAGACCCCATGTTACAGGAGAAGACTGTGCTGATTAGAGAAGTAAAGGGCTCTTGTACTTTTCTCTGGAGACAAAAAACACCTAAAAAAAAATCATTGACATAAGCACACCTCTGCTGACTGCCCTGCCCGAGGCACAGTCAGGAGGTGGCAGGCAGTATGTAGCAGCTATCTCTGGAAAAGCCTGGAAGAGAGCTTAGTAAGGCCAAAAAGCACTAAGGACCTCATGGGAGCTTTTCCATCTCTGCTGTTTCTTCAGGTGACTCTATGTGGAGCCATCTCTGCTGATTCATTTTTCGTGCAATAACTGGACATAGCAAAGAAGAAATATCTTCTTTGAATCTCCTTGATTGTTGCAACACAGAAAATCATCCTTCCTTGGGCAAGTCTTGCCCTCTGTTCATAGGATGAGCACCACAGTATTTTTCTGAGCTTTGAAACAGAAATTAAGTGAGTTGGATCATGTGCTTTTACAATGTTAGTATTCCTCAAATTATTCATTCAAATTTCTGAATAGGGCACTTTCTTGCTTATCTCCATGATCATCCCTGTACGCTAAGTGATACATCTGATAAGAAGGCCCTAGCACTTAAGATATTCTTTCTATTAATTTTGATTTTAGTCTAATCTTATAGGAACTAAGCTTTAAAAATTGTTCATTTGTTTAGTTTCGAGGAGGTTTTGCTCAGGCTGTGGCTATACTAATGCACATACGTCTGGAGGAGCTCATCACTGTCATAGTAAGATAAAGCCATCTCTTTGACTGTCTCCAATTGTCATGTATTCGTTGCTTTATTAGACCTCAACAACTTTTCTTTTTTAATCATTCGCCGTGCTAAGTACTACACTCACAGAAATATCTGTAACCATTATTAATGGACAGGTTGTTGTTGAACTACAGTGCCAAAGCCTTGGCTGTAATTGTCTGCATGTGTGTTTATGTGTAGGTGTAGATAGATCCAGGAACATATGCAGGTATGATTTTCCTACCCATACGATAGTATGATGACCAATGGTGCCTTAAAACTAGATAGGGTCAAGAAATTGTGAGGCATCCATCCAGAGCCACATGTCAGAAAGAGTTATACATTTAAGGAATCTTTTTCATCCAGTGACCTAAAGTAAACTCTGGGAGCTGCTCCAATAGTACCATTTAGGACAAGAAGTGAAGGTAATTTCTGCCTCAGTAATAGAAGTCTAATTATCCTTTTGGAAATCAGTCAAGATCCTGTATCTAGTACAGATATAGTATTCCATACTAAATGATACAGACTTTTAAGAAGCACATGTGGACAACTTTCTGTTCTGCTTCCTTATTAAAGATGTCTCAGACAACTTGTTGTCTCCTAATAACATAGACATCACCTCAGGCTTGACGCAGAGAAACAAACCGTCTGTTTGGTCTTAGAGAGAAGATGGCCATGTACATATTCACTAAGCTATACACTATATATATCCCACAAAGTCTGCAAGATCTGAGACAGTAACTCCTGAGTTTGAGTGGCTGTGGGCAGTAGGATACTGTTGAGCGTAAATGAGAGTAGAAATTTAACCATCAGAATCTTAACCGGGAATCACTACCAGATCAAATCTGCATGATATATTAATTTATAATTAAATGTTGACTTTTTTCTCCTAAGGGTATTTTGGCTTCTATACCAGCACAGTTCATTAGTCACTACACTTCATAGAGCTATTGTCATGCCTTTGATCACTTTCCATTAAACTGAGCATTTTCCCAGTCTCACTATTTCTCCTCATGACAGTCCTCTTATTTCATTGAAACTGCTGAAGTTTTCTTAAAATCTACGACTCATATTGTGATGTTTCCATTTCCTGGTGTCACCTAGATCAGCAAGAAAACCAGACTGTCTAGAGATTCTTAAAACGAGTAATTCTTGATAGTAGAAATGAAAAACTGGTTAAAACAAATCTAGTTAAGATAACAGCTGTGCCTTTGGTGCTGCAGGTCTAGAAGTACTCCAAGTAATTATATTACTTTGTTTAAATATACTGTGCAATAGAATTCCCGTTCTGAATCAACCCTCAAAGGATAATGGTGTTTTTGTCTGTCAGAAGGTAAAGATGCAGAAAACATGAAGTTTATAAGAAGGTTGATTGAATTTAAGTATCGTGTTTCCAGTACGATTCCCTTTACTTTAGTTAGCAATTGATTGAACTTTCTCAAAACAGCAGGGGTTTCAATTCTTCACAAGATATTTTATTACTTAAACTTCCATAGTTTTAAAAAAATATCTTACATGCGAAAAAAAAAGAAATTGAAAATACTTTTAAGTGTTGTCAACACTGTTGATTTGCAGGTGACATCAGCTTGTTAAAATGCACAATCAACTTTATAAAACATCAATTTCTCTCTTACATTTCTCACAGCTTTTGCTACATATAATACCTAAGACTCCCAAAATTGAAAGTTTAATGTATTTTTTAAAACTGCCTCTTTAATCTTTCAGTATTTCTTTGAGCATTTGTCAGAACTTTGTGCTTACACACCTTCATTAACTCCCCTGTATAGTCACTCAGTTAGGATTCGTTTAATGTAACTTCAACCATCTACAAGTTAGTATGTGGAGTAAACGAGCAATCTCAGCTTTCTGTAGGGACAGCTGATCCCTTGCTAGGATACATGTTTGATATGGATTGAATTATTTCCTTCTGAAGTTGTTTATCTCTCTACACTGACTACAGGGTAAGCCTAAGCAAATGCCTCAAAAGAAACACAAAATATTTTAACAGATAAAATGATGAGATTAATTTCTTAGCCTTCTTTTTTGATTATGTGGCTGAGCTATGGGAGAGGAAAGGAATCTTTTCCTTTTTTAACAGGGTATCATGTTATTGGTGGGTTAGAAACTACAGCTAGAAGTCACGTAGGATTTAAGTCTATTCTGTTTGGGAATGGAGTGGAAACAATTGCCCAATTGCATTCACGGAGCATGGGAAACAAGGAGAGGAAGCTAAAAGTCATTGTAAGGCAAGAAAACTACAATATAATTGCCATTATAGAAACATGGTGGGATGATTCACATAACTGGAATACTGCCGCGGTTGGAAGTATAATACAGCAGAAAGGAAACACTCTAGGAGGTTCTTTGAGTGTGTGGAAGACAACTAGGGAAGGTGCCCCACTGGATCTGCTGCTTGTGAACAGAGAAGGCCTTGTGGAGGAGGTGACTGTTGGAGGATGCCTGGGGCTCAGCGATCATGAGATGATAGAATTCTCAGTTCTTGGAGGAGCAAGGAGGGGGATCAGCAGAACTGTCACCTTGGACTCCTTGAGGGCAGACTGTTTAGAAGGATGCTTGATAAAGTTCTTTGGGAGCATGAGGGCCCATGAGGGCTGGATGCTCCTCAAGAAGGAAATCCTGGCAGCACAAGAGCAGTTCATCCACAGGTGCCATAAAATGAGCCGATGGGGAAGAAAAGCAGCTTGGCTGGATAGAGAGTTTTTATTGATCTCAGGAAGAAGAGGAAAATATATGAGCTCTGAAAGAAGGTGCAGGCATCCCAGGACGACTACAAGGATGAAGTGAGATCATGTAGAGAGAAAATTAGGAGGGCTAAAGCCCAGCTAGAACTTCAGTTAGCTAGTTTCGTTAAAGATAATAAAAAAAAATTTCTACAAATATATTATCAACAATAGAAGGGCCAAGAAGAATCTCTGTCCTTTACTGGACGGAGGGGAAACAATAGTGGCAAAGGATGAGGGTAAGGCTGAAGTACTTAATGCCTTCTTTGCCTCTGTCTTTAATAGTAATGTAAGATATTCTCTGGGTATTCAGCCTCCTGAGCCAGAAGGCAGGAAGGGAGAGCAGAACAAAACTCCAATGATCCAAGAAGAATAGGTTAGAGACCGGCTCTGCCAATTACACATCGACAAGTCTATAGGGCCAGATGGGATCCACCCAGGGGTATTAAGGGAGCTGGCAGAAGTCCTCACCAAAACCCTTGCCATTGGCTGACTGGGGAATTTCCACTTAACTGGAGACTGGCAAATGTTGCGCCCATTTACATGAAGGACTGGAGGGAGAATGTCTACAGGCCTGTCAGTCTAACCTCGGTACCGGGGAAGGTCATGGAGCAGATCAGCTTGAGTGCTCTCACACAGCACACATAGGACAACCAGGTAATTAGGCCCAGTCAATGTGAAAGGTTTATGAAAGGCAGGTCCTGTCAGACCAACTAGATTGTCTTCTATGACAAGGTTACCTGTTTATTGGATGAGGGAAAGGCTGTGAATGTGGTGTACTTAGACTTTGGTAAAGATTTGACAGCATTTTTCACAGTATTCTGCTTGAGAAACTGGCTGCCATTGGCCTGGACAGGCATACCCTCTGCTGGGTAAAAAAAGTGTTGGATGTTGTGCACAAGGGGTGGTGGTAAATGGAGTTAAATACAGTTGGAGGCTGGTTACAAGTGGCATTCCTCAGGGCTAGGTGCTGGTTCCAGTCCTGTTCAATATATTTATCAACAATCTGGATGAAGGGATTGAGTGCACCCTTAGTAAGTTTGCAGATGACACCAAGCTCTGTGGAAGTGTTGATCTGCTTGAAGGAAGGGAGGGTCTGCAGAGAGATCTGGACACGCTGGATCGATGGGCTGAAAACAATAGGATGAGATTCAACAAGGCAAGGCCACTTGGGGTACAACAACCCCATGCAGCTTTACAGACTTGGGGAAGAAAGGCTGGGGAGCTGCCTGGCAGAGAAGGACCTGGGGGTGTTGGTTGACAACCGGCTGAATATGAGCCAGCAGTGTGCCCAGGTGGCCAACAGGGCCAATGGCATCTTGGCCTGTATCAAAAACAGTGTGGCCAGCAGGACAAGGGAGCTGTCCTGCTCTGAGTGTTACAATACAACTAAGTCTGAGGGATGAAAAACCCAGTCTTTCTTTATATACACTGGAGGGACAGAAGGAGAGTGATACATAATCAAATTTTGTTCCGGCAATTTCTCAAAATCGCATCACTCCTGAAAATCATAGCCAAATTTTCAAAACATTGCCTTTCAAAACATGTTTGTGCAGCATGTTGAAATTATCTTTTGCTACTTACACAGGATTTTATATCCTTAATAATGTATCTTGTTCTTATATTACTTTTTATGGCTTCTATTCATTTCATATTGATTTTGTTCTGATTTATTAAGGACCCAGACTCAGACCGTAGACACTTTGTAAATGTATTATAAATTACTGTAGAGAAAATAAAAATGCCAAAATGAGGCTGTACTTGCCAAGTCATAACTCAATAATATCTACCATCTATGAAAATAAAATCCATAAATAGTTCTTAATATCTACATTAGCTTCATAGAGCATAATCTGTAATGCTGTAACCACTGCTTCTTCCAATGCATGAAGTTACTTAATCCAGAAGCTAGAAGTATTTCTTTTATGAGCATTAGCGTTGATCAAAGTGAATCTTCAAAGCTTCCAATGTCTAAGTGTTTTCAGAATCCTGAACAATTTGCATATAGCTTTGCCACTATATTTTAATACAATTCAATAAAATCAGTACTGGATTTCACTGCACAAACACTGCAGTGGGGAAAGTGCTTTCCCTCCCAGGCTGCACAATACCTGGAAGACACTGGGATGCTCTTCAGAAAAGCAGCAGGAATTATCAGACAACTGTCTGGTAGATTTAGGAAGATGGAAGAGAGTAAGAATGAATCTGCCTAGTTTAACTAAATAGTGTCTCAGACTTATGAATAAATTGTTCCCGCAAATCACTTTTAAGTCTTTGTCCCTTATCAGCAGGCGTATAACCAATTTTCATTATGGATTGTAGGGCACCCACAGATAAAATTCATGCCATAGTGTCTTTCTGCCTTATGGATATACAGGTAAATATACCATTTATCATGTGCTTCTCCTTATTCACTTGGAAGACAGTGGAATATTTTGCAGCATATTCCACTGAGATTTGTAGAAAACATTGATAACCTGGTAGGCAGTAGCCTTACATTGGTTTGAGAATTTAGTTTGCACAGGAAATATGATGTATAATGTACATGAATTATAATGCAAAATTACTGTTTAATTCAAGAAGCATCAGAGGATTTAGATAACTGCAGATAGACACAATTTGTATGAGGAATATAAGTATATCCATATTTTGAGCAGGAGGACCTGACACCTACAGGGAAGTCAGTATTACAGGGAATAACATTAGGTTTCCTCAGCATCTCCTAAAAGTAAAAATCCATCTTGATGTTCAAGACATCTTTTCAATTTACTTTAAAATTGATAAATGAACACCTTTGCAGAAAACAAATTCACCATGTGTTTCAATGGAGTTAAACACAATAGGAAAACAAGTTGAAAAAGCATAGGGTAGTATTTAAGAAAAAGCTGAAAAAGCAGGACACTCATCTTGAATCCACTGTGTCATAGAATCATAGAATGGTTTGGATTTAAAGGGACCATGATGGTCATCTAGTCCAACCTCACTGCAGTGAGCAGGGACATCTTCAACTAGATCAGGTTGCTCAGAGCCCCATCCAACCTGTCCTTGAATGTTTCCAGAGATGAGACATCTACCACTTCTCTGGGCAACCTGTGCCAGCGTTTCACCATCCATATTGTAAAAAAAAAAATCCTAATATCTAGTCTAAACTTCTCCTCTTTTAGTTTAAAACCATTATCCCTTGTCCTATTGCTACAGACCCTGCTAAAATATTTTTCCTCATCTTTCTTATTAGCCCCCTTTAAGTATTGAAAGGCTCCAATAAGGTCTCCTTGGAGTCTTCTCTTCTCCAAGCTGAACAACCCCAACTCTCCCAGCCTCTCTTCATAGGGGAGTTTCCTTGCTCCTTCTTCAGCTCTTCCACGTGGATTCACTCTAGGAAGGATTCGGGTGGCTCAGAGAAGGCATGCCTGGCTCAGGAGATGCTCTCTACACAGCAAGATCCTCTCCCAGATCTCACAAAACTCTCCATGAGTATTGATGGTGACATATAATATTATTAACTTCCAGCAGCACGGCTTTGCAGCCATATCAGGGGAACCCATGTACAGTGGGGGCATATGTGGAACCCATGTACAATCCACATGCGATTTTCCTCCTTCACAGTGTGATTTTCTATCTCCTCATGGCCCACTCGCTGGAGGGATATTGCAGCTGGAAAGAAAAAAAATACCAGGAGGTTTTTCTCTGCACACTGTAGGCATGGGTATATGTTGTGTTTTCTGCTCATATGTTGCTGCATGCATCGTGCTCTCTGCTGCCCTTTAGCAAAGTACCTTTAGACTGGAAGTGGTATGTCAAGATGCTGACACAGTCAACTTTCTTTTCATGTGAGTGTTGATTTCTGCAGTTTCTTTGACTGTGGCTCATCTGCTGACAAATTTCTCTCCTATAAGAACTAGCAGGCTCATTGCTATTTCTTCCCTAGCTGGGAAAATAAAGCTGTCCTGGCTGCAGAGCCATGCTCCACTCAGGCAATACTGCACTTTAATGCACAAAGCCACTGCTCCAGGGTGAAAAGCCTTTCGCTGTATGAGGAAGCAACATACAAAGGTGCTGTTTCTGTCCTGGCTGTGTAAGGTCTTGAGACATTTACTCTAAAAGGACTGTTTTTCTAGAAACTGAATTTAGTTGCACATAATGCACCAATTAATGCAAGACAAACAACTGAGGTCTCATCTCATCTTTATTGAACTAAGCTACTGTTGTTGTTGCAGATGTGACAGTTGAATAGCTACAGTATCAATATGGTCTGTTAAGGACACCCCTCTTAGATCTTAGTTTTAAGTGTTTTGTACTGTCTTAGAGAAGCACAAGGGAAAAAGCTGAAAAACCCACTTAAATTGAAAATGGACATACTTTCCTTGTAAATGCCATAAAATAAAGGAGTTCAGAAGGATTGAGGCAGTGCTAGGCCAGTATCAAATATTTGCAACTATTAAAATATTAATCATTCATTTTCTTGTAGTTAATGTAAATTATCTGTGTTAATTTTTATCAAAATAATTTGCAAGTTAAACATGGTCTACACACAAGTTTCAAATAATCAGTAATTGTTTAGGGAAAAATATATGTGTGTATATATAAAAACTACACTTTTTATGTATTTATTCATATTTATGTTTATTCATTCAGAGCTGTTACTTGCAGACTTTGACTAATGTGTTTGTGCCAAAGTTTTGAAATTAAACCCATATCCCAAAATGTTTTTTCTTCTCCTTTTAAACACAAGCATTAGATAATGTCTTGATGCTTTTCAGGGCTTTTTGATGGCAAAGAAAGGAGTTTTCCCTTCTTAGGAGGATGAAAGATAACATGGAAATGGGATGTGCAAATAAATTAGTGAAGGTCTCCTGCAACCATGAGAGATCTATTGTAGCCAGATACATGTTAGAGCACCAGAGAAACTGCTCCAGTAACATGAGAGGATGGGGAGACCAAAGGACTTGACAAGTGAAAAGTTTCTTTGGGGCTATACAAGCTGGAAAGCAAGCAGATGCTTTTGATCAAATGATCCTTATGGAAATTTAAATAAAATCTACTTTGAAAAGGCTTGCAACTTTATACAGGTCCCTAAGCACAGGCAGGACCATGTGCTGAATCTAGTCCTGATACTGAAATGTCAGCTGGATGTTGAAACTCCATGTGTAGCTTCAAGTGACCTGTGGAAAAATTCCATACATAAATGCAGGATTCAGTCCAGCAACAAAGGACTCAGTCAGACATCCTCATCGCATGTTGCACTTCTTCACACCAATCGGGATTGGGTAAGCGATAAAAGTAATGATATCAAATATTCAGATTCACAGAATCGTGCAATCATTTAAGTCAGAAAAGACCTTTAAGATCACCAAGTCCAACCATAAATGTTAACGCTGCCAAGTTCACCACTAAACCACTCAACATCTACATTTTTTTTAAATTACCTCATTTTTTCTTAGTAGTCTCTTATCTAATCATGATCTGGTCTCAAATGAATTCATTTGGAAAGACTTGCTAAATAAAAGTTCATGTTGATCTGACTGCAGATTTCTAGTTAAAAGTGTTCAGACTAGATGATTTGAACTAACCATTGCACAAGAATTTGGCTCAAACATCAAGGAAAATGTTCTGTTTGTTTAAAATGTTTTTTAATAAAAGCGTACTTCATCTGAAATGTTTCATGGAGGCTGAGCCTCTTTACAAAATTCCAATCAATACACATTTTTCTGACAGTGAGTTATATGACACAAGACCTTTGCATGAAAGTTATTTCTACAAATATTAGCCTTTAGTATTCCCATTATACTACATAGGGAAAACTGCCAAAGTTCTGGGATCTGCAAGAATCTTTGAACTAGAATTACAGTTCTATCACAGAAAAATTTTGAACAATGAAAGGCGGTGCAGATTTATTGCTAGGGTCCTGTCAATGTTTTTAAAGGGCTTCTACACAGATATGCGCACTCAGAATATCTCATAACTGAGACAGACCTATGGTACAAATACACCATTAGCCAAGTAGATGAAATCCATGCACTTTAACTATGACTATTTTTTCTGTCCATAAAAATATTAAAAATCTTGCTTAATTCACATGTGCACTTTGAAAACAAGGTAGGAAGTTAAATCCTTCTTTGCGGTGTGGCTATTCCAAAGGCAAAAAAAATTTGCTCTTCAGAAGTATTTTTCAGAACCCCAAGGATAAGTGTTCTCTTGGAAAGAGCTGTAGACAAAGAGGGGGTGGACTCCACCAGAGACGGAAAAAAAATCACACCTACTCTTGAGGTGGAGGAGGATTTCTTAAACTGGGGTTCCCAAGAGCCCCCTCTAGCACTCTATGGTATGAATACTTTGATGATTTGTGATGCAGACTTGGAACCATATTCTTCAAAGGGTAACAAGTAGCTGTCCTATTTAGACAGCTTCAGCAAATAAACAGTAAGCCCATTAAATATGTTTTCTACATACAGTGAAAGAGTTTGAACAGGGGCTTCCACTGACTAGTGATGGGGTTTGCAGCTTTGAAAGCTAGCACTTGAAGAAGAGGCAGTGATATCATCTCCTGCAGAGAATCGGTGACCATAATATTGTGAACAAAGTTGACTGTTTGGTAACATAGCCAATGAAATAAATGGTTGGTACTACAGAAAACCTTCAGCTGCTCCATTTAATCATGAACATTTATGTATATAGTTACCCTTATGCTTGACAAAATATAAATTTATGAGAAGATTCACTATGTTCACAACTGTAAGATTACTATGGAGAATTGTTAAAGCCAAACATGAGGAGAAATATATCAGCTGGCCAAAACAGATTGGCTTTCTCCGCACACCTTGACTCACTTATGTCTCCAGAAAATCATGGCTGCAAAGAAGTTACTGATACCTCACAGAAGTGACCACACACTTTTAGAGATGGATGCTGGAGAGAACTGTCTTCTAAAAATCATATTGAGGGAATTCAACTTATTTTACACAGACCTCATTGGCAGATTTCAGGTGAAAAAGCATCCTGTTCATTATCAAGCCAAGATTTTAATCGGTTGTCTCAGGTTAAAACGCTTTGCTACAGCAAATATTAGTCTGTCTCCCACAACAGTGTTTGGACTGCTGTACAAATCAAGGACTTTTCAAGAGAGTTTCGTGCACCACAGACAGATTACAGTGACACAATGCCTTCAAAAAATACGTGCTTTCATGCTCTTAAAATAACATGGTTTCATAGTTTTGTGTGCCCTTTTAGTTGAAACAAGGAGAAAGATGTTTTAAAATCATAGAATCATTAAGTTTGGAAAAGACCTCTAAAATCACCAAGTCCAACCATCAGCCCAACACCGCTGTACATACTAAACCATGTCCCAAAGTGCCACATCTACATGTTTTTTAAACACCTCCACGGATGGTGACTCCACTACTGCAGACGACAATAAGGTCTCTCCTCAGCCTCTTCTTCTCCCAGACTAAAGAGCCCCAGTTCCTTCGGCTGCTTCTCCTAGGACTTGTCATCCAGACCCTTATTTTCATTTGTCTTATACTAGCATTAGGATCCAGATATTGACATTAGGTGGGAGATTTTCTAGAGCTACGGTTAAAGAGAGTCCTGCAATTTGCACTGCGTGGTCCCATAGCGTTGGTTTTCTTTATCACTGTAGAGTGCTATCCATGAAATGACATTGTTATCAGCCTCTTATATCCATCATGATATTTGATAATGAATAAAAGTTCATCTTCCTCTTGCTTAACTTTAACCTGCCAGATACATCCAAATAACTAAATACTCAGTTTTTAACCATGTGGAAAGCTATATTTTAGTACTTTATTAATAAAAAGAACTATTGGTTCTATGTTAATGGGACAGTATATATGCTAATATACAGAAGCCACTGTGAGTTCAGCCTCTTGTGTAGTTGGGTGTGAGAAAAATGATCCAAGATCACTGATAAATAAGAGATATGCCACCAAAAAGCTACAGACATTACCAATGTAAACATGTTGCTAATATTGCAGCACGCCATGCCTCAGGGAAAGACTTAACTCTGCTTATGGCAAGCTAATATTTAAAACACAGAGGAATGCAGATAAATAGAATCATTTTTCTCTTTCAAATAATTCATTATATTCTTCTTCCCTGAACTAAGAAACAGGAGAGAGAAATATTCTGCTTTCAAATACTTCACTTTTACCAAGGAAAAAGAGAGAGCCTTTAACCAAATCTGCTAACATGTGGCAACTAATTTGAGATTAATTTATGAAGGGAAAGGCTGTTCATCCATCCCCGTGCAAGTTAGCAGACTGACATGTTTGGCATGAAAATCCCTGGCTACCATGTTTCTGCTAATGTTTTTAGCTAACATAAAAAAACCCACATTTTCTCCCCTAATATTAACATAACGAAATTAACTTATTTTCATTGTGGAGAAATATTTTATTATCATCTTCCTAGGCAGACAAAAACCTTCCTTTTAAAGGAAGTGTGAAAAGAAATACGTGATTTATTCTAGAATTTGTAGATTCTTCTTTGCAGAAACAGGGATAGCACATATAGAGTTTTCACTCCTTCCTCTAGAAAAAAAAAAACCACATTGTTTTAGAATCTTCTATTTACTTAAAAAAGAAACAAACAAATAGAAAGACATAAAAACAGAAAAACAATGATTCAAAAAAGTAGGGAAGAACAAAAAGAAAGTTTCAAAGTGCAGTGAAGTGATATATTTACAAATTCATTAGCAAGAATAAAGTTTCAAAAACTCTATCAAGAGAAATACTGCTCCCTGTATATATGCTGTTAGTCCATTCAAATGTAATGTGAAAAGATCTGAAAATCTTAGAAGTAAACTTATCGCCATGCTCCAGATGGTGAATGAAGCATAGTCATGTCTATTCATAACAACCTATTTAAAGTGAAAAAATACAGTCACACAGCAAAAGCTTTCAAAAACACATCAAGAGATTTTCACCTGTAAAGTATATTCCAAAACTGATCCTTATGAAATCCCTTGTAGGCAATTTCTATGTATAAAATCAACAGAATTTTTTTGTTGTGGCATATTTTTCTGTACCTGTGACAGAGTGAGTGGGATGGTCAAGAGAGGAATAGGGCTCTTAATATCCATTCTTGATACTTGACCTACAGATAAAAGTGAACTGCGGAGGTCAAGCATGTTCACAACACAGAGATAACATGTCTGTTGACAAGTCTCCTGACTCAGACCTCTTCTCAGGCCACTACACTGCAGTAATTGTTTTCTCTAGCTATTTTTAACGTCAATTCCCTTTTCGAAACCAAAACAAGATTTAACGTTTTGTTTATTATTTAGTCAACTTCTTTATATTCTTCAGAAGATATCTGTGCCTTTTTTAGTAAATTGCATTATAGTTTTCAGCAGGATTTGTAATCATTCATAAAGTATTTGCAATAGGTCTGAGTCTAGGTTCCAGTGTAAAGTTTCAGACTAATCCTGAAATCACTAAACTGTGTTTTAGCAGCTCGAAATTTAGTCAGCTTTTGAACACTTTAGGGAAAGGCCCTACACCAGTACAGATGGCAAAGCATTCAACTAGCTCTGGAGTCTATAAAAATAATTCCTTTTTATTACTCAGCTGTTTCACGAGGAATATGAAAATAGGACTGTTTCTTGATGATTATATTAAGCATAATTGGGAGAAAGTAATAGGACATCTTCTCATTATTGTCTATGAATTCATGTTCTTCAATTATATCCTTTTTATGTGAATGGCCTGTATTTTTTTTTATTTAAGGGAGCAATTTTGCTTTGCAAGTGACTTTTCCAAAAGAAATTAGCACATATCATGCTTTTAGACAAAGTACTGTACTGTAATCTGTCTCTGCACTGTCCTTTCCTAGCAACCCAAAGTAGGAAATATATGCAGCCAAAGTGTAAAGCTAAACAGCTAGCAGGTTTCTATATTTACAAGAATCAAAGCTGTTAAATGACTCAGCTGCCTCCTAACATGGGTTGTATTTGAATATGAGGAGGGTGGGGGGGAAAAATGGGACATTATTGCTTTAACAAGGTTTACTGCTAAATTGAACATATGTTGCTCATAATGTCACTTTCTAAATCAATGAAATTATCATTATAGAACATGTCGACAAATTAGACGTGTAAAGTGCAGGCTGTATGTGGGAGAGATGCAATTTGGCTCTATAAAAAGAAATTAAACAATAAAATATCAATGACAGATGTAGTTAGCTAAAGGTTTTGAGGTTTAAATACCAATTTGTGAAAAAAAATTACGCAGACCCAATCAGGGTACGAGATAAAAATACCAGCCATCATGCAACAAGATGATTAAGTATTTGGACCAGATGTTCGGAGACCTTAGCTGTGCCCTTTATTTAACAGGCAAGCACGCTGGCAAGTCCTTAAATTTGTAAAAGCCGAGTAAAGAAGGTTAGCTCAGATGGAAGTCATAAAACAATCAAATATCAAGAGTCATTCATGTCTGTGCACAACAGACCATGCTACAGATCTGAACGCCACATAAAATACAGCAGCACGTTTTAAAGAAATAGGGGGGTTTGCATTACTTAAGAATCTTAATGGCGTATTTTTTTCTGTTCTAAGTTTCAGTTCTCAAAGCAAATGCAGATATTGAATGCATTTGATATGTTTTTGATCCGTTTCCCACAGGTTTGCAGGTTTTATAGCTCTCGAGTCTCAGCTAAAGCTCTGTGTCGTAATTCCTGGGTTATAGCTCTGTCTCACAGCTGCTATGCATTTGTGGGCAAGGTGTTTAAGACTAAACAATAAAATGTCTGTACATTCAAAGAAGAAAGCCTTGCAGGTTAAGAGATGACTTCTGTTTCTTACTCTTCTATTGATTTTGCAGGGTGATCAGTCTCTTTCTGCCTTGTCTTTTCCTATTCACAAACAGCAGGTTGACATAATCTAATCTCTTACATGATTTTCTCTCTTGGGCATAGTCTGTTTCCTAACCACACTGGAGCTCCTGTGCACAACCGCAGACCAACAATGTGATCTGCAATCATGTATCTTGGGGTCCTGTCAGACCCACGCACCAAACTCTTCTTCCTGTGGAAACCAAGGCAGCAGGGGAGGGAAGGGTGTTTCACACATATTTGAATCTTACTAGAGTTTGAAATGCGGATGTATACCAAACTCAGAAATACTGAATCCCTGCCTTTGATGCAGCCACTCTGCTTGGACAGCAACTAGCAGAGATGGCCCTGATCTTGTTTAAGCCTTGAAGACATTGCCATAGTATAATCAGCAGCAATTCTAAAGGCATAAATAAAAGATAACATTCATGAGGTTTGAAGAGGGTTGACATTGTGTGCATAAAACATTTGAATACCACAGGCAGAGCAGATGAAAAGGAGTTGAGCTGTAAAGAAGAAATCATGCCTTGACGGGCTGATGCAGTTTGGCAGTAGAAGATGGGCTTCATCTGATCAATGTAGGCATCTACAGTGTATAGAAAGCATCTCAGCTATTCACCCTCATTCTTTACCACCCTTTTAGAAAATTAAGAAAAAGATGCTTCTCACAATTTAACTCTTCTGGAAATAAATCTTCAAAATAGAATGCCCTTTCCTCAAAATTAATTCTGGAGACAGTCTATGGTGATTAGTTCAGATGTGGACATAGGCTGGATAAATACGAAAAAGCAATAAAACATGTCAGCTTCATTGACCATCAATTGGTTGGTTTTCAGCCTGCCTTGGTACTATAACCCCACCTCAGGAAGCATCACAGTCTGTTAGAAAGTTAAAGAAAATAAGTGCATGAAGAATACTAACACTGCAAACGTCCCTTTTCTTACAATAGGATTGATTTGATATTACCCAGGACCTAGGAAAACTAATCCAGGCATACAAGTAGAAAAATATGCTCTTGGGTACTCCCATGTTTTTGTTTTATTCTTTGAAATACGGGTTTCAGCGCTTCTGTTACCATGGTGTCACTTGCAAAACACTTGTAAGGCTGCTAGGGACATCAGAACTTGATTAATTAATCTCTACAAAATGTTTTGAGTTTTACTGGGTGAAAGATAGTTAGGGTTAGTTTCTTTTGCCTGCTCTCATGAGAAACAGTACCTTCAAAAGACGAGCGTAGGCATGTCAAAATTATTGTTTGCCTGGAGGCAGCTAAACTAGTCCTGAAGAATGAAGTTTTGGAAATTCATTTCGACCCTTCTCTTTTCCTCCTTATCCTTTAAAGGGCAGATCCCAGTCCTATACAAACGATTGTCCTCAGTGCACTGCCTAGTCTAAGTGTAAACTCTTCCCTACTCTGGGCAAGCAGGGAACACAGCTTTCGTTACTCAAAAGCATATAAATGAAGTAAAATAGTTTAAGTGATTGTCTGAGCACAGAAGAGAGGCAGGATCTATAGCTGGAAGTAATGTCTTTTCTGAGACAAACTGATAGAAGTGAAAAGAGACAGGCAGTCTTTAAGGCGCTTGTGTCCTGGAAAGATTGTTTTTTTCCAGCACACTCAGTTATTCTAATAAAAGATATTAACTCTTCCTACAAACCTTGCCTCTCACTTCTTAATGTTCTCATACTGATACTTCTTTTTATTCCTGTTTTCGAAGCTGTATGGATTTAGAAGGAGTCCATATCCATCTTCTGCAGTTTCCAAGTACTTGAAACACTCTGCCTGTAGAATTTACGCTGTACATGGAGTGCTCTCAAAGAACTGCACTTACATAACAGCACTTGATTGAATGTCTTGTTTTCCACGTGCAAGTCCAACAGGCTGGAAATCAGGACTGCTGATAAATACCTGCTTTCTGAAAATGATTTGTCTTTTTTACCCTCCCTAGAGTTGCCAAACTGACTGAATCTGGATCATACTCTGATGTAACCTGGGCTTATCCAGGGGTCCTCTATGATCCCCTGCTTGCTTCTAGTGGGGCTATTTGTGAGCATGACATGACTTTATTCCAAAATTAATGCTGGAGTTATATTTAATTGCTTTTTCTCTTCTCTGGACATGATGTGAAGGATGTCCATTTTGCCTCTAAATGTTCAAAAAGGTGAAAGCTTATGGGTATTCATACTGAACTTTCCAATTGCTTTATATATCTACACAAACTGAAAATTATCTACAGTTCTTTGGACAAAGACGAAATTACCTTGTCTACTGAATTGATCAAAAATAGCATCCCTCCTGTGTTACCCAGCTTGGCCTACTTTTTATACCTGCTAATTGGGGTTAGTTCTACTGTGCCCTTTCCCAAACAGTCACAGCACTGCTTCACCAAACCAAGACAAAATACTTCTGTAAGAGCTACGACCCTCATTTTGACCATTCTTGTACAGAAAGATTATGCCTACCAGGGAAATGCTCTCAACATTGATAGAGTGTGATAATCCTTGTTTAGAGAAAAAGTAAGGAGAGGAGTTGTTAGAGGGACATTACAACAGGCATAAGAAATCCAGGAGTTTCCTGGAGTGCACTGATGATAACTTTCTCCTCCAAATATTAGAAAAGCCAACAGGGAGAGGTGTTCTGCTGGGTCTAATACACATCAACAATGAGGGGCTTGTTGGGGATGTGCAAGTCAAAGGCAACCTTTGCTGCGGTGACCTTAAGATGGTGCAGTTCAGAATCCTGAGGGCAAAAGGAGGGTAAAAAACAAGCTCACAATCCCAGACTTCAGGAGAGCAGTCCTTAGCATCTTAAAAGAACTGCTCAGAAGTATTGCATGAGATAAGGCTTTGGAGGGAGGGCTCAAGAAAGCTGGTTTGTAATCAAATCATCTTCTCCAAGCTCAAGAGAGTTCCTTTAAAAAAAAAAAATAAAAATTTGGGTAAAAACAAGGAGGTCCTGGCCAAACTCAAACACAAAAAGCCTACACAAAGAGAGTGGTAACAACTAGCTCAGTGTGGCCCTGCTTGAGCAGAGGGGTTGGACCAGATGACCTCCAGAGATCCCTTCCAACCTCAACCATTCTGTGATTCCATGATTCTATGATATCTGCCATCGTGTCTTGAAAAACACCAAATTAGAGACAGAACCACATTTTTTCAAGCTATATAAAAATGCCAAGACATCACATTTGCCTTCAGTGAAATACTAAACATCTGGGCGGTGTTCTGGCATTTTATCATCTCCAGTTTTCATCTCTGGGCACTGGCTGGTAGTTACTTGGTGCCGGAGACCAAGCTGACCTTTAGCTAGAGCCAGAATGTTTTTAGCATATGGCCATAGAAGTCCAGCAACTAGCACCAATTTCTAACTGCATTTCCATGATGTGTTTTCACTATCAGAGAATGAGTTTTGTAGACATAAATGGCACAAATGACAGAATATGAACTTCTCATTTCACTTCGAATATATGAGGGTGTTTCAGAAGGATTACAGTATCCAAGCGCTCATTAATATAGTTTTCTGCAACTATAAGTCATGTTTCTTGGAATAATTCCTTTTGGATCTTAAGTAGTCAAAATATTCTGAAGATTTCTTTTGAAGGAAAGCTATTTTCAATAAACTGGAAATTCCCTATTTGGTAGAATTTTCATGTTTGAGCTACAGAGAAGAAAATCAGACGACAAATTTTTAGTTTTTCAGTCAAACTGGAAAATATAAAAAATTTTAAAAACATATTAATGCATACTAAATAATAATTTCTGAATTTTTTTCCTCAAGGCAAAATATATTATTTTCTGACTAGCTCTCTTAAGATTCTATATTTTGCATAGGAGGTTGTCTCAGCCCTTTCTTCCCTAAGAAATATAAGCAAATGTAAATTGTTGGCATAAATTCAGACAGCTGGCCTCAGTGGGACACCTTCCTTGGTCATGCCTTTGAATCTAAACACCGTAGAAAAAAGGCGGCGGTGAACAAGTCTTCCTTTTCACACTGGGCTCCAATTACATCTGTTGCTTTTTGAGGGAGGGCATTTGAATTTTGCACACAGTCCTTGGGCAGCTGTTACATTTGTAGCCATATCTGAGTCTGAATTTTCATGAACTAGAATTATTTAAACTCCACTATTATTCCCATATCCCAAAACCATGGGAACCGTGAGAAAACTTTGATTGATTAGACTCTCTGAGTGACCCAGCTTCTTTCAGGGATGTGAATCTGGAAAGCCAAAACAGACTTCTTTCATATGAGGTCTCACTGGAGATTTCTCTATGGTGTTTAATAATATGATTATGCCCAAGGAAAACTGAGAAATTGTGCGCTTCTTCTCATCTGACATTAATAAAATTAATTCGCCTTCAGAGTAATAATGAAATGTTTCTCAACGGAAACTTATTTTACATGTACTTTTATTTCTTCTTTTGAATAGATTATCTTCTGCATAATCTGCTGATTATATTTGTAAATCCTACACTATTTTGAAATCTGAAATTAAAAGGTTTTCAAATATAAAAAATTAAAAATCTGATTATAGCATCTCGGCCCCTTTATTATCCTTCAAACTTAGTCTCATGAAACCAGAATGTTAGGAGATACTAATTGTCTTTATTTATTTGTTATCTAAAGACTTCATCCTTATTGTGATATCTTCATATACTAGATGTTTTCTAGTGAAATTATTAAGGTATTACAGACAAAATGTTGTGATGCTGCCTAAGAGGTTCCCAAATATGTAATCTCCAAGGAAACAGCAATCCTATTATCAGTCCCTTTCCTGTAGGACTGATCAATGGTACAAGATGCTGTGAATAGTGCCATTGAGTTTCAACAGGACTTTTCTTAACATGTGAAGATCAGCACATGAAATACGTGTAATTGGGTAATTTTAAAATAAACTTGTTTAAAATAAACAAATTTACCTCAATGACATGCTTCCTGGGATTTTGAACTTTCCTTGTACTATTGAGAGGACCATCAGTATGACAAAAATAAAGCTTTACAGCAGTTCAGCTTTTGGTGAAAAAAAAAACCCTCAGGTCTCTGAATGTGATCTTCCAGGCACTTGCAGGGTTTGGCCAGCTTTGGTTAGCTTCACAGTTTGAGTCCACCTTCATAGAACCACAGAATCATAAATCATAGAATGCTTTCAAGTTGGAAGGGACCTTTACAGGTCATCTAGTCCACATTCCCTGCAGGAGCAAGGACATCTTCAACTAGATCAGGTTCCTCAGAGCCCCATCCAACCTGATCTTGAGTGTTTCCAGAGACAGGGTCCCCAATACCTCCCTGGGTAAACTGTTCCAATGTTCAACCACCCTCATTTTATATCCAGTCTAAACCTACCCTCCCTAAATTTAAAACCGTTATTTCACATTACCATCACCTTCACCCAAATAAATATCAGAGCCTCTCCAGAGGTCTAAGACAATTAACGAACTACAGCAAACACTTACTAAAATGAGAAGGAAAATGCAAAGTAAACTATGAGTTTTACAGGTCTCCATATTTCCTCATGGCCAATATTCCTAGTTTAATCATAGAATCATAGAATCATAGAATGGTTTGGGTTGGAAGGGACCTCAAAGATCATCTAGTTCCAACTCCTCTGCCACCATGGGCAGGGACACCTCCCACCTGACCAGGCTGCTCAAGGCGCCATCCAACCTGGCCTTGAACACTTCCAGGGAGGGGGCATCCGCAACCTCCCTGGGCAACCTGTGCCATTGTCTCACCACCCTCATCGTGAAGAACTCCTTACTAATGTCTTATCTAAACTTACTCCCTTCCAGTTTAAAGCCCTTCAGCCTCATTCTATCAACACAATAAAAAAAAAAAGGAAAAAGTCACTCCCCAGCTCTCTTGTAGGACGCTTTCAAGTACTGGAAGGCCACTATGAGATCGACCCAAAGCCTTCTCTTCTCCAGGTTGAACAAGCCTATCCTCTCAGCAGAGGTGCTCCAGCCCTATGATCATATCCGTGGCCTTCTTCTGGACCCCTTCCGAGAGTTTCATATCCTTCTTATGTTGGAAATTCCAGAACTGGACATAATACTCCAGGTGGGGTGTCACAAGAGTGGAACAGAGGGGAAGAATCACCTTCCTTGCCCTGCTGGCCACGCTTCTTTTGATGCAGATCAAGATACAGTTGGCCTTCTGGGCTGCAAGCACACATTGCTGGCTCGTGTCGAGCTTCTCATCAATCAGCACCCCCAAATCCTTCTCTGCAGGGCTGCTCTCAGTCATGTCATTCCCCATCCTGTATTGAAAGTGTAGATTGCCTCGATCCAGGTGTAAGGACCTTGCACCTGGCCTTTTGAACCTCATGAGGTTCACAAAGGCTCACTTCTCTAGCTTGTCCAGGTTCCTCTCGATGGCATTCTCTCCTTCTTGTGTGACAACTATAAATATATGTGAATCGTTCATATTTCCACAGAAGTACATTCAGGCTTCGTGGCTGCTGTATCAAGGCTCCTCATCCCTTCACAGAGGAGGTCTGGGACAGCAAAAGGATCGCATACAGGCCCCCAGGGGCAAAAACAGTGTTACTGCCTTAGGACGGCCTTGCAAATTCATCGGAACAAAGAGGCATGCATGATTTTCAAATGCTTTGCTGAGCTAGGACCTGTGTAACAAGTTTCTGGTAGTTTTTCTTCAGTTTCTCTCACACACTACTTTATATTGGCTTCACAAAATCCTGGTGTATTAGATGTATTGCAAATGATATCTTAAATATCACTGATGGCTCCCTGAAGTATACTCTCTGTTAAAACGTTCAGTCTGATTTAAATGACCAAAGCTATAGAGCTCCCACCAGCTCCCTGAGGAAGCTCACGAGACTCTAACAGATCTCACCTCCCAGTCAGCAAAACTCTTATTTAATATCGCTTGCCTATTACCTGTAGACATTCTTGCACCCTAAGCATGCCATTTGCACTTTCCCTGTGATGTGTTAAAGCTTAGGATACAAACAATATAACTGTCTGTTGCTTATGCTTAGTCTTTTATTCTGAAAAGTTGTGGATAGAAAAACATAGTTAGATATTTTATTCCTAAGCCTAAGAGGCTATTCCCTAGATCCACTTTACTCTATTTTTTTACTATTTCCTGTTTTAATTGTCTTAACAGGAACAGCTAGAGAGAAGTCCTAATCCTATCAATTGCACTCCTTAAATCCCTGTACCTTTGTTCAGGTCAAACTGGAAGCCTTCTTTAGAGATTGCCTTTAAAGATGTTTTCAAGAACTATATCAAAGGGTAAGAGCTTTTAATTTCGGAAAGTTGATTTTGAAATGGAAAAAGAATCTAAAAGCATCTGTTGCTTGGATTTTTAAGGTAATACATCTTCCAATGAGATTTTAATAGAAAAAGCTGGGTGATCTAGAAATTCTATTTTCTACACATTTATAAAGTTATTTAATGAAGGTAGCTTTACATTGAAATGGATCTGTTTGTTCTGGAACAAAAACGTACATTTCTTTTATGATATGTTCAGTGAAGCTTGTCTGATACTGTAGATTTTGGGTAGATTGGTGTTAAGATGTGAGAAAGAGAATCTGAAAAATAGAAGCCTGGGCATGAATTTCTAGGCTGCCTTAACATTGCACGAGACACTTTCAGGGAAAAATATGTATGCAATAGGAGTCTAATTGTCCCTGAAAGTGTAACACATCTTCCTTATATACAGATTATCTATCTAAGGTAATGTTCAGGTTTGTCTTGAACCACATTAAGATAAGGGATAGGGAAAGACTTTTTTGAAGTAAAGAATAAAATCTCCGCCTGCCATTAGCACGAAGTGGGATTCATCCAATATTAAATTTAGGTATTTTCTTCCTTCCTCTAACCTGTCTTTCCAATGTCACTTGTAAACTTTTATGAAAAGGCTTTATTTTAATGTGTGTGCCTGGCATGAAGGATTTCTCACCTTGGACAACACTTTTGGATGCTAAAATAATGCAGTAAAAACTCACCTTCAAATGCAAACTGTTCTGCCTAAGAAATCACAGTTGATTATGACTTGTATTACACTGATCCAGGATGAATATTGCTTCCTTGCTAAGTAGGGTTCAGATAAAGACGGAAAATCCCACTGCTAGAAGAGGAAACAGCATTTCAGGGAGAACATAAGGCTATATGCACCTTTTGTACAGTGTCAACAGTGTGATCGAGATAACAGCATTTTTTTTTCTTTAGTATTTCTCAACCCTAAGAGCTAATCCTGCAAGAAGTTAATATTTCCTCTAATATCTTTCAGACTTATTGGCTTTAATGGTGCTCTGTGCCTTAAAACACAAGGTAAAAAATATGAATAAAATGTAAACACCCTTATAAACACAGGATAAGGATAAAATTCGAAAGTGGCAGTCAGTCATGTTAAATTTAAATGGAAGTGATTTTTTTCCTGTTGTATTCAGCATTCGTCCATTCAGTGGACATTTCCATTTTGATTCTTTAACTATTTCAGATATAAAATAGTTGGTGTTTCAAGAACATATACTTCAGCAGAACACACGCTTCAGCAGAACACAAAATCAGAATAACTTTCATGAAGTAAAACCAATTTGACTTTTGTGGTACTGAAATGCAAATGGGTAAAGGTAGCATTAGTCAGAAGGTTTGTCTATGCATGACAGTTGCTTTGTAGCCTCAGAGATAAAGTGAAAGAGCATGGCGCTGTCATCTGCCTCTCTTCATCCGTCTTTAGTTAGGCTAGAATTGGTTAAGGTGTCACATATGCTGATGCAGAAGGATGCTGTTCAATGTCAGTTACCATGGGTCCCAGAGTCACTAAATCTCTTTTATTCCTATTCAGAGTCAGGGTCTATAAAAGGTCCCATATCCTTTCGTTAAAAACTACAAGCCGGCACTGAAACTTGCAGAAATGACAGACACCGTTGCTTTGAATACCTGTGGTAACCTCAGACGTGTTTTCTGCAGTACTAGGAAAAAAAAAAAGAGAAAACCTAAATGTTTCCCTTTCTTTTTATAGAATGTAGAGGGTCTAAGAAAATTGTTTTGTCTGTGGGATATACCTGACAAGATTTACTAGTGACTGTGAGCTTATAGTAATTTTTTCATACCTTCCTAGTATCCTGTAAAAGCTCTCAAAACTCAAAAGGAGTTTGAGATTTCAGAATCTTTTTTAGGCTAAAAATGAATGCATCAGAAGAAGCATTTAAGTAAGGAATAGTGGCTACTACTCCAAGAGGCTCTGCTTCCAACGTGATAATCTAAAGTGTATGTGATTCATGTTTTAGGAAAACCAAGCTGTTGGGTTTTGAGGCAGATACAACAGTGTTTTTTTTCTCCAGCTTCTCATAACTTCTAAATATGAGCTCTCCTGTTATTTCATACAAATTTTTGTTTGAAACCTTCTTCGTTTCTTAAATTTTGGGGTGTAAAGTATATGTACATTTTTAGAAAGTAAAGAGCAAGAAGTCTTATCTATTTTGTTTCTATTTGGCCTTTTGTACTGTATTTGTTGCATGCTCTTGTTTAAGATCAGAATTTTTAAGTATCATTAAAATCAATATACACTTACACAAAACATAGTGTGTGTATTAAAAATATAGAAGCAAATATTTTTAGCTACTGTAAAAGCAATATCAGCATGAGGAACAGAAAAGCTTTCTTACGAAAGAGCTGCATGTCATTGCAAACAATTTCTACCTTACTTTTGCAGCATAATTTACCCTGTGCAATGATCACATTTCAATATACACCACAATCATCACAGTCAAATTATAAAAGATCATACAGCTTGCCATAGAGTTAGATGGAACCAAAGGGACAAGTATAAACCTGCAGAAACAAGAAATTATTTGAAATTCTTTCCATTTTGGAAACAATATTTTCAATACTGTTGCTGTTCTTATTTTTTTCATTACTATCTCAACATGTTCTGTAGGACTTTACAACTAAGAACATCATTACATATATAGCACTAGATCTGAAGTATTACAGGTAAGAGTTCTATCACATCAAACAATTCTAAGTGTATTTCTTACAGGTATCACTTTAAATTTATAGTTCCATTACTTCCAACTGAGTTTGTAGATTGAGTATTAATTCTTGTTTTATTTTTAAAACAAGTTTAAAACTTAGTTTAAAAAAAATAAATTTATAAAAATCAAACATTTTCCCACTGGGTTACAAGCAATTAGAATCCACCAAGAGAAAAGTCATCTGTCAGTTGCAAACATGGTACTTAAAAATAAATCCTCAGTGCTGTCTGACTAAGCCAATGTTTAAGCAAACGAATATATTCAAATATTCAAAGATATAGTTGATGTAGTAACACTTTTTGCTGAGCTTAATTCAAAAATCATTGCAGTGTAGTAAACAGAACACCCCCTAGAACAGAGATTAAAACAAGCAATGATAGAACTGCATATAAATGACAAAATAACCACAGGTATATGAATCTTTATTGCTGAAGGAGACCATATTTCACAGTAAACACAAGAGGTGGAGGTGGGGTGGTGGAAAAAATAACCATTTAAATAAAAAAATAACAGGATGTTATCAGTCTCTGGCACCGTCACAGTGTCTGGTAATGCTTTGATCACGCATCAGACCACCAGAATCTTGTTCTTATGGACTCATCTTATAATATAAATATATACTGTGTACTGACATAACATTATGCATTTGGCTGCATCATATTGATCATAAGACTTAAAGACAAGCATAAGATTTGTTTTTTCTTTAGTTTTTGAGTCTATAGGGCAGGTTTGAGTTGCATTTTCATGCTTTTCTTCAAGCTCTTATGGACCTGAAAATTCATAGTGTTAACAAGAGATGAGGGATTTTTCTGTTTTCATATGACTCACATTAAATCACAGGACTTGGCAATATTGCTATAAATTCATAGGCATGCACCACAAAGATTAGAAGGAGGCAATGTTGTCTGCAAACGCATCTTTGACTTTCTCTATATTGAATTTTACCTCTTTTTCTTATTTATTCTTTTTTCCTTTACCAAACTGTAAAGTCCAAGGTCTCAGCTGGTCTTAAATGTCTGGCCTAAAGACTGTACTGAACGGTCAGCAGCAAATCTGCCTCCCATAATTTGTATGCAATGCTGCAGCAGCGGCAAAGAGAGGTTACATCACCCACTGCTTGGTTTAATTGGAGTTAAGTAGATCTATTATGCTGGTGCACCCCATCCACTAGCTGTTTATTTTGATTAATTCATGCATTCCTATGAGTGAAACGTTTGTGTGAGAGAGATACTTTTAGAATAAATATGTGAACAGTTAGACGATATTATATAAACTACTTTTCTCCAAGAAATCTGTATATCTTTAATGCTTACCCCTATCTAGACTATCTAATTTGAGACTCTCTAACAGGTTTGCTGCTCAGCATGAATACTCTGCAATTTTTATATTTCATAAGTTGGGACCCTAAAAACTGAGACACTCTAAATCACTAGTCTTGCTGAAATTTTATTACGCCTAATTTGTGACATAATAATAGTATGCAAATCATGAGTGGCTAAAAGGGATGTAGAGACTTCAAATAGTCAGTTTAAAAGAGTAAGATTTGAAATAAAACAGAGGCAAAAAGATAGCTGGGAAGAAACTTCTTTAATTTGCTTGAAAGCGTAAGGATCTATAGCCTGCAAGGATATTGTGATGGGGTAAAGAACAAAGGTTGAGGCATTAGCTAGAGAAAGGAGTATAAATCCATTATGTATAGGTGTCAGACTGGCAGATAGTTTCAAGCCCATCATCTTCCTGGATTTTAACAGAAAAAAAAGAAAAGAAATGGTTCTGCTTTGGTAGGTTCACAGAAGGCGTGACTGTCCTGGAGAACACAAGGGTAGATGAACCTAACTGAAAAGAAAACATAAGCTCCAGGACAAAACCTTTCCAGAGAAACTCCACCAAGGTCAAGCAAATTCAAGTACCTTCCAGCATCAGCTGAATCTTCCTGGTGGTTACAAAGGGAATCTAAAGAACTCACTTACGCTAAATGCCTGAAACCCTGTGCCATCTGTGAATGTTCCCACCAATTTTTGCTGCAGGAAATGGCTTTAGTGTGGTCTCCGACTGAAGTCTATTTGATAAAGTCCTTTTGTGATCTTATTTATTGCAGTGGAAAAGCTCTGGGAAATGTAGTGTCCCTCAGCTTCAGAACCTGCTCGGGACCTCACAGAGCTACACCAGTTGCACCTAGTGGGAACCAGGCATGGAGAGATAACCTGGAAGAGATTTTATAGGAGGTTAGGAAAAGAGAATAACAGCCAAAGTTGGCATAATAGCTCATAAGCTTTCAAAGTTTCTAGATTCTTATCGTAATGAAAATTGAACCTCTGAACCTTTTGAGGTTAACTTGTACCCACTTATATCATCATTAGGAAATAATGTCAATGAAATGGAACATTGTCACAGGACAGCAGTTTCTTACTGCTAAATAAATGCTCAGCCAAAGCCAAGATATTTATTTTCAAAGTGGGAGATATTTACCCTGTAAACATGTTCTGTTCCAGTGACTTTTTGTCTCTTACACCAACTGGTAATGAGGTAGATGTTGCCTGATGCATGTGGTTAAAATAATAACAGTGTTTCTTTGTCCTTCTATTGAAAATATATGTTTTTGTTGGAACAGAGAACAGATTAGCTCAGCATTTCAGACAATCTCAAAAACATTTCCAGTGTAGTTTCTGATATAGAACCTACTTCAGTGGCTCTTCATCGTAAAAAACTGGAAAGCCCTGTTGTCATTCAACAGCTACAGAACCATAAATTAATCGTCTTGCTAGGCTAACCTATACGACATATATGATGTGGCACTAGAACTGTAGACAGGAACCAAAACTGCAGAATCCAATTATTTCCAACATGAATGGTACCAAAGGAATACAAACTGTTTCCAGGGATGTGGAGGAGGAAGAGGACTGGGTCAAGCATCAACTTTTTGTGTGGACCCCAGAATTTCCAGGTCAAAGTCCAAACAGAGGCACGAATTTGTAGAAAAGCACAACTGTCTGATCAAGTAGGAGTAGTACAAGTCCCGGAAGAAGAGGATGGATACAGGGGCAGGAACTGAAGATTTAGTAGATACTTCTGTTAAAGCAAATCTCTACGAGAGTTATGCTCCCTCCTGCTTTGACAACCACAGTCCTTGACTTTTGACTGCCTAGAGGAAACAGAAAAACTGTTTGCAAAACAGATGTTTATTTTTAATCATTGTTTACACTAAAAGAAATCAAAGAAATTCTAAAATTTAAAAAAATTCTTTTTTGCCCAGATATATCGAGGACTTAAAAGTACAATTTCAAAAACAAATTTCTAGAGAGAATAAAATCCCATTAAAGACACTGCCATTCCAAAGGGCACTGCGTTTCTAAGTCACATTGATGTTAGTAGGATATTTATTATTTCAGGTGTTTAAAGCTTCCTAGTGCTTCTGTGGATCTCTATCTTCACACCTTAAATTTATCAAATCACTGTTTCTTCAATAGTGAGAGCTGCGTATTGTGCATTGCACAAGCTTGAATTTAAACTTGTTACAAGCAGTAAAAAGCACTGACTGTTAAGGAATAATTGTATATTGCAATGGAGCATCTCTTTTTATTTACACGTGTTGTCTTTATTTTTACCATGCAAACTTTTTCTTGGGCAAGGAATTTAAAATAAAACCATTAAAACATTAACTAGCAAGTGGTAGCAAGATATTCCCAGTACTTCCTCCAAGCACATTCTCTGCTCCTAAGTGAGGTCAGGTTATTTTAGTGTCTCGGGAATAAACCAGCCTCAGAGTGTTAACCACAAGGGCATGCCTTTATTACTTAATGTAGTCCATTTCTTTGTTTTTATTATGAACTCTCTCAGTGCTTTATTCCGCTCTGAAAATATTTTTTTTTTTATAAAAAGGAATGTATTTTCTGGGAGCAATCCCAGGCAATACTGACATGGGTTTAAGTTTGCATTTTTAGAAACCTTTCTTTCCAGCATATACCCACAACTCCATGACAGTCCTTCCTTGAACTATATACGTCAACGATGATAAGTTCTACAGCTTCCTCTGTATTCAAGTTGCCTCGACATGTTTTTTCTGTGGGTTTATTTCAATTCATTTTAATATAACCTCAGAGCAGATGTCATCAGGATGCAATAATCACAGTTTATTGGGTGGACAGAAAGCAGGCAGTGAAGTCTCTATTGGGATCTTCAGCATCAATTTATGAGGTGCATTGCAAAACTAAAATCCATCTGATTTCCACCAGCTTAGCTATAAACGTAGGCATAATGATTCTGTCTACTTATTTTCAAATCAATTTAACATAACTATCTCCCAGAATTAGGAGACATGGATCACTGCACAGTTTAGGCACTAATATAGTGATTTCGACTCACCAATGTCCAATAGCACTGATTAGTTCAGCATCCCACTCCTATATTCACTCCACATCATTAACAATTATTGAAATCTGTAGATTTGTGTTGTTAGAGCTTTCCTACATCGTCCATTCAATTTAGAGAGCAGAAAATGCAAAATGTTTTAATATCTAGTGTTGTAATTGATAAGCATTTAGTGCATCAGAACACTAAATATTATTTGGTGCTTTGGGGATAAAAATGTCAATAACGTAAAATTTGGAAATTTGGACTGACATGTTCATGGAAAAACTGAAAGAGTTAAAATGTCCAACTTGCAAGCAAAATGGAACTCTGTTCCATTTATGTTTTCTGGCAGTTTTCAGCTATCCAATCATCTTTGCTAGAACACAAGTGGTTTATGTTAGCGTAGTTATGCTGGTGGCTGAAATGGGGGCAAATCCCAAGCTAGACAATGTTTAGTGGAATTTATATGAGTATGTAAATATTTATAGCAATGTTTCAGTGTGCACATTATTCCAAAGAAAAAATTCAATTCACAACATGTAAAGAATGAATTGAGACATTAAGGTGGATGCTTTTAAACGTGGAAATTTTATTTGTTTTTTCTACGCTTATTTATAGCAAAGGCTTTATTATGAACAAGATATTCATCTGATCAAATGCAATGATGCAATTAAATTGCTGCTTATTGAAACGGGTTATATGGTGCCTATTAAAAATAAACATAAATAAATATTTGAAGATCTGTGTGATCAGAAATGCCTTTTGATAGTAGAGGGAAATATATCAGTGCATGAAATGCCTTAAATCTTTAAATGTGGCAGATGACTGCTTTTAACATCACCACATCAGACTAATATAAACACAACTGACAACTCATTTGTTTTTTTCCAAAAGCTTTTATAAGAAAGCTCATGGGAGGCTATTTAAAAATACAATACAAAGTTATCATGTGTTATATCTGAAATATCCAGGTCAAAGACAGAATCCAGTATGTGAATATACTGTTAGAAAGTCAGACAGTTCAAAAAGAGTAAGAAATTACTTGTTCTGCTACTACATGGTATGGAAAATCTATGGACAGAAACACCCAAACAAGTCACAGTGTAGTCATGGTTTAGCCCTGGCCCAGCTTGATCAGCAGATAAATTCGAGCTCTTGTGAACCCAATTCCCTCTCCCACAGCCACCCACTCCATCCTTGAAGGGGAAAGGGGAAATTAAAGACACAGACTAGAACTAAAACAGCTTTAGAGAAACAATAATAATAATGAAATACTATTAAAAAGAAAATAATACATTATGCATACACATACAAAATTGTTCCACCCTCCCCCGCCCCCATCCCCGCCCCGAGTGACTACATCACCATAGATGCTGCAGAGCAGGCACAGGGAAAAGTCCCAGACTGGACTCAGCAGTAGGAGGGAGCTGGACTCAGGAACTGGATTCAGTAACACATGGATCTGGGATCATGGCCAAACAGACAGATGAGATCCATATTGGATGCTGGCCATCCAAGAACACAGCTTGACTCTCATGATCCCTTAGTTTTATACCAAGTATGATGTATATGGGATGGAATGCTCTGTTGGTCAGTTTTGAGTCACCTGCTCTGTCAGCTTTCATTATATCGTTCCACCAACTTGATGATGGCCTTGGTTTCTACATTGATAAGTATAAGCAATGTCTTTTCTGTGTATCAGTGTCCCATGTTATCACTTTTAGAGAGAAACACCATCTGAAAAACATGCAGTTAAGTTTCAGAAAGTGAAGTTCCTTAGAAGAGGCTTAGCTGAATAGTTAGAAAACTGATTCTACTTCAGCTTAAACAAGAACAAATGTCTGCTGTCTCTTTTGGTTTTGCCTGCACTAAAGTAATTGATATGATAAAATAGTTAAAGTAATCAATGGCCTGAAAAATGAGAAAAATTGAGACTTAGTAAGTTAAGTGTTTATATTAGTTATATACTTTCATGGTCACTGAGCCTCGGGAAATCCACCCCAAGGTGAGCACTATCAGAGAAAAAGAGCTGTCGGATCATCTCAGAGCTGTCACTGGTTATCTTGGGGAGCTTATGGAGGGGTTCCAGAATACTGAAAAAGTGCAGTTATTGAGCCTATCTTTAAAAAAGGGAGAAAAGAAGGATATATTTGTCAGCTTAACTTCAAATCCTAGAAAAATCCGGGAGCAAATAACCAAGAAAACAATTTGTAAGTCCCTAGAAGATAACAAAAAGATGAGTGACAGCCAACATACATTTGTCAGAAACAAATCTTGTCAAACCAACTTCATTTCCTCCTGTGACAGGGTAACAGGCTTTGTAGATAGGGCAGAAGCAGTAGATGCTGTATGTCTTGACTTCAGTGAGGTTTCTGACAATGTTTCACCTGACACTGTCGCAGTAAGGAAGGAAAATATTGGCTAGATTGAACTACTATAAGATGGACAAAGGAATGACTGGAAACCTGTACTGAAGGCATATGAAGGAAAATAAAGTGTATTTATTTGGAGAGAAAACGCCAAGTGAAAGAGGTCCAACCACTTAGGAGGATGAGAACGAACCTGACAATTTGTAGAAACAGTCTGAAACATCTAAGATGGTTTCAGGGAACAACTGGTTAATCAACAGCTCTGCAGAAAAAGAACAACAAAGGAGAATAACGAATGAAAGGATCCCTGAAATGAGTATTATCAACAAAGTGACGCTCTTGCAGAAAACCCAAATACTATTATGGGATATAGAAGTGGGAATAATCTCTCTGATATGTATGATATAATCTTTCTCCTCTGTTTGGTATGAATGTGGTCGTAGTTGAAGCACAGTGTTGCTTCTGCAGTTTGCATTTCAAGAAATACTTGGGTCATTTGAAGGCAAAGAAGAGCTTTTAGGGGTAGAAACAACATATTAGAATTCAAATTGAGATTGCTTCCTCAAGAGAAAAGACCAAATAGTGACAGGATTAGTAGTCTTCCAATACATGAAAGGTTGCTGAAAAGGGGAAAAGGCTGAGTTGTTCCACATACTCATTTCACATGTCGTAAAAAATGATGTGCTAGAAATTGCAGAAAGAGATGTTTGTGTTGCATACTGGAAGAACTTATTAATGGTAAGAATTATTAAACACAGAAATACATTGCCTGACAAGGTTGTGAATCTCCATAACTGAAGACCTTAAGAACAGTTTAGGAATATGTGAAGAATAGTTCCAAGAGAGCTAATCTGGTCTGGAGTGAAAGAATGATCCCTTGATGTTCCTTCCACCCATTCTTTCTTCATTTCTCCAAAACATTAACATGATGGTGCACAAAGGTCCACCTTTTAGAGTTGGGGAGATTAACCCATTAGCTAATGATGTGCACAATGGATAAACGGGACTCTGGGAGTTGACAAACCATTTTCTCTAGTTAAAACTTACTCAGAGGAAGTTTAGACAGTACTAAAAGGATAGAACAATAGCTGCGGTAGCTTGAAATAGTTCTTCACAGGGTTAGCTTTAGGTTAGCTAGCAAGCCAGAAGATCTCTGTGACTTTGTGCATAAGACACATGAAGGGCCTGTGCATCATCCCGCAATGGTGAAAGTGAGCATGAAAGAAAGGAGTCCACACTGACACGCATAGTTCTGCTATGTAAAGCCAGAGGGTTTTATTGTTTTTTAACCTGGATTGTTATAGGAATTTGGGTCATTCTTTAGCAGAAATACAGAAGTCCAAACTTGTATTGTTCCCTTGTTACAGAGGAATCGAATCACTAGATATTGGTTGAAGATAAGAGGGAAATACTAAAGCTAACAAAAATAATGATATACTTGAGAGTATTCCATCTTATAACTCAAGATTGCATGAGCACACAGCATCATTTGTGCCATTCAAATTGATGAGGGAAATGAAACTCCATAATATCTGTAACTGGAATTTTTTTAGGTCACTTGTCATTTAGGGTAGTCTGGTTTGGAGACAGGAGTGTATTTATCAGAAGAGCAATAGAGCAACACTCATAAATAGGCAGTATGTTTTTAACTCCATAAGGCTGCTTCAGCTCTGCACAATAGAGGCTTTATTCTGATAAAGGGTTTCCTTCTTCGCAGTTAGTGACTGTGCACCATTATTAGCCACCAGAGTCTACACTGGGACAGGTAATCTAATTTAATTTGCTTCTTTGCAACTAGAAACGCTTTCTTGAAGCACGCTGATATAGGCAGGTTTTATGTGATGGCAGCTCATTCCATTTCTCAGGGAAAAGTATAGCATCGGATATGAGTCTACCATACCTTTAGAGTTATGCAAGGTGTAGCCTAGAGTCTTTACCATGATGACAAGCCAGAGAAAACCTATGTGCACCAAGATGCCAGTGATTCATCATAAGAACTGCTGTGTTCCAAGTCATCAAAGAGCAAATCCATTCTCCTAAATTCACAAAACATAACACAACACTGCTAGGATTTCTTGATTTTCAAGATGAAGAAACAAGACCTTCCTACCTTCCTAGAGTGTCAAAAAGAGAAATGTCACTGTATTTCCTATCTAAATATATTTGTCTCATACTAATATAAAATGATTGTCATATTTCCCCCAGCTGCAGTTGTCTTCACAAAGTGGATAAGAGTGCCTCAGATTCTTTAAACTGTGGTGTTCTTCGAGGTATAAACTGCTACACAGATGCCTAAAAAATCACCTACTTTCATGGTTTAGGTTTGATCGTAAAGGAAAGACAGTTGCTTGCACAACATTTAGGGGAGGAAAAGTTATTAGTAAAGTTTAAAGGTGTTACTGATTGGAATACAGCAACGCAAACTTGACAACTTGAACTAACTGTAAGTGTCACTAAATAAAGTAATGGGGTCAAATCTCATGTGTCTCTAAACTGGTACAGGTCCGTGGAGTTTAACAATACTGTGCTAATTACATCAGCAGAGAATTTGCCCTCTAGTTTATTAAGATCTGTCACAGACAAAAATGCTTTGCACAGTTTGTTCTTAATTTGATATCCTTGGATGTGCTTGTTTGTGTTTATATGGTTGCAGAGACTGACTCAGGGATAGATCTGTGCAGTTCTCTGGCTCTGGTGTGGCTACCAGCAACAGCGATCTGTGTGTTTTCATTTTGAACTCTGGCACCTTGGAATAAGCTGGAGAAGAACTAATAACTCTGCCTGGTGTCTCCAGGTCTAGAGAGATCTGAAAAGTTTTTATTGATAGACAATGAACTCTGCTTGTGACTGAGGAGTAAATGGAGAGTTGCAAGGGGGGAGGAAAGCAGTTCTGCTTCTGAAAAAAATACAACTATTGAACTACTTTTACTGAGGAAGGGAAAAAAGCAAGCAAACAAAAAAAAAACCCTCAATGTATTAGGCCTGTGTATTAGGCATGAATGCACCTTAGGCCCTTTATCTACTTTCTTCACCCTGTTTTCTCTCTGCTTTATTCCCTGCTCCAACCTATAAGGGTTTGAAACACTACTGCCCTTTAGCAATCTTGCTCTACATGGGAGGGCAGAAAAATATTAGCTAGTTTAATCACACATTCTGGCTCCTTAGAAGGGCATTCATCATTTTCACTTAAGAAAGCACCTTATCTCAAGTAGACAAGCTCAAGCAGGTTATTGTACCCATATCCATTACAAGGTTGCACCATCTACACTGAGGTTACCAAGAGTCAACATACATCTTACTACTGCTTCAGAGAGAATTAATGTATTGAACCACAGTGCTAGCTAATTATCCATATCATTGACCCTGACACCTTAATGGAAAGTATTGTTCACCCGTTGAACACCAGCTCACACAGAATTGGTGCTGCATTGAACATATTATAATTAAGACCTGAAAGCACATACATGGTTAGAAAGAGAAAAAGAGGGCACATTTGGTGTACTTTGCTCCCTTGTTCCTGTTCTTCCTTCCAGTGCAACTTGAGTGGAATTTCAGTTCATTCATGTGCATTGCAGCCTTTTGTCAGACAGTGATGTCCAAACTGATTTCATCTTAGGATCCTAAGATCATAGGCTTATAGGTTAATGCAGGCCTCATCCAGTCCAAATTTCTGCTCACAGCAGGGTCAGTAACAAGGTTAGACCAGGCTTGTCAGGGTTGGAATAGCTTTGGGTAACAGAAGCAATTTAGAAACGTAAACACAATTCTCCACCTCTTCTCTGGATTGCTCCTGTCGATTGCTGAGGCCACTGCACTCCTCTGACTATCACAGCTACCTCTGCTTCATTATGTAGCACCACCATGTAGAGTATTTGCCTAGCTGTGCCTTTTTTCTTTTGATTGTACTCTTACTAACATCCCATCGCTTTGTCACCTCACATGTAAGTCATACTCACATTAAGTCCCACAAAAGAGCTCTAAAGATATAATTATTTTTGGTTTTCTTATCACAATCTATGTTCTAGTTTCTTTTCCATTAGTAATATGCTTCCTCTGATTACGAGCCTGTTGTCATAAATATTATCATTTGAAGTCTCCATAGTGTCCAAAGAAAAGGAATTAGGCTTCTGATTGTGTTTGCAGACTTAATCTTGTGATTATCTACTTCATATTGTTCATCACTCTGTTCAGGCTCTCTCTTTAGGAAGTTTATTTGGCCTGAATAAATACCTCCAAGGTTTGAAGACTCAGTTTCAATAACGTTTACAGTGGCTTTCGTCTTCATTGGCATTACAAAATTTGCAGTGTGACTTTTAGATTTAGTGGCATAATGTCTTCCTTGGACTCATAACAATACTCTAGCCCAAGCGTTATGATAATTGTAGTAATCACCTTTTCAGTATTTTGATTTGTCTCTTCCTTATTAGGCTCAGAAACTGGATTATAGGGTATAACGATATGGAAAATGTTAAGAACTTGTGAAGATCAATGCATAAGACGGAGAAGCAGAGATCCAATGATTATATAGCACATTTAATATGGTTATAGATCACTCACAAAAGATTTGTTGCCCTGAGCTTAACTTTTTGGTATATTAACTGTGGTAACATCTCAGTCTTTAGGCAAAGTAATTTCAAGAAACTATCAAACTTTCAGAAGTGCTTACAATTTTCGTATTCTTAAAAACTGAATTTCCCTGAAATGAGCAAAACAATACAGTCTCAAGGAAAAACCTTAATTAAACATTCAGGAACCTACTGGCTTCAGAAACTGAGATCCCTGATAAAACACACCATCATTTCAAAGCACCAATGCACAGATATACTCAGGATACAGCTGGCTTCTGAGAGCAAGAACATCTTTCAGGTTTTGAACCTTTAACCAAATATTAGTTCAAATATTTAGGCACCAAAACTAAGACATTACCCATCGAAAAGTAAACCTGATCTTCACTGAGTAGGTGTTTGACCTAGATCCTTCCAACTTGTGATCCTGTAAATCATGAATAAGAGTATATATTTTAGGATATATTCTTACATGTAATTGCCAGTGTTACTTTTGCTGGTTTAATACTAGGAAGTTTCTGAAGAAATTAACTAAAAAAAGGGCCCAAAACAAGCAAAAATTAAATGTAAAATTAAATTAAACACCACTCTTTAATATCCAAGTCAGAAAATACAAAGTTTGTAAGTTAAATACAGTAAATCTATATACATATTTTAGTGGATTAGGTGTATAATACATGTGGATGACTGTCCTGTACTATGTTTTATTTGCTACACTAGATGCATCACATCTTACAGACCACAGAGAATTGTGCTGCTGTATTAATTACATTTTTAAGTGATTTTCTAGTCTTTGGACCATTTTAATATGTCACTGTTGCACAAAGAGTGCATTAGAAATTCACACAGCACTGCTATTTGAAAGAATTTAAATAGTAAGCAAAAGCTCTCCATTTTTTGTGTTCTTTCATCCATTTATTTCTATTAGTATCAAAGTGGCCATTTTACATTATGCAAACATGCTTTGCAAAAGCAAGTTTGTTAGTAGGTTAACTCTTAGAGAAGAAATATATGCTGTGATAACATTACCCAGTGTGGATGTGTTACAGTTAAGACATTAAATTCAGTATAAATCTTTCTTCATATGAAATAAAAGTGCTGTATTGCATTACAGCAAGATCCTAAAACATAGTAGATGGATGTTGTAGGATATATTCTGGGTGTTGCCAGTCAATTGCTGCTCTTTTTAAAGTAAAGGATGAAATTGCAGACAATGATAACCAGAAGAACATAAAAATCTGATGTATACCCACAAAATCAATGACTATTTAGAATGAAGCTTGAAAAGTTGGTATAAAACTCTATCTTTATCTCATCAAGCAAGGCCTACATCTTGTCCCATTGAAGGGATTTATGGAGGCAGTACTGCAGTATCTTTAAATGAATGTGAATTCCCTCCCTCCTTCAGGTTCCACACACAATGGAACATTATGACCTGTTGAGATTTTTTCTGAGCAGCAGCAAATGTAATAACAGCTTCACTTACAGGGATATGGGAAATAAACCAGTCTTTCCTTTTAGGATGCTCTTTGCTTGTGAATAATATAACCATATTATAAAAGTTATGTTTAGCAAAACCAGGAATTAATTTGTTTTCAGATCTTGTTGGATTTTTTTCATCCATATTCTTACAGTAGAAAAAAAAAATGTGTTGTTAAAATGAAAAGTTCTTCTGGAAATACCATGCAGTATACGTTTGGACTAGAAAGCATATCTACTGTTCTTTTTTTTTTCCCCAAGAATTTCCTCTCTACATTACTAACTAATCCTTAAGGAGGAAGTTTCATCAGTAGCTTTCAAATCAGTACAAAGGAGGAAAATGTCATTATTGCTCCTGAACGTAAGGCACAGCAAGGGGGCGGAAGGAGAAGCTGAGTGGCTTGCATTAATCACCCAGCATGCCAGTGTAACAAAACCCACCTCCCAAGCCCTAGGACAGTCTTCTACTTCCTTTTGGACAACCAACCAGCATTCCCTGCGCGTTCACTGTTGTCGCAAGAATTCCACTGAAATCTTCAGCCCAAAATACTTGTAAAAATGGTGGAATATGTATTTAACCCTCATATTTGAGCAGTTCATCTGCTGAAGGCAAAACTCAAGGCTCAGTTAGAAAGAAATCTTCCCTTTCTTCTCAGTTCATCAACTTCTGAGTATTGGGAGCCAAACCACACGAATTTTTGTGCCTTGTATGTTTATTGTTTTAATTCATAGCTCAGCAGACAAAGAAGAAGAGAGCAGGTGTGGAAGGCAGGGAAGAACAGTGGGACTCCTCCAAGGGAGGGAAAAATACTTTCAGGCATGGGGAGAAAAGGAAAGAATAAGTTGCTTTGTGCTACCAGTGCCTACAGTGGAGGAGCTAAACTGCATTCCCAACAGCAGTTCTGCCTCTTTATTCATGCACCTCATATTTTTGGTAGTAAGAGAGAACGATACTTTGCCATACTGTATTAAAGATAATTATCTCCTGCAGTCTTTGAGGTTTTCTGTGGTTCTGTAGTTAACCCAATTACAGTGCTTGATATTTGCACAACAAGTAGAAGTCACTGCCTCAAAAGAGAAATTATTTGTTTGTTCCTGAAGAAATAAATCCTCATCCATCCAAATACTGACCTTGTTTGCTGGTCACTCAGTCAGCAACAGCTAAATTCAAGGAAAGCTGTGGTCGACCCTTTGATTAGTTTGCATTCTTGAGAGCGTCTGAAAAAGGTCCATATGGTTGTGATACATCTGAGTCTTATGTCCCTGTTAGAGAAAATGGTAGTGACCCATACCATGAGACATAAGGACAAAAAAGGAAGAAAATATCCATGGAAGTTTTCATGATTTCCACATAGTTATGAGGGTGGGAAAAAAGTTTGATTCTAGTGCAGCTTGATTTACTGATGGTAGCTCCTCTTCTTGTAGAGGGTGCTTTGAAGGAAAACCAGTCCCTGAAAGAGACGTTCAGGGGACCTACTCTAGAGATCCTGTAGGTCTGTGCATTCATGGAGCCTGGAAATCTGCCGATGTCCTTGAGAATATCATGATGTTCCTCGTGTTATCAGATACAGCTGAATGGGTGGGTTACAGCCAGATGTGAGCCACAACTGTGAAAATAGTTCAAATAGATGGAAACTAGAATTATAAAAGAGATTTCCTGAATGAGGGCAAGATATATAGCTATACAGCTGTCACTGAATGCAATGTGCCTACAGTACATCTTAGGAGAACCTACAGGAGACAGCCAGTATTGGAATACTCGAAACGCTCCAATGCGGATTGGGAAATATAAATCCTTATGGTATTTAAACAGACCAAAAACCAGCATTGGAGTCCTCCTTGTTTCAGGACTTTCTTTATTAGGCTTGCAGAATCAGAAGTCAGGGCAGCATACCTAGGTCCCTAAAATATATTTTTACCTTAAGGTAGAATCTAAAAGCATCATTTGAAATAACTGTGCTGTACACTGTACTAGCACTATAAAAGACAGTACGATTCTCAAGCCACCTATCATTTAAATAGACAAAAGAATGGGAGAATGTAAATATTATCATGTCTGTTGATCAAACAAAGAACTGGTATCACTCAGGAGGGTCAGGCAGATTGAGAAAGAAAACCCAGATCTCGCAATTTCCAGGCCAGTGCCTGAACCACACAACCACAGTTCTGCTCCCAAGAGAGCTGGTGTCTCTGGGTTTTGATCAGCACATGTTGCTTCCAGCAGTTCCCCTGTCTGATTTCCATATCCCTATTAAATTTTCTATAGATGATGAAAAGGTCGGGGGGGAAAAAAGGCATATGCAAAAGTATCAAGAAAAATGTCATCCCTTTTCTGAAAGCTTATTGTAAAATAAATAAATAAAGTACTATTAAAGAATGGAAAAATTACCAAGGGAGTCATAAAAAGTTAGCTTTAGGCCAGAAAAATGTTGCTTTTCATTTCTATACAGTACATGAGAATATTTTGTGGAGTAACAGTGCATGAATAATGTTTTATTAAAATGTATATCTTTACAGCTTTATTTTATCAGGTCCTTCAAGACTTGGCATAAAAAAGGTTTAACAAGTTTGACACATGCTGATTTAGCATTTATACCACAAACTGAATCTGCTCCTTTGTGAGGGAAAATAGGCCAGCTTTCAAAATACAAACACTATGAAGTATTCAAAATGAAACAAAACAACAGTGAGAAGCGGAAAGAACAAAAAAAGAAGAAAAATGCAAACCATGATCACTCCAAACCCATTGTGGAAAGGTTTTGGACTAACTTAGAAAAAATATAGCATTAAATGTTGCAGCACTGATGGTCTTAGTATCCAAGTTCCTTAATATAATATGCAAGTCTGATCTGCAGGAGGAACTAAAAGTAGTCAGTGAGTTTTTTCCTCTTTTCTTCTTTGAAAAGAGTATTTGATCCAGCCCTTCCTGAGAAATATTAACACTTTCAGTTCCTAACCATTTTAGCTAGAAGAAAACATTTCTGGAAGTGTACAAGTGTGTTAAAATTTTACAATAATGTAACATCATCTGTTGCAGGAGGTATTTTTGAAAATTCCTTGTTCAATCCAGAAGAATGTTCATTAGGGCTGATATTTGCAATATAGTATTGATGTAAACCCCAATATTTAAAAGAAAAATATGTTTTTCCTCTGCTATGCTAAACTGTGTCCTAGATTCCTGCAACAGTGGTTAGCCAAACCTCAGCTAAATTCTTTGCTAACCTGTCTTGTACACCATTTTTTAAACTGGTTTTAATCAGAATTTTTCGTTTTGAACAAACTCTGGATAGCTGGCACATTTTGCAATTTTGCATTAACATTATTAAAATTGCCAGATGGAGACCAGTTAAAATTATTTTTATTTCTGTTACTTTGATATTTTTGTACTTCTGCTTTTAAACTAACCAGATGGGGGATAGCTAAATCCTCTGAGCTACTTGTTTATACAAATGGACTGTAGAGACAAGTATATAAATCCACATACTAAGCTTGCTAGAATTGCTGCAGCACTGCAGTAGGCAGAGTGTGGGTAATATAGCATTTTTGTTAGCAAGGCATCATCTGTACAGAGTTAATCAATAAACTAATTAAGATTTAGAGTTGTACCATTGCTGCAACTTCACTGTGAAGCTTTTATGTTCTGTCTTTTCTACATTTCCTATATTTCTACCAAATTAGAGATGACAGAAATTTGCCTGTATTATGACAAATATCTGAACTTTTATTTCTTTAATACTGAATCCACTCTACATCATAGCTTAACACGTGCTAGAAACGATGTTAGTTATATATGAAGCCCCTAATGTTTTCTCTAATAAATACATTCTTATGACACTGGTTTAATTTAAAGATGATGTTCCTGACATCTGTATTCTCTTTGGTTTAAAACTCAGAAACTTCATAGTACCTTAAAAGTCCTTTAGCAGCAATCCAGATGCAACATATATTTTAAAATATATTTTAATTGCTTAACAATTTTCCTACCACTAGTTTTTCAACTTTAAGGGATTCTGAAGCTAATTGTATGGGTTATTTTTTCCAGCAGTATAAGTGGACACAGCCACTTTCTACAGCAATCCAGGAGAAAGAAACAGAGATTGTTGTCACATTCTATTGGAATTCTAAAAAAATTACATATATAGTTTATAAAGCCTGAATTTCAAAAGTCAAATTAACAAAGTGGGTTTCATTAAGTATACGTCATTATTTTAATGAAACCAACAGTCCTTTACTTACATGCAACTACTTGAAACAAACAAATATGGAAAGTATATATCAGAAATTTATTAAAATTTGCTGAACCACCATTTATTCTTTCAGAAAAAGAGTAGTTTTAGCCAAGAGGGTCAGGATGTCATCCAGAGGTACCTGCACAAGCTGAAGAAGTAGGTCTGGGTGAACCACATGAGGTTCAGATTAGACATTAGGAAAAAAATCTTTACTAAAAGGGTTATCAAGCACTGACAGAGGTTGCCCAGGGTGGTGGTTGAGTTACCATCTCTGGAAGTGTTTAAAAGTTGGGTAGATGAGGTGTTCAGGGATCTGGTTTAGTAGTGACAGGTACGGTTGGACTCAATGATTACAAAAGTTTTTTCCAACCAAACAACTCTATGACTCTGTGAAAATAAAACTTTCCTTAACAGTCTTCATAGGCAATAAAACATTGGGGGATGAATATGCCATTTCTTTTGGTAACGTTAACAGAAATTTTAAGTAAGTTTTTCCCTTTTTAGGGTGTATTCAGTATGAAATTGGCTAATACTTTCCTGAATAAATAGCGTAACTCTATACAACAATTGCCAATTTCTCTCCATTTTATGTTTTATTGCTGGGTGATTCAAAACTGAAAAAATGCTGAAATCATTCTAGGAAAAAATAGTTAGATTGGGTAATGGGGCTAATGGAAAGTCATAATTGGGGAAGCTATAGAAGTTGGAAATTTTCTAGTCTAATAATAAAGGAACAAATGTTAATTTTGACTGCATTGCAGTAATCTGCACAAGAGAACATTGGTATAGCAATAGAAATCTGATCAATGAAGAAATTGTCTTGGGATTTTCATACCAATTCACAAACTCCGCAAATCTACATTTTCTGGTGACGTATTATCCTGTTTGTTCAGTTACGTCTCCTATGAATCCCCATTTCAAATTTAACTTCTAAATACCTTGTGAATATAGTAAGGCAGAGTGACAACAGTGGAGCACTCTTAATCCTTATAGCACATTCTAACCAGCACTGTATGTTCTGTGGCAAATCTCTCTAGCTTCGATGGCAATGGCTCTGAAACACTCTCACAGATTTAATTTAATGTCATCCTCTTCATAATGTCATCTTCTTCACAGTGTCATCTCCTTAGTAATATTTTCTTCTTCTTCAGTTTAATATTATTTGCTATTTGGAGACTGGAACTAAGGGTTAATCTTTGCAAAATCTTATTGATATAAAATCAGTTGATAGCTGTTGATAAGCACGCTTGAGGAAGGTCTGTAGAGCAAGTGGTTTTGCTTTGTTTTCTGCTAAGCATTGCAGGCTGCCCAATCCTCTCCACAGGCCTCTGCTCCCACAGCGTAGTCCAGATGGTCTGGCTCTGACTCTTTTTCCTTTCATGTGGGGTTGGGAGGTGGTGGGGAAAGTTTGTGTCTGGCTTAAATGACTCATCCCCCAGATCCCTGGGTCTCAGCTGCTAAAAAACCCTCAGAAGATCTAACACGTGCCTTATATCATAGCCTTTTTTAAAAAAAAAAAATCTCATCACCATCTCTTGCTCCTTGAGCCCTGGAAGGCTACAGGGTAGCAGATGTTGCCCCTGCTCCAAGCTGTAAGGCAAGCTGGAGAGTGAAAGGAAGGTTACATTGGAATGGCTCTGGCTAGCTACAGCAACAGCACAGTAGACATTTCAGTGTTTGTGGCACGTTGGAAAAAGGCTGGTTTTCCAGTTTTGTGGAAGACATAGCCTGACTGAGGCATATAGGAGATCAGTCTGCACACACTGCCCACTAGACTGCTCATCTTACCTGTTCTCAGGGCTGGCTGAAAGCTGTCTGTCCATGCTTAGCACAGCCTGACCCTCAGCTGTTTCCCCATACAGCACCATATAAGCATTCAGTCAAACAATAGCTGGAGCAGCCAAGAGGGCTTTAAACCAGCTTGTTCAGTAAGGTATTGTGAAGGTCCAGGCAGTTCAAACTCAAAATGGAACCCGGGCAGCGATGAACCTGAAATAAATACATTTTCTTACGTGACTGCTAGCCCTATAAGTTAAAGCCAAGGGAACTGGTATATAGAAAAATCTGCTATAGTTATCTTGTGAAAGTCTGCTGCTTTGAATAAACAAATTTAGCATCTCTACCCATAACCAGTCTAAAAAATGTGAAGAAGATATTAGGATTACAGGATGACTGGAGTTGGAAGGAACCTCAAGAAATCTCTAGTCAAACCTCTAACTCAAACCTGGGCCAGCCACGAGGTCACACCAGGTTGCTCAGAGACCAGTCTGCAAATATGAGTTTATGTAAAGCAAAAAACATACTTGCTAGAGAGAACATACTTGAAATAGAGATCATTAGTAGAATGAATGGAAGAATAGAGTCTCAGTGCTGTGGAGCTCTGTGCAAGTTCATAAGGTCATGGACCATAGGACCCTAGGTGAGGCAGTTCTCTGTACTAACACAACGACTTGCATCTGCATTAGCAGGACTGAGAGTACACATCAATCAATGATTTAGCTAATAGTGCTGTAAGGATGTCTCCACTCAACTATTTCAAACAAGAAACACAAATCAAACCTCAGAATATGTTATTCTGTAAACACCAGTCAGTAATGCATAGTGTGGAATTGAGGTGTGATGGGAGACTTCAGTTTCTGACGCATGGCTATTTTATCCTTGGAGTTGGTAGTAAAATATCAGTCATGATTTGTTTGGCTATTTTTAGGAAAGTAGTTTAAAACATAAAAGAGACAGTGCTCAATGCAAAAAAAAGTCAGTTCTGGACTTTGTTATGTTGGATAAAGATGAATTAGTCACTAGAATGGAAGTTAGTGGTTGCCTAACGATGAATGATCATGACATAATTACATTCAGTATAGAAAAGTGAGTCAATCCTTGCTAGTCATACAGATATTGGTGCTTTATAAGAGATAATTTTGCAAAATTATGAAAGAAACTGATCAGAAAATAAAAAGTTCTTTATTTATGGTATATTAGATTATCACAATTCCACAGTGAAGAAAGAGGACACCTTCCACTAAAAGCTTATGCTGTCTCAGTGGTATGGACAGCAATTAGAGATATCACAAAAGAAAATGAGAGGGAAAAAAAAGAAAAATTATATAGGGGTAAATGAAAATTTATGAAGTATGTAAGGTTGTAATAGAGAAGCCAAAGGCCCAGCTAGGGCTGGTGAGTGGCTGTCAGAACTAAGACCAAGGGAGAGAACCTGAAGGTGTCTTTGCTCTGAAGGAGCAAACATCAGTGCTACAGCTCAGGGAACTTTGAACGATAATTGACACGTACTGGTATGGTTACTGGTAAGGTAGTAACCGTTTTTGGCTCTGGGCAGCCTATTTACTTGAAAGTGGTACTTATATTACTCTTTAATTTGGAAATTCCTGTGTTTAGGGATTCTTTTCTTGTATTATTGTAAACGACATAATTTCTAAAAATCAAATGTATTATTCATTCACTGGGTTATTTTCTTAATTATTTTTGCAGGAGATGATAGTTTCAATCATAATTTTGTTCGCCTTCAATTTATGTTGTTATTTCTAAAGCCTTTGGCTGTTTTTTGAAGAGTATCCATACGCATTGAATTTCATCTCTCAGCTTTAGATAATAGCTCTCAACAAACACACAAGCAGTGCTTACAAAAGGGAAACCATCTTCCCTTCTCTCCTTCTCCAAGCAGAGCTCCAGAATAAATCGTGATCTGCAACGCTTCATTGATCTTGATAAAGCTCTGCATTTCTAACAAATGCAATGGCTGACAAAGTTGCAGATACTATTTCCTCAGTCTTGTTCCAGGTTTTACTCTATTTGCAGCAGAAATTAAAAGATCTGTAGCATATTAATGTCTAAGAGTTTAAGTGTTGTTTTCCCAATCCAGGTATCCAAAAGCTGTCTTGCCACCCAGGTCAAGACTACTTTCCATGGCAGTTGTCTTGCTCAGACGTGAGTTTGACCTATGACAGACATATCAGTTCAGGTGGTTTTGCTAAAACGGTTGTCACCTCTGATGGCAGGGGAGAGTGGCCACATGGGAGCTGGGAAGTAGGAATTCACTTCAGCAAAATCTTTCAAAATTTCAGTATGTAGCAGTGGGGATAAAAAGTGGTACTCATTCTCTATACTGGGCTGCAAACTCTTTTAACACCATTTTCTTTTGAAAGAGTTTCATATCATCTTTTGTGTATGAACTCTTGGCATACGTCATTACCACCTGGAGATGATGTTGTTAATAGCACTGCAGGAAAGACAAAGGTGAGCAATAGGTTTTTCTTGATCCTGGGTGATTTTGGTTCTGTATTTGAAATACAACAGAATGATTTGTACACATCAACTAAGTATAATGAAATTTACTTCAAATGTATAGAAAATTTAGATAGCTAGAAACTGTGTTTGGGAATTGATTGTTTTAAATGTTTAGACTGGGTTAATTTGCGCTGAAAGGGAAATTTTATTTGGTGTACCATGGTGAAGTTACAGTTATGTAAGTTCAACAGGGGCATGTGGGCTGCTCAATCTGTCAACAAAGAGGAAATACCAGAAAAGATAAAAAACCATTTGGTTGAAAAATATTTGCCTGATAATAATGTCACTAATGAAAACCAGGAATTCCACCAAAACCACCAATTTCATTCCTTTATGACACTGCAATGGAAAAGTGTTAGTCCTCTTAGGATCTTTATTTCACTCCCTTGACAATCTAGGGAAGATGATGGCTATTCATAACCAGCAGAGCGCAGGTTAACTGGATTGAACACACACCAGTTAACATCTCAAAGCAGGCTTCAAATGGATGGTTGTTTTTGGGGAGAAGTATTATGGCCAGTTTTGTCATCAATAATGTCAACATGAAGCCTGAACTCACTATGTCATCATAAAATTGAAAATTAATTTTAGATACGGCATCCATAATTTGAAATGAGGGTTGTCTGGAAATAACCATTTTTAGGATCTTGAAGGTAGGGAGGAGGGTTTAAAGTAAGTTCAGAACCCTGGACTTCAGGAGAACAGACTTTGACATCTTCAATAATGGGATGAGGTAGTGGAAGGAAGGGTGGCCCAACAAAGCTGGTTCATATACAAGCACCTCCCACCCCCAAGCTCAAGAGAGTTGCATCCTAACTAATTAGAAGTCAGGTAAAAGTGTCAGGAGGCCAGTGTGGATGAACAAGGAGCTTCCGGCCAAACACAAACACAAAAAGCAAGCATGCAGGGGGTAAAAGTAAAGACATGCAACCTACGAGGAATGCAAGAATATTGTCCAGTCATCCATGGGTGAAGTTAGGAAAGCTAATGCCCAAATGAAATTCAATTTGTCCAGGGATGACAAGGACATCAGAAAGAGCTTCTATAAGCACATAGGTGTCTAGGGGAAATGGACTATCTGGACTTCAGGAAGGCTTTAATATTGTCTCCCACAAAATCCTCATAGACAAGCTGTTGATGTGTGGGCTGGATAAGCAGACAGTGAGATGGATTGATCAGGGGTGGTGATCAGCAGTGCAAAGTCCAGTTGGGATCCCCGAACTAGCACTGTACTCCAGGCATCAACACTGGGTCCAATTCTGTTGAACATCTTCATTAATGACATGGATGATGAGGTAGAGTGTACCCTCAGAAAGTTCGCAGATAATATCAGAATGGGAGGAGTGGCTGATAAACCAGATGGTTGTGCTGCCATCCAGAGGGACCTTGACAGGCTGGAGAAATGGACCAATGGAAACCTCATGAATTTCAACGAGAAGTGCAAAATCCTGCACCTGGGAATGAACAACCCCAGACATCACTGCATGCTGGCAGCCTCCCAGTTGGAAAGCAACTTGGAAGAAATGGACCTGGGATTCCTGGTGGACACTAAGTTTAGCATGAGCCAGGAAAGTGCCCTTGCAGCAGAGAAAGCGAATGGTATCTTGCACTGCATTACATAGCAGATTCCCGCTACTTGGCACTGGTGAGGTCACACCCTGAATAGTGTGTTCAGTTTAGGGCTCCTGAGTACAAGCAAGACATGCACATAGTGGAGACAGTCCAATCAAGGGCCACAAAGATCACTAAGAGTCTGCAGCACCTGTTCTATGAGGAAAGGCTGAGATAGCTGAGCCTGTTCCGCCTGGAGAAGACAGGGCTCAGGAGGATCTTGTCAATGCGTGTAAATGCCTGCAGAGAGGGTACAAAGACAACAGAACCTTTTCATTCATGCCCACTGACAGGGCAAGACACAACAGGCACAAACTGAAACACTGGAGGTTCCCTGTGAACATCACAAAAGACTTTTTTACTGTGAGGGTGACTGAGCACTGGCACAGGCTACCCATGGAGGTTGTGAAGTCTCCTTCCTTTGACTTGTTTGAAAGTTATTTAGACACAGGCCAGAGCAGCTGGCTCTAGGTGGCCCTGCTTGAGTAGGGAGTTTGGACACAGTGACCTCCAGAAGTTGGTCCCTTTCAACATCAACCATTGCATGCTTCTGTGAGAAACTATTCAAGCGCTGAAGAGAATGCCTTAAATTAACAATATAGAATTCAGTCTGTTCAGGAGGATTTCAATCTTCTTTTTTTTTCATTTGGGAAACCGTATAAATGTTCCATCAGACACAAAAACTTTCAGTCTTTCTGAGGAAATTTAGGCCTGTTCATGATTAGTTCACTTTCTGTTCACTTCCCAAGGGGCTGGTATCTAAAAGAAAAGGAAAAAGGGAGGCTTGAGGGTATCTAAAAGTAGACTGAGAAGCGACTAGACACTTATTTCTGAAAGAGGAAAAAGTTTTCTCAAACTAAAGAATAATTAGCAACATCTGGAACTGCTTATAGAAACAAACACAATTTGTGATTCAGTCCTGTAAAAATTCTGTCAGACAGGGAGCAGTGAAATCTAAGAAGGTCATACTGGATGATCTACTGAACTCTTCTTGCCAGACACACCAGGAACCTATGAAATGAAGTAAGTTTCCTCAGGACTCCCTATGAGTTATTAGCAACAAACCCAATCCAGGCTTGAGGGCCTCAGGACTCGTTAGGTCCTTCAGCTTCCAGAGAAGTATGGAATTGCTTAGACTATGACAACTGAATACCCAAATGAGAAAACAAGGATATTTTCCTTGTTCCTTTATGCAGTTTTCAAGACATCCAGTGCCTAGAGGGCAGTGCAATGTTCTAAAAAGTTTATTCTATTAATCTAACTCTTTTTTCAGTCTTTATTGGTTGGATTTTGTCAGATGAAGAAATGAATGTTTATGCCTGAGGTTTAGAAGGTAATAAAAATGCTCTATTTTCAACATGGGGACCTGTGCTTGTCTTTATTGGAGTCACAGCCTAGGCCTTGTCTGGGAGAAAAATCACTACAGTGCCTGGGATTTTGTAAATGAGGTCAGCAAGAAAAGTGTGACATGAGATTTTGAATATTTTTTAACAGAAGGAAAGGATCTCTTGTAAACAAAGTGTATGTGTGAATATGACCTGTGTACATAAATAATGTAATCTCGGCTACAGTAGCTGTTAATACTTTGAAAGATATAAAACTTTCATGAAGAGATGTAGGAAGTAATGGAATAGCCAATATGGGAATGAATGAACACTTATGTGCTACTTTCTTTAAAATGAGTAGTCCTCAGAAACAGAAAAAACCATGATGCTACTTTTTCAGAAAGAAAAAAAGGTTCTTTAGATAATAAAGGCAAATAGTTGCACTCAATAATTGAACAAAACAAATTTTTCTGTGATTTCCCCTGAATTAGGAAGAGGACCTTTTAAGTGAACTTTTTACATGGACAATTTTCTTTTAAAAATTGAAGTTAATAGCAGAATTCTATTGGTGAAGTTACACAGTTACAAAACTCAGAGGGATAAAATGCTTGTTTGGTTATTGGATTTTTTTTTCTTCCTTGGGAGATCAACAGATTATTTCAGTATACTCCAGAGTGCTTTGTGTAGATATACACAGGCAGCTGTACATGGATTTGCAGATGACTGTGCCTATGTCTGCAGCTAAGCACTTCTAAACAAAGAGTCCAGAGAAATTACATGCCTAGAACCAGGACATTTAATCGTTTTTTGTGCCTTTTGCTGGGTCTGCCTGGGAAAGAGTTAATTTTCCCCATAGCAGCCCTGCTTTGTATTGGTGGCTAGAAAGGTGTTAATCATAGAATCATAGAATCATAGAATCATAGAATATTTTGGGTTGGAACGGACCTTAAAGATCATCCAGTTCCAACTCCGGGGCCATGGGCAGGGACATCTCCCACTGGATCAGATTGTTCAAGGCCTCATCCAACCTGACCTTGAACAGTTCCAGGGAGGGGACATTACAACTTGTTCCAGTCTCTCACTGCCCTCATTGTGAAGAATTTCTTCCTAATGTGTAATCTAAATCTTCCCCCTTCCAATTAAAACCCATGTCCCCTCTTCCTACCACTACATGCCTTTGTAAAAAGTCCCTCCTCAGCCCCCTTCAGGTACTGGAAGGCCATTATAAAGTTCTCTAAGAACCTTCTCTTCCCCAGGCTGAACAACCCCAACTCTCTCAGCCCCTCCATCCCTCTGATCATCATTGTGGCCCTCCTGTGGACCCATTCTGAAAGTTCTATATGTTTCTTATGTTGGGATTCCAGAACTGACACAGTACTCCAGGTGGGGTCTCATAAGAGAAGAGTAGAGAGGGAGAATCACCTCTTTTGACCTGCTGGCCACAAAACCAGTGTTTTGGCTACTGCTACTGCTGAGCAGTCCTCCTCTTGCAGCAGAAGGCTGCAAGATCTTGGGAGGGGATAGAGTCAGGTCAACTGACCCAAATTTACCAAAGAGGTATTCCATGCCACATGAGATCTGCCCAGCAATAAAAGTTAAGATAATTGAGGAAGGGGAGTAGGGGACAGGGATGGGGGGAGTCGTTTGTTATGACAACATTTATCTTCTGGTGCAAACACTATGCAGACTGAAGCCCTGCTTGCCAGGAAGTGGCTGGACATCGCCTGCTGATGGGAAGTAAAGAATAAAGCTTTTGGTTTCCTTTGTTTCCACATACAACTTTTGCTTCTGCTTTATTAAACTGCCTTTATCTGGAACCACAAGTTTTTTTCTGCCTTCTTTTCATTCTGCCATTTCCTGCTCATTAGGGGAGTGATAAAGAGGCTTGGTGGGCCTCTGTCATCCAGCAACATCAATCCACCACAGTTCCTTTTTGGTGCCTGATGTGAAGAAAGGAGAAATTGAGATAAGGCCAGTAATTGGGAGAGGTAAGGGGCAAAACATGGACTGAACACAGTTAGAGAGCAAAGAGATCAAGGACAATTTATGTTGCCTCAATTATGGTGAAGGGACAAAGGAGGGATTGTGTGTAAATTGTCTGCTTTATTTGGTGTTGTGACGATGTTATTCTGATTTTGCCGTGCGGAATTATTTTTGTTAATGTGACTGAAGCTTGTGAATTTTGTGTAGACTGTGAAACAGCTGTTGATTTTAATGATAAGTCTTAAATGCATGATTCATGAAGGCAAGGAATTGAAAGTATTTGGTTTGTGTTGGCAAGTATTGGTAGCAAGGAGGGGGCTACACTAGTGACGATTCATCACAAGTGACTACTTCTGTGAGAAGCTGCTAGAAGTTTCATCTGTGTCCAACAAAGCCGATGCCAACAAGCTCCAAGATGGACATGCCATTGGCCAAGGCCGAGACAATCAGTGATGGTAGTAGCATCTCTGTGATAACTTATTTAAGAAGCAGGGCGAGGGAGGTAAGCTACATGACCTTAGCCAGAGAGAGATGTGAGAACATGTGAGAGAAACAACTCTGCAGACACCAATGTCAGTGAAGAGGAGGGGGATGGAGGTGTTCTAATCACCATAGCAGTGATTCCCCTACAGTGATTGGTGAAGGCCATGGAGAGGCAAGCTGTCCCCTTGCACCCATGGAGGTTAACAGTGGAGCAGACATCCACTTGCAGGCAGCGAAAGACCCCATGCTGAAGCAGGTGGATACCTGAAGGAGACTGTGACCCCATAGGAAGCCTACCCTGGAAGGCTCCTGGCAAGACCTGTGGTCTCACGGAGAGAAGAGCCCATTCTGGAGTAAGTTTGCTGGTAGGACTTGTAACTCTGCAGGGGGCCCGTGCTGGAACAGTCTGTTCCTGAACGATTGCACCCTGTGGAAGGGAGCCATGCTGAAGAAGTTCATGAAGAACTCTAGCTCATATGAAGGACCCATGTTCGAGATGTTCATGGAGGACTGTCTCTTGTGGGAAGGATCCCATGTTAGAGCAAAGGAAAAGCATGAGGAGTCCTACTCCTGAGGTGGAAGGAATGTCAGAGACAATGTGTGATGAACTGACCACAACCTCCATCTCCCATGCCCCTACACCACTGCAGGGGAGAAGGTTGAGAAAATCAGGAGTAAAGTTAAGCATGGGAAGAAGGTAGGGGTGGCGTGAGAAGTTCTTTAAGTTTGTTTATATTTAGCATTATACTACTCTGATTTGATTGGTAAGTAATTGAACTACTTTCAATAAGTTCATTCGGTTTTGCCTGTGATGGTAATTGGTGATTGTCCTTATCTTGACCCACGAGCTTTTCATCTTAATTTTCTCTCCAGCTGAAGAGGCGAGTGGTAGAGCGGCTTTGGTAGGCACTTGGTGTCCAGCCAAGGTCAACCCACCACACTTATAAAATTTTCCTGCCAGATGTCACTACAAAACATAGTCTTTCCGTTTTGTCAGGTCTCCCTGCTTTTGTAGTAAGAAGAGAAGATGAAGCTGTGTTATCTCTAGTGAGTTCAGCAAATCTTGAATCCTGACCAGCGTCCGACATAAACTCAGCCTGTGCTGGTGCAGTTCACACACAGGCTAAAAGGATGCTTTTCCATGCTTTTATATGAAATATGCATATGATTGCTCAGGCATCTAAAGAGTTTCCTCTTCCCCTACCTACCTGTAATCATTTTAGGTCAATAGCAAAGCACACTGACACAGGGGAACCTGTGCCTATCTCTCTGTGTTTAGAAGCTATAAGCTCCATGTACCAGGTAGGTCTTTATGGTTGATGCTTTGGAAAGCATGAGCCTGAACATAGTTTAATAAAGATAAATCTCAGATACGGAAGATTAATTTCACCGTTTTCTTTATTTCACAATTCTCCTTCTTTTCCCTTTATTTCCCTGTAGGTCTTTGGAGCTTTTAAATTATTTTCATTTTAAAACGAATGGTATGGATGACCCTTTTTTAAAGCTTCAGGTGTTCCTTTCTTTTCTCTTAAATTTTTGAAGTGGTAGAAGCCATCTGTCTCAACAGATCATGTTCTGTTACACTGAATGATGAAATAGTATTTCAGTTGACTTATACGTAAAACAATCTTGGAAAGCAGGAAATTTCATAAAGCTGCCAATTTTTGTGTCTTCTACTAAGTTCCTAGTGTTCTGCTCTGTAGATTGCTAGGGTGATATTGCAGATGGAAATGTAGGGCACAGATAAAATTGTTTTCTCAATGTCAAGAAAAAAGAGTAAGAGGAATTAATTGAATATCTTCATCTAGTTCCTTACCAACAAACATTATCTGGACTTCCATGATGGATAGAAAACTAGAGGTAAGTATTTGAAGAGTCTATTCAAAACACATATGGATATGGAGCCATTAATTTTCCCTTGTCCCTGGAAATCGCTTCCTAAATATTTTACAGTATGCATTCAGCACGATTTAATTACTCTTAGATTTAAACTTCAGCACGGCATGAGATGTCATTCAGATTGCATAAATGCAGCTGTCATCCATGTGAAAACATGGCCTTCATAACAAAGCACTTATTAAGGTCATTACCAAAGTTTTTATGTTCTGGACTATGTTAAGGAGGCAGCCCAAACAATAACCTTTTCATAAGGACTCATAAGGACCTCTTGGTGTTCACTGTATGACCTGCCACCAAAAGAATGGAAAAGAAGAGACAGACAGCGTCAGCTTTGACTTTTCAGTCTGATGCAGCGCAGGAATGGTTAATGGCTTCTATTTTCCTCTCTCCCAAATTTGACCCATGACTCTCCCAAAAGGAATGAAAGAAGCAGATCGGGGTGTGCAAGTAGCTCTTTTAGAACATGTCTGCAAATACAAGGAGCTTTTCTTTTCTTTCATTCTTTTCTTTGGGTTAGGAAGGGCAAGCCCTGCCTCGAACCGCAGAAGTGTTTGTGCTCTGCCAATGCAGCAGAATGAAGAAACTCTCCTAGCCAGTAAAGAGATATTCAGCATAGGATGTAAATGCTTGGCTTATATGCTGTTTAAAGTAAACTGCAAACACCTTAAAAACAATTAGGTTGATGGGACTTTGAGGAAGACTGTCTCTTCAGAGAGGCTGCAAAGCATTTCTCCCGTAATAAAGTATGCTGTAACAGTCATTTTCTGCTAGGTGAATAGGCACAAAACACATCTTTGTTCATAAGGCTTTTTATTGTAGCAGTTGTCATGAGCAAAACCCGAAAGCACTTGAAAATCCATTAAAATCACAATTCATATAAAGAAAATACTATCTCTTCAAAGTTTGTCTCTACAGAGTTCGTAAAAGTGAGAAGTCGATAAGTATGAGACACATTTATGTAATTTAAGATTAATCATTAACTGTTAAAGTGCAGGCTTTGTGCAATAAGGTCTGCTGTTTAGCAAGGAAACAAAGCCCTTCAGTTTCTGCATCTGCTGGTTGAAGCCAACTTCTCAGTTGTTCTGTGTGATAAGATGCACTGAATCCCAGACTGGCTGGCCATCCACTGGCCATGAATCAGTGACTACTGACTGTCCCCAGGGTGCTTCTGTTACAGTACTCTGTCCCAATGGATAATTGTCATTTGGATTTATGATGGCCTGCCACTGTTTTTTCTCTGGTTGTGTTCAAGCCTTCATGCATGATTTTGTGCATTTCTTAAAATTAGGACTCACAATTTCTTGTTTCCTGGATCATGTAATTCACTAAGAGAGAATGGGCTTGCTTTGAAAATTTATAATACTTTGGTTTACAGAAATTAAACTACAGAAAGTAGTTTCAGAAGTAAGACTTTAATATTTTTTAACTGAATTATTGAATTCAGACAGATTATTTTTTTACACATTCAGGCCATGAACAAGTGCTCAAGTTCCTAAGTTGAAACAACACCATGCCAACTTTAAAACATTTGGCTGGTCAGCAGGAAAGGAAAAGCTGCTTGTAGAGCACTGGAATGCATTTTCAATTAGTCACTACATTGCTTAAAAGGCGAAGCATTAGGCACTGGGACGAGAGGCAGGGGGGTGGAAAGGATGGCGGGGAGGGACAGCATGAGACAGTCTGGAGAAGAGCCTTTATCAGCCCACAACAGCAGCCCTGAAGTTGGAGGCCACTCTTTCATAGATAAGCTTTTGTTTAAAAACAGGCTCCCTAGGGAGAGTGAGGTTTTCCTGGTAAAAGACCAGGATTTCTTTCAAATAACTTAATATTGCTTTGTATGAAAAAGAGATGGAAAATACGTGTTGGGAAGATTCTAGGAGGTTATTTATTTCTCTATTATTGCCTGATAAACACTCTGTTGGCCATTCTAACTAAAAAGTTGTGCTTTGGCAGACCTTTCTTGGCTCCTAAAATATTTTGAATGAGATAACACCCTTGAAAGAATATTAAATAACCACCTCAAACTGCTTACTATACTTGGTTTATTTTCCTGCCCTACATTATGAAGTCCTCAGTCCAATAGGTTTCTGGTAAAGAAACGGCTGAGGAAAAAGAATCTCATGACATAAAATCATCTTTCTAATGCTCAGTAGCCATCATTGCTTATGTTTTTTAAATGCTTTGTCCTGTACGTGACCTTCAAATGTTTGTAGCTAGCTGATCTGGAAATTTTTTTGACTCCACAGCTGTCTAAACTAGGGATGATGACATTGCTTAGAGATCCTTTTGTGTATATATGAGCACTGGTTTTGAATGTGTATATATATATTTACTTCAATATGATTCAAAATCTTCAAAAGTTTATTTTTCTTTATCTTATTAACTGAGGACTGCTAAGTTATTACTGGTGGGACGTGCTATGACATGAGAGACCCATGTTATACACTAGGCTGGATTTCAGCAGGTAGAGGAAACTTTCAGGGCTATTGCCTTCCGGCTAACTGTAATAAATTTGCTTAAATAATATTTCACAGATGTGCTGGCTCTTCCTTGGCCAACAAGCTGAAGATCATAGGAAATTTCTTCACTTAAAGCATAAAAATAAAAGTTTTGAAGAAAAAGTCCTTAACTGCAACAGAAAAAACATTTAGGTAAAAGATGGTCTGGAGTGCTGCTATCCAAGCACAAGAGTTAAAATAATTTTACAGTAGATCTCTGTTTCTGTTTTGTTTATTTTCTCATACTATAGCTACATGTTGTATGAAATACGTGAGGCTGTTTTGGAAAATCCATTGCCTGTCACAAGTTTCTTTGTGCTAAACTTAATCTTCTAGTTTTATTTTTAGAAAGCTTATAGTTGCTTTCTTCAATGTTGTAGGAAAAGATGGAAAAATGCCAGCAAGGTCCAGTAAAATGGAGACCCGGCTTTCATTCCAGACATAAAACCTTTAAGATGAAAATAATAAAAATAACCATGAATAACTGCAAATGTGAAATCTTTATTCCTACAGTATAGTTTTCATGTGGATATATTGGAGGAAATAATAGAGTGTTTTCTGTGGGAAGGCAGTGAAAATGTGTCTATGGAAAGTATAAAATATGCTTGTTAGAGATAGAATTCTTGACACGGAGATAGTTTTTTAGAATTTCTGGATGAATAGAGTAAGAGACACAGAGCATCTTCCTGTGATGGATATCTGGGCTCATTTAACACTGACCTGAATTGGGGGACAGGGGCTGAGTTGTTCACTTTGACTTTGATTTCTCCACATACACCAGAGAAAACTGTGGTTCTCCACCTTGTGTGTCTTCTCCTTTAAGTCCAACTTTAATGTGAAGGTCTCTTATCCTTGCAGCTCTCCCTTACTCCTGCCCCATACAGAAAGAGACACCAGTTAGACCCCTAAGTGAGGTGTAAAGACAGAACATCATTGTCTCTTTCTCATCTTGATGTGCAACACTTGGATGGCTAGGATGTGACAATGTCTCAAACTGGGCTTGCCAAGGGGACATGATAGGATAAGGTATTTACATTTTTTTTTGTTTGCAAGCTGAGCTTTAAGCCTTTCTCAAGTTGAGTGTGGTCATCAATATGAAATATTCAGTGAGAATTTTACATAGGAAAATATGTGGATATATCTATAAAAACAGCAAATGTAAGAGTAAGGAAGAAAGGAAAGAGAAAACACTGTACTGTAACCCATTATGTTCTCCTCAGCCTCAAGTGAGGGATTAACCTGTGTAACAGTGGGAAAAATGGAAGAGACACTGGCTAAACTTCTTAGTCATTTCCCACTCTAAAAATGAAGGCTTCCTCAGCCCCACAAAGAAACATACGACAAGTGGCAACTCAATTTCATTTTTCATGGCAAACATGTAACCCATTTCCTGTAGGTAAATAAATACATGGCACCAAAGTTTTCAGAGGTGGATAGAACCCTTGTATCTGAAGAAGTAATCAGAGAGATGACCACAGGAGGGCCACAAAGATGATAAAGAGGGCGGAAACACCTCCCATAATTAGGACAGGTTGAGAGTTGAGTTTGTTTAGCCTAAAGCAGAGGAGGTTCTCTGGAGACCTTAGAGCAGCCTTCCAGTACTTAAAAGGGGCCAACAGGAAAGATGAGGAGAGGTTCTTTATCAGGGAGTGCAGTGATAGGATGAGGGGTAATGTTTTTGTGCTGAAAGAAGGGAGATTTAGATCATATATTAGAAAGAACTTCTCTACCGTGAGAGTGGTGAGGTACAGGCACAGGTTGCCCAGAGAAGTCATGGAAGTCCTATCCCTGGAGGTATTCAAGGCCAGGTTGGATGAGGCTTTGAGCAACCTGGTCTAGTGGAAGGTGTCCCTGCTCATGGTAGGTGGGTTGGAACTTCATTATCTTTAAGGTTTCTTTCAACCCAAATGATTCAATGTAGGTAACAGGTGAGAAGCATCCTGTGCCACACTGGCCTTAGGAGGGAGGTGGAGCATCTGTAACTCCCCAGCTGTCCTCCACCCTCTTTCCCCAGATCTGCACCTGCAGTCTCACCATCAGCAGTCTCTGATGTGTTTATCCTTGTTACACCCCTTAGAGACAAAGCAAAGTTGCTGGAGCAATTGCCAAGGGGCGGATGTAAAACCTAGAGGTCTGAACTCAGGGTCTGACTTTATAAACTGATCAACTCATATGGCCCCACACGCTGAGATAGATGCTTCACCAGTTGAGGCATTAAAAAAAAGAGGCAGGAGAGGACTCAACGTGTGTTTCTCCTAAATGAGGGGTCAAAGATGCACTGGCCTTTAGACAAAGAAAGCGTTTTGTATCTCAGTCATTTAAAACTGGTTGTTTTTATCTGACCAACATCCCTTGGCTACTGTCTGGCAGAAAAAATTGGTCACAAAGTCTTTTTGGGGCAGTGGGAAGCCTCAGTGCCACCTTCTAACAAGGGCAGATTGTGCTGCCTTTTACCATAAGGACATCAGCAAGGGGAGGTTCCAGCTGGCTAAAACCAGGCTACAGTATACATGGGAGCCCTGAGAACAGTTTAGACATAACCCTAGTTTTATCTCAGCAAAGGAGGTGATAGTGGAAAACTTAAAGCAGACTCAGAGTTTTTTATGCCTTATTATATCCTTCATTACGTTTCCAAGAGTGTGTGATGTCTTATACTACCAGAGCTCTGCATGACCATCATATTACTGCTCCTTCTTAACATACAAGGACTGATCTTAACTTTTTTTTTTTGAGAACTGGTGGCAGAAAGAAACTAGAAACATATGCCTGTGATATAAATAGAAAAGTGGAAGTATCTGTCATTTGGGGTAGTTTGGTTTCAGCCGAACACTTCATAAGATAGTTTTGCTTTTTTCCCCTCAGAATTTTAATTTGAGAATTTCCAGAAATCCCAATGAACTGGTGGAGTTCAGGGAGAGGGTAGTTATGTACAGGATGAATGGCAAATATTGAGAGAAGAAAAAATGCAAAAGAGAAATAGTTAAATTCAGCGAAATCAATGTCAAAAAGTGTTACAGAAATACAAAAGAAGCCAATCATCCAGATTTTCCTAAACAAATACACACTAACACAGCAGTTACAAAACTTTTCATATCACCATACTGATCTGGAGGATGCTTTATTATTTATTTTTGGAGTAGTAACAGAAAGAAGAAATGGATTTAATGGAATTATATAGACACCTTTTCCCCTTTCAGACTTCCAAAGGGTTACATCTGTCTTTGCATTACTAAGCTTTTTATTATTCTACCATAATAGCAGCCTTGCTATTAATCAGACTGCTTTCAGTCACAGCTTCCAAGTCTATCAAGTCTATTATTTAAAAAAAATAAAAAGGAGAGAGATAATTCTGTATTCAAAAGGTTGTTAAGTGTTTTTAATGTGTGTATCTCTCTATATGAGGGTGAAGGGTAAGGGGAGGAGGGAAGGGTGGGAGAGGAGTTGCGTTTGAAAGTTCCTCCTTTATAAGTGTCAAACTCCAGCCTGTACAGAACAGGGAAAGGGAGACCCCAACAACCTCCAGAAAACAGTATAAAAGCAAACCTCAAAGGTAGAAGAAAATACCCAAAAGGAGAGGTCTGCAGCTTGCAGTAATCTGTAAATGATTGCTGGCAAAGACTGGAGGCTTCAAGCTTGAGCTGTGTTTGTTCCAAAAGAAAGCCAAGAAGGACGGTGTTAATAAAGAGAGATTTAACTGAGGGCTGTGCGTGGAATAAAGTGGGCTACAAAAAGGTCAAATTTGATCAGTTGGAGCAGATTACAAGGGCTTTAAAAGGTAGTGGTGAAGAAATGAAACTGGGACTGTGAAGCAATATAGCACAAGATTGATTTTGGGGGTGGAGAGAAGCTGGGACAAGTGCTTATCAGCCTGAGAAGGAGGAAGAGCTGTGCTGGGTTTGTTGTCGTTCACAGTCTGAGTAGAGTACTTGCTGCTTTTGTGGTTAGGCTTCCCTGCCGAGTTTGGGTTTCTTTCTTAATATACATATTTTATTGTTATTATTACTACAATGGTGTCTATAATCTCTGACTTGGATCCTCTGAAAAGCTGGAAAGTTTTAAGGTAGGCCTATGTTTTCTTCTGTTTGCTACAAGCATTTTTGGTTTAGCCCTAAATTAACTGGAGCTTGAGTTATTATCGAAATGTGAGCCCTGGGCTTAAGTAAGAGGGGAGTTTCTGGTAATTAGAGCCCTTTTAAGACACAGCAAACCTTTAAGCAGATGTTCAGAGAAACCTGAGGGAGATTTTTTTTAAATATATGTCTCGGTGCTACAGTGCAGCGAGGGACTTTTTTTCTTTCTTTTTTTTTAAGGAGATATCGCTCTGTTAATTCAAGTTAATAGTAAAGGCTCGCACCAGTTGAAACTGCAGGATTAACTCTGTGCTTTCCTTGCTCTGCTCCACATGAGAATGGGTGAGAAACTTCGGAGGAGCAAATAAACAGAATGAAAGTTGAACAAAAAGTGAAAAATAGTCCTGGGGAGGGAAATGGGGGACAAATGTGCTTATTTCATTTTGTAATGGAAAATTCCACAGTTTGTTTTCCATCTAAAGCACGTGTTTGATATTTAAAAGTTGCTACTGATTTTTGTAAAGAGTACTGCTGTCTTTTATTTTGAATAGTGAAAAATGGTAACTTGAGGAGAAAAACAGGGAGAAACATCACCGCTAATGCCACTGTAGATATTAAACTCCACAGTGTTAAATGCCCATATTTAATGCTGCTATAAGTGCCTGGTTTTGCCGGTTGAGTATCCAGACATGTAAAAAGTTTGCAGATGTCTTGCAAAAACTTCACTAAAACATTAGAACCATCTGGGAATGTAGACGGTAAAATTATACAGTTAGTTAAATTTAAAGTTTATTTCCCTTAATTCTTAATCAAAACATGAAGCTGCACCTAATACAGTAATTTCTTTTATGGGAGTAAATGACAGGGATTTGGGGGTGAATGATGATATTACTATGATGATATTATGATGATGATATGATGATGATAGTAGTATTATTTTGTTGTATTATTATTATTATTATTATATCTTTTGAGTATACTTGAGCTTCTTGCTACAATATTTCAAAGAACTTTATGTGTCCTGAGCTGAAAGACAAAAACAACTCTTCAAAGTCAAACCATAACATTGACTTACATGACTAGGTTGGGGGAATTTTTTCTTGTATTGGCAGAGCACTGAACTTTCTTTTTTGGAAGTTTAAATTTCTCTGGTCATCTTCTGAGCAAGTGTGTAGGAATGTGGACTAAGATCCTTTATCCCTATCTGTGGTATAAAACTTGGCATAGCAGTCTTATTTCAAGTTTATTTTATTTTTTAAAAGTAATTTGGGACATTCAGCACAGAATGATGAATGTCTAATTGACTTCCAAAACTTTAGTGTGGATATTAGCTCACGTGTAATATTGTGCAGGGCTGTGACTGGCACGTGGGATGGGTGGTCACGCTACATCAAACCAGAGCCCGGGTTGCTTCTGTGACTCACCAATGAATGCCAGTAAAGTGCTTTTGCAGAGCTCCATCTGTGTTGTCTTACAGCGTGTGTGCTCCAGAAAAGCTATTCTAGGAATTATTTTGAAAGTTTACCTAGCTCTGTGAGACTATTTCTGATTCCTTTGCTAGTCATCATGTGGTATCTAGTGTTTGCTGAGTTGAGGAATAACACAGAAAACTTGAAAGTCCAGAAGTCTGGAGGAGACACTGTTGCCCTCTCGAAGAATTTTTTCTTAGAAAAATGTTTACATGACTGTGGAAGAAAAATCTCCCTGGCACTTTTCCCTGCAGCATGACTGAAATTTCCCAACTTTGCATACAAATCCAGAGATTATAGCTGTATGGACATAGAGTAAGTCAAAGATGTGATTTTGTCAATTTTACTGGACATTTCTTTCTGTAGTTTCTGTGTATGATGAGAGCAGCAACTCTGTACAGACGTGACATTGTGCAGATCAACTGCAAGATACAGAGAGTTAAGAGATGGGAAAAGGCAGTATGTAATAGAAGTGAAATGATCACTGATAGTTCAAAAAAAGAGAAGAGCTAGAAATCAACATGCAGCTCATACAGCTTGCATCTTATTAAACCATAATGTCACTTCTACTTTTTCCTATAAATTTTAGTTCCCCTTCTGCAGGCCAATTTCCAGCCTGTTTGATGCTCCTGAGCTCGCCATTTTCAGTATCTCCCCTCCATATATCAAGGGAGCCCACAGCGAATATTTATGAGAAATAGAGGAGTGTTTCTGCATGTTTCTCTTAGGTGTCACAAAGCAATTCTTTAAGACCCAAAAAAAATGCAGTAGCAAATGCTGTGATCAGCTTGAGAGCAGTGTCCTATGGTGGCAAATTCTCAATTATATTTTCCTTGTGCACCCCCTGTAATTTATTCTGTGACGTGCTCACAGTCTGAGACCTGTTTAGCTGGGAGAAGACTGAAGGATACAGATCTCATGGAGGCAGGTGGAATAATTGTGTTGGGGCTTAATAATTCCCAGAGGCTCAGAACAGCTATGGGCTGCCTTGGTTCTAGTTGCCCCCATCTCTGCTGTGCTCTGGCTCCTCTGTCCTGCTCCCCAAATCCCCTGGAAGCACATTCTCTGCCCTCTGAATAAAGATAATGATAAAGGAAGTGCACAAAATAACAAGAGACAAGGCTGTGGCTGGTGGTGGAGCCTAACGGGTGGGAGAAGTGGTGTTGAAGGATGGCAGGGGATTTTCCCAGACTTCCCTCAGCAGGGCTGGGAGAGCTAGCAGAGATATTAAAATAAATGAATTGCAATATGGTCTGTACATATAATATGACTCCCTCCTCTGTTGTATCTGTCTGGGGTAGGATGGTGAGAGTTGCACTACTCCACACCCACCACCTTCACATTTCAGCAAAGGGGAAGGGACTGACAATTTGATGTACAGAACAAAACCCACTTCAGAAAATATTATTTTTTCACTGGATTTCATAATAATGATCTGAATATTGAAAGTTACTGGACAGTAAATCCGAGAGTGCTCCTGGATTTATTTTATTTTTCCCTTCCGGTTGTCTGTTTTCCAACAAACTCACAGCAAAATCTCTATGCTTTGGCATTAACACGCTGCTGCCTGATCTTCACTTACAGATGCCCTCTCACTTTTCATAGTGAGACTAGAATAAGTATCTGTTGGATCCTTGGATCTAGGAGACTGCCAAAACTTCAGGTCTTTTTAAAATCCTTCAGCACCTCAGCACATATGGTGTATGCTCTGCCAGCCCTCTGCTGACACCAAAATCCCATTTACCTGTCTCCATAATTCTATGGGAACTGGCCCGCTTACTGCACAGGAGAGACCAAAATCAGCTGCTGTGACTCCAGAGATGTTTCTAATCCCTCTTTAAAACTTTCCCTGTACTTCTGGCATGTGGTTTTGTTCTTCATACGTGACAGGGGCAACTTTGGTCACTGTTCATGAAGCCGGAGCCTGTGCCCTGGGCCCCTACAACAGCAAAAGCAGAGCAGTAACCTGGCAAGGAGAGACACAAAAAGGAGGAAGAAAATTATTCCTCCAGGCCATGTCTGCTCTGTAGCTTTTCTCCTTTAATTTGGCTCTAAGAAGGCTAAAGGCAGCACTATAAATCATGCGAGTTACCTATAAAGGGAAGACCACGTACCACTTTGCATTCCTGCATGAAGAAATATGTGACCTTTCTATGGCTTTTTCCTAAGCATTGGTTTTAACTTGACTTCACAACGTCAAGGTGAAATCCAAGCAAAGAATAGGAGTGTTCACTCTGAGGAGCCATCCTCTTGCAGTCTATGGAGCAGCAAATCTGGCTGTACTGCTTTGCATACAGATGACCTGCATTTCACAAGTCCTATTGAACTGGCCCGTACAACTTGGCTAGTGGAGGTGGGAACATCTTGTTTGGAACACATCATGTGTCAGGTGGATATACCAATTCAAATGTTCTCTCCAAAATGCCTTTTCCCACCATGCACACCATCCAAACAGCCTGTAAATTGTTTGGCTTTTCAGGAAAAAGTGTTTTTCATGTTTGGCAGTCAGTCCTGGAGGAGAAATTTCAGTCTTGTTAGTATTTGTACTATGAGCTATTTCAGACAAACCTATCTCCCACCCTGCTCCTGTGATTTCTTGTGAATTAAGATCGCTTAAAAAGCTTTAAGGTCTACAAATTAGGGAAGGGGGGAAGGAAAGTAACACAACAGCTAAAATTCAGTTGTTGGCACAGACCAATAAACTGAAACAACTGTAGTGATGTGAGTCGTGTTCCTTATTTGTCTTTTGTCTTTCGGTCTTAGCAAAGCTTTAGATAAGGCTTCCTGTGTTGTATTCAGTATCTGAACAGAGTAGTTTAGTAAATGGACACTCAACATAGAACTACTGTTCAGAATTGGGGGTAAAAATATTTTCTTTTAACATGTACTTTACTCTGAGGGCCTGAACAATATTGTCTCCACCCACTTCTCAAATGTAAACCAAATAAAGCCCTGCAAGTCTGGCCCAGGGACATAATGCTGAACTCAATCACTACCATGTAACACAAATAACAGAATTTCAAATGTCAGTGGAGAACACAAATTTCCTCATAATTGTGACAATATGCTCATTTAAAAAAAAATGTGAAAAAAGCTGGGTGTGTGTCTTTTGCAGTAACTAAAAACACGTTGGAGAAATGGTTTTCAAGCTAACCCACCCAAAAATACAGATTGTATCCGAGGTGGCACTGAAAGCCACATAATCTCAAGTTGTGATGCAGATGAGTGTCACCACAGGGACGGTGGTTGTTGCTGAACTCCTATATATACAGTATGAGCAGGAAAACCTAGTCTGGATTCCTCTGCTTTCAGTTTGAACACGTAACTCTATAATCACTCAAGTAAGTAATACTGGGGTGAAAAAATTAGGGCCAGATACATTGAAGTATGAGTTTTTAATCACTTTTTCGTCTTTTGTTTCTGTGTTTCTTCTGCACTTCACAGAGTTTTGGATTTTTTTTCTCAAAACGATAGGATATATGGGGTGATTGAAAACATAAAGATAACAGAAAATAGCAGATTAGGATGTAACGCACTTCTGCATCTATTGTTGATGGCTGAGAAAGTCATCTAGTCCTTCTCTAAGCCTGTGCACATTTATTCTTGCATCTTTATTTTGCCCTGATTAAAATTCAATATCACTCTTCTCAACAAGAGGTTATTCTCCATTGTTTTACTAAAACCAATCCACTTTTCATATCAAGCCTGTATACAACCTTATTACATCTCATTCATTTGGACAGGAGTTGTTAAATCTTTCAGGTGCTTTACGGGGGATTTAACCAGCCAATTCAAATGAATGCTCTCACACAAAGGGGTTTACTTACCATTGCTGCTATGGTCCTTTGCCTAATTGTTTAAATAACCCTAGCCCCTAAAATGTAATATAAAATTACTGCACCAGCAACACAGATCCCTATGATGGTAAGTGTGTAGTAACACTCTCCCAGTCACCAGTGCATTGCAGTTCAGGGACTTCCTGTGCCAGCAGTGATGTTTTTTTCTTCATGAACACTTCCTCCATGAATTTTTCTGACTAGTTTGCAGTCTTAACTTTGAGTCCACAACATCTTGACACAAAGAAATCCTATGGTTTGGCACACTGATTGCATTTATGTTAACAAAGCAATGTGCTGGAAGGACTCTTTTTACATGTAAATTTGTCTTGCATCTATATTTTGCCACATGCAGTAGATGTTTGAAGTGGTTTCCCTTCTAAGGCCTTAAGACATTGAGTTCAGTTTCCTTTATTATTGAGGGGAGGGAGTTAATGTGTTTTTTCTGCATCTGTTATACCCCAAAATTTCATTCCTGATTTGTGATGAGACATGGATGCAGATGTTGCAGGATACAGGTAGAAACAGGATCATCCTTTCCTACATGCATTACATCGTCATACTGACTTTCATCTACCATTTCGTTATCTTCATCTCTTAAATCAAAGAGTGTCCTGATGTACTTGTGCAGCCTTCTGCAGCTCTTCCATAACTAACCCATTGCAAATTTTAAGCTTTGTTTAGTTCTGCACTCAGCAGAACTGAAATAAGGAGGAAATTGCTTGTAGAAATGAAAGGTAACAGGGCAGTGGCAGTGTTATATTGTGCCTTGAGAGATAAGGTTATAATTTCAAGCTTTTACCAGGCTTTCTTTGTCAGTTTGGATAAGTTACTTAATCTGCGTGTGCCTCAGTTCCCACCAGTAAAAAGGAGTTGTTAATAGCTGCCTTATCTACTTTTGGCTATAAACATTTCATGCCTACAGAGGTGAACACCTCTGTCCATACAGAGCCTACAGCACTGAGGGCTCAGCCTTGGGCCAGGCTTTTCACCACCTGCTCTCATAAAAGTAATTTACCTAAATTTAATTAGAATTTAACTCTCTTAAGAACAAGTAATTCCTTGCTCATTTATTAAAACACTTTCTTCAGTATTTCTGCCTTTGCAAGGCAGTTTCACAAAAGAGGCATTAAAATTTCTCACATGCATGAGCTTTTTTCCAAGAAGTTGTTAGGCTGAAACTGGTTGAAGCCTTGAACCCAGAGCTCAGCACTCTCACTGAGATTTGCCTAATGGCAAATTACTTAGCTTGGGAGTTTGGGTTTCTTGTTTCTCCCCTTTGTTTCTTTTTCTCCTTTTGTGTGTCTGTGCTGTTTCTGTTCAGTAATCTTTTATAAAAATTTGTAAGCTCAGTTATTGTTCTGCTTTATTAAACTCCCTTCCAAATTTTATTTTCCCTTTTTTATGATGTTCCTTTTCTGCATAGCTGCTTTTTTCATGTCTCACAGCTGCACATGTGAATATTCTTTTCATAGCTTCATCTCTTGCTCTCCTTCATTTTTCTAATCCCCTCCCCAGCTGACACGCAACTTTACTTACCTGTGTTTCATCACCTGCATTCAGAGATGCTATGGCCATTCCTAGCCATTGGTAACACACACAGCTATTCCCACGGTGGGGCGTCATTAAGGCAATGTAACTCTTCAGTAGTTATTATTCCAGTAGTCATTATTACAGCAATATTACAGCATATAACAGGCTTTCTTTTGTCCAGGAAAGATTCTTTCAAGATCTCCTGTACCCCTGCAAATCACAAGGTGTTGCACAAATTATGGAGCAAAGAAAGATGAAACCAGGGAGATTTGCAGTTTCTCATGCTGGGCCTTTACATCAAGATCCAGAGGATTTTCTTTTGCTTGACCTGAGCAGGAACTGAATTTCTTATCTCCAAGGAAAATACTCTAAATGTTCTCTATTGGTGTTGTCTGGTGGGTATCCCTGTGTCTCAAGGAATTTGTACAGACTTTAGGAGCTCTAATACACCTGAAAAAAACCTAAATGTTACCATCCAACCTCTTTTATATGAGCAGCTGGACATCCTTCTACTATTCCTTAATTGAGAAAAAACGACTTAAACATCTCCTATATAGAAATGGAATTCATAACTTTCTCTGTTGTTTTTTTTTTGATCATGTGCGTTTGCCCATGTTTCATCACAAGTAGGAGAGTTTCCTCAATTTTTTTATTCTGTCTATGCATCCCATGCCCACAGGGTTTGTTCTGATAATCCATTATAGGATACTTGTTCTTAAATTGGTCCCAAGCTAATATTAATGGACCACTTTGTTTACTGAACTCCTGTTGATCTGCAGATACTGGGTTTTGTTGTTCATTTTTTCTCCAAATGACATTTAAAACTGAGGATTTTCTAAAGATAGAAATACTGGGAGGCTCCAGTGACTATAGCAATAATTGTCCTGTCTTTCTCTTCTGCTGAATATGTGGATTTCAGATTATTGGAAAAATCTGTTGGGTCAGTTGTGCTGTATCTTTATTCTTCTCATTTCGTTTTCAAAAGTCAAGTTAAATTGTCTGTTGCTCATTATCTTCAAGAAATGCTTCATATAGATAGTTTGTATCTGATAAAAAATTAATTTACTTGTTCAGGTAACTCTGCAAGAGTCTTCAGTAGTGAAGGACTGATTCTTGGTTTATCACACCTGAACTGCAGGCTTCGTTTATGCATTAAATTCATAGATCAGTGGAGTCAGAACCTAGTTGGGGTTGGAAATCTCAGTATGACTTTTGAGTGGTGTGATTAAACATATTCCATCCAAGAATTTTTAAGATACTATGGAAAGGTTTAAAGAGGATGAGAGGATATTTTTTATTTTGTTTTAAGATTCTTAGTTTTAAATAGGGTTCTTCATTTCCAGGTCCCAAAGAAAAGAGTGATGTAGCATAGAAAGGACTTCAAGTGAGTCTTTGAACCAGTGGACATTCCAGTTCTGAAAAATACCTGGACTTAATTTTTCTGCATGAAGAATAGGATATAAATTTACAGGTGAGTTATCCCAGCACTGTTCTTGAACCAGGAGGCACTGTCAGATTTCAAGCTGAGACTGCCCAAATCTGCAAAGAGTAGCTAAATTCACCCCCAAGCATTGTAGGATTAATTTCTTTTCTCAGTCTCATAGGTTCTAATTAGCCCTCACTTTAAGCAAGCAAGGGGTTACTGCATATTCATCAGAGGTGGTTTCTAGTCCCTGGAAGGTTTGCGCTGCTTTCCGTCCAACTTCTTTCATGAAGTACTGGGTCTGTGAACCATGTTGAGCATTTGAACCTTCATTTTTATGTGCCCTGTCAGAATATCTGCTGACCATGTCTGCTAACTTGGTACTTCAGCTGGGTAACCTTTCTGCTCCAGTATAGTCTTCAGGAAGAACTTCAGTCCTGCCTGCAGCTGGCTCTGCTGAGGCTGATGGGTGTCGCTCTAGCCCTTGGACTACTCCCTTGTTGGAAAAACTGACCTTGCCAAGAGTTAAAAGATGTTGTGGACTGGGGTCAAGTTTCATCTGGACATGCCAAAATAAAGGATTTGTGTAGCCTGGGATGAATTACAGGCTTGGAAGGGGGAGATAGGTATTAAAGGTCTCAAATGGGTGATGGGCAGAAAAGTATTACACTGATGTAAATCTTCATTAACTCCAACAGGAATTAACTGGCAGGGTCTTTTATGTGACTTTTGGGGTTGGATTTCTGGCTGACAGAAACTGACAAAGCTCCATTTGAGCATGATCTACTGACTTAGAGTAACTGGGAGCTGGGCCCCATGTGTTTTGCAAGAGAGTTGACATCTTTCTTTTTATACATAAATTTTCTGGTTTTAATAGGAGAAAAAAATGTCTTGGTTAGAGCACTTACTGTATTAATTCCTTCCAGCCTGTTGATAACCAGTTTATTCCGTCTGAAGTCTGGACTCTAAACAACTCTTGGGATAAGGTTATTCTAAGTTTTCATTTTCTAGTATTTTTTTCCTATATTTAAAAGAAACAGATGACCCAGCTCTTTGCTTTTTAGTCAGCATTCAATAAACTAATACATTTAGCACGATCTATTAACAATCCTAAACCTATGACATCCTAGGTTGCAGGTAAGCTGTGTAGACTAACTATATAAGCTGCATACCAACTTTAAATCATTGGAAAGTAGTAACAGGAGAAACTAACCTTCCTGTGTTGTAGAGTATTTGTTTTTCTGCTACCTGTTTGAGATGAAATTTTCCTAATTTTTGCAAAAGGATCTTTTTTTCCTAATTCCTGCGAAAGCCGTTTGTATTTTTAACCCAGAACAACGTGGTCCCCATGTATAGCTCTGGGACTATTCTTAGATTGAGCTCAGATCTCTTGATGTTCCCCAAGATTTGCAGCTGCATCTGTGGGCAGGAAGTTGCTCTGTTTGCCATGAGAGTCATTAAAATCTGCGGTTAATGAGAACTTAAATTGTGGATGCAGATCTTATAAGTGCAACTGCAGAGTCTCAAAGCTGGCTAAATTACTGTTTGATGTGGACTCTTGCACCTTTACTCTCCTTCTTCTCACAGAAGAATTTAACAGCAGTCTTAGTTCTCCACCCATACACACCAGAGAAACAGCAAGTTACTATTTTATTAAGAGATCCCCTAATTCAAATGTACCCTCTCTAGCAGTATTTTCTATAGAAAACTACAATCTGAGTTTTTCTGTTGGTATGAGCCTGTTATTGCACTTTACACCCTTTCTTCTCTATCTTATCTATAGATGGTACAACCATGCACAGCAGAGTATCCAAACCCAAAAATAGGTAATTATTCTTACAATGACAAAGTAGCACAAAGATGCTGATCCACTGCAAAGAAAACTCATGTTGTTCACATTGGTGTGGTTGACTAAAGGCAAGAAGGAAGAAGGAGCACGGATGAAGCTGCAGGTCCAAGTCCAAGAGGCATAACTTTATCCTTTTTACATGCAGATAAGAAGTTATTACCTTTGCCAGAATTATTTTTACCACAGTTAGAAATGTTTACTGAGCAGGCATCACAGGAGAAAAGTCCTAGGAAAAGACTTCAGTTAGTTTCCAGAGTAAACATCATAGTCGCTGTTTAAGAAAAGTAAAACACCTTAAAAACAAAGTGGTTTATACTGTATGGAAACCTAGCTTGAATGTTCCGTGTACTGTATTCATTTGACTGTACTAATCACTGCCTTGTTTTCCCATTAAACTTTCTTCAAGTTATTACAATGTTGATTGTGTTTTGGCAGTTCAGGTTGTGGATTAAATTTAAGCAGCTATTACAAAAATAGTGGGGGGGAAATGAACCTTGGTGATGAAAATGAGCCATGTACATAGCGAGCTTGTGATTTGGACATGAAACAGTGCTTCTGGACACCAAGTTGCAACATCACAAAACATTGCAATTTGAAGGAAAGAATGAGTTCTGCAGGGTGGGGTTTTTTTTCCCTCATTTCTTCTTGTAGTACATAGCAGCAGTCAGACCACACAGGAAGTTTGCCCAAATGTACATGCTGAAAGTGGGGTCGGAAAGCAGAACTAGTTCAGCAGCAAAGAGCTGGTCATTTCTTATTTCTTCAGCAACTGGAAGCTTAGTATTATACTACTGAATAAAATCAACTTTGCAGGGACAACGCTATGTAATCAGTATGTATGAGGGTTCCTTAAGATGTGATGATCTGGAACAAAGCAGTTACCTATATATGGTATCTTTGTATCTCCTCAGTAGGAGCACCCAATTTTGAATTCCTTCAGGAAGATGATAGAAAATGTGCTTTAACCGAGAGGTTCCAACAATAGTTAGCTAGGAATTTCAAACCTAGGACTTCCTTATGAGGAGTCTTTAATTACAGAGGCAAAGTGTTGTACAGAATAACAAGCACTTCTTAGAAATCATGATTTAGGCTTTTGTTGTTCCAGTTTTCTTGTAATACAAAGCAGAGGGGAGAGGAGCAGAATTTTTGTGAGAGACTTGGAACCAATATCCCGCATGACAGTTAGCTCACAGGGTACTGTACCCATAGATACCATGGAGACCAACTGCTTAGAACTGGAAGAAAATACTTGTTACGGATGATGAGAACATCTACAATTAGATTGGATTAAAATGCATGCAGAAGGATATAAGTCTTTACAGTCTGGGTAGCTGCTATCCGAGGTCGAGAAGAATCCTTCCTTATTTGGCAAGATATCCCCATCCACGTAGGCTTTTTGTACCTCTTAGGGATGGAAGGTCATATTAAAAAAAACTTCCCATCTAATCTCATGGGATAATTGTTATGTTATACAAGAGGGTTAAAATCCTACTAACTGCATTTTCTTTCCTAATACTGAATTCTAACAGCATTTGCTTTATCGATGCATTGCATGAGTCAAAAGACAAAATAAATCCTTCAAGCCTTGTCTTACTAAAGCATATACTTTTATTTAACCACATTATATATGGTATCTTAACCATTTTCTGGACTGATGAGTTCCACAGGGTAATTTTCATTGCATTAAAATAATTATCTGTCACCATTTGAACTTTGCTTACTCTCAGATAGGTAAATTGTATACTTTAGCAAGCCAGCATGCATTCCAAAATTGTTATGGGAAAGACTGGCATTAGGAAAATGTAGACTTCCTCCTTCCCATGATAAAAACCTTCGTACACAATAGCTGTACTGCCACATGTCATGGGGACATTGTGTAAATTACAGAGTTACAAATTTGTCAGCCTAACCAAATGTCTGAAAGAGTAATGTCATATTAGTTATTTTTCAGCTCTAAGGCTGGCCTGTTTTAACCTTGATTTGTGTGGCAGCTAGCCATACCAACAGCTTGTGCATGGTTTATTATAAACAACTTTATTTTAATGTAAAAAGATTCTCATTTAAATCCTGGGAGCTTGATGCAATGGTGATCAAAGATAAATTCAGACACATCCCCAAGATAAAGGATTAGTCTAAACTTACCAGAAAAGACAGATCATAATATTTCAAGATCATAATGTCTTTTCTATGTTGTAATTCAAGCTTTCTGAAGTTGGATAGTGCACCTGAACATACATAGATGGAGAATTGCAGTATGTACATAGCAAGCCTTGGTGTAACTTGGACCAGTGATTATTTGTCACTTAATTCTTCTTTTGTGTGAAATGACCTCTATGTTCAACCAAGACTTATTTTTGGTTGTTGTTTAGAAAAGTTTTATTCATTTGGGATTGTAAGTTATTTTTTCTCTACATTATCTTTCCACGTTAGTTTATTTAATTTATTAATTTATTCTGGAATAGTTGGAACCCTTGAAGTCTGATTTCTTTCTTTGGACTTCGCATGTGTGTCTTTGTTGGATCCTATTGTGCTGAATCAGATGCAGATTCAGACTTGAGGATGGGGGATCCTTGTTTGGGGTTTTTGATATTTCTGATGGTTTCAGTGTTGATGGGGTTTTTGTGTTGTTTGTTTGGGTTTTTTTTTCTTTTCTTTCTTCTTTATTATTATCTCATTTGTTTTGGGGTGGATGTTATTTTGGTTGGGTTTCTTTGTTTGGTTGGTTTTTATGAGGGTTAAAAGTGTCCTTGTCTGAAGCAGTGTGCCGGAGAGACTCTCTATCTTTACTTGACTGCCTAATTTCAGAAGGCTTAAGACAATTTACTATTTTGGAGATTACCACCTCCTTGCCAAGCATCTCAGAAGCTGAGCAAGAAGTTCAAAAAAGGTGGGAGGGATTTAGCTAACAGTATGTGTCTAGACTTACACAGCTGCTTCCTAAAAAGGGTGGAAAGGGACTGTGATGTTCACTTTATTTTGAACTCGGCAATAGCCAGCTTAGGTCTTTAAATATAAACTTTGAGGTGCGTGATTACATAAAAATCAGAAACCTTTGAGTGGTTCTTCATCTTGTGGTGAACTCAATCAAATTTCAGGAATGATCCTTAACTATTACCCTGATAAACTCCTAGTATTTGACAGCCTCCTTTGCAAACAGCCGATTTTGAATATTCCTTTTCCTCCTGTAAGAAGTACAATATTTTCCTATAGAATCAAACCTTTACACAAACATTGTTAGTTAGGTTGGGAAAAAAATTGGGGGTTCCTTTTTTTTTTTTCCATTGAAGTCTTCAATGCCTGATTTTTTTTTTTGCTTGAGCGAGCAACAATATAAACCACGGACTTGAATCTTCTCGGTGGTGCTGTTAATGGGGAGGGGAAACAGAAGCAATACCCTAAAATCCTTAATTCTGAGTTTGATAATTGTGTCATAGGGCAATATGGCATTGCCCATCATCACGGTGTAGGGGAATCTTTAGGAGTAAAGATAATGAATACAGTGTTGCCAATATTCATAATCACGAATTTCCTTGGCTTTGAGGAAAATGATTACTTGAATGGGGTTTTCTAGTCTATGAACACATAGAGAAAAATAATAGATGTTCACATGTACTCAAGATAAATAAACTTTTGTTCAGTTAGAAGGTAAAAATGCACAAATTTCCTAGATTTCTTTTTTTGTTTTACTATATAAAATCATTTCTGGGGTTTTCTTTACCTCTTCACTAAGCGCTACATTTCTTTTGTTATTGACAGTCCATGAGTTTTAGAAAAAGGGACCATACAAGGATTCCTGACCTCACAAAGTATCAGAAATAACTCTTTTAAATTCTACACAAACTTCTGGCCAAATGTTCACTGCTACTTCAGCCATGATATTTCCCCTTCAGCTTGGAATACTTGTGATATAATTCTTTCTTGATTCCAAATGGAAGCATCAGTCCTGCTTCAGGACCAAATTTTCAAGCATCTTTTAAATGGGTGCTACAGAAACTAAGTGAAACTCCCAGCCAACACCCACAGAAGGTATCAGCTTGTGAAGGTTTCTGACAGTGTGCTTTAGGGAAAGATTTTGAATCATTAAAATAGTTTAACTCTAGTTCTTCTATAGTCTCATGTTCACGGATTGCTGTTTTAAAGATCTGTTGGTTCTAAGTTCATATCAGTACTAATCAATCTTAGCTGTATGTCACTAGATTATGTATGAAGAAAATGTAATTATATTTTTGTTTGTTCAAGAAGACTATGCCAAACCAAAGGCTTAATGATCTAATGATCAGTGAGTGCTGGGTGGGGATCTTTTTTGTTTAGCTGTGTTTGTCCTGGAGATTGTTAGGCAGAACTCTTTGTTTAGAAAAAACAAAATGAAAATAAGATCTCTATAGCCAAGTTTTCAAATGATCTTCTTGCTCATTGGCACTCACTGAGACAGGAAAATGATGGCTAGTGCTTTAAAAACCCTTCATGTTCTGGGTTTTTTTGGCATTTGAGTCTGGCCTTTCGCCTGCATCCTGAGTTTAGCTCAAGCACTGTTTGGGTTTTTTTTTCCCCGATCTAAACAGTCTACGATTAAGGCACTGGTTTAAGGTAGTGCTTGTTAAGGTATCTCCTTCGAGGTATTAGCCAACTTTAATTGTTCATGTCTTCAAAGAGTGTTGATGATTGAGTTCCATACTGGCATATCAAATCAGAAACAGACCCCTAGTTGGGGAGGTATGCTTTCATTAGTTTTTGACCCTCTCTTGCCACTTCTTCTCTGTGAATCTCCATTGTTTCTAATACTGTGTTTAACTTCGCTGTGAACTTTTGTTTGGCAAAGGACCGTATTTGCTTGTTTGGGGCAGTCTGAGTTTTAGTGCTTTGCTTGAATTTCCTGGTGTTCTCCAAAATCACAGTGATTTACTTGGGAATCTTGCCAGTGTTTTAGACTTCAAATAGTAATGGTAAGATTTGTGTGCTCATTTGAGGCTTACATAAGGCTAAAGCTAATATTTGTGGGCATGATTAAATGTGTTTGGTATTTTTGGGGGGAGGGATGTATCTAGCTTGAGTTATGCTTGCTGCCTTGTGGGGATTCTTATGAAATGTAGCAGCAGCTCAACAGGTTATCTAGCGGAATGAGAGTTAATGCACAGTGCTGATGCTCATAAATCAGTAGATTAGTGCCTGCCTTACACCTCTTAATAAAAATAGCAGAGAACAACAATCTTATCAACATACATGCAATCAGTAAACAAGTGTTGTATTCATATACAAATAGATTGTTATCATTCTTCTGCTTCAAACCATATGACTTTGCAGTGAAGCACTTGCAGGAGATGAGTTAATACATATTTGATGATAGTTGCAGCCAAGAAAAAAAATCATGAATGCCGTATTTGAACTTTTGAACTGTCAAACATAAAAGCCTGCTTCTTCCTCTCAGCAACTGGTGCAGGCTGGTTGTAGATTTTGTGAACACCCAGGCTAGACAAAAGTGGCACATGCTAAGTGTTCCAGTTAATAAGGAGAGGTGATGCTGATGCATCAATTAGCAGGCTTGTTGTCCTTGTGCACATAAATTATATTGATTGGTAAATGGGAAATTTAGGGTTCCAGAAAGAAGAGGAGGCTGAAAAGATGTGTTCATAGAACAAGTGGTCTTGGAGAAGGAACGATCTGGGAAGTGAAGCATGTCCTGGAGACAATGAAAATAAGCAGAGACAAACGTTGAGGAATGTCTGGAGAACTTGGCTGGTGATGCCCAAGATGGGTGACTGCAAGCACTGGTACAACAGGTACCAACATAATGTCCTACCCAGCCTTCCCAGATCAGGGATGTTGAGACCTTATGAGTGTAGCACGAATGTAGTATGTGAGGTGGACAAGTAATGTAAAATTGAACATCCTTGATTTCTTGTATGGCCATGAATGTTCTGCTGAAACATTAACTATTCAAGTTTGTGTGTATAAGGGCACTTCTTAGGTGGTGGCATGTAGCACATTTCAAAGCACGAAACAAATTCTGGCTTCCAGCTTTAAATGTGTCATACATACCTATGCATGCAGATGATACACAGGATAGAAGATGATTTGGAATTACAGTAATTCAATAAATGGTATTTGTAGTAGGTTGCAGGACTGTAAGCAGCAATGTAATCATACATATTTTCCAGAGATGTAGTTGCCATTTCGATGCCAGTCCACTTCCAAAAAGCACAGATAAGCTTCAAATATTTTGACTTAAATGGTACTCTGTGAAGAGTAGGTAATATTCATGACACACATTCCTAATTAGATCTTTTAATACCATATAAAATCATTGATATTCAATAATATATTTTGCTTTGAACTCTCAAGCCTCACTCTAATCACCTTCCAGCTTTCTTTGGTGCTCTTGGGTACAAACGAACACCCTTTATTTTTCCTCAAATAATTTATCAAGGGTTGTTAGCTGTGGGAAGAGGGTCCTCAGAGAAGGGAGTCAGTGGCATAATTGGTTTCCTTTCAAAAATGTGTATGAATGACAGTAGCTGCATCTGTTAGTGAGTACAGAGATAAACTTTCTGTGCTTTGAGAGCTCTTTGATATAAATTATTTGTGTATATATTTTGCAGCTAACCCATTTTAAGGAAAAATTTGAATAAATATGATATCTGTACTTTCTAAAAAGTGAGTTCTCATTAAAAGTGAAGGAAATTATAAACTATTGTAAGTGGATTAACTTTGCATAGGAAAGACATGAAAAAGTATGTGTAAAACCATATTCTGCATCTTGAAGCTGGAACAAAGTATGACAGGAGCAGTTAATATACAAATATCTTCCCACTTAAAGCTAAAAAATCATTTACCACCTGATTTTTCTCAGGGCTTTGAAACTCTTCCTAGCACAGGTGTATCTCCTCCAGGATGTCCTCCTTGTAGCCTTCATCACTGATGGTTTGGAAAGTTAGAGGGGAAGTCTCTTTTCTCTTACCCCCATCTCCTCACCATCCTTAGACAATCATCGTCTGCAAACATCAATTGAAATCAATGTTAAACCATAAGTCTGAGCAGAATCCAGGTGTTAGACACCTAAGTTTCATCTTTTAGGGTGTCTTGGATATACAGTGGCTGTACTAGCCCAAAGAAAAGACACTTGTCTCATAGAAATGGCTTAGGCACTGAGTGGAAATATTTGGTGTCTAATTCTGCACAGGGAGGTCTCAGAGTAACATATAAAAAGGACAGTCACACATTGTCATAGCTGCAGATACTTATACTTGGAATTCAGAAAGTTTGGATCATCTCTAGTCAAACTCCAGTGGTGACTGAGACATCCAACTCTCAAAGCAATGCTGCCATTAAGAGTAGACCAATGTTGACTCTGAGCCTAGTGGGTTAGATTTTGAAGTACACAAATATGTCTATCAAAAAAGACCTTTTAAATTGGGTCAAGTGAAGCTACTCTCTAATCACAACCATGGGTTAAGTGCAACACTACTTGGTGTTGGTAGTTTTATTTTTTTCTTTATGCAAGTGTCTGTCTGATAGTTTTTTACTCATGTAATTGCTAATGCCCGACCGCAATTTTTTTCTGTCAAATGAAGACAGAAATATAAGAATGATTTAATTTACATGGCTTTTTTTTCTTTTTTTTTTAATAATTTACGGTGAGGTGCCTAAGCAGACAGTGGTCCCACTAAGTTCAGGGTGGCTTTCAAAATCTGCCAGAAACCATGGCAAGTACTTCAGCACTTTGTCAAGGCTCAGTTCTTTGCTGCTTAAAAAACAATGTATACTGTTATTCATTTTCAAGTAGGTTGGGTACATTCAGATCTAAATGAGCTAGACTCAACTCACAGAGGACTAAAGGACTGGATGTATCTGTAGTATCCATATTACAGCTATTTATCTGTAAAATGAGTTTGGCAGACATGACGTCCAGGTAGAAGCATAATTAACAAGGGGGGACACCAGCACTTGCACCAAGATGCACCACTCAGAGATGCACATGTGAGAAAAAATATGCTGCACACAGGGATTTTTTATACTAGTATATGAAATTGGTGCAGGCATGGAATTTTTGAGGTTTCTTATACTCATACGGTGGGTGTACTGCATCTCCTTTCCACTGATTAAAAAAAAAATAAATATTTGCTGTCTCAGCTGCTGGGTTCACAAAAAGCTTCACTCAGTGAGTCACTCCAAATGCATAGTTTAGTATCATCTGTCAGGATTAATTGATAGAGAACTCTTCAGAAACAGAAATGGACTTTTAACTCTTCTGTGTACTATCCACCATTGTACAGAGATGACATAAAGTGAAGAATCTCATTGAATTGGTAAGGTTATACAAAAGAGTTACAGAAATAATGTATGGGTTAATGTGCCTAAAATGTGTTGTAAACTCCAACAATTTATGTGTGCATATTTGAGTTATACAACATACATTCCAAAGGATACTTGCAACAAAAACCCTGTGCGCACTCTCCCTAACCCCTTCCTCCCCTGACCTACACTCTGCTGTTGAGTTGAAGCCTTGTTTCATCACATCCTGATTAATAGTAGGTGCTAAAAGCAAATTGGTGGTAACTGCTGGTCATGACAGCCATTGTGCAAGCTCTTGCCAATAGCGGTGCTGGTTCTTTCCTGTTCTTACCTGCAGCAGCCTTCGTATTTTAATGATGGGCCTCAAGCAGAAATTGTCAATTAGATTGAGCCTTGTGGTTGTCTTTGAATAAATGTTCTTTAGCAGATAGATTTAGTGCCTTGCTACTCTATTCCCCTGGTTTCTGTGTGCAATATACCTTCCTTATACACTAAAATGAAGTATCTTCCTGGGGAAAAAAAATCTATCCAATCACACACCAGATAAAGTGGCTACTCTGCTGAACTCAAGAAAGAAATGAGAGGGCTTGATGAATGCCTTGAGGCCAAAACAATGATTCTCTTGCTGCTTTCTCTTGGAAAAAAAAAATCTAAGATGGAAAATCTGAGTTATTTCAATTTAAACAGTACAGTGGATTGCAGTGAAAGAGGCAGAGTCCCTTCTTTTATCTTATCTACATTTGATCAATGTTTCTTGAACAGTTTTGTCTCAAGTGGGATAAGGGAGACTGGGATCTTCTCTGTAACTGGCTACAAATTATTGATAAATGGGTCAGGATCTGTGAGGATGCAGGTTGGGTTGTTCCACTGACTCACGAGAATTCTGGGGGATGCTGGATGCAAGAGCAGCTCAGTTGTGCTTCAAAGGATGATTGCATAGTCACAGACTTGCCCATCTTAAGAATCACAGAGAATTTGCACATAATTATATCTATTTGACTTGAGTGGGCTGCAAAAAGGAAAAATGATAGAGTCTGGTGTTTGGTTGTGTCTAACAAAAGTCTAGCCCAAAGCAGAGAGGGACAGAATGTCATCTTGCATTAAATTTAAGATTTTTTTAGTTTCTGATCTTTTTTACAAACAAGTTTCTTAATTATCTTTTATAGCAGAATCGAGTACATATATGCAAGATACTCATACACTGGGGTGAGTGAATGAGGTAAAACATCCCACTTGAAGAGAGTGTGGTGGGTACTCATAGAGCATTGAGACGAGCACAGGATCCCACAGAACTCCATGGTGCTGTTGTTGGCCATAGGAGACTTCAGGAGGACTGCCATTTTCAGTTTAGGAGGTAGAGTCCAGAGCTTAGGGTAGTGATTGGACACTGTGGCTGAAATTTTCACAAGAATGGATTGTTCTTTTTGTCTTTCTTTTTTGGCTGGTTAGTTTTGTCTTTTATTTTTCTTTCTTCATTCCACTAAACCGGAAAAAAAAAAAAGAAAAGAGAAAGAGAAAGAGAAAAAAAGAAAAGAAAAAACAAACAAAGCAGAACAAAACAAGTAAAACACAGAAAGAATGTTATCTAGCACATACTTCAGCAGTCGTCCTGACTGGCCCTGAGAGCACATGCAGATGTCAGTTGCTGACAAAAACCATGGTGCTGGGAGTTGGAGGGAGTTGGAGGTGGGCCACGGGATTTGTTGTGCTTGGCAGTGTAGGTGCATGCTCTAACACATGCTTTTCTGTGAGAGCGTACGGCTGGAAGTGGCAAAAGGAAAGGGAATAGCTGTTACCATGATATAAATGGATATAATTAGGTGCCTTGCCCAAGGTGACATGGAAATCCTCTGTCAAAAATGAAAATTGTAATCCAGATCTTGTGGAGAAAAGCCTACTGCAATAAACACAAAGTTATCCTTCCTCTTCTAACTGCTGCTTTTCTGCTAAGCCCTCTTCTCCAGGGCTGTGGGCTTTGGTTTTACCTTTAGTAATGTAACGATTGAAAGAAAGGTGCTTGGGCAAAATGGATTAATAAATCTTAAGTTTCTGACCATGTGCAGTGTGGAGAATGAATACCTCTTACTAGCATTAGTTCAAAGGTCCATCTTAGGTTTTGCAGATTTTTGGTGGGTTTACTCTTAGGTAATTTTTTTAATTAATATTTGAACAATTCTATAATGAAAAGGACTCTTGTATGATGCAAACTCCAGCAATTTTGCACTGAATAAAATGGAGGCAGCATTGCCTGTTCTTCCCCTGCAATTACAAAGAGACTCTTGTTTTGTTTGAATTTTCTTAGTCGTTACGAAACACAACAGGCTGACGGCTCAATATTAAAAGCAATTGTGTTTCCATTCATGCAGATGCCAGCCTGTTTAGGTGAATTTACTAAGTCCCTAGACGTACATTTTTATATTATTGCTGTCTCTGGGCCGTGCTGAGCATTTTAATTCTCTGAAAATAACCTCTGTTTTCCTTTCATCTCTTCATTAGCTTTTTCATCATGAAGACATGAATTTAAAAAATATATATATATCTTAAAATTGTATGTAATAAAAATGTTTTTATCATTCCAATTTGTTGATCTGTGCTTTTAAAGTTGCACAGCTTTCACAACCATAAAATGGCACAATTATTTTTGTGTTGTATGGCTTTGTGCCCTGAGGTTCCCTTTAAAGCAAAGCAGAGACATGTTTATAGGCAGTACTGAAAGCAATGTATATGGATCTTGATGTCAAGCATATTTATTGAAGTAAGATTAGAAAAGAATCCGATGACAAGTTCTGCACTACTGAAGTGAAATCAGAATGAGGTTTTATGCCAAGCTGCACATCATTAAATCGAAATTAAAGTAATACCAAGTTGTCTTGTTATTTTTGTGGCTTCTTCATAGCATGATTTAAAAATGAACCTTATAGTCAATTATTAGGATTTTAAAGAAAATATTCTGAGCTTTTTGGACATGTTGGCACATTGGAGCACACGCTCATGCTATCCTAACCAGACCTTTGGACTGGGGGGAATTTCTGTAGGTGTATCAGATATCCGAAGATTGCAGTTTCCTGCTATATATTGGAATGCATATTGAATTAAATCCTTGTGCATAAAACTAATTTCCTTTGTATATAAAATTGCCTCATTAAGTACGTTAGTTGTGAAAAGCCCTTTTTATTTGACCTCTTCATCTATTTTGTTAGCATTCTGAAAAAAGACTGAGAAGGCTGGTTTGTTTATTTTTTCAAGAGAGATAGACTTAAATTCAGTTTGTGTGTAAGTCAAATGCCTGATTTTGGTTCTAGTTAATATCTACAGTAGGAAGGAAAAATAGCACCAGAAAATTAGCAAAACTGTGTATTTTATTCTGTGTACAATTTTGCATTGTGCTGGGATGGGATACCATAGAAAATGTAGTTTTGCTTTCTAATTTGCATGTTGGATTCATAGAGGGGATCCATTTTTCTTTAAAGAGGCCACCAAACTACTGGTTTAGTTGCACTACTTGTGTTTCAGTATGCAAAAGAATTACCTCCTAAACGATGGTCAAATGAAACACCTCGCTTCAATGTTTTATGATGAGTTACTCTGAAAGAACACCTTGTAGTTTGCATATATACTAAATTTTTTTTTTATTCTACAGTATTAGTGTCTGGAAAATAGTTACTTGAAGCTTTTGAAGCTATGAAGTAGTATAGCTCAAACTTCTTAGAATGCAATTGCAAGAATTTGAGTATGTAAGGTAACACCAGGTTCCTATTTTAACTGCCAGCTCTGCATGTTCAGCTTGGGCTCTGAATGTCAAGCTGGATTTCTTTTTTAATCATCACTGCTGTTATTACGTCTCTCACTTCTCCTTCCCATGAGACAGTAATCTTAGCAATATATGATCTAATAAATACAGATGATTTAAAATCCCAGCAGCTCCATCTAGCCATGGTTTAGCCACTTCCTGGTATGTGTCACGTAGTAACTGTCTCCACCTTTTTGTGGGGGGCTGTTTCCTTTCCAGGTTTTGCTGCTTTTCCATTGAAATTGTGAAAGATGGCAACTATTCTGCAATGTGTTTTATGAGGTATTCAACACAATCAGGTCTGGTTCCCATTTTAGGCTTGTAGGTTTTGGCATCCCAAGCATATTCCTACTTACTATCATTGTTTCTTTAACATGCTCAGTCCCAGACTCCCTTCACCCACAAGACTGAATAAACTTGGAGCTATTGTGCAAAATGGTCTTCTTTGGTCAGGGGGGCCTTTCTAGTTCCAAACCTTCTGTTTTAGTCATTGAGCAATGCTGATATATGATAACATATTATATGATTATATGGAGGGAATCATACATAACATGATTTCATATAATAACAAGATATGTAGTACAGAAGTATTATTTTTGCCCGTGCACTGAAAGACTGTGAATCTGGGGTTTGTTTGGGTTTTTTTTTAATGTTTATCAAAATCTATGCTCAGATAAAATCCTCTCCGTAGAACTACTGCTAGTTCAGGACCTGTAATCTTTAAAAGTTAGTTTTCTAAAAGCATATTTGTCTGAGGGGAAAAAGGATAAAAAGTTTAATTTAGGTTTACGTTTCCAGTCATTTGGGTATCACAGTAAAAAAGTCCTTTGCCAAACTCACGTGGAAGAGATAGTAATTGACTTACTGATATTTTAAATATTTGGCTGTTATAACTTGAGTATGCTAGGCCCACAGATTTTAATTCATTTTTGGAATTTTCCTTTTGTTTCAGTTTTTATAGAGAAATTCAATACGAAGAAAGATTGAGGAATTTACCAACCAGCAAAAAGATCAAGCTGAATGTATTAATGCCACCCCCACAGCTGGTTTGTCCATTTTTAGAGAAACACATGCTGCTTGAATTTGAAGAATGAATCAAGAGAAAAGACCAGGATTTGATATTGGGGGGTGGAGGGCCTGCGACTGTAGACATTGAGTTTCTACAATTTTACTCAAATAGGCATAGCTGTGCAAAGTATAGCAATGACCTTCTATGTCTAAAAGGCACCACTGCTGTGTCATTCACTGTTAACAAAAGCATAAGAACTGTGTATTTTGGAAGCTCCTGGACATGCAAATAATGAACGTTAGTAAATAGCAGGAAAAATACACAGGACACTCTGAGATCAAACTACAAGTTTTAGCAGAATTATCTGTCACCCACTGCAGGTAATATACAGAGAATGATGTCTTGAGGGAAATAAGTTATCCATTTTTAGTTGCTTTTCTTCTGATGTTGGTATGAAAGCCAATAGGCTTTATAAGATTAGGGGGCTTTTGGCTTCCTGTTTGGTTTTTGGTGCCAGACCTCTACTTTTAACATTCAGTGCTATTCTCAGCCAGGCATGTGAGTGCAATACGTGTTCAGCAGTTGCACTACATATATATTTTTTTATTTATCCTTGGGACATGTACAGTGAAAGCCTTCTCGAGCCCCTGCTGTAATGCAACATGACAGTTTGGCAGCCTTGTTTACACAGGCACACAGCCTCTTCCTTTTCTCATCCATTCAGATGCTCTGTTTTGGCACGTGTCAACAAGTGTGATCAGGTGTAAAGAAGCGTGTGGCACAGAAGTGACGTAGCTGTCACATAGGATGGACTTCCCACGGCCAAGACAGAACCTCCTGTGGTATTGCACAGGATGCCCATACACGACCCACCGGCACCCATGCCCCTGTGAGAACCAGTTCACCATCAAGGAGGCAGCATTTATGTCTTTTGGTAAACCTTTGTGTTTTGACCCTGGCTTTGCAGTACCGCCACTGCTTTAGCTCAGTGATTTCCTTGCTGTGCCCTCTTCTTGGTGTAGGAATGTATTGTCCTTCATCCTGCTCATATTTCGGAGCAACCTGGAAACCAGCCAACTGGAGGTGACTTGATTCCTGTTGTCAGTGTCAAAATCTGCAGACAGTGAGACATCCCTACTTTATTGGTTGCTGCCAGGAAATCAGCGTGGCAGAGCAGATTCTAGAAGTAATTTAATGAGACTGCTGCCTTTCAGACTGCTTAGAGGGCTCCACCAAAGGCAGGTCCTAGTTACAGAGAAACTTCACAAAACACTGTGCAAAGTTATCTGTGTGTCATGCTGGGCTTCCCATAGCAGATGAGGAAGGAATACAAGTGTTAAACACTGGTGGAAGAAATTATCAGAGATGTATGAAAACATAATTTGTTTAGAACAAGTTATGAAACACTTGGTTTCAAACCATTGAGTCCAACAGCAATGTTTTAAAAGACAGCATACAGTTGTATTTTTGTGTTTGAGAAGGTTGATAGCAAAAGGTGTTTTAATTCAATCAGCTTCTTTTGCATATAGCACAAGCCAAATTAGCTGCAGAGGTTTAGCCATCAGAGGTTTCACGAACTGATGGATCCAAGTCAACTTTCCAGAGGCTGCGTGGTAGGAACTCTGGCTGGATGTAATGCTTTTGTGAAATATCTAATGTCTCAGTCCTGCTCCAGAGACTGATAATCACAAAAAAAAAACAACACAACTTCCCTACCTCAGAAAAGAGACCAAGGATAGGTTACTCCATGAGTCAAGGCTTTTATCTGCTTGTTGAGCATCAGCACTTCTCTGCTGCCTGACCATGGCATACCTGCAAAGGACTCCATCAGTAACTTCCAGTTGTAGAGCTGTCAGTCTTTCACTAGTTCAAATTCAAATTTAAAACAAAGCCAGGGATTCTCAATAGCTATTTTTGATGGCTTCTGCCATGGCTGAGACACAGGCAGGTATCTTTACTGGTTTTAGTTTTAGTTGGGACAAAGCTTTGTCAGTGATATGGAAGACGGAAATGAAGAGGGTCAAAACAGGGTCTCATTTTGCTGGATTTGCCTGTGCCCTTTCAGAAGTTACCCTCCCTCACCAAACAAAAAATTTTCTTACATCTGTGAAGTTATAAGTCATTAAGGGTAGGAATACAGAAATCCCAAAGAGTGAGAGCTCAAAGAATTCAGATCAAACAGGGCATGGTGACAAAAATGTAGGCAAAGGACACAGCAAAATTCCAACTGTAATTGCAGTTCTGTTGTATCAAGCAGTTATTCAGACAATGAACAATTGAAAAGCTATTCACGTCTCTTCACATTTGCTTAGCCTTGTGGCTAACGTGTCATTTTGGCTATTATTAGACGGCAACCAAAAGCAGTGGATAGTCTCTGCTGCTTGGGAAAGGATTAAAAAATATGAGTGAGTAAATAAATAAATCTTTCTTAATGCCTCTTATTGCCCTAAGTCAGACATGGAAGTGTTAGGTGGACCCAAGCTGTTTTCTGCAAGTGCCTTCGTCTATCTGCATCATATGTGGAAAGCCAGAGAAGACTATTAGAAAGGATGTATCTAATTTTTGGACAGTGAGAGCTAAGTAAAACAGATTCAAGCATGACAAAAATAAGATACAAGGAGACATCTCTTGACAGGAACCTGTGTCTGCTTGCTTCAGAGATTTTCCCCCAACATGAATACAGGTCTTTTATTTCTGACTTTAGATGAAACTGAAAGAAAACTGCAAGAAAGGCACCTATCTGAAGCCTGAGCAAGAATTAAATCAAACTTCTTTAATCTAAAGAAAGCATCTGGTTCAAATACTGGCTTTGAACTTGGCTGCTTCTTCTGTAGAAGGTATTAGCCCTTCCCCAGGCCTGACCTGGGGCTTCCAAAATCTAAGGGTTTTTCTCTTTCTTTGGACTGCCAGCCACAATTGCTCTTAACTGTTATGTTTAAAAAACAAATAAACAAAAAACCTGACAATAACGAAAATATTCTGATGTCTGAAATCTGTACTATAAAGTGATGATGTATTATATCTCTGTGAAGCAGTATAGGGAAACCAGCTACAAAGAAAGACCTTCATTAGCCACTGAGACGTGCAAGGATATCAGAATAAAACTGAAATTAATATTAATCAGTGCCAATGCTACTGTTCGAGTTTAGCATTTCACTTGATGCAGAACAAGCACAGACAAATAAAAGCCTCACAAAGAAAACTCTTCCAAATACCCTAGTCAAGAAGAATCAAGCCTGTTTGCCCAAATTCCCGAGATGTAGTATATTTTATTTGTGATTTTTTTTTTCTTAAATTAATTTCCATATTTCTGCTGAGTAAAAATCCAGCCATGCCATGCAATTGCTTTTTGTATGACTGTTAAGCAGTCCTTCTGCATGTGCTAATGTATGGCCTGATGTATCAGCATGGGAGAGAAGGGATGTCCCACACTTCCATTTTACAGTTTCCTGCTTTCACAAGTCATCCAGAGCAAGCACTAAAAGCTGTAACCAAATAGGGTTGGCTGGCTTGATTTGTTTTAAATTGTATTCAGCTCCTTGCATTGTAAGTCCCACAGCTTAACTGTTTATCTGCCTAATAAAGAGGTAAAGGTACACAGTAAATAAATAGATCAAACGCGGTCAAGACACAGGACAGGAATCAGGGATCCCTTCCCAGGTTAGTAATAGGAAAAAAAAGTGATACTAATTTAAATATTATGAAGATATGACTCACTAGAATTTGCACGGGGTTTGGGCATTGCAAAGATGAAAACACTCTCCTGATGTGGTCATAGCTAGAGCAGGTCCAGTCAAAATTCAGTCTGTCCTCCAAAATATTACTGAGTCTAGTTCTCTGTGTGCTTTAAGAATAGACTCAGTGTGGGTTTTGTTTTGTTTGGTTTTATCCATGGTTATGCTGGTTCCATACAAGGTAAGAGCAACGGGCTTTTGGAAATGAGGGACACTACCTAGATTGAACGGAACAGTGCATCATGTCAGCTAAATTACTTTGTAAAAATAAGTAACAAGATTATGTTTTTATATTAAAAACAGTAATTCACAGTCACAGAAATCCATTCCCTGAAGACAGCTTAATACTAAGAGGCTGATTTGGTGGTTGTGTGTTCTGCTAAACCTTTTGTAAAATTAGGTATTTATTTTGTAATAATTTCTTTTTTTCTTCGCTTAGGGGTACATCAGAAAAATAGTATAGAGAAATATAAACACGGTATCTCCTTCTATAAATTCTTGTGGAAACAGCTAGGCTCAGAAAACCCAGACATACCTATCTGCCACTGTGTTAGGCTCTGTAAAAAAGCAGCTAGATTTCATCCATATTAGAATTTAATTAAAATGAACTGTGATGAGTACAAGGAAAACATTAAAGAGCAAAAGGCAAGAGTCTTTGAGATTAATCATATTTGTCACTTAGAAGCACTCTCAGCACAAGTAGGGGGTTTTATGTCTTTAAAATAAGTAAATACATATAGAATAGGAATTTGCTAACAATTTCCTATTGCAAAGTGATAGTTCCTGTATCATAACTGGTCTTTCAGGAGGGATTTTTGCTGCTGGAAGAAGTTTTCTGGGACTGTGAGCTGGGTTTGAAGTGTTCAGTTCACCTGTTACAGCGAGTTATGTCCCTTCCTGGAGGACTAAATTGAGGCAGATACTCAATTTTGAGGGAGCAATATACTGCAGTACCTGTATGTGAGGTACATGAGTGAGCGATGAACACCACTTCTGACAGGGTGGACGCAGTATATGGTGCTTCACAATGAAAATGATGACCAAAGCTGGGCTTAAGTAAGACATTAAGCAGCTCTCATTTCCTGAACTGAAGTGTTCACAGCTTAGTTGTAATAAAACAGTAATTCATAATATTCTGTTGTTTATGTTCTTTTTTAGCACAAAATCTTACTCTTGGCTGGGGGAGAGGATGCTAAAAAAGAGAGTACTTTGATGTAGCACTTGTTAATAGCAAATCCTTTTTTTCTTTTTACCTGCAGCTTGTTTTCTGTTCAGAGAAGGATTCATGGTTATCTATGTTTAAGGGAGAAAAATTAAATTCCTTATCAGATTATGCTTTTTACTTTTTAGGTCCACGTTCATCAGTGCTGCTATAGTAGAAAAGCAAAGTTAGAACTATTTAAGTTTCTTGCAGAGATAGACGTCAGCAGGCTTACAGCCTCTCTTTATCAGGGCTGTCCCATGTGGCTGCTTTTATAGCATCAAGCATTTTTGAACAGGCCACACATCAAATAGTTTAAAATGTGTTGCAATTTAAGAGGTTGTTTCTTTTTTATCCTCCCTCTAAAATTTAATTGTAGTGGTAGGTCCTAAACAATCTGAAGACAAGTTTTGTTCTTCTTCTCTAAACTCTTCTTTCTTGGACTTAATGTACATGTTCACTTTCAGTAGCAAGTCCATCCCAGAAAAGAACCTTATCATAGTTATCTATGAAAAAGAGAAGCTGAAGAGGAATCTAAGTCATCCAGACAATGTCAAGCCCCGAAACCTAATTTTAGTCTTTCAGGGAGTGGAGAGGGATGCACAGATCTACTTACTCCAACATTAGACCAGCCAAAAAAGGCACATGTTATTTCAGACTTGAACCTGTGGAAACAATTTGGAATGAAAATGTAGGAGGAAACTGCTTGCTCAATCATCATCTTTCCACATCTTCTCTGAAGAAGAAAAGTAACGACAGATAAATCCAATTTGCATGATATTTTTCATGCATACAGCTCCTGGTGTGAAGGAGAAAAATATTTCCTCTGCATTTGTAAGAAGTGATAGCTTGCCAGTGGCTAGTTTAACACCTGCAAGCCCACCCAGCTCTTAACCAAGTGATAAAGCAATTATATTTCAAAGATAGCAAGTTCAAATCTAGTGCCTGCACATACTCTTTTATATTTCATAGTCAATCCATTACTGTGTTTTGAGCACTTATTTCTCATATACCATACTCAAATAGTCTAAATTGAGAATCGAGATATGCCTCACTATAGAGGACCTTGCCTGAGAAGTAGGAATATCTTATTAATCATATTATTTTTATCAGTGTACATATGATACATAGCTTACTATATACCAAAGAAAAGGTATAATGATCCCTGATTTTTATTAATTTCACTAACTGTTGTATGTTTTACAGTTTTTCCCTGCATGGACTCTAGAGGCTTTAACTTAACATTGTTACGATCTTGGGGAGGCAAAAGAGCAGAAGTATGTGTTTTACTGTGAAGCCTTCACCACATCTTTAAGCTTTGCCTATCTTTGTGGTTAGGGTCTATAACATGTTATGTAAAACTTCTATTTTCCTTTTCCAGAGCTGCAAAGTTGGGATTTATAACATAGTGTATTGCTCCAAATATAGCTGGTTTAACGAAGGAGTGTTACTACATACTAGAACAGCTGGAGTTTGGCAAAGCTGCAATCAATTGGTCATGATGGGATATGCTAAGGGAGTCTTAATTGCTGTTTGTTTTGAGGTGCTGCACCAGAACTGTCATTAATATTGGTGTTCCATTGTCAAAGCAAATACTGAAGAGGAAGCTTTTTCAACTCATGAGAGGGGAAGGTTTATATGATATAAAGGATTGGTACATATTTTCCTAAGATAAATAAAATGTGTACAGTTTAAAGCCTTGAAAATACTGCTTCATATTGTGAACAACACCCTAAATGTTGCTAATACATCTAGAAAAGCTAAGCATGTGGGAATTTAACATTGTAATTTGTGATTCTGCAAAAGAGGTTATGCTTCCTCTGTGACAGCAAAAGCAGAGGACCTGTCCCACCCTGGAAACTTTGGAAACCTCAAACAGTAAACTAATAGTCTCTTGCCAGTGATAATTTTCTTTGAATGGCAAATAAACCTTCCAAGAAATGTTAATATGGATAAACTTGAGCCTTCCGCACGACTTCATCTAGCAATGAGGAAATGTTATTATCTGGAAGTGAAAAAATTGAACTTTGGGAACTTTGTTTAATAATAATTTCTCTTCCTGATTGAAATAAATGAGCCCAAAGGTTTAGCCCCATGTTCACTCTTCAGAGAAAGGGCTTTTACATTGATTTCTTTCAATGGGCATAATTTTTTATTTTGATGTGCAATTAGGGCAAATTCAACTTATTTGTTCAAGCTCTTAGTTTCACACAATGCCCCTTAATTAAACACAATATACAGAGATGGCAGGTGGCTTGACGTGCAGGGCTGAGACTCTGCTGTGATCAGAATTAGAGCAGCAATTCACACCAGCCAGTGGCACTTTTAGGAATATAAATCTGCAAAATTGAAGGTAAGAAAGCTCAAGCCGGTAGTGGCTCCGTACAGAGCTGACTGGTGAAAGACAAGCACAAGCTGGTCCTCAGCTGTATGTAAGAGCTGGTGTGTGTAGCATTGTGTTGACTCATTAGTGGTCACATATAGCAAAGAATATATCTTATAAGCAAAACCAAAAACATGTCTGAAACCATAACTTGCTTGCAACTTGCTGTTCAGCAGCAACCTCAGTAAGTAAAAGGAACCTCCGCTTGTCAGTGAGGGCTGTGCTAGTCATGTTTAACGTGATTCTGTTCCCTGCCCTGGATCCTGGGCTGAAAGCCAGCAGGAACCTTCAGCTCATCCTGTGGCTTTGGGCATTCTCAGTTTCCATTACCCCAATACGTGAGTAATTCTTACGTCCCATATGAGCATGTTAATTCTTCAAAGCACTTTGCAAATCCCTGCGTGGCCAGTTCCAGCTGGCTGCTGTAGAGGCACGTTGATTTCAATGTCTCTATGTGGACACTTACCTAAGTAATGGCTATAGCATAGATTTGCTTTTTTCATGCAAACTCTGTCCCAAAGTATCTTCTGGTGACAAACACTCTTCTAAAGCAAAGCGAGTGTGGTAGAATATAGAAGATATGAGGAAATAACTAGTTTTTTCTACCATGCTCTAAGAAAGATGGAAAATTGAGAAAGCAAAAATATCCAAGGAGACTTGTGAAGGTTGCTAAAAGACTATGTAAAGTGACTTTCCTGCCAAATTTTTTCAGTTTCTTAAATTCCCGACCTGGTCAGGATTTCAGTTTCTTTCAACTGCATATAGCAGTAGTTCTTGACACTTAAAACTAGGAACGTATGCAAAAGCTTAAAAAGATGATCGGTGTTAGGTGAAGTAATGGGGAGGTAAACTGAACCCTTGAAAATGGGGTTTAAGGATTTTTAAGGACCTCAAATTCTGAGATCAGTTGGTGTTCCAGCAATAACCTGCTTTCAGGTGCCACGTTTTGCTCAGTATATGACAAGGATAGTTATGACACAGGGACTTGAGGAGCCTGGGAGAAAAACACAGTTAGAAATACTTCTGGGTTTGCAGGACTTGGGTTTTTTTCCCTCCTTTAATATATCCTGACTGCCATAGTCCATATTTTCTTTGTTCCAAACTGTACAGTAGCTGTCTACAAACTGCTGGAAAGTGCAGTTACCTGTTATTGCCCTGTAAATAATTGAATAACCTCTTCCAGGCAACATGGTCAAGATGCAGATTTAATTTACTTACAGACCAAGAGAAAGGATGGTTGAATCCGTTTGGTGCCTTGTCTGAGTCTGGAGGTGTTGAGTACTGGTACATAAATAGTTTACTGAACCTGTCAAATTCTCTGACAGGAATGAGCATGCCCTCTGGTCTGCTACTTGTACTTATATGAAACAGTTCCACTTCAGTTCTCAAGCAGTGGGGAGTAGTATATTTTTCAATACTTTTGTGGAAATAGGTAAAAGACATAATGAATCATACGCATAGTAGCATAAATGGACACAGGGTCTGGGTTTGTGTGAGGTTTTTTAGCAAAGAGATTGTATTTTTTTTTTCAGGGGGAAGCATGCAATGAGATTTTTTTGTCTCTGTGCTCTTGTGAAATGATATAACGTAATTGGAAAGGCGATGTGTAATTCTCTTTCCAAAATTTTGATGGAAGTAGACAATAAGGCTGAAATGCTGCCCCCTGAGGTAATTTTGTAACATAAGCTGTGAAATGAAGCACAGGAAAGTAAAATCTCAAATTATTGTCACCATAAACACACAATTAGATGCACATGGCCTGCAGCTTGCCATGGCAATGCCCTTCGAGCTGCTGTGCTGGTGCTGGTTGCTTTGTACCAAAGTAAGGCTTTCAGAGGTCCTCAAGGCGCAACTGTCCGTTGCCAAGGCATTGGTTTGTCATAGAATCATAGAATCACTAAGACTGGAAAAGACCTCTAAGATCATCAAGACCAACCGTCAGCCCAACCTCACTGTGTGCCTTCTAAAAAGTGTCCCAAACTGTCACATCTCTAATGAAGGTATCACATTAAAACTGCTTTTTGGAGAATAAGTACCATGATAAGATGTGTGATTAAAACAGAGACCAGCTTATATTTCACTTAAAGCCAAGATCCAACGTCAGTAATATCCCTTTGCTAGTTACCTGAGCCTTTCAAAGCCTTTCATGTCTGGTTTTCAAAGTTTTTATACTATTTTCTGTTTAAAGAAAAAAAAACACTTTTGACTCTGATCTGTACTCCTTAGATAAAACTTTAATTGATATAATTTCCTCCAGGTTAGTATGTTTTGAATTCTTTAGTCTCTATAATATATGGGTTTTTTAAAAAAAAAAAAGATACATGAAGAAAAAAATGATCTTTTAGAGATGGGAGATGCTGAAGGGAAGAGAGAAAAGAGAGAGGAACCTTCCTTTTATGAAGCAAGTCTTAAATGAAGTATCATCATCTGCAGATGTCTTGTCCTCAAAATTGCTTTTCCAGAATAATGAATGAAATCTGAATGTCACTATTTCTTCTTTGACGCTACCCCTTTGGAGCTGTAGATGCTAAAAACACGTTGACAGCATAACTTTTCCAACTGATGTCAGTAAAAAAAAGCTAAAATAATAGAAATCAGTACACTCCATTCAGCTGTCAGTGTCCACAATGTGAATGTTTTAAGGACTGATCACGTGTAAACAGTAAAATTCCTCTTTATTTTGGTAAGATGGTGGGTAGGCACACATACGAGCTTCCAATGTCCTGACAATGTTCCGGAATGGATAATGATTTTCCCGTCTTGGTTCCCTCACAGTTTGGATTAGATACAGTATTTTTCAACTCTTACTGTTCTAAACTCTTTCTCTATCACATAGCTATGCACTGTTAAATAGCTGGTACCATCCTCTCTAGAAGCGGATGCATTAAGCCGTGCTGTTTGCAGAAATACTTTAGGTACTATTTAATGAAAAGTATTGAAATGGGAAGCTACTGTCTAAAACGATGACATTGCCTCTTTTCAAAGGACACTGAAGAGATTCTGTTGTTGTTAATGGGTGGTCCACAGTCTTTCAAGAGTCCATATGTCCCATTTGTGATTGCCCTCCATCCAAGGACAGTGTGGTGTCTTCCTGCAAAGTAACCAAAAATGTGAATGTTTCTGGTGTATAACCAGATGTGTAGCCATCCTGACCAATAAGGACATAACAGTACCAGGCAAGACAAAGTGAAGTCAGACCTGGTATCACAGTGGCATACTTGGGGGCAATATCGGCACCCAGTGTCTCCACTACTGCACAACCTGAGAATTTCATGAGTTGCTATACAAGGCAGAAACTCCTGGCTTTAAGTCTGTTAGTTTTGAAAATAACCTTCTTGCACAGCTAGATATAAGTGAAGGCATTATAGCTGCATATAATAACGTGCAGCTAGTATTTAGAGAAGATCTCTCTACTGCTTAACAGGTTGTCACGTTTGTGGCAAGCTTACATAATGTATATGGCTGCTGTAGGGCAAAGGTATAAAACTTTCATGAGTAATATAAAATATACAAAATGTTGTTGTTAATATTTAATACAATTTGCAGCAGTCAATGAGCACAATCAATGTTTATTAATTAAGTTGTTCTGTTGCAATTCAGCAAGCTTTTTTGACCCTTTTGAAAAAAAACTGGTGTGTTTACCAATAGTGTTGGTGATGTCTTACATTACTTGTTTGCCTTTCCCTCAGCAAGTAAACACAACTCTTTTAGAGACAACTTCTATTTAAACACACTACATGATAAGAGAACTGGGATTTGGCCAGAGTGTTTAATAAGATGTGTTGCAATTCATGCTGTTCATAGCAGCCATACTGACGCACTGCAGATAACCTAGAATTTGTGGTCTGGGGGTGTTTGTTTTAACCAAGTTTCTTACATGTTTATGGGGGCTGCAGACAGCAGCATGAAAGATAGGAGCTGAATTTATTCATCTGATACCCGTAAGGTCATAAGATCTTTAGTTAAATTGGTTTGTGCCTTGTTTGTACCTGCTGAATCAGGCTATGTACTGAATTGCCTCAAAGGAGCAGCACTTTGGTCCCAGGGACAGACTTGTCCATGTTGGGGATGCTCTTGTTGGAGCCTATAACATTATTGGGTCCTTCCTCTGAAATTACAGGAGGGAAGAAATTCCCAGCCTCAAATACTTTTGCAGGGTTGAATTGGTTAACAGCAGGATTGTAAGTAAACCTTCTACAGCTCAGCTCAGCCTGTTTTATCAAAATTGCATGAAAACTATTAGCTTTGAGGTCTTCGTAGCACCAAAGCGGCTGGCTATGATGGAGAGATGCCAAAGGCCAGGGTCTGCTTCAGCAGCAGATGCAGCATTTGATTCAAGTGAGTCCAGGAGATTATTTCTGTCACCTGAAGTAGGTGGTTATTCTCTCAATGCCGTTTTAATGTCTTCTCTATTTTTCACGTGTTATGTCTCTCTTAAATAAAATTAAGTGGTTTTAAGATGACTTTGTCACACTGTAAAATAACTCGATACATCTATCAAAAAGGTTTTGGGGATAGATCTTAATGCCGTATCCAAAATTGTGCGTAGTTTGTAAAGTCCATGCTCTCATTTTCATCCATGTGCTGTACTTATATCCATGTGTTGTACTTATATCCGTGAGCTGAGAACTGCTCAAGTACATTTTATTTCCATTTTTTTCCCTAGACCATATTGAATGTTTCGACTGTATTTGAACTGTATTACTTTAGGGTTTAGTTGTTTTGGCTTCTTTGCAAATAAAACCAGTTTGTAAGACCAGCACAATGCAAGAACTGGTTCTGCAGCAACCATGAAGTGGTTAAGTCTTTAATTTATTTGTCTAAAATCATCCCTAAAGTAAACATAAAAGCCACAATACTTTATTTAATTTGTCGTCTGGGCTAAAAATGTCTTGAGGTTACCAATGATCTTAGTTGTAATAACTTTTATATATATATAAAACTTTGCCATATTATTTTGCACTATACTGCTAGGGGTTTATTGAAATGTATCAACCTTATTGCTAATATTTCACAGACAGTTTTCATTTCAGTAATATAGAATTCAATTTAGCAGAAATGTGATATTCCTTCTGAAATTTTAAATTCCCAGCAGATGTATAATTCAATTAAGTCCAGAAGATTAAAAAAACTGAAGTCATTCTCTATACTTACACTCTTTCTGCTCAGTTCCAAAATAATGAAAAACTACAGCTGTTCAGTTTTGGTTCATCTATCGCTTTGTACAATTTTTATGGGTTTTATGTGTAATCACATTTGCAGAGAGAATTTTTATACAGTCTGCTCCATTTTGCACAGCTATTATCTTTCCACATTAAAAACAGATTGTAAAAACTGATACACAAGCCTTGGGCCCACTCCTTAAGGGAAGTAAAGCATGGTCATTAATCATGGGGGATGGCATGCAGGGGAAAAGGAGCTTGTAAAACTTAATTGTTCTGTTTCCTTGTGCTATGGGATGGTCTTTGTCTCCTCTTCTTCCTTCCATCAACACTTTTTTTTTATTATTTTAAACTCTTTCCAGTCTGTATGTGGAACTAAATGGGTCATTTATTTGTCTGACTGACTTTGGCTGAAATTGGACACAAGCATTACTGAAAACAATAATTCTCCTCTGAAGGTGAAGAGGTCTTTTTGTGTAAGCACTGGCATGCTGAGAGTCTTACCAAACTCTTCCTAAGTTCTTGGCTTGAGCTCCTAGGCCAGAGCTTTAGGTCAGGTTCCCATGTCAAATGTCGCAACAGTTTCTGTGATCTGTGCAGAAAAATTTAGTTTCCTGTGCCTCAGTTTTTCCTTTTTTGAATGCATCTGCAACACAGCCCTGTTTCAGAGGGTGCTACTTGCACCTAAGTAATAGCTTGGTTTGTTAAACTGGGATGCCTACAATCTTGCTACTCGGTAGGGATGTGAGGTAAATCTTGAACATAGTCACACCTCAGAGTTTACCCATTTCTTTTTCTTCTAGTCGTATCAGCCTATTAAAACATTATTTCTCTCTGTGTCTCTGAATTCCTAGTCCAGAGGGGAATGAAAATCTATTTCATCTTGGCATTTCAGACATAAAATATATTAAATATTTTTATTCGAAGCTCCAAATGTAGGGTGTCAGAAGGGCATTTTAACAAAAGTTTACCCTATGATTCCTTCCAACAAGAGAGCATTCGCAACTCTCCCTAGGCAGTCACTCAAAGGTAAATAGCTTAAGCATTAGTGACCACCACTAGCTGAATTACCTGTACAAATCCAACACTGCTCGGTATTGACCTTCATGAAGAAATAATTGATTCACTGACCTGTCACTAGATTGTTTTCCAGAAAGAATAAGGGACTTATCCATGCCTATTGAAGGGTGCTTCTTATCTGTGAGGTGTCATGCCTCTAGCAGATAACAATGGGGTGTTTTTTCTCTTCTCCTTCTCCGGTACAATTAGAATATGCAACTGCTGAAATGGAAGAACCAGATGATTTAACTTTGATTCTGTTTTACATAAAGGATCTGGCTTCGGGGTGAAAAAATAAGTTGAGGAAAAATAACTGGCAAAACTTAATGTTAGCAGGAGAGTAGTACTGGATGGAACTGTGAGCAATCATGTTAGGTGAAATATGATGTATGTTATTGCCATAGAATCTGAAATAATACAGCTGCCCTTGCCATGGTTACTACCTCAGCAACCATGAAAAGGTTTTCAGATCAGATTCTGCAGTCATCTGGGTTATAAATCGATAATCACTCCACATTAATAATTTTTGAAGAAGAAAAACTTATTTACTGTTGACCTGTGCTTCTTAGGTCGTTTGTATGTGGCAGCATGTTAAGATATTAGTCATCATTTAGGTACGGTGCATTTCTCCTCCACTTAATCTGTAGTTTGGTTTATGGAATTTGTAGAGATTTTCTTTGTAGCTTTGTGGAGATCCAGCTCCCAGGTTTGTTAATTTCCTCAGTGGGGGAAAAATGGCTCTGCTATCATGAAGCAAAAGGTATTGATACCCAGTGTAACTTTTCACCTCCTTCTGAATCATGTCATTTTTTTCATTATTATTATTATAATTATGGTTCATAATTATGGTTCATAAACCATAGAAATCTTTGAGCTGCAGTTGAGTAAGTACTTCCTCCCTTCCTCTTACAGTGTGCCTGCATCATAGATGCATCCCTACATCTACCAAGCCACCAGACCTAAACACTGTCCTCTTCTGATGATGTTATTCCTCTTTTATAGAAGCCTTTCCTTGGACTGTAGAATTTGACTTCGCACATCTACATATGATCTAGAGCTACAGGAGATGCTCTAAGTAAAGGAGCATAAGGAAAGTCAGTCTTTACTGTGATCTGACCTCTATGCTTACCTATGGCACGTGTAACATGCAAATTGGACATCTGGCATTAAATATGCCTAGTTATGTAAATTTTGCATTCCTCTCACTCTGGAGTGGAGAACATATTTTTCTCCTCTTTTTATACAGCAGCCTCTTCTTTATTTGAAGATGTTGAAGCTTTCCTCAGCCATATACTCTCTAGATCACCCCTCCAGTTTTTCCCCCTTTTGCTCCTTGTAGGTCTTAGCGTCTGGAACTTGGACCGTTCTTGTTGTTTCCCTCTGAGCTCTCCCTATTTTTCTAATAACTTCATGGTAATTTTTTGCCTGAAACCTCAGCAGCAGTGTGTAGAGTGTGTTGTACTAAAACTTACTTTGGCAGAACAAAAATGCCCATTTCCCACTGGACTGCATAAAAGCAGTGGCACTGACTTTGTTTTTCTCTCTCCTGTGGTCAAAGTGGTCTTCCACTATCCCTTTCACATCTCTGCATGTTCCTTTCAAGAAAAAAACACCCTGTTCCCACCATGTCCACACTGCACTCTGGCGTATTAGGGCTTAACTGCCTGCAGAAAGAAAGCCTGGCCAGTCTAAGCTGCAACAGAAACAAATAAATATTGTCCAGTTGGATCATATTTTATCTTTGCTTTCTTGTTGAATTTGCTGTATTGCAAAACTTTGAGTCATGTGGCTCTAGCCTGTGTTTTGGAAACTGACCTTGTTGATGTAGGAAAGGCTCAAGAACAGCATCCAGAATGGAAGATCCTGAGAGATCCTATCCATCTGGCTGACTGATGAGACAAGAAAAGAAGGGTGGTTTGTACTTTTTTGCTGTTACCCAGTCTGTACTCAGACATTATTTGCAAATCCAGACATACTGCCTTTTTCCCAAAATATCTCCATGTGAGAATTTTTTCATGATTCTCCCGTTGCACTGAAAATATTCTGTCCAATAGATGGGATGGCAGTACTGAGATACCATATCTGTAAAAGATAGGTTCCTTGAATGAATAAATAATACTTCTCACTAAATACTGGGGGGTTGTGTAAAATCTGTATTTTATCATGAATGGGTCTTCACTTAGATTATGACATGAAACAGCTATGTATACTCACTATTTTATTTGATAAGCAATAGGTTATGTGACTGGAGTCAGGAAGGAAATAGACGTGGGTTTCTCAATTTACTGTTTTGCTCTTTTTGTTGCAGTGAGTGTGTTTCGTTGTTAGCTTATACAGGTTTTCACAGCTAATGCCCCACAGCATCCCCAATATAATTTAAATTCATCAGAGCCTTAATATAATTTCCTTTGTAAAAACATGATAAGAGTTTTGAAAAGCTTGTGAATTTACCTTTTATCAGGAACAAGCATGAGTCTCCACTTAGCCTGCCTGAGTTGCAAGTGAACAAGAGTCTGGGTTGAGTTTTGAAGTATTTCTTTTGCAACTTGCCTACAGTTAAAGGCAACTTTAACTGTGAGAAAGATGGATTTATTCAGGCAGATTCAAGAACATAATGCCAAATTTGTAACTGAGATTACCCCAATTTGTAAGATAATTTCTTCTTTGTTTTAAAATATTTAATCCTCTATCTAGTAACTAGAAAGAATAAGACTGGCTAAAGTGTGCTGTTACAGGCCTTGTCCTTCTTTCTTGCATTTTTACTGCTGGGTGCACATTAGGCTTTCGATTACTTTCTTGTTTACATCAAGAGAGGAAAACAATGCTGATTGTACCCACAGGTGGTCAGCCTTTAGGTAATCAAATGAAAGCAATTAATTCCTTCCACGCACAGATATGCAATTCCTCCTAATGGAAAATAAACGCTGCCACTTCCCGTAACACAGCCGAACACCGGGAGAAGGACCCGTGGATGAAAGCCTTTCTCAGCTGCCATATGGTTGTCTTTTTTCCCCTGAGAGGGAGAGTCGAGAGGTAAGGAAAGGGTAAGGAGGATCTCTGAATAGATATTTTAATTCAAAGGTGCTGCCTTTTTAGGGAAACAGATCAAAACTCACAAAATCCGGATGGGGAAAAGTTGGAGCAATCCATATCAAGGCAAATCTGAGGAGTGAGTGTTTTATGGGGCAGTTTGTGGTTTATTGTGCTCCCAGACTCTTAAGCAAGCAGCAAATAGATGCTGGAAGTGGTTGAATTCCTGCAAGCAGTACCCATTCCTCAGTGAGCTGGGGTCCAGGTACCTCATGGCCTAAATCAAGGATCAGTAGTTTCACATCCATGGGTGAACTCTGGGATACTGCCACATTTAAACCCAGCTACTGTCTCTTCTTCAGTGTCCAAGAAAAGCATCTCTGTTTACCCAAGTGATAGCACAGCAGAAATGGAGATAAGTAAAGCAGGCATTAAATGGATTAGGATGGAAATCCACTCATCCCGGATCTGGTAACCAGATATTTAAGGGATCCTCATCAAAACATTATGTCATGGGCCCTTAGAAGAAATTAGGAACGTATTCTTTGAAATGCTTGAAGGGATACAAAGCTGTTGTTAGTTGTTTGGGGGTGTCTCTCCATTAAGGCGAGGCTTAGAAAGTTACTTGTAAACTGAACAAAAAAAAACCCATCTTGCTAAGAAAAGTACTACTTTTCTTAGTAGGACTTGCAATAAAAATGAAGGAGCTGATAATCCTGTATCCCAAAACATTTATTTGAGAATTTTATGACTTTGACCTGCGTAAGTACAATATCTTACTCAACCCTAGCCTGAAACTCTTGCCGGTTTTGTCTTTTGAAGAGCAGTATGAGTTAGCTGACAGTTCAAATTTAGGTATACTTAATGCTTTGGGTTTACCTTCTTGAAATTAAAACATCTTGTATTCTGGTATTTACAGACTGTTTCCTTAAAAACTAAAAATCAGGAAAGAAGCCTCTGTAGTCAGATCGATACTCATAAGAGATTCCAGCCTAAGTGTGTCCTAATCCAAAACAAAATTGGTGGAAACTCAGCAATGGATAAGGCGGGGTTTGGATTTATTTGGGGCTGATTCCACTCTCCCTCAATTAGTTTATGCTGATTTAAGGCAGTATCAGCCATAGGAGGAGACACAACAAAGGGACATGAGTCCAGTGTCATCCCCAGTTTAGCAGAGAACAAGGACTTAATGTTTTCTTTCTTTTTACTACATGAAGGAGTTATTAGATTTAAAACATAACAAAAAAGCACAAAAAAACCAACAAAACAAACAAACCAGAAATAAGACCACAAAAGAACAACTACAAAAATAAAAAAAGGGCAGCAGGCACAGTTCTTTGAATTTATCAGACCCACCTTGCCCGTAGCAAGTTCAGTCCTATATAAGGTCTAATGCAAATAAATCAACTTGAGAAACATAAGCTTGATAATGCAAAGAATATTAGTGCTAAACACTTGGAAGCTTTTGTAGTTCTCTCTTTTTTCTTAATCTTTCAACATTTAATCTCTGTATTTGTACAACTCAGTCTCTACTCCCATTCCCTCCCAAGATGTTGCACGATAATTAATGGCTGCATTCAATACCTGCTCATCCTATGGCTATTCAAAACAACCTCAAGAAAATAAGATGGTTTTTTTTCTATGCATCAGTTAGAGACACCTTCAAACACCACCTTTTCTGTGTTTAGTTTTGTATAAATGGCATAATTGTTCTTGTCCTTTAAGTGCCCACAAGAGTGACCAAAAACCTTGAAGTCTGTTTTTATCTTTAGCAGGAAGACCACTATGATTTGTGCACATCAGTTTGGCTGATGCTATCTAACATTTAAGTTGTAAATGTGAAGTGTCGTGACTCCTTCAAGTGGCTCGAGTGCTGGGAAACTGCCTTGAAAGCTGTCAAACCAGCCAAAACATTGCTCCTCAAACATGATCTGTCACTAGAAAATTCTTTCAGCGAGAAGTTGCCTCAAATAGCAAATTCACTGCCTGGGCTATCTGACCAATTTCTATTCATAAGGTGGGAGAAAAGGAATGCACAACACTGGGAAAATGACTTGCTGGTAATATTTTATTGTTATCCTGTTCTTTACTGACTGCTTTTCTTCTTTCTTGACTGTCTGGGATATTGCTTGACAGATGTTTCCTTCTTATCTCACTCTTACTATATTGCTCTGCCAGTAGTATCTGATTGATAGAAAGTGGGTAGACTGGTACTTACAATACTATCCTTGACTGATAACTCTTTTGCCAACTTTTGTAAGAGGACTGGAGTCATTGCTCTGTTTTGACCTATTTCTGCTAATAGAACAGGAAAAATAAAGTAGGATAAATAGCCAATGATAATTATTATTCTTATTTTGCATGGAATTTTAGTAAAACCTGAATAAATTTGAGAAAATCCTTGAGTTTCATGAATCTGAATGATCCATTTTACATTAAACATTTAGCTGGGCTGGGATCTGGATTGAAGTCAGACAATGATTTAAGAAGATTTGGGGTAAGAACTTAAGACCTTCCATCATGTCTGTATAAATAAGCCCTATTGACCAAATTACTGGTCCCATTGGAAGCATCACCCTTTTGCCTGACCCCTTCTTTCCTTTCAAGGAAGTGCTTATGCTACTCCTGAATATCTTTGGCCCTGATCTTAGTTCAGTAAAACACCGTGCAAGTCAACAGTATGGTTTGTGTGAAGTAGAGCCATTAGTGGGGACATGGAGAAGACCTAATGGTGCTCCTAGGCATAGGAGAAGCATATTTATTGCTTTCATTGCAATTTAGTAGATAATTTTTGTCCCAATGGCTCTTTAAACTATCTAGAACTTATAAAACCATTTATGTGGGGAAATTTTGCCGATTAAGAAATGGAGACCAGTCCCAATTGCCATATTGCCTAACACATAAGGAGTGATCTATGAGGATTTTTGTTACTATAGTTCCCTTTTATCACTTTATTTACTATATGTCATTGCATACACCCTATTCATCTGTGATTAATAGGATAATTTCATTCTTCACTTAACTGGGACTCTGCATAGTAAGAAAAATGTGGTGGTTATATTACTTTATGCGATGAGTTGTGTCATGTAAGCAATTGGAGAAACGTTCTGCCTGCACATGTTTATTACACATGTTTAGTACTTGCAGTACTTTGTAAAGTCCATTTGAATTGAAAAAGGCTTTTGAACTATTGATTCAGCTGGCACTTAGTGCATTGAGAATAATAAACAGTTGTAGCATGTAGGCAGCAGTCTATAAGAGGTAGGAGTCTGTCTGCTGACATATGTAATGCAACAACCAGTGTCAGCTGCACTTATGGGGAGAAGTAATGAATATGGCAAAGAATAAATTAAACAAAAAAAAGAAGAAAGAAAAAAAGAGCTTAACTTCAAACTATCTAAACAGGAACCTACAAGGCATTTTGTCCTGAGGCCAGCTTTAGGTATATATATTGCTGTTTTGCAGTGATGTCTACTTAACTGAAATAATGTACACTGTTCAAACAGGCTTCAAAGTTGATCTAATAGGAGAATAGCACACATATTTATGTTGAGTAGATATATGTTTATATGGGCTAACCTTTTCCTTCTGAGAGATTTACCTGAAAATAAAGTATAAAATACAGCATCTTGAAATTTTCTAGCTGACTTAAGTATTTGTAGATTATTTATGAAGTTTGCAGCATAATGATGGAGCTGCACATCTCAAGTTTTTCTGATTACTAATGTGTCTGAATCGACTTTTCTCCTTATCAGTGAATAGAAGAGAGGGTTGTCCCTGCTAAGATGAAGCAGACATAAGAGATGGAAATACAAAACTCATGTGGGTATAGGTCAAAATTTCTGCAGGGCAAATAAATGGGAGTAATCTTTTTGTCTCTGGGAACCCTGACGACTAATGAATTCAGATCAAATCCTCAGCACCACATTCACTTGGGGTTTTTTTTCTATTTTGTTTTACCTCAAATGCCTGCTTGAACGCCATCCATTAAAAGTGTAGGCACTCGCTTTGTAGAGGACGATGGGCCGCATCACGCTGTCACTGTGGAGGCAGAACTCTCACAGACTTCAGCGAGTGCTGCTGGGAACCAGATGGTGTGTCTTGGCCCAGCCGAGGCGTACAAAGCTGAACCAAGGTACAAGCTGCCTGTTCGGCAAATCCTTTTGAAGTGGGGGTAAATTCTTGCAGCTTTCTGTGATCTAGCCTGGATTTCAAGTAGTGAGAGTTCTACTTCTTTTTTTTCTTTTATTCAGTAGCACCAGCAAAGATTTTCATAGTCTTGTCAATCCTCTGTGATCAAAAAATGGTACTGGAGTCTTGCTGCTGGTAAGAAGTTCCATACGGTACCTTCGTGCACAGAGTGGAACCTCTGCTTAAATCTGAAGCAGATGGAGGAAATAAAGCACTGTGTTCACCTGGTGTACATACTTAAATGTAACAGTTTACAGCAGGATTCAAAGTAACAAACTTTATATTCATAGAGAAGATGATAGAATTAAAACTGGTGGAGTTTTTAAATTTTCAGATTTTTTTCCCCTTCGTAAAGGCCCAGAGGCAGCAGCAAGATTAACACATCATGAACTTTTAAGTGCATGAGCATTTTTTTTTCTCACCATTTGCGTTTGCCTCATGCTTAAGTATAATCACATGCCTAAGAGCTTTGTTGGATCACAGATAAAATCCAGCAAGTCTGACTGTCATTTCTAGCACAAGAGAAAAGGAATTAAGGACTGTCAGTGGAATTTCAGTAGTTGCAATTTTTTGGGGTTCTGGAGTCCCCAGATAAAATTACTGGAGCATATTGGGTGCGCAGAGTTCACAGTTAACATGCAGTAGCTGTTTTAAAAGACTTTTTTATTTGATTATATACTCTCCATAGTCTGCAAAGCATTGATCGTAGACTGACTGGTCACCACCATGATCCAAAGTGTGTTGGCTGTCAGCTACAGAAGAGTTTGGGCTTTTCCTGTCATTTGACATTTGTTTTGGTTTATTTTGGCCATCATTTCTGTATTTGGGTTGGGTTTGTTGCCCTTGTTTGTTGCAAGATGTTCTTCATTTTTAACCCTTGCAATGAAGGGTTTGCAAGTAAATAACTGACCACAGGAAATATGTGGTGTGTGGTTATTCCTGTTGTGTTGTGGGAGCTAGGTTTTGGTTTGCTGCTCCTTATATTTTTTTCTTCCCCTTCGTTTTACTCAAAAAACAAGGATTATATAGTTAAATTGTCTGTCAGCCCCTATTTTTTCTCCTCCTGTCTCTGTGGCTTTTTATGCCAGTGAATGCATTTTAGCCAAATTTGACAGGTGCAGAGGTCTTGGATATATTTAATTTCTGCCAGTTTCATGAAAATAGCAGGCATCACAGAGGAGAAAATGTATTCTCTACAAGGAAAAGTCAGGAGATCAACCTTTATTAGGTATTCAAAAATCCATGTGGGAGGGCAACTTTGAGACAGAAATCAATAGAAAATGATGTCCCTTTGGTTGTGTTACTCACCAAACCCCTCATCTCTCTCCCACCTCTACATTTAGCTGAATCATTAGGAGTAGATACAGCATAATTCTCTGTCTGAGCACACGGTGGAATGACATAAGATGAATGTGAGCAATGCTAGAGTTACATTGAACACAAAATGCAGTTGCAGAAACTAAACTCAGATTCCCTTACTATTTCTGGATGGACTTCGGAGCTGGGAAGGGCAAGTAAATGGCCCCACTCAAATCGTTCGTGCACTGAAAGCACTGGAGCACAGGAGCAGGTCAGGCACTCTGGTGCTGCCTCTATGTGTGTTTGCAGTGCTGATTAATTACATTTCTGGAAATGACAAGACGTGCAGTTAAATAAACATCTGGGTGTATACGTAATTTCTGGACCTGACTCTGAATGCGAATATTGATATTCGACAAGTTATTTCTGGGCTCTAGCACCCACCCAGCAAAGCAGGAGTGGAAGTTTTGTGAACTTCTGGGTGATTTGCCCAGTGAAAACACAGCAGGTTAGTGAAGGCATGATCTGCTTTTGTGTACCTCTCCATTGCCTCATCACTGGGTAAAAACCTCCATTTATTTTCAGGGAAATAATAGGGAGAAGAACAATCTGCAGCTTTTTTTTTTTTAAAGAAAAAAAAGAATTATAAAGGTATAAATTTTTCACATATGTAAATTCAACCCCAAAAATGAATCTAAAAATCTAAGGAAATTTTTTAGGCTGAAATATGTGGATTTGATTTTTTTTTCCTCTCTGCTTCTGGCTGCCATTCTGCAAGATGACGCCTGTTCGGAGGTGTTAATCTATACATAATGAAATTTTGGAGAACGCACGTCATATATCTGTAATGCACCAACTGTTCTTTGAGATCCTTGTGAATGCATCTCACATAATAACCAAAGAAAACAGTGGAAAGTATACAATTACAAACCTAACAAGTAGAGCTTATACAGCGATTGCTAAAACACCTACCATTCATATGAGCCGGTTTTCTTTATACAGCTCAACATGACAGATCTATGCCTTTGCTGGGTTGAAAACTAAAAGATAGCATAGGAATTTATGATTTCCATGGCTCACTTTGAAAATCTATCTTTTTCCAATATTTTTTCTTTTTTTTTTTTACTGAAAGCTCTTTTTGAAGGTGCGAGACCTGTCACAGTAGCCAGCTTAATCTTTTTTTGCCAATCTGTGTAAGTAAATAACATGAGAACCTTTCAGGTAAACAGCACTGAAAGATTAGTACCATTAAAAGCACAGGTAATACCTGTGTTGAGTCTACAACAAGGTACCTTACATAAAATTAGTGACCATTCCTTATGTATCAGCTTCATGCTTAATGTCATTTTCTGGGTCACTGTGTGTTTATTACTTGTTAAGCAGGAGGGAAGGTGTGGTCTAGGTCAAAATAACTTGTATCTCAGCAGTCTGTGGCACATAGAAATGAATATGAGTGTACTAAGAAGAAACTGAAGTGGCAATTTACTACAGTTGAATATTGCAATATACTGGTAACTTGTGAACCGGGTTGTTACTTATATTCCATGTTCATTTATTCTACATGGTTTGGGGTAAAATTTGGCTTTATGAAACAGGCCTGATGTACTAAAAAAGTTTTGTGTATTGGGTAAAATACTTGTATTTGAATTTTATTGAGTGGTGGTAGAGAAGGTGAAATAGCAGATTATTTCTTGAGGCAAAGGTATACAAAGAAATCAGAATTGCCAGAATAAAGCAAGGTAGAGGAAGGTGATGGAAAAAGGGAGTGAAAAACAAGACTAGGTGGCTGTGACTGAATACTGGGAGCAAACTGGACCAGAAGAGATTTAAAAATAGAAGTTAAAAAGATGCATTACTAGCAATGAAATGAGAAAGGACCACTGAGACTTCTGCCAGGAAAAGATACGGAATTATGGGGATAAACCGGAGCACTGGAAGGCAAAAAGCAAGAACGTCAGTCAGCTTGCTGGGTTTGGGCTTTTTTGAAAAAGCAGATAGGTAAAAATCTCATCCATTGTTGATAGTATTGGAGAATGAGGGAAGAACTTCACTGGCTGACAGATAATAATGTAACTGTCACTGCTGTGCATGTGGGAAAATGTCCCTGGAGTTTATAAAACTGTTTGTGATTTCTAGTCCTTCCTATTTCAAATACAAAGCTTTTAGGAGCCCAAATACCCTTACTGTTGTTGTGGGGTGTGGATTCAGTGTTAACTCAAGGAACATTACTTGTAATAGTCACCATGAAAACCTCCTGAAGCATCTGGGGTTCCCTTGGAGGTGTCTCCCACAGTTCCAGCCAGACCTGGCCCTGTTTCACTTATGAGATCTGACGAGATCATAGCCCGGGGTGGGAATGGCTTCTGCGAAGAGCTCCATAGATTCGGGGAACAGGACGGATTGGGGTCAGGATGACAAGATTTAAGTTGACACACGTTTCATGAAATGAAAAGGTCATGTTTCAATGAAAAAAAGTGGAGTTTTTGTTTGTGGGATTTGTCTTTTGGCTTGAATTTCACTGTTTGCAGTCTGGTCCACAATCATAACTGAATGTGGCCAATGAGTATCAGTGCTTTTTTAAGGGTTTCAGGGGGTTACAGTTCATTCATCTGATATGTCCCAGTTGTTCGAATATCCCATTTCAGTCCACATCTCCCACACCCTCCATATTTCAAGAGGCTTGCCTATGGTTTCATAAACTAATAATACCCAAGAAAGCTTTGCACCTCCCAGTGAGATAACAAAGCTGATCCATTAACCCCCTTCTCAAGGGATTCAGCCGGAGGAAAATACTGAGATCCCTACCTGGCTGAGAAAATGCTCCTTTTGTCCCTGCTAAACAAGAAAGGATTTTAAATGGGTTAAAACTTCAGTAAGAAATTTTTTTCTTGTATTGAAACTTTCCTGTTTTTTCCAATTGAAACACTTAATGACATCACCTCAAAGTTCTAGCTGTGCTCTGTGCTCTCTATAAATGAAACAAGAAGATGCTTCTGGCTCAAAGAGAATATAATAATATATATAATATAATGCAGCTAGAGGGACTTCTCACTAATATGGGCTCCTCAGCTGGAAATAACTGTTGTAGATACAGCTACTGTGGACAGGAGTGTTGGAAGAGTTATGTTTTCTATATTTGAGACTGCTTTCAGAGGATTTCTGCTGATCGCTATTTTTATTCTTCTAAGTATTTTTCTCTTTGGCATTGAACTGTTTACAGCTGTTGTAGTTGAACCCAATTTCCACCTGCCAAGGAGGTGTGATGATTTAAGTTGGATCTCATACATAAAGAGTCCTTGATACCAGTTTGAAATACAGTACCCCCTAAGGTGTATGTATTAAGACCCTTAACACTTTCATCCTCTGGTCCTACTTTTTCCCTTGTGCAACTGCTGTGGTCGCTTCAAGCAGTTGGTACCAGAAAGATAAATCTTCAATTTTCCTAAACACACCCGCATTAGGATGCTATAGGAGGCTCCTTCCCATAATGGTATTGTTGACTAATGTGACAACATGTTCTTCAATGCATACTGCAATACTCCTTCCTAGAGAGGAAAAACACCACCTCCATTTTTGCCTTCTTTAATCAGAGCAATCAGCACACCTATAGCATCTAAAGAAGAGTATTTCCCTGCTCAAGTCCACGTGATACCAGTTTTTCACTCCACGGGCAAATGATCTGTGCCAAGCATTTTAATGATAAGATAGGGTAGCCATGTTATAATTGCCTTTAATTTGCACTTGCAGAAGCTGTAACATTTACCTGAATTAGATTGGCACTAGGAGAAGTGGAAAAATTCTGTTGCATTTTTGAAAAAAATCAAAGAAATAACTTCAGATCTCACATTTGAAACAGAATATCCTGCTGATTGACCATGAACATTAGTATCAGTAGGATTTTTTCATCCTTAGAGCTAAATGATCACTGTAAGTCATGAACAAAAAAGTCAGTTTCATGGTGGAAAGCATGTAGTTCTGCTTTTATTTTAGCTTTTTTTTTTCCCTTTTCTAAGACCATTTCAGAAAACTCGGCCCTTTTACGTGCTGAATAGCATATTGAATTCTTGTTCTTCTCTCTGCTGTCCTCAGAAACTTGGAATTTTTTTAACTGAGGTTATCTTGGGTTTTGTCTAGTTTAGTTATTTTCAATAATGGAAAGAAGAGGCTGTCCTACCCATCCCGCCCACTATGGCACCTTTTTACTGTAAAGTATAATTTTCTTCATGAGTGATGAACATAATAACTACTGCAGGCCTGTGCATCCGTCCTGGCACTTCTCATGAACTTGTAAATCAAGGTGATATTTTCTTTTTCAGTTGTGTCCTGCAAACTTCCTCTCTTTCTTTACAGAAGTTCTTGCAGGGAATACCCCTGAGCTTTCATTTCATACTTGCTGCTGCATTTTTTGTTATTTTTCAACTTCTGCAGTGAATGGTTTTCACTTTCAGTGTTTCTGTTCTGTAGGAGGGAACTGTGGGTGGTTACAGCTGTAAAGTGTGCTCCATAATCTTGAAGCATTTGTTCAAAAATTTCCCGTTTGCTCTGTTTCGATTTTTAACCAGTTCAGTGGCTTATGCTTGTGCCCTGGGGGAGCCTTGCTGCTCCAGCATCACAGGCTGAACTGCTTCCCACCAACACTGGAAGCACCTGGCGACTTGTGACAGGACCCTACAAGACCCACAGCCTCCAAAGAGGGGATGGGGTGACGGATGAAGGTTGTGTTGCAAGCCTAGCAATTGCTGTGGGTGGGAATTGAGGGGAAAAGGCTTCTGAAGATTCTATTTTGTGGTTGGTTTGATTTTTTCCTGTAAGCTTCTCACCAGTAGGTCCATAACCCATGTGTCTGCCGAAGCCCCTGCGGAAGACATGAGAAAGTATTAGGGAACAGTGGGAGTTATCCTGTTGGTAGCCTACAGCAGAAGGGCCAAAGTATTGACTGGGAAATGTGTGAGATAGATAAAGGATACTGCTTCCTAAGAGGAAGCAGAAGGTATGAACAGCAGGCAGTTTGGATGGGAAGATGAATTTCGGATTAGGGTCAAGGAGGAAGGAGACCATGGCTTGCTTCAGTTTACATCCTTCCTATTTGGGAGGATGTGGGTGTTATGCCCTCTTGTTAACACTCTCTACAATTTTTTTCCCCTCCTTGTTGTGATGATGTCATATTTGCAGTGCAAGTTTCCTTGATACTGTTGTTACAGAGATGTTTCTCTTCTCCTAGTGCCAGCTATAAAGAGCCATCATGTGGAATAGCATTTGAACTTATTCTTCTCCTGGCATTAGCAGAGAATTTTTTTCTCTTTGTAAATGCTGAAATGTTTTGCAGCTTAGTTATAAATATAGCAAAATCACATTGCTTTAGTTCCAGCATGTAGTAGGATCACTTTAAAATATAATTGAGTAAAAATAAGAATTTAAACAGTAATTTTGTCCCTACTTTGCTACTTTAAAACTAAAAAATTCACCTTTTTTTTCCATCATGATATATATATAAACAAGTCTCTTCTTTCTTTCATGAAACTAAAAATAACTACAAATGCAGTCTTTTTCTCAAATTGCCTGCAATTTATATTAGCTTTGGTTTCAAGATTTGAAGTGCGGATTTGAAGTGTGGAACAGTCCCTGAACTGGTGGATATATGATTGTGGGCTTTGTCACAGAGACAGCCAGACATGGAGTCCAGTTTACCCCTTGTTTACTATTATAAATGTTCATTTTTGATAATCTTGTAAAGAAAAAGCCAGATGAGTGTGTGTGCATCTCGTTGCTGTACATACAAGTCCCTGCAATGTAAGGGTGTACACTTGGCATACAGGTGTCTGTTCTCTATACTGCTAAAATGGGGTATTCTCCTCTTGGAGAAACACATAGCAGATTTGTGGTGGGGTCTAAAATTGAAATAAAGGAACTATCTATTCTCTTTACTTCCCCCTCCCCTTTTCTTTCCTTTACTTTTTTCACTGTCTTGTGTTTTGGGGTAGCCTTTGAAACAAAGACCTTTAAAATTCTGTCCCAGGTTTTCCCTTTTCAAGTCTGGTTTCTCTTTCAGCACAGAAGTTTTGCTCAGCACTAATGCCAGGTACAAACCTCTGTTCAGGAGAGGAGGTTGCTTGGAAGTAGGTTGTGAGCCTCACATTTTTCAGAGCACTTCTGTGAAACAATTACCTTGATCTAACCTTCTCCTGAATAAACAGCAGCAGTTATCTTCCCTTTTGCGAGGTAATTCAAGCCTCTAAATTTATTATTTATTTTAAACCAGTTGGCGAAACTTCTTTAATACCCTGCAAGGAAGGGTTTATTTTTACATGCAGAGAGAGCCCACTGCTGCTCTACACTGCTGGAAAAGGGAAATTCCTCTCTTTGTCTCAGAACTCCTCATTCTTTATGTTCATCTTTGCAATAGTGAACTATCTTCATTAGCCCTAGTTTATAATTTCTATATTTGTGTAAAAGTAAGCCTATAGCTCGCCAAAATAGCTGAGCCTTGGGTAATTTCTCTGTTTTTTTCTTGTGAAGAAGACTGAAGAGATATATGGGAGATCTGTGACTGTCCCAAATTGTTTCTTTAGTTCCTGTTGCTAGTTCAGCTACTTTGGGAGAGACTCTTGGTGAGCAGTGTCTGTGCTATATAGATTTGTGACTGTAGTCATAAACCCGTTGCATCTATTAAAAACCTGTTAAAGATGGACCCTGCCATAAAAGCTTCCTCTAAAATTAATCAAAGTGGATAATGTGGGCAATGGATGGATCAGGAAACAGTTTAGCTGTGCTCCTACTCCAGACTTCTCAATTCCTATGATTAGGCTGTTGTTTGTCTACTCAAAGGCCTCACTCCTTGAAAGACACAACCAGTAGAAAAAGACAACTTAACATGACTTGGTGGTTGTAATAGGCTATCTTTTTGCATCACAACATGTATTTTGCAGTGTTTGGAAAAGATGCTTTACAGAGTCAGAGAATTTTACATGCCATATCTTCATTTAAAAGCTGTGGCATGCATTAAATTTAATTACTCTCCTCGTATGACTTAAATTGAGGGCAGCTTCAAAAATGAGGGTGGCTTCTATTAAACTTAATTACTTTTCCCTGCAGTCTGCATGGTTAATAATCACAAATAGATTCTAAACAAAGATACAGTAGAGAGATTTCTTTATGAGAATACGATTGGAAAGTCGCCTATAAAATACAGACAGATGCCAAATACCTTTTATGCCCAGCTTTACTTTATTATTGTTATAGCTAGTATAATAATAATAGTGATGTTTCTGTATGATTAAGAAGGTATTGCTGGGGAAGGGGTGTTAGTTGAAGTTGGCCTTTAAATATGTAAGCAATGAATTCCTCAGTTTTTTCAAATTCTTTTGCAGATTTATGGGGTGAAAAAGGTTAATGATAGAATTTTTTTACAATATGTTCTATTGACTATAGGTGGCAGATCTGACAGTTAAAATGAAAATTGTTCCAGAAGAAACTTGAGTCAAACTAATTACTGGAGATGCTATAGAGATGTATAATTATATTCACCTTAAAAAAAAAAAAAAGGAAGGGGAAAGAAGTTTTATTACAGCTGTGCTTTTTAAAGAACAAGTGGAGAAATAAAAGCTGTAATTGTTCTTAATTATAGCTAACTGTAATTGCACATGACCGCAATATACAGCACATCGGCAGCAGATTAAGAGATCCTGGAATATGTTATGTTTAGTGTACAGAGAAACTTTGAGCAGAGGTATAGTTTTATGAATATAGTTACGTATAATTTAGATCTCCTGCTTTGGATTCTGTCTGTGTTGATTTTATTTTGTTTTTATGGCTACTCTGGCAGGATAATTGTCACTTGGAAAGTACTGCTGCAGTGATTTATCTGTTCCAAACAAGTCAAGAACTTTCAAAAGGAAAACTTGTTTTCTTTTACAGCAGTGATGTGATATGACCAGGAGAGATTTTCTCAAATGCCCCTGTGTATCTACTGATGCAGATAGATGGCTAGCAAGATTTTTCTTAAAGCATCTCAATATAATCAGCACTGAGCTCCCAAGGATTTTGCCGTGTGGTTGAAAATCTGTGTTAGCAATATATCCACAACTTTTTTTTAATTCAAACCCCTCAAAAATGTAACCCAGGAGTTTTTAGTCCATGTGAAAATGCTGCTTTGAACAAAATCTAGGGATGCAAATGCCTAGAGGTAGACTCTGGTTTCTCCTCTTTGCACCTGATTTACAGTCTTTCTTCAGGTGCATGCACACAGCTCCTGGTTTTGAGAGGAATTTTGCCTCTAAAACGTTAAGCTATTTTAACATAGTGAACTAAAGAGGGAATACAGATACTTAAAGGAGGCTGTTGAGCTTCAAAACTGCTGTTTGTATTTTCTACTGCAAAACAGATATCACCGAAAGAGAGTCAGTGCACACCGTATTATTCATGAATGTGTGAATGTTCTTGCAATGTTAATTTTTTCTACATCTCTTGGGTACCTCAGGTGCATTCAGTATTTGTACTGATGTGCCAAGATCCTCTCCAATGTTCCCAACCTCTTTTAAGCAGTTTCTTTTACCCCAAAATAAATAAAATTCATCTGACACTGAATGCCTTCCTCCCAAAATATAGTTTTGCAAAATATTTCAGTCTTGGAGCAGCAGCAGAGTTGATTCAGCCTTGACTACGTGGACCAGGAAGGATCTTTTAGACTGCTGGCACAGGGTTGGCTTTTGCCCTTCATGCTGGCATAAGCTGTAGCCCCAGTTGTAAGTTGTGTTTCTAAGTTTGTTCAGCTTTGTAGTTTGTGAAAAGTATGTATGCCTAACCCAAAGCAGTAAGAGAAGCCTTTACAAAAGAACTGTGAGTTTTTAAGGAAGGGGTTTCACCAAGGACAGTGATGCACAATAAGTGAGAGGCAGATTTCTGTGAATAAGAAGCAGCATCATGAAATTGAGAGAAATCACTCGCAGCAAAAAATGAAGAGGTAAAATGGATGGGTAGTTACACAAGCAAGCACGCACAGATGTAGGTATAATGGAAGTTAAAATTCATTCTTGCAGACAGGAATGAGAACTCAAAATTTGTTTTTTCAAAAGATTAACTGCATGGAGAATCTCCTGATAACTGACGTGCTCTAAACAAGGTGTTCTATTCAAATGGCAGCACTGTAGCAAGAATTTATCTGTTGCAGGGCTGCTAATAAGCAAATGTGAGCAATATTATTTGGCAGCAGGCTGTGGGTGTTTTTTAATAAATCTGTGTTAAGTAGAAAAGGAATAAAAACTGAAACCCAAATAGCAATCCAGTTTGGCTACTGTTTTCTCAGTCCAAGTATAGATGGATGCATAGACCTCCATCAGAAATTCTTGAAGGATAATTCTGGTTGGTAGAAGCTAATGGGGAATTAAATGTGTGTACATTTGTGTATGTGTTCTCAGAAAAGCTAATGATACAATTCCAAATGCTGAACATGTTCCCCACTCCTCTTTGTTAATACAGTGTTGCTTATGTTCAGCAATAAACTATTATTTCTGGGCTGCTTCTGTAATTACATTTAATAATCAGCTCTCACAGTCCAATAGTATTAAAGGTAGGAGTCTTTTCAACAAAATATGATAAATAGCTCCTTGCAGAACTGTTGTACTTGAGGAAGCTTTATGACTCTCTTTGTATGATTTGTCGTTTTCTTAATGCAGCTTCAAAAATCTTCTGAGCTTCGTTATGGACGGTCACTGTATTTTTCCCTTCCCCCTCCGCCTCTGAGTGTAGCTGGGTAAATGAAGCTTAATGTGCCATTTCCAAGCACTGTGACACTCCTCCAGGGCTGGTTACATTTACCATTGCTAAAGTCTAAATAAGTGAGTTTTAATGAGCAAGAATGCTTGCTAATAGCTGATTCAGGTACTTAGTAGTCCATGTTATTTAACTGTGGTAGAATTACAGAACATAAATGGTCTGATGATTAATAAATGTACCTGCTATATATTGCAGCCTAATAGTTTTTGCTATTAAAGAACTTAACTTTCTCTGGTTTGGATGTGGCTGGGGAGAAAAGGACTTGCCTTGTAGTTTTATATCACTGGAAACTTACACCTTAAAACACTTTACATAATAATTTCACAACTCCATCAATATACTTTTCAGTAACATTAATGAACTTGTTAGAGAGCGGTAATACGTGTGTATTTCAGCTATCTGAGGCAACCAGCTCAGCAGATTTTGCCCCTTTGCTTAGGGCTGTCAAAAAGAAATTCAGTCCATCCTTTTAAGGTCAGAAATAAGACAATAAGTTAGATCCTTATCTCCTCTTTTCTCATCTTGTTAATTTTAGGCAGCAGCAGAGGAATCAGTAAGAACAGAACTTCACCATAGTTTTTTTAAACACTTCTGATTTGTGGATGGGCAGGTGGCAAGAGGGAAAAAAAAAGGCAAACAGCAGATCAACAACATATGAACAAGAACGAAGAAATAATAACTTCCAACATCTGCTGCAGTTTGTACTGAGATACTCCAGAAGATACTGCAGTATTTACAGAACAAAAAGGACTGTTTTGAACTGCAGCTAACGGTACACAGACTGCTGGCTGGCAGGCTTGTTCACAGAGTCCTTTCTATGTTTTTGCTATTCCATCCTGTGTTTCAAACCAACATAGTTATTACTTGGATGACAACGAAGAGATGTCAGGACAGAAAGGAGCTAAGCAGCTACTTTATCCTTGACTAAGCAGTAGAGATAAAGGCAGTAACTATTTCAGCAAGTAGATTAAAAGACAATATGGGCAAATGTCTGAAGGAGATGTTGGCAACACTGGTGTTCCATGTAGAGATGAGCTGTTTTCAGTAGTTCCTGTATCCATCTAATGAAATCTCTGATAAAGAGAAGCATCTAAAATGTTGGCTCTTTCAAAGTAATTGAATGCTTCCTCAGAGCTGTGTTAAGGTAGTTGGAGCTTTTATCAGAGCTGGTTTCTGTTTGCATAACTGGGAGTGTAGGCAGAGGAGTTTGCATCTGCCTGTGGCCATGCCCAGCATCTCTCCTACTGCCTGGGGGTGTTGACTGACAACAGGCTGAATATGAGCCAGCAGTGTGCCCAGGTGGCCAAGAGGGCTGATGGCATCTTGGCCTGTATCAGAAATAGTGTGGCCAACAGGAGCAGGGAGGTGATTGTGCCCCTGTACTCGGCACTGGTGAGGCCACACCTCAAGTGCTGTGTTCAGTTCTGGGCCCCTCACTACAAGAAGGACATTGAGGTGTTGGAGCGCGTCCAGAGAAGGGCGATGAGGCTGGTGAAGGGGCTGGAGAACAGGTCCTATGAGGAGCAGCTGAGGGAACTGGGTTTGTTTAGCTTGGAGAAGAGGAGGCTGAGGGGAGACCTCATTACTGTCTACGGCTGCTTGAAAAGAGGTTGTGGTGAGGTGGTTGCTGATCTCTTTTCTCAAGGGACAGGTGATAGGACGAGAGGAAATGGTCATAAGTTGCACCAGGGGAGGTTCAGACTAGATATCAGGAAGAATTTCTTTACCGAAAGGGTGGTCAGGCACTGGCAGAGGCTGCCCAGGGAGGTGGTTGAGTCACCATCCCTGGAGGTGTTTAAAAAACGAGTAGATGAGTTTTTGAGGGACATGGTATAGCAGATGATGGGTGCGGTTGGACTTGATGATCTCAAAGGTCTTTTCCAGTCAGAAGATTCTATGATTCTAAGAGATGACCTCATCATAAGTCTGGTATTTGCTGTCTTCTGAGTGGAAAAATACAGTGAGAGTTCACTGCTTTCAAAACTGGAAGGAGGAAGACCCTAAAGCCTGGAAGTCTATGGGATTCTCAGGGGGTGGGGAGAGGGGATGGGGGAACAGAGGTGTGCTTTCTGGCTTGGTTTTTGTGTTTCGGTTGTTTGGGGTTTTTTTTCTCCCTCACATCTACCAATGGAGTTCCTGTAGAAAACAAATTGTTCACCTGTTAAATTGAGCAAGCAAGACCATCCCTTTTCTAACTAATGTTAGTTCTTCAAAGGTGCCTATATTTTAGCATCTCACTTTTTTCCAGAAGTCACTCACCTTCACAAAACTTCAGATTCCCAAATGTATATCTCTGCCTGGTTTGCCCTGGGTAAGAAAATTAATAAGTATTTGAATACATAATACCTGAAGTGTTGAAGTTGTTCTGATTCAGTGAAGTATTTTGAGACCAGGATAACAAGCCATTTCAAAGCTTGGCATTTCTTGGTGGAGAATCAAGAGATAATTATCTGAAATAAGTTTAAATAAAGTCTCTAAATTTTTTTCAGTGGCTTCAGGTCTGTGTATACTAGTGAAAACATCCAACACTAGGGAATACCAAAGTTTTGACATGTCCACATGTGAAATAGGAGGCGGAGAGGAGTGAGGTGTGGGCATTCAATGGAAAACAGTTGTTAAGGTAGTCTTTTTTTTGGTATCCATACTGCAGACATCAACACTTGACCCAACCCACAGCTGCTGCATCATAAAAGACACTTGTGTAGATGGTACATATAATTGCTGCCCACACTTTATCACAAAGTCTTAAATCAGAAGATATTTGCTGCAGCCTTGTACAGCATCCTAGAAACTAAGGAAAGAATCTAGGCCATCATCATCTATAATACTTGACTAATTTCTATGTCTTTCTTCATATATTTCATGCATCCTTGTAATTATATGGCTTCTGGGACAACTTATGGAGGCTTTTCAATATATAAAGAAGGCTTAAAAGAAAGAGGGAGAGAGACTTTTTACCAGGGCCTATAGTGACAGGACAAGGGGTAACCATTTTAAATGGAAAGAGGGTAGGTTTGGATTGGACATAAGGAAGAAATTCTTTATGCTGTGAGTGGTAAGACACAGGCAGCCCAGAGAAGTTGTGGATGCACCATCTCTGGAGGTGTTCAAGGTCAGCTTGGATGAGGCTTTGATCAACATTTGAGCAACAGTGGAATGTGTCCCTGTCCGTGGAAGGGGGGTTGGAACTGGATGATCTTTAAGGTCCCTTCCAACTCAAACCATTCTATGGTTCTATGATTCTCCTGCAGAGTTAACAGATAGCCCAGAGTTTTACTTCAGTCCCATATATGTACCACTGAGTGTGTCCTCAGATTACAGCTGAGTCTTCAGGTGTGATTACTCTCCTTCCTTTTGTACAGTGGAGAAGTGATGGTGATGTATAACACTACAACCACTAGAAATGGTACCAGGAACTACAGGTCAGTCAAATACCAAGTGTGCAAGATATTCTACGCAGGGAGGTTATAGTAGGTTTAATGAGCATATGGGGAGAAATATCTGCTATGTTGTGATTCTTCTTCATATTTTGGAGAGAGAGAGTGGTTATTTTCCTCCCACTGAGTTCACAGAGCAACCTGAGGCAGGAGCCTGTGCACCATTTCTTTTTCTCCCTGTAGTAACAGGATGAGGATGTAGGAAATGGTACCACAGTGAATTCTCCTACATGTTCTTACTGCTGCTTGTTGTGCCCCAGAGAGATAAATTCTGTATCCATGGTATTTCCTTCATCTCCAAGTCATTAACTTTCAAAATGCAGCATTTTCCTATGAAAAGATATGGCAATGGCAGTCCTTATACTGAAACAACCATAATTGCACATCCTCAACAGCACAGTTTGATCTTGGAGCAAAACATCAAAGTGGGATCCTTCTTCATTTCTTCTATAGGCTCTGGTATTTCTCCATGATGACCCTGGTTAAATTGCATCCTATCTGTGCCGCCATTATCGATCTGTAAAACGGACACACTGCTGTGTTTCTTCCACCTACTCATTTCTATCTTGGTCTTTTAATACCAAAGTAGAAGATCTGAGTGGAGATTTCATCTGCCATCCTTGGTGGATACTTAAACAAGAGGCCAAGATCTTAACCGGGGTTTATAGGTAAATTGTAAGGACTGAGAATTTGGCCTAAATTATGCTTTAACTCGTAAGTTATAATGTCACTGTCTTTAAAGATGTCAGGAGGGCATAAAATGAAACTTAAATTTTTATGAAATATATAAAATAGACACAGTGAAGAGGGTATGTTTTATTTGGGGTATTATTTGTGTGTTGAATATACATTGGACCTTTGGCAGCAGGCACTTGTCACAGAGATTTCTTTTTTCCTTACCTAAGGGAGAGAAAAATTCAGAAGTAGTAAATTTAGAATAGTGAAAAATGCAGCTTTTAAAAATAATCATGGGAGAAAACAACAAGCATGTTTGCTCATGTCCTTTATTTCAGTCAGCTAATCTTGCAGAATGTCAGCTTGTATAGAAATAGATTTTTACATATGAACTTGTTACATCACTTCCTAAAAAAAGACTGTTTAGCTTCTACTTAAATAGCACATTCAGAGACGGTTTATGCAGTATTTCTGCTGCAAATTTATGATACTTGTTAGGTAGCTAAGCTCTATGTGAAGTTTTAAATCAGTAATGTATTTATTTGCTGCTTACTGTGTGAATGATGTAATACTTACAAAAGAATTAGTTTGAAATCTTGATTTTTTAATATCCTAATTTTTTAATAAGATTGAATTGGTTTGTACCATTTTGATCTTTACTAGTAATAGAGCGCAGTTCTAAATAAAATACATATACTAAAAGCATGTAATATAAAGAAAACAAAACCTTCTGTAGAATCCATCAAATTAGTCATAGCAAAACTTAATTCAAAATTTAAGCCCTGAATTTTATCCAAATGTAACTTGTTTATTTTGCTGCACTGTAAGAAAGCTGAGGAACCATCCAATATAAGACCAGTAAAATATCTTGCAGCTCACAATGGTATTTCAATATACATTACTAATTCTTCCAAGTCCACTCAAACCTAGTACTCCTATGGGATTTTTAGGAAGAGCAGAGACAACGCTGTGTCTTTGGAGGTGCCATTTTTCAGGTGAAACGTGAAATCAATGCCCTGACCATTCGAGGTCATTAAAAATCCCATGGCACTTTTCTGCAAGAGTAGAGACATTGGTTCCCAAGTCTTGGTGAAATTCCAGCTAATTATATTCCTCCTGAAACAACCTTCCTTTTAAAGCTAATTTAATGTTCCTCTTCAGCTGTTCTCCCCTGCTTTAAGTGGAAAATCCTTCATTTCCCTTTGTAAGCTTTCCTTTAGTTCTGCTTTATACATGAAATTAGTAGCTGTCTTTATTTGCTGCATCACTGACACATGTCTACGCAGTAGCAGTGAGCGTGTGTGCAAGTATGACCCCTACAATTTAAAAAGCTGTTTATTGTTGGTCTGGTTAAAACTGTTCAAATTAATGGGACATATCCCTTTGAGTTGGTGGCCACAACAACCATCAATGCTGTAGGTAAGACGTGTTGCTCAACAATATGTTTTGGACCCCTCTTTACCCTATTTTTCTTATGCTGCCCAATGTAGTGCAGAGAGTGGGTGGTACAGTGTCTGTAGGCAGAGCCAGGAAAGAGTGGTCAAAAGCACCAGGTGCACTGCTTGCTCAGGCAAGCCAGATTTGCCTGTGGGGCAAAACAAAGGACAACTTCATAATTACACAATATTTGGAAATCTTTCAAGGCAGAACTTCCCAGTTATCAAAATCATTGCAATTTGTTACACACAACTTCTAACCGCACGCTTGGCACATACAGTTTTGCCCACTATGGATATTCCTGGGAAAGTACATAACTTCTCAAGTGATCCTCTCAAAATCCTTATTTCTCTTCAACTTATACCTATGTCTATTCACAAATATGTCCATTCTGGTATGATTAATGCTCATGCCAGCTGTAGGACTCTGTTTACTAACAGTTTGAAAATTTCACCCAAACCAGACCTCACCTTTGTTTTTTTTTTTTTTGCTTCATGGAAAATTGGCATAAGTGATATAACTAAACGCTGCCACACATCCTGGGGAATCAAATAGGTCATGGTGTCTTGTCTTGGAGAAGACATGACCTTCTAACCCTCCTGGCTGAAACAACAGCTGCTGGCTCTGATGCCTACAACCATGACTTCAGACTCTGGACACTTTGGAAGACTCTTATACTCTACATCATAGGAGTTTTCTGCTTGAATTTGTGCTGCTTTCTTAATAACACACCATACAGATCCCTTCTTCAGCTTTGCCTTAATCCTTACGTCCTTATCCTTATGTGCCTTGTGCACTGTAGGCGGGCTCTACCCTCTCCCCAAAGTGTGAGATGGAAAAGGAAGAACGGTGACACGATTTCAGCGATGTGTTGCTGCCTTTCTTTTGCATCTTCCCCAGCACCCCAACAGATTGCTTAGCTTGAATCCATATGCTTTCCTTTTCACAACAAAAATAGTTCTTAATGAGGCCTAAGGCTTTCAAAATCACTAAGGGTCATGATCCTGCAGAACAAAAAATTATTTCTAATCACAGTCTTGACTCTCATGGTTTGAACTCAGTACTTGCTAAGCTTCCTAGCATGCATTGAGCAGAATATACACAAGATTACCTCAGTTGCCCTTTAAACCCCTTCCCTGCCTCTTGTGCCTCAGTTTACATCTCCGCAGAAGCACAGCGTAGAGTATTAAACTGGGCAAAAATATTACACAGTTAAACCTCAGAGCCATGTTGTGCCAAACCCTACACGTAGGTGGGTAGCAACAGCTGCCAGTCTGAGAGAAGAGCACCATATGATTTCTCAGTGAACAAACATTTAATATAAACATAACATTTTCCAAATATTCTGAAGAGTTTTCCTGGAGAACTTTCTTTGAACAAAACTAATAGGCACTAAAGTCTGTTTGCTGATCTTTATGCAGATCTTCCCACTTCCACTTCGCTATAAGGTTTTGACTAAAATATTTATACTTTTCTGCTTTGCTACACATCCTACTCTGATTCTACAGGAAGGATTTATCAGCCTGTAGAGAGAGATGACAAAATGTGTGTGTGGTGCTTGGTTCACCCACGCTGGCTTTCTGGGTTTTGAGACTATCTATGTAGTCCTCTATGGAGAGTGCAGAGCTTCTTCAGTAGGTCAAAGTTCCTCACAGGTCTGGCAAATATTTTGTAAACCTGCAATCTGATTTTTTGGAAGACCACATGTGATAAGGTAGCATTTTGGGGTACAGATCTCCCACCCAGCACCCCCAGAGCTTCAACGGCACCTTGATTTTCCATATGTATTGACCGCGCTGCCCCAGATCCGTCCAGTGCAGCTGAACACAAAATGGCAGGAAATTGTAAATTACCTTTCTGGAAATTCTGTGGCTACACAGAATTAGTGTTGTTGTGCTTATCCCATTTGCATTGGCACTGATTGCAGTGGAATGCCCTGACAAAGCATTTAGGTTTCCATCCTCACTCTATTTCTATGTCATCCTTTCATATCATAGGCAGGTCATGAAAATCCATGATCTTGTATTCATTTTCACTTTGAGTATTAGATCTCTCTCCTTTTTACTCAAGAAAAAAAACATATTTTTTTCTGTAGATATGGTAATTTTTTAGTTGTTTATTGTTTGTGTCATTTAGGAGTACTAGGGATCTGAAAATTGGTTGTATAGATCTAGCTTCACTTTCTTGAAATACTGCAGAATGAGTATCCATTATCTTTAAATAAACTTTAAGGGTTTTCTTGATGAGTAATTTGCTCCGTAAGATTTTCTTTTTTAAACTCCCATGAAATATATTTATAGAGCAGTGTTTCAATTCCTGATATTTATAGGACACTTACAGTGGACATTAACCATCTTTAGCAGTCCCTGTACTATTTATTTCCAGTGACATTTCAGGGATAATCATGTTTGTTTTCTAGGAAAATAATTTTTTTTCTTTAATAATGTAAAGGGGGGGTTAATGTTTTTTTATGGTTTAAATGTTTACTGTCTTGATGGATAGTTGTGAAGTAATCAGACTTACCCTCTTATTCATGAGTTTTAGAGTTTTATTTGGGTTTGATCTGTAAAAATCGTTACCATAGGTTTTTTTTTAATTGGAATTTGATCTGACCAAATGTGAAACTGGCAATATAATCAATTACATTTAAAATGTACATGCTAAAGGCTTGTAGAGTCTTTTTTTAAGATTCTGATCACATTCACATTTTTTACAACCATATTGACTATTTAATAATTGTTTTCATAAGGCCAGCATCTCTTATAGAGTTATTTAATAAAATGAAAATCTTTAGAAATTTAGATGCCCCAATCACTCACTGCTCTGCTCAGAAGCTGACAGCCTGTTACCAGTTTAACATCCTCTTTTAAATAGAGCTGCTTCTGCTTCTTGAGGCTTCCTTCAATACCCACTTGCAATTTGCCTGGTTGTCTCTTTAAGCTGGATGAGCATCTGCTGTTTTATAAACTATACTCCTATAACCTAAAGCAAGAAGTTTTGTGCTATTCTGTTATTAAAGAGATAGTAGGCAGCTAAAGGCTAGGTAGCCCCTTTAGAAGAAGAAACAAAGAAATGCCCAGCCTGAATTTTTAGTCTAAGTTCTGTCCCCCAAAAAAGCATTTTGATAAAAGGAGATAACGCCTGTGCTTGGTGGTGGAAGGGGGACTGTTGGAACTGTTTAGTGATCCCATTCTTTAACAGGTTAAAGAAAAGATCATATTAACTTTTGAACGGTATGAGTAGTCTGGAAAACAAGGTGGTGTGATATGTATGTGCAGGAGTTTAATGAAAATAAAATATCTGAAAAGTACAGCTGTCTGAAATTACCCCCTAGAAACCAAGTCTGTATTGCTCTGCTCTAATTTCATTTTCTTATCTCTTTCCATTCTCCTCTTTTTGCTCCTGGTTCTCACTTTTGATGTAATTTATATCATGGACCTTGTTCATCACAGACACTTGTTAAATGCAGACCTGTCTGCCTTTGCTGCAGTGGGAACTGGCTCTTCTGAGACGCTTATATATTTGTGGGTCTGTTGCTGAATGGTATGTGCAAGAAAAACTGTGTCATCATGTTGGGTTTTTTTCTTATTCGTCTTTGCAACCACTGAACACAGTTCTGCTCTGTGCCTTTTGAAGCAAAGCACTGGGAGGTTTTAGGCAACCTTCTGTGACCAACAATCTGCACAGCCTGAAGATAGAGACTCTATGAAAATGCAAACCTGTGCATGTTTAGAGCATTTTATCTTGTCTGACTCTGTAATCGAGTCTACAATTACAATCATAGAATCATCTGGTTGGAGAAGACCTCTAAGATCGTAAAGTCCAGCCGTACCTGTCCCCTTACTAAACCATGTCCCTAAGAAGCTCATGCACCTGTCTTTTAAGCACCTCCAAGGATGGCGACTCAACCACCTCCCTGGGAAGCCTCTACCAGTGCCTGACCACTCTTTCGGTAAAGAAATTCTTCCTAATATCTAGTCTGAACCTCCCCTGGAACAACTTATGACCATTTCCTCTCGTCCCTTGAGAGAAGAGACCAGCACCCACCTCACCACAACCTCTTTTCAGGCAGCCGTAGACAGCGATGAGGTCTCCTCTCAGCCTCCTCTTCTCCAAGCTAAACAACCCCAGGTCCCTCAGCCGCTCCTCATAGGACCTGTTCTCCAGCCCCTTCACCAGCCTTGTCGCCCTTCTCTGGATGCGCTCCAACACCTCAATGTCCTTCTTGTATTGAGGGGCCCAGAACTGAACACAGTACTCGAGGTGTGGCCTCACCAGTGCCGAGTACAGGGGCACAATCACCCCTCTGCTCCTGTTGGCCACGCTGTTTCTGATACAGGCCAAGATGCCATCAGCCCTCTTGGCCACCTGGGCACACTGTTGTTCGTATTCAGCCTGTCTTCAGTCAACACCCCCAGATCCTTCACTGCCAGGCAGCTCTCCAGCCATTCTTCCCCAAGTCTGTAATGCTGCAGGTGGAACAATTAAGGAAAAATTCCAGGTGTCACTGTGTCCTCAATACAAAAAAATAAAATTAAAAAAACAAGACCTTTGTAGCTTCTCATAGTTCATGTAGTACCAAAAAGCATGAGGGAGATAGAACTAAAGAAGAGCTCTGAGTTATTGTGATTTTAGAATAAGGAATCTGTAGTACTCCCATCTAAAAAAGTGGTTTCAGAACATCACAAAGCTCTAAAATAGCCTTCAAAAGTATCTATCTTTTTTCTTGTTTCTTTTGAATTCCTAAAGAAATTAGGTTTGAGCATTCAATCTGTATTTGTAAGATTTATGCTCTCACAACAAAAAAAGTGTAGGCTTGGTTCCATGATTAGAGATCACTAGATCCATAGTTTCAGGAAGGATTTTGAGGCCTGTCTTTATCACTACCACCACCCCAAAAAAAATTTTGTTTTCTTCTCCTCTCTATTTAAAAGTGGATGGAAGGATTTTCTATTCCTCAGTTGTAAAAAAGGAAAAAAGAAAGCTACGTTGAGAATTGTCCCATACCACAAGACCAAAGCTACAGGTGTGAAATTTTGCAGTTTGAATCTCAGCTGAAGCAAATGGAGTATGAGCTAACCAGTTATTTTCATGTCGTGCAGCAAACTTAAACATAGAACAGAGATTTCATAACTGAACGAGCAAAGCATGAAATGAGAAGGAATTCTGGTAAACTGCAGGAGAAGGAAGCCCTTTATGCCTCCTTACTGTTTTTTTTTTAATGTCTTATACATGGGAGGGAAAGGAGAAATGGAGGTATCTGGATGTTTTCCTGACGTTTGGATAAGATCTAAGAAAATACGCTGGGGAGGGGAGAAAGGACATGCAGTGGTGGTAGATCTGGGATGGATTTTAAAGACTATGTACAAGGGTAATGATAAGATATTTAATTGTGCTTTAACGTGACATACCAATTACATTAGCCAGCTTTCACTATCTCACACTCGATTTCCTTCAACAAATTGCAAACCTGCAAAACAGATTCAAACAAGTAAATTGGATCAAAATTCACATATTTGGAAAATAACTATTGTCTGTAGAAGATGTAACATTAATGTGGCTTTTTTTTCAGTAAATGACATGATTATAAGTTTTTCTGATGTCTTGCTTTTGCTATAGCACTGGGAAAGGGAAATTTTTCCACCAGAAAACTGGCCCAGTGCTACATTTTGTCTATGTAGGATCATGCAATGCTGGCATTTGAAATAGTGATAATTTTATGCCTAAAAATTAGTAATAGAACCATTGAGAACTTTATTCTGATGAAATTCTTAGAGCACACTCCATCATCTGTTTTTCTTATTCCTGTGTATATGATCATGCAGACATTGCATCCGCAAATGACGCATTTGCTTATAAAGCCATGTATATGTATCTACATTCCTTAAAACTACAAGCAATATAAAAGCATCTCTAAAATTTTATAGCTTCTTTAAACGGAATCTAATTTTTCCTGCTTTGTGTCTTTCAGAGAAACTGCCACAGAATTATCTGGAACATTACCAAGGTAAGCAAGTTGCTCTAAACTGCATCTGTGTAACAATGCGTGGAAGGTGCCGGAAGAAGCACAGCTTTTTGAGCCAGAATATGATCCTTTTCCTAAGAAAAACTGCTGGGATACTGTGAACTGGAGGTGCAGAGAGGAGAATACACACTGCATGCTATAGACAGACTAATGACTGTGAAATATCAGCACAATCAAAACTAAACAGCTCAAAGTGATACATTGAAGTTGCTTTGAGGTTTAGCAAAGTCGTGCACCTGATGAGAAAAATTCCAGATGTGGCTTTCTTCCAACTGTGCAATTATACCCATTGCAGGTGGCTTGGCTTTTGCTTTAAACTTCACCTGAGAGATGAGGGGAGGGAAACTTGGAGTTAGGAGGAATAAAACAATGTGATCTTAAGACATTTTCATTTGGAAAGCAGGAAAGCAGCTTAGACCAAATTCTTCTATGCCGAGAAAACTTTTCATAAAATAATAGAACTAGACAAGACTCCCAGGCTTGAGGTTTTTGAAGAGAGACCTGCCTACATATTGTCAGACGATGCAATAAAATGCTGTAATCATGCAGATAGAGAGAAGGGTAGCAAGAAGGGAAACAAAGAAATTGGATATGGTAATCTGTCACTTAGCAGAAATGCCTGGTGAGTAAAAAACTTGTGCTCTCAGTCCTCTTCTGCCACCAGTTTTGCTCTCTGAGGTGAAGGGAGTTTAATGAGGGTCATGGTTTGGGGGTGTTTCATTACCCTCTGATTAATTTGTTGTAGTTCATACAATGGATAATGTAAAAAGAATATTTCAACAAAAAAAATGTCAGTTTTCTTTAAGCATGGTAATACATGCAAGTTATTTCTGCTTCTAGGGCAGAGAAAAAATGTCTGCCTTTCTTTATGGTGTGTATTAGTTGACTCGTCCGCATTGCTAAGCTATAAAAAAGTAGGTTTTCACTGTATGTAATGTTTTTTTTTCCCCTCTGTAATGTATCACTTTTTTCTGTAGGCTCAAACTTATGCGATCTATATTGGTTGCTCATTTATCAGTACCTTTCTTTTTATCAGTTACCATCCCTTGATACCCTCAGTTGTGCAAGTTGTGTTGGTGAAATTTTGCCAGGTGTTTGAAGTGCTGGGCAAAGACCAGGCCTACCTGGTACATGAAAGTATTTATTCATCTTCATTGCAAAAGAATTACAATTTTTCACACATACAAAAAAAAAAGGAAAAAAAAAGAAAAAGAAAAAGAAAAGGAAAGAGAGATAAAACAGAGTAGCTGTCTCCTTGGTTAAGAATATCAATAACAATGTTGGTTTTAGTGCTAAAATATTCTGAGTTTGACTGCATGCCTGAATTGGTTAGTATTATATGACTGATATACAGGAGACATGAAGTCCTTGTACTGCAGAAATTAATTCCACTTTCAATTAAAGTTAAAATGAGAGATATAGGTGCTTGAATAAACATCTGGTTTCATACTTGCCATTAATGATAGCCTAAATGTGGTTTCTGAATTATTACCACAAGGCTTTAATTTCAACTGTGGCAAGATGTCACAAGCAAAAATCAGATTATACAAGCAATGTGCACAAGGCACTGTAATTGTGTTATAAATATTAAAACCAATGATCTTGTCTTCTTTTAAAACAAATGTTTACAACTGTGTGCAGATTGGCTTGTCCTCCAGCTTTCTCAGAGATTCACCTGTTCTTGCATTTCTCTAAACAAGCAGTTCCTTGGGGTCTTTAATCATGTTGTTATGTATTAACCTAATATTTTTGGTTCTTCTTTCAAACTTCAAATTAATCATTTTGCTATTATTAATTCATAACAGTGAAACAGTCTAATTTCCTCACCAAGACCACATCTTCTTCCACCTTCACCCTGAAACTACTTTATAGCATATAAAATTTTAGCTATTGCACCTTGGAATGATGAAACTAGTAACTGTTTTCTCATAATCACTGTGCTTGTTGTGTTTTGCCCGAAGGGGCAGAAAACTCTCTCTGTAATGTCAGAAATCTAAGATACTTTTGTGCAGGCAAATGTGATGCCTTTTCTCAGGGCAATAATGACTCATGGATATATTCGTGGCTAGGATTGATCAGATCCTTTACAAACATTCATAGACCTGGTGAAAGCATTTTCTTTGCAAGCAATGTAAGTGTGAGCAGATGTATCTGTTATTAGAATGTTTTATCTGACTGTTGGGAAGATTTAGGCACTGGTGGCAGTAATTCTTCGTTGTCATTAAAAAAAAAATCCTGAATTTTACAGAGTTGAAATAAAAAAGAGAAGGCAGAGATTTGTTCCCAGAAAACCCTATAAATAATCATAAGTTGCAGAAGAGAATATCTTGAATATTTTCTATTCTCCTATAGTAGCCAAGAGAGGTTACATATGTGCATTTTTAAAAAAAATGTATAAAAAATGGCTTGGTATACAGTGACTTTTAATATAGTCCTTTTCTTTAATAAATACTGCTGGTTGGTCTTTACTGATCATATCTAAGAGGGATAAGAAACTACCTTACGTTATGCCACTGAAGAATGCGTATCATTGATAGGCAAAACTAGAAAAATCTGAGTTCATGGACATCATTTAGAAAGAAATCTAATAGATTAACTTTGCCTGCAGAAAGATATAAAAATATTCTGTATGATTATATTGTGTCAGTTCTAATTTACCAATTATTTCTGATGATTTTGGGAAGGTCAGGCTAGAGAAAGAATTGAAAATTTAAACTTAAAATATGAAAAAGAAGCTTCACAATTTTTATATTAAATTGCATTATTATAACTATAAATGTATATTGTTTTTTTCGAAGAAAGCCTTTCTGTCTGCAACAGCACATCAAAGAGCGTATCTTCACAAGGAAAACTTTATAATAATATTAAGTTGTTCATTGCATGACCTATTTAGAGTACTCAGATACTTCTTGTTGTAGACTACATAATTAAATTTTAAATGGAACATGATAAAGAAATTATACTGGTGATCTCTAGAGATTTGAATACCCTATTTGGATCTTTACAAGAGCGTAGCGAAGGCATACTTTAAAATTTAATAAAGGTCTGGCCTATTTTTTTTCCTTTTAGATATTGTATAGCTGCTATGGCAGTTGTATTTCAAACTGTATTTTCTCTCAACATTACATAGACTGTACCTGTGATAACAGACCAAACTAAAAGTATTAGAAGAAACGTATCTTAACTGGAGAAATCCATCATTTAAGCATGATATAGAACAATTAATGAATGAAGATAGGCTCCTAAAATCTTGTGGTGTGGTACCTCAGCTTGTTATCACCCATGCACAGACCAGCACCTGAGCTAAGCAGTTAAGGAGAGCAGTAAACGAGCAAGGTGGAGTACTTGAGCATAGTGCAAAGCCCTGTGGGCCTAAGGAAGATGATGTTTGGAGTTTAAATGAGAAAATACTCAGCTTCAATATTAAAGGAATTATTTCAGTCTCTAGCTACTTCTGTTTGTTTCTGTGAAAGTTACTTTATATTTAAAGAAGAACAAATATTTTAAGTACAGACTAAATACATGGATTATTTATTTGCTTAATACTAGGTCAGTAATGATAACAGAAGTAAAATTTAGGTTACTTTTTCTCTTTTATGTAGTGACTTAATTTTACATTTGCACTCAGGGGAGATACACTAGTGTAAATGGTCACTTTTGCCTCTAAGCTGTTCTTATTTAATGCTAAAAAAAAATCAAGAGAATAATTTGCATAGATATTTTTAATAGGAACAAAATTTAGAAGCATCTTTGCAGCCCCTGCTTAAATCTCGAGGATAATTCAGGAAAACTTGTGTGTTAAGATAAAGGCCATCTTAAAACTGTCATATAGAAATTTTTTTTTAGAAGGAGGGGAGAAAACTTGCAATAAAATATAATGGCATGGATACACTGATGTGGAAACAATCTACTATGATCAATATGGAAACTTAAATCTTTAGCTTTTCTTAGGGTTATAATATTTAGCAAATTTTATATATTTAAAAGCAGTGGTCTGGAGTAGGGTACAAACTTTGAGCACTCTTGAGTCGGCGTTTTATTCTTCACCTTTCTATAAATTTCTTTAATACTGTCTAAGTTCCATTCACTGTAGAGATGTCTGTTCTTACGTGTCAACATCATTTTTGAAAACAGAATTTAAGTACTGAAGTCACTTTGGTACTTTTGAAAAATGTTAACCTGCAACTTCACCATTATTTAAATCTAATGCAACTAAGCTTTTATCTAAAGGGAAAAGAAGAATTGACAACCCACCATATGACAAGCAAAATGAAATCTCTTGATCACTAACTGTCAGCAGTCTTTCTAATACCATTGTGTTAGGGAATGATATGTCTTCCAAGGAGCTAAGTACACAAGGTTTTGAATCATTTCTGTCTTGACAGCCTAACCCAAGTAACTACTTGTAAGTGCTTGGATGAATTATAAAATCTATGTGGCTCTGTAGAGTGAATTCATAAAACATCTATGAGCATTTTAATTGCTATACAATGAAAAGGATTTTTTTCTGACAGTAATGGGAGCATGGACCTACTTGACATCTCAGTTGTTGTCTGCGCTGGTTCTGCGTGGACAATGGGAGCTGTGGTTAGCTTCTGCACTTCCTTTTCTGGTTCCCTTCCAGCTGAGGTCTTCTGCCAAGCAATTTCTCTTAATCTGAGAACACCAGGTTAAACTTTTTTGACCTCGTGTTTCATAGTCTGTAGTTGTCCTCTCATGTCACCATTGCTGCTTTGCCAGTCGTGTCAGGCTTGAACATCCATCCACCTATACCATACCTGTATCTCTGTCAGTGTACAATGGAATTTTCCTTACCTTGATATAATATTTACTGAAGTTTATCCTCCCTTAAATAAAGCAGGGCATAGTACATTTGTGACTCTCTCTTCTAATGGAGAAATTCTGCTTTCCACGTCCAAATCCCTTCTTAAAATGCACTTTCACCTAGAGACGCATAAATAATAGGTCAAGAAATTGTTGTTCATCCCGGATGACAGGCAGTGATAGCTGATAACATTATGTCTTTTGAATGTGCAGCTATATGCATCTAACCAGAGTCAACCTTTGGAAATTACATCATCTTGTACCTTTCTGAAACCACACCATTAAAGAGAAAAGTAAAAGATTCCAGCCCTCAGTATTTGAAAGTTCTCAAGTCAACTCTCTTAAAGATGCCTGCTATTTCCTGCTATTTGCTGAAGAAAATCATTGTTTTAAATTGAGATTGGAATTTAACTAATCACTCCCTTAAATAAAAAATAAAATCCTTATGTTTGACCTTTCTCTGTTCCTCAGACGCTTATTTCTAAATACTATTTTCTTTCATCTAACCTTTGAGCTATTTTCCTGTACTGCAAGCAGGACTGCCTATTATCCATTTTATGTGCTGTATACTAATGCCCTAATGTTATTTGGTCTTTCTGAGGTGCTGTAATATAAATTACAGTAATTATTTGGGATAGTAGTGAGTTTGATGTTATTGTAAGTGAATCTGGTTTTTCTTAAGGAAATATTATACAAGTTGTCTCTTCGCTACACTGATTTTTATTTTTTTTAAGTAAAGCTTCAATATCATTGTGACATGCAGTTATTTCTTCCAGTTGCTGTAGGCTTTGTTGTTGTTGTTTTACATCCATTTTGAAATATGTTTTTTACCGCTGATGTTAATCTTAAAACACAATTATGTGCAATTTGATCCCTTTCCAAAGAGATATTTTTAAAATCTTAAAAGGAGCCTAAGGAGTATAGAGGTGATTATCCATATGTGCTTACTGATGACTTGCATTCAAAAATTACAAAGATACCAATGGCAGGATTCACATTGCCTAAATTTAGATATCACAAAAGTCCTCAGTCTAAAGAACCAGAGGAGAAATGAAGAGAAATAGGTCCCTTTTCTCAGGACAGGGTGAATAACCTTGGGGAATTGTTTTTCTTTCTCTGCTGTCTGAAAGTAGAGCCTAGGGGAATAGTGTAGACAGGATGTTTCACCTGATGATAGCTTTAATTTAAGACAAGTCCTAGCAGCCTGAGTTTTACCAGTGATAAAGTGCCAAGTGACGTAAGGCAATGCGTACTGGAGTTTTGAGGACATTGGAATGCTTAACCTCAGAAAAACTTTCAATATTTGGAACTTAAGTCCTAAATATAGACCCTGAGAAGGAGGGGGGAAAGCCAGACAAAAATGATTGTTGGAATTGATACAGCTCTGACCCAGAAGGCAGTAAGTCTTCTCACAGTGCAGAGTCCTCAGAAACCATGGCTCACAGTCTTGAAACAGCCCCTAATTGTATGTAGCCCTTGCATCTTAAAATGAGTGTAAGTGATTTTACTCAGTGACCTGGGTTTTGAACCCACAGACATTTTTCACAAGCAATTGTTAGCATCTCTCACAAACACTAATGAATCTGACAGAAGAGTTTTATCTTAAAAGTCTGGTTGGGCTTTTATTTTTATTCCCTATTGTAAAACTATAAAACTAAAGACATATTCCCTTCTTTTTTTTTTTTTCTGATATTCACTTTTACCAGACTTCCAAGCATCTTTTAAACTTGTCTAACAAAGCATTGTAATCCAAAAGCACCCAGTGACGATAATGTGCAGTAGAAATGAAAGGATCAGATCTCTTAATTCCATTCCTGAAGGTGAATTCCAAGATCATGATTATTTTTATTTATACAGTGCCTAAAGAGTAGTAAATACTTTATGGAACAAATAAAAGACCTCTTGTAAAAAAGCACACATTCTTATAATCTAATTTTAGTCTAGAATCAGGCAGTATGAATGCTAAGCAGCAGGGTTTGAATTAAAATTGAAGGTATATGAGGGCTGCACTAATAAGATTGAGCAGTTATTTAGGTTCATTATCTGTTCCACTTAATAATGCTGCAATATCTAACTGTTTAAGTTAAATTTACACAAGTCTGTGGAGAAAAGAATAGTATTTCTTGGGTTTGCTCAAAAAATGAGCCTTTGGACAGCAGTTTGAATGAAGATAGAGAAAGGGACCATTACAGATGGATTTTGAGAGGTCATTCCAATGTAAGAAACAGGAAAGGAAACCAACTTAAAATGCAAACCCTTTTTTCCCTCCTTGCTTTATTTCCTAGCTCAGTTGATATACTTGTGCTCTGAGCTAGTCACTTGTGTGTATACTTAAGTGTTGTTTTAGCACTTAGGTTCATCAGAACAATGTTATTTAGAAAGTCAGTGCAAAGGATAAAACTTCCGGGAATAACTTCCGATGCAAATATGCATTTGGGAAGGGGGGAAAAGTTTATACACATCAGATTGTGGAGAAGCAGCCCAGCACCTAAAGTCAAGGAGAGGTTTGTTAACATGGCAGAGTTGAGAAGCTTTCGCTTAAGACCAGTGCTGCAATATAGGCAAGTTCATTATCATATAATATGATATATAATTATATTATACAGAGTACTATATCATAAGTTATATAAATAGAAAATAACTGCTGATATACAGGATTTTTTGTGTATCATCCTTACCATTGGTACCAGAAAAGCAGTAGTAAGATACGTGGGTGGGACAGTGTCACAGGAAACCCGCACCAATACTCCTAGGACAGCAGAGACTCCAGTTTATTGCTTTCTTCAATGTTCTCTGCCTTCTGAGCATTGCTTTTATTTATGATATAACATCTACTGTAACGCTTACAAAAATTGCAACTGTTTGAATGATTCCAAAAGATTTGCTATGAACACAAGAAAATTTTAGACAATTCTATGTAAATTATTTAAAGGGGTTTAAAAAAACCCTAAGAACCTAACACATTCCCCCATGTTCAAGGTTAACAGTTTATACTTCATCTACATTATATTAAAAACATTTTTACTGGAGTCCATAAATGTTACACATTTTTAAAAGGCAATGATCACAGTGGGAATAAATACGTTACATAAAGCCAGACACGAGACCTTGCAAGCAGTAATTGGTGACTGTTTTTTATTTTTTGAGGGTGCTGACTCGAAATTCTTCCTGTGACACAATGAGGATTTTCCCATCTGTGCCTTTCCATTAGGAGTAGGCAGCCCCTTAAGTTTCGCTGTGGTCAGCAGAAGATGACTGTGAGACCCAAACTCATGTGTTTGAAGCAGTATATCATAGCAGAGCTGTAACTCTCTTACTAGAGATGATGCTTTGGCAGTTTGGAGCCACTGAGGACATACCCCACTTTCTGTGTACATTCTTACAGTGTATTTTGCAAGTTGTGCCTTACACAGCACTTCTCCAACAGCAAAGGGCCAGCACGGTGTTTCTCTTAGCTGGGCTATAATGGAAAATATTTTTCATTCAGACCCTTGGAATTTTTAGAGCTTTCATGTTGTTTCCTGCAGGGAACACTTAAGCCTGAGCAAACCTATGATGTTCTAGGGTGGACGCAAATCACGTCTGTTTGCCATAATCTAACCTTGATGAGAGCTGTGGAGAAAGAACAGCGAAAACAAGATTCCAGGCTTCAACAACACAAAAAATAGAGAACTGACTTTTTATTCCTTTCTGATTATTTTGCTTCTGAACTTTCAGATACTCGTCTCACAATGGTTCGTGTGCTTAATTTTGGAGAATAGTCCTGCTGATATCAAAGTGATTGCACAAGTCAGTGCAATTTCAGCATGAGTAGTGCTACTTACTCATTGCTGTAAAATGAGTATCATCTGATTTGAGCCTGACTTTGTCACTGAGACTACAGACAGCTCTGATTAAGAAAAAAGAATGTACACATAGCAACTCATGTTTGGTAGCATTATCTTGAAACACGAACTAAGAATTATTAAGTGCAAGCCTAAATTAAGGGCCTAAATTACTCCTAATGCTATTTAGATATATGGTTTGGGTTAATAAAAGGTATTGGACAAATGCAGGTGCCACTGACATTGGTTCAAATGGCAAGTGCACTTTTCTGAACCAGGCTGTTAATTCAAGTTCTTAAAAGGTAGCTGTGACATTTAGAGAATCTGCTAGAGTTTGGAGCTTAGAAGCCTGTGTTATAACTAGATGTTCAAAAATTATTTTCTTTATTAAGATTTTCTGTTAGGGGGTACAAATGCACAAGCACCAGTAAGCTCATAGATGCTAAAAGATCTGTGGCTTGCCATGTCTCAGTTGCTGGTACCTTTCATTCCAGGATCATGTGGTGAAGTAAGCAGAAGTTCCTGCAAGTAAAAAGTTTTATTTAACAAAAATGAAATATTACTATTCATGTCATGAGTAATTGAATCCCCAGATGTTCTCATTCTGTATCAATGGCTGGGGACAATATGACTCTAGATAGACTGTGACAACATGAATTGATTTCTTCTTTCTCTTTTTTGTTTCTTTTTTTTTATTTATTTTAAACCTGCAAAGTGACTGTGAGGTTTTTTATAGCTGATTGCTCGAAGCTGACATTACAGGCTGTGCAGCTGTAAAAAAGACCTTCTCATTTTCATTGAGAGTAAATAAAATAAAATATTGCAGAAATAGCATTGCTTTTCCCTGGTCCTGACCCTGCAGAAATAAACAGAGATAACTTGGATAAACCAACTGAATATGGAAAGGCATTCACAAGAAGAGATGGTTGCTGCTAACACTGAATATTCAGGATGTAATAATAAAAGCAATCATGTTACTAAAAAGCCACCTGTTACTTTCTCCAGTTTTTATCTAAAGCACAGAGCTCACTTTTTGTTTTCTGAATTTATAGCAGAGATGGGAAGTCCAGCTCTTCAGAAACCTTATTATATGCAAGTTGGTAATTATTTATTAAAGCTAAATCAAAAAGGAAGCCATACTCACTAGCATTTCTAAAGCTGTTAAAGATGGGTGTTTCCACGAAGGAACAGAAGTAGAAAAACTTAAAGTGCTTGTTAAAGCATGAACACACAGTGCATGCAAGCAATAAGTCTGTTTTGCTGAACTGTGAAATTGCACTGAGTAATTTCTCTAATAACAGAATAGATATTGCACCCCTGACCCCAGAGGAGCTCTGGGTTCGGTGTAGCAGCCAGCTGTGGCATCAGCAGAAACTTGAGCAACCAAAGCACAGGCTGCGTGTCAAGTGGTGGGAAGAGCAGGGAAAATGTAGCAGGAAAAGAAACTTGACATACAACTTGTAAATGTTCTGGCTGATTTAAAAATTCATAAAATGATTAATGATGAAGTTACATTATTTATTGATTCCCTGCCCCCTTCCCATGACCTATTCTTCAGAGGAGCTGCACAATTGTGTCCAGAGCTGTGTGTTTGACAGCTCCAAAGAAAGTATTCAATCCACTATGAGCGTACAGTAGCAGAAACTTTTAATTGGCATTTCATGCTAGCTTTCTTTTATAGAAATGATGCAGTAGTGATGTTTTTCCTCTCTGTTATGGACAATGCCTGTGGAAATAATACAGTAGCTGGAGCAGGAAAAGAAAAAAACAGTATCCCTCAGGATAATACTGCATGTGCAGAAATGGGAAAAGAAATCATGTAAGAAAACATTCAGTTAAAGCAGCAACTTGTATCTTCTATTTGAAAACTGCAAGGTGAAAAAGAGTGATGTGTTTTAAAGGGGATATTGATTTGGCTGAGATATGCATGAACTCATGCCACAACCCCGGTACTTCTCCAGCTTCCGAACCTCTTAGAATTAATGCAAGGGGTTTAGATTTGATTGCTTGAAGGCTTTCTGTAAAATACAGTGGGTCTGATGAATGGCAAATACCCGAGGTGATTAAAAAATAAATAAATAAATAAAAAGTTACTTTAAGGACTCAGAAAAACTTTGTCAATTGTGCTTTCTTCTAGTGTTATATAGTTAGAGCAAGGCAATGAGAGCATCTACCTCAATTCTTCTGCCTTCCATTTTATCTTGTGAATGATTGACTTTCTTCAGCAGCTCCATCGGGTAATGTGACATAAATGGGAAATAAATTCCCATCATGAATTTGTCTTACAGTGCCAGGGACAGAACAGACATTTTTAGATCTTCAGCCATTTGAAAAAATTCAGAGCACAGCCAGATGTTGAAAATCTGGCAGACAAGTTTGGCTTATATTCTAACGCAGGTTTTCAAAGTTTGATCATAAGTAGGTGATATTTTATTAATTTGTGGAATGCTGTAGGGCCTTGGTAGTGGGTTCTAAATAAAAGAAAATATGGCAGGAGCTGTTTATCTTTACAGCAGCATAAGAGTTGCTGTTCAGTAGGAAGCCAGTGGTTCATCTGGTGCTACCTAGCAGATGCTTTGAAAGGCAGGCTGGCTAAGTTGAGAAGAGGCAGCTATGGAAAGAAATATGCGTATGAAAATCTTCTCAGCTCCTAACCAAACCTCTTTCACAGAATTAAGATGATCTTTTATATCCTTGTTTTCCATGGGGTTTAGGGTATTTATAACTCCTTTTTAAGAGACATAATTGTCCAGTTTTCTTCTGACTTTCAGCTGTGATGCTTTCTTTGAATAAGCCAAAACTAAAAATATTTCCTTTTGTAATTCAACTTTGGATTAACTTCATTCTGTGAGACAAGGCACAGATTTTAAGAATTATGGCTAGATTTCACAGAAAAGAATAGATAAGGAAATAAGGACTACCAATAACAGATTCAAGACCAGGTTGAATAGGCTTTGAGCAACCCGTTTCAGTGGAATATGCCCTTGGCAGGTGAGCTGGAACTAGATGACCTTTAAGGTTCCTTCCAACACACCATTCTATGACTCTATAAAAGCATGCATCAAAGTTGGTCTCTCCTGGCATTCTAGAGGCTTATAAAATTTAAGGTTTCTATAAATCTTATGGTGAAACATGAAGTCTAATATAAGAAAAATCAAACTGTCCAGAGCAAAAAGACAAACAAAACAAAACAAAAGCCCAGAAACTCCTCCAAGTCCATCTTTGATATTATTCATCCTGTGTAAGAACCTCTTAGAGTAATTTGAGGCAGTTGCACATGATCTTACTGCATCCAGTACCGCCTGTGCAATGCTCACCAGTGGGCTACTGCTCTCAGGCATGCGATGCATCACTCACATTTTGCTTCTATCACCATGTGTTTTAGTCTTCTTGACATAAAGAAATTCTCAAAATGTGCTTTCCAAGGAAAATCTACTCCAACCACCAGCCTTTTTTACTGGTATTTCCTGATGGGGAAAAAAAAAGTGGGGGCTTTTATCACATATCCCATAGGTGCTTTATGGTCCATCCCCCAGGGATACATGCAGATGTTTTGTGGAAAGACCCACTTTTTGCTTTTTTTGTAGGAAAGTTATGAACACTTTTTCTCCTTTTTTCTAACAGGAAAGAATACAAAATTCAAAAATAGACTTGTGTCTCTTGTAAAACTCTTGAAGTTGTGCCCAAGTGGTAGCTGAATGATATACACATGTTAAAATGATACTTTGCAATGCATCAGACTAAATTTGGAACAGATACCTGATCATTGATGATATCACTGTCTCCTTTCTTTCAGCTAAATCTGTAGCCTTTTGAATTTGAAGTAAATGCTGCAGCTTGGGAAATTCAGCAAGATGCTAGTAAAGGGGTCTGTTGATGGCATGCTCCATACTGGAAAGCTGTCTTGTTATTGAATGCAAATGTGATTTAGATATGTAAATTATATTCAAGATTTCATCACTAAAGCTTTAATATACAGAAACTATCTTAAAGCATTTAAATAAGATGTTAATTGGAAGTAAGGAATAGTGTTAGCAAGCTCTTTCAAAGAATACTTCAATTCCAAGCATGGAGGAAGGAAGCAAGCACTCTGATCTAGTCAAACAGAACCTCCCATGGTAAAAACCTATAATTGTTTTAAAGTTCTCTAAAACCTACATCTCTCTTCTCATCTCATCCCACACACTGTGATATTCCTTATGTTCCTCACTCTCCTCTCCCAGAGCTGACTTTCTTTGTAGCCTTCTCCCACTCCCAGCGTGCTGCCTTCTCTCACCTCCTACGCATGGAGCTGCCTCCTGCTGCCCATACAACAAGCACTTTTCTACACATCCCAGCCCTTTCCTTTTCTTGAGCTTGTCTGTACCAAATTCCCCGCAAGACCATCAGGATGTCTTGCCCTGCATCAAAATCCAGAGGGTGAACTTTGTTTCTGAACTTAGGAAAGCTCAGTAATAAGCCAAGCAGTGAATTTAGATCTTCAGAGAATGATCATCAGAGAGAGGAAATGACTGAATTGAACGTATTTTAAAGAATCAAGAGAGAGTGGTTGTGCTAGACTTGTGGAAATGCTTTCACAAGTGGCGGGGCAGTTCTCAGCCACGCTGACTTCGGTTGTTCAACTTCAATCAACCCAGGCCCAGTTCATCAACAAAAGCTTGAAATTAGTCCTAAGATCTAGAAGTGTGCGAACACAGAAGCACAAAAATCTCTTGCTGCAGCTCTGGTTTTGATTGTCACTCCTTACCTACTCATTAAGCAGAGGGATTTTGGTGGTATTTGTTGTTACCTTCCTATCTACAGATGGTAGGCAACAGTGACAGCAGCTGTTCCAAAACCAATCATGAAGGGGGGTATTATTGTTGCTTAGCTATGTTTACAAATTTGTAACAAGGCTACTATTTAAAGTATGTTCTTTTGTGACTGCATGCAATATGTTATCATCTAGAAGTTACTGGATTTATGGAGGACATCAAAGGAATGCGGCACAGAGAGATTTCTCTGCTTTGGCGTGGTTTCTTTGTTCTAGATCTTGTGTAAATCTCATAGGTTTGGTCAGAGGTTATATGGATTAATACTGTAACCTGTGACTTGTGCTCCCATGACCAGGAGCAAAAAGAGGGCAGCCACATGATAGATAGTATTCAGCTGACAGAAGTTTACTTGTTAAGACTGGGAAAATGCTTGAATTCAGGAAAGGCATAGTATTATAATGAAGGAAAAGAGAAAAAAAAAAGTAGAAATTAAACTAATTTAATTTTTGCATGTTGAATGCACTTTTGATAGAGGCAAATTGTCATCTAGAAACGATTTTTATGTCTTTTTTTCACAAATCACATCCACAGACCAAAGGAACCCACCTGCATACTATGCCTCAATGGCCTACGATGCTCTTGGGTGGCTCCCGACCATCTATCCAAGCAGCAGCGACTCAGGCAGGCTGTGTTGCTTTAACTGCTGTGCCTCATGGGTATGACCAAAGTGCACAACCCATGCGGGTGGGACCCAGCTTTTGAAGCTGTCAGGGCCATATCAACCCAAATCATACATGAGGGGTGAAAGCTAAGGTCCTACCCATATTCTTCTGGTAGAAAGTTCTCAGTTTCAGTCTATATCCTTTCTGTTGTGCTTTACATTAAATTATTGTCATTGAAGATGGGGTTTCTTTTGCTTGGCAGCTCATGGAGGTCTCTGATTGTGTTTTTCCATGGGAAGAATTCACATAAAATAAACAACAAACAGCAGAAGAAGACAGGAAATGCACGTAATAAAAAATTAAAATCTAAATCTAAACTTTTCAGTAGAGTGAGAATCCAAACTGCATCATTTCCATTGGAAACGTTGAATTTCCATGTGTTTCCCTGCTTGTGTGATTCATTGATGATGTTTGTGCTAGTCCACTTGGCTTTGAAACAGTTCTCCACCTTATCAGGTGAAGGGATTCATCCCACAGCCCTTTACAAATCCATATTGGAGTGAGATGAATCATTCCTGTCTGTTCTCACAGCTGACTTGAAGTGCACCTACGCAACAGGGTTCCTATGGAAAAGTCCATGATGGAGACAGGTGAAGTTAAGGGAGAAGAGTTTCACTGTTGTCTTTGCCATCATTTTAATGAGTCTTGGATAACAGTTCTCATTTTCTTGACATAACACAGTGGGCCAGCAACTGCAGTGATGAATATAGCACACACGTGATACCATTTGGCAAACCACAAAATTTAGGCTAATGAATTGAAGATTGTGGTGACAATGTTTTTTATGGTTCTGAGCATTAGATGTTAATAAATACATTTTGGCTAGTGAAATATATTTCATTATCCTTCTGGGAGTAAGCAATTGTCATTTCTTGATATCGCTTGCATGTTGGGAAGCATAACTAGAAAAATGCATTTAAAAATTGCACCTGGCTGAATTGGTTTAATTAGAGGCCAGTAAATTGTAGATAAGAGAAAAAGAGCTGATGCAGAAGTTTTGAGTTTGTTTAGATTGGATAGGAATACAGAAAGCTGTATAATGTAGGGATGAAGGTTATACTGGGGTTTACTCAAAGAGGAAAGTGAGTATATCGGCTGCTGGGGGAGGTAGAAGAAAAGATCATCATTCTCTGAAAAGCCCAAAATCTGATATTTGCAAGACTCTACCTGCATGTATTGTAGCTTACAACTGCTCCGTGCCAGTTCCCCTCCCTTCCAAGTCTGCTGTCATCCTCCAAACCCTCGAACGCGCCTATGTAATCAAATCAGAAAGTAGAGATCTATCATTTAATTCTCCTAATACTCTTGGATAGATTGCTGTCTCATTAGAAAGACTCGGCACGGTAATTCAAGATCCGTAAGGCGCTAATAAGGCGCTGTCTTTAAAAATGGATTGGCTGAGTGGAAAGCCTGGCAGGACCCCAGAATAAATATCAGGCCACGGGCTGGAATTATTTCTGTGCTAATCTACTTGGTGAGTTCAGAGGATCTACTTGCATCTTGTGGAGCTGGAGTTTTGGAGGCTGCTGACCCATGAAAACTCCTATCTTGTAGATCCAACTTGCTGCAACAGTATCTTGTGGGTGGCTGAACTGTTTGCCACTTTCTTCAGCTACAGTCCACAGGGCAGGACATAGTCTATGAACAGAAGCATATTCCAAATCTGCCCAGCCCTAAACTGTATTTACATTTCATTAGGGTGATGTATAGGCTTTATGTAGCTCTGTTTGCTGTGCTGAAGTGACCTGTCAGAGCCTGTCAGTGTAAATTCCTTTTTCTTTCTATACATTCTTGGGAGAGGGAGCTTTGGATTTTCAAAAGAGAATGGCAAAGAAAGAGCTGACAAAATCAGAAACTGTGCACTTCATTGAAAAGTGACTGGGCACAGTTCTTTAAAATATAGGGTTTGCAGTTGCACAGAATTGATCTGGAAGCGACACAAATTCCATCCAGAATCATTTCAGATTTACATTTAAAATGCAACTCACATGGGCACCAGCTAATACACCAGCCAAATTTACTCCATTATCAAGTTAAGAGACTATCAGGTGACCCCCATGAAATGTATTAACATAATGTCAATAATGAGTCTTTTTATAGGAAGGTGTTGAGGAAATACAAGCAGAGTTTGTAATACGTTATTGCATTTCCAGTCTGGCTCCTTTCTCGTTTCACAAAGCTTTATGTGATGGATCCATCTGTTTCCAGGAGATGGGAATGTGTTGATGCCATTTTCATGGGCGACTTTGTTTCTAGTTTGAAGCTTTCCGAACTCTCTGGAAGTTGTTTGAGACTTGGTATTCGTTGCCTGAGGCTGACTGTTGCCAAGACTTAGCACAGTAAGGAGAGATTGCCTTCACAGGCTGGGTGGGGCCTTTACTTAACTCAATCAAGGCTCATTAAAGCTTCAAATCTCTGAATGCACATTCAAAATTGAGTGACAGGAACTTCTGGGAAAGTTTTGTTGAAAAGCCTGGCATAAATGAGTAATTATAATATAGCAGTACTTCATATGCAACTTGATTGTCACAGCCTGTGTCAAGAGAACTCATAATTTCTGAAGGATAAGACCATATGTTCCAAAAAGAGCTTTCAGAATGTGGGATACTTGTTTTGCAAGTTATTTTTTTTCCTCTTCATAAAAAAACAAAGTGTTATGAAACGAGATTTAAAAAATCCCTCACATTTAATTAAACTGATTCTTCAAGAAGAGGCCCCAAACCTGTTGGATAAGTATATTCTAATAGCTACGTATTCCAATTTACTTCTCAGTGTAGCCGAAATAAAATGTTGCATGGATAGTTAAACTGGCACTGTTATCCTAAATATAAATCTAAGAATGCATAAGACTTTTTTAAAAATTTTGATTTTCCACTTTTACAGTCTGATGCACTAGTTAAGGACATCTTGGTGTTAGATGACAATCACCTTGCTGGTTATAATTGGCCCCTGAAACAAAGCATGGCCAGAATAGTCCACCAAATGTCCAGACAGATTTGTGTGTAGCAAATGAAAATGTTACACGCTATGGTTCACATCAGCATTGAATATAAATGTAGGTGATTTCATCATCTTCCATTTTAAGCTGTATTTAAATCACCTGTATTGTCCTGAAAGCTTCTTGCATTTTGAATGTAATGTGAAAAGGTAACTTGGGCATCACTGGTGTTTAAAAGTCAGAGATGGACCTGAGCTGACATTTCTGAGGACATTAGAATTATACAGACTTCTGCTCCAACAGGAAGGAATAATATTGACTAACAAGGTCTAGTTCTGCTTTTGGAGACCCTGAATATGCACTGTGGTTATTCTCTTAGAATTTAGATTTTATTTTCATTAACAATAATATTCCAATAATTGGAGTGGTGAAAAACAGCTAGAGTTAGGTTGGTGGGTTGGGATATTTTTATTCCCAGTGACGGACAAGCAAACAGGGAGAAGTGCATATTGGCTCAAGAGATTATAATATCTATAGCCACAAGAATGACTAATTAAGGATATCCCTGTAAAACTTCCTAATCTATTTTCTTTGTGCATTTCATATGGAAGAAAAGTGCCATACAGCAGCCAGTTTTTGCTGGCCTTGCTAGGGAGAAATGGGATAAAATTACTCTTGTAAATATTTTCTTGACCTAGTTGGGAGACAGTCTCATCTCTGCATTCATAACCTCTCCATTTTACTGTTAGCTTCCTTTAAATGAGAGTAGCGTCAGGTAAAGTCTACCTGCAAATTTAGTCACTTTAAATACTTCGAATTTTCTAAATGTTTTATGTGTGTCTAATTTTACCTTTTTCCTTAACATTGCATATTTCAAACACCCTCTCATCACAGGCTTCCTAATGGATACTTATGAAAAGTGACAAACACTTCCACAGGAAAGGTAGATTTGGCATTTGTTAGGCTTGAAATGCTTGTAATTTTGATGATCCATGTTTCCCATGGAGTATTGATTGAGACATTATATGAATCTTAATCAACATGTTCTAACTAAATATTGGTATCAGCTCTGCAGATGTCCTCGTCTGGGCTGTACATTCAGTGTTTCCTTTATGGTCAATTGAGAAAAGCAGGCATGTTTTCAGATAAATTTTCCCAAAGTAGCTATTGTTTGGACTGCTTCCTATACAATGGGGAAAAGCAGGCATTAACATACAGAGAGTCTGAGTTAGTGGTTCAGGTGAGGACACCTTCTTTGAAGAGGTCTAAAGTCATACGAAATGGTTTGTACCAGCTTGACCCTTGATAACTGGAAGGACAAAATGTAAATCCTTTCATAAATCCTTTCCATTGTACTGTCTCACAGAATAACTTCTAATGGACTGACAGATGCTAAAAAGATCAGTGATTTTCAATGATCTGTCAAGTTAATGAGGCAGATTCTGCCTAAATTCTGTTTATGTTCCAAATCCCAATGATTTGGTTGCCTGAGTTTTGGCTGGCCAACTTGCAATGTCTGACACAAACCATCTTGTCTGTAAAGGCTTCACTGACTGGTGTTAACTACTTCTGCAGAGTACAGCCTCCATCCGGCAGCTCTCTGGTAATTGCTAATGAGTAAGTAGCAAGAGGTGTTCTAGAAGTGTTGTGAGCTGCCTCTGCTTAACGAAATACCCACCTTTTCCCTAGTTTTAGGTTGTCCTAGTCCTCATTTCCTTAAACAGGCAAACCTCAAGAGAACTTTCTAGCTAATGAATGATTGAAAAGTATGAACACCGAATTCAATAAGTCAAGAAGAAAACAAACATAAAACCCCACAGAGATAACAAAATGTATGCTTAAATGCATCATTCAATTACTCTGCTTGCACTTTGCTTCCCATTACACTCTGCTTTGTCAGTACACAGTATATCTAAATGGCAATCTCTTTGTGACAAGAAACTTTTCTTCACGCCTCTACCTGCTGGTGCAGAACACTGCTGGTACTTGCCAAATATCAAATAATGAAAAGAATTCATTTCAAGCAACTTGTGAATTTCACAATGGTTAGTGAATCCTCTTAGAATTTTCTCTACCCAGTACTAAGGTGGCAACCAAGCTTCACCAATTTGAACTGCACTCATCTTCATGAATCAGGTCATCTACCGTTAGATGATTTTCAGTTCCTTAAGTCACCAAGGGACACACAAGCCCCAGAAGGACTGTGATCAATATGGTATTATTCTTTACAGATAAGTCAGGAAGGAATCATATTGCCATTACCTGCTTAAAGATGTTTGTCCCTGAGGATGTGAGTTGTATCAGGTTTTCTACTCATATTTTTCTTTCTTGAATGTTCCTAGAAAGGTGGTTCATCAACCTGGCACAAACAGAGCAAACCAGCTTTTCTGCCCCTATTACAGATTACAGCAGTTCCCTTGCCTCAAAGAGCAGAGCCAACTGCTTTGTCTTGCACTATTCTTAGCAGGTCTTTTTAACAGCCTGTATTGTGAATAAGTCAAAGGCAGAGCTAACATTTTTATTATTAGACTGCATGGCATTAATGCATTTGGGGATTTTAAAATCCTCATTTTCGGTGTACTAGCATCTGAAAATGGTTGTATGAATCTCCAGAGACTTTGCTTGAATATTGCAAGCAGATGTTAGAAAAAAACCTGAAAATGGATAGCAGTATTGATGAGTCCCATCATAAAAAGATAAAATAAAAATGTCATTACCTTTGCATTGTTGTGTAGCTTAAGATGATGAAATACAACGGTTATTATGGAAAAAATGGTCTTTTTGCATCCTCCAGTTATAATCTATTGCACATGATTAACACTGAGAGTCTTTACTAATTAGCTTTTATGGTCAAACAGTTTTCATGAAGCTGGTTTCAAAGAAATCAAAATTAAACTCCTTATAGCTCTGAAAGATAGAATTATGGAATATGAATGCATAGATAATCTTTACAAGCTAGAGGAAAATTATCACTGAGCAACAAAAGCTACATAAAAAGACCCAATAATATATCAAGCATTGCAATATAGTGTGTATGGATAAGTGATGATGCTACAATTTTATAAACAGAGTCTGCATGGGGGGGGATACACATGGTTATGTTTTCTGATAGCACATATTGACAAAACTTTACATATTGATGCTGTGAATGCAAGTGGTATAGAATTGATGAGGGTGCAAAACTTCGTTCCTCAGTCATCCTTGTAAAGTTAAAAAAGTGGACAATAGAATGCAGTGGACTAACTTCAACCCATCTTTGCATTGTTTTGTTAGTTTGCAATACCTTCAAACTAAAACACTGACTCCATCCCATCAGTGTTGCACTGCATCTTCTATTTGTAAGTGTAACAACTAAAGAACTTTTAAAAGATGTTTAGCTTGAAACATGGTGGTTCTTTTTCAAGTCAAACTGCCTTAATTGACCTATGTGTTTGTGCAGATAAGCTTCACTAAACTGTGGCCCAGTAAATATCCTTTCTTCAGAGAGCCTGTAGCAATTACATTTCACGGAAGGAAGGGGAAGCACTGGATTTAGTACAGTTTTCAAAACAACTTAATTTTATAGCAAAAAAACATTTAAGCATTTAGGGGCCTGTATTTCAGTCACTGCCCAATAAGTTTCTGGTTCCTAGAAGATTTAGCAACTCAAGTACTTTTGAAAAATCTATCTTTTCCTTGTTGCATTTCATAGATGAAACTTAACAATAATAATTCTTTCACAGATGGAAAGGGAGGTCTTAGCTCTTGTTTGGGCTTCATGCTGCAATGTAGTGGACAACGTTTCACTGGAGACAAAAACACACCACTCTAAAAGGGCTAGATTGTGTAATTGTTTTCATGAAATTTGCCCCATTTCTGTATCATTGATCCCTTCAACAGTTGACAAATTTATGTCAAAGAAATCCTTAACAATTATTAAATTAGAGGCCTACACAAAAGAAGCTGGCTTTGTTCAGGGTGTTTTCATAGGAAAGCTTTATTCTTCTAGTTGTATTGTGGAGCCCTGCAGTAGAGACTTTCACAGTTCTAATATGGTTTATGTATTTGAGATTCCCCAAACACTACTTTCTTTGTTCCTGTTGTTAATGTTTTCCTAATTAAATAACAGGGAGAAACTGAGGATGATTCTGCCCTAGGCTGGATTATGCCAGCTCTGAGAACCTGCAAAATTTAGTGTTCTCCTGAAGTAGCACGGGATGGCCACGAGATCCTTTCATTTGAAATGTTGTCCTCTTCTCCCAGGGTTTCTTTCATGATTTTAAAATAGGTTCCTTTACTCAATGGACTTAATACAAGAAAAGGAACTGGTTCCATTATATCATTAAGAGAATCCATTTCTTATTTACAAGTTAGGATTAATTTTTACTGAGGCTTAAATGCTATAAACTCCTGGTGTGTGGCAGAGACTGTGACATTCTCTTACAGGTTAATTTCTTTCCTTGCAAATCAGAAAATAGTGTGACTTGCAAAACAGGGGGAGAGAAAGGGGAAATATGCCTGCAGCTGTGCTTAGACCTTTTTGCCTTTTGGCTTCTTCTTTCATTTTCTAGTCTGCTGCACTTCTTCTTTCACTGATTTGGATGCTGGATGCCAATTTAAATTTTCAGCGCGTTTAGCGTCCTACAACACCAGGGGATTGAAAAGAGAATTAAGAATGTACACGGCATAAAAAAAGATGATATATTTTTCTCCACAGTCCTTTTTATCTTTTTACCTCTCTGTGATCACAGTGATAACAGAATCCAGTAAACTACAGCTGCAAAAAAAAAGTCAGTAGCATGTTTATTTTGCAAAGATGTGTTTATAACGGGAACTACACGGGGCTCTTTCGTCACTCACAATCTGTAGTGGGCTCTTTCACAGATCAACAGACTATAAGATTGCTTTCCTGGATATGAGCCACTGATGGACCCATACAGGCTAGTCAGAGTCATGTAAGAGTCTTTATCCTGTCTCAGCATGGACATCTTTCCCATGGGCTTCATGAGAGAGTGTTTTCCTAGCAGTGGATTTAACGGGGGGAGAGAGAGGGGTTGGAAAGAAGATTAATGTTTCTGCCAGTTCCCCACAAGTTCACAGAAAATATTGGCTAGAGCAGGAGTAGCCTGACTCTGTCGTTGCTCCCGCCTTTGCTGTGTACTTAGAGTGGCATGTTTTTAATCAAATGTGAAATATGGCTTTAGCAGGTCGAATGGATTAGCCCTCCTTGTAGATAACTCTGTCTGCTTTAGTCAAGACTTCAACTTTTTTTTTTCTTTAATGTTTCACACTTAAGGCTGTCGTCTTTAACTCCATCTGTTTAACGGGTCTTTGGAGTTTTGATTGTTAAAGGTGGAAACTTTTTGAAACTATATCCAATTGAGCTTCGAAGTCCACACAGTGAAGTTGGCAAGGTAAGAAACTTCTCAGCCCGTCTGTCTTAAAAGCTTGGAAATGCTTGAGACAAACCGGGAGTGATCTTTTCCTTTTTTAATACCATTTCAAGATTATAGCGCTTGTAAATACTCAGATTTTCATTGCTTTGGGCTTTCAAATCTGCCTCTGTTCAGAAAGTTAATATCCTCATATTCAAAAGCTGGAAAATCTGTTCATGACAATGTACGTATCTGATTTCCTTCCTCTAACTGTATAGTTATTTATCAGCATCTCATAAATTTCCTGTTCTTATATAGTGTTGAAGTTATCAAAAAACTGGGGGGATTTCCAGATACCTTATTTCTGGGCCTCTGAATCATCTGGGCCTCTAATAAAGTCAGAATGTTCATATCAAACCATCTCCTATAAGTAATGTACTTTGAAAGCTGTTCTACCTGTTTAAATCCAAGTGAAATAATAGACCTCATACCTATCACATCCTCCAGTTTCTAAAAAGTACTATTCCTCCACTAAAATAAATAGTTCAGGTGATTTCTATGTGCCAAGTAATTGATGTAAATATTAGAAATAATTTTTAAATAGTTTGATTTTCAGAGTAACTGGAGTTTTTTAATATATTAATCATATTTTAATATATTAATTAATATATTAATATTTCAGTGCCAGATATGGTGTAAAATTGCTCTCAATTTTTGTTGCAACAGCTTTTGAAAATTTTAATTTTTTTTGTGTGCTGTTTGTAATTACTTTTTACATTCTGACCTATGTTTTAATGTGTTGTTTAGCCGAGTCTCTAGGGGCTTGTTCATTTTACTAAGTACAGTTACAAAAAAGGAATGTTTAAAAAAGAGAAAACAAAACCAAACCTCAAAACTTTTAAAGCTGTTTTTATAGGAATCCATGGGATTAGAAAACTAAGGAGAAACAGCAAAATAAAAGTATATGTAGAGATTCATGGGATGAATGGGTCTCTGCAGTACTTTTAGGATGTGTTTAATATTATTTTCATTGAAGTCAATAGGAAATTTCAACTTTCTATTTAGTGGAAATCAACATTGACTTCTCTGAAGACACGATTTTAAATGACTACCTTCTCATATTTGCTGTCATGTTGAAATTTTTTTTGCTATGCTCCAACAGTCAGCACCGTAAATGCAGACAGAAAAACCTCCAGCAGTTCAAGTTATTCTGCAAAATTTCAGGCAATGGAGAACAGGGTAGATTGACAATTTACCCTTGGATTAAAAATGTAAGACACAGTCCTTTGATTTCTATGAGGATCGTCTTCCAGTCATTGCAGCTTGACAAAATTCATTCTTTACAGTAATACATTTATATATTTCCTGGTGTTTTTTTTTAAAAAAAAATAGTGTAGCCCAATAACTTTGCGAAAGATGTTGGAACCACATCCTCTGGTTCATATTCAAAACGCCTTGCATGTTCCAGTCTTGTATCTTTTCTGTTCCTCTGCCTGTCTGTCCGTTAAGTAGGAATGAAACTCAAAGGGTTTTTAATTTGAATGTTGGTTCGTGGCCATGTTTTCAGCAGAGCATGTCAGCATTTGTTTAAGTCTCACTGACTTTAGAGATGAGTGCAGTGTTTTGAGAAACCAAGGCCTCTGAAGTTATGTGAAACAGTACATCCTCAGTATAAATAATATTACTTGGTTTATCTGATTGGTGATGTGATGTGCTTTTTTTTCTTTTTAAACAAGAGCTTTCATTTATCACTATCCAGGGACCTATTTGGATAGTCAGTGGCATGAATCTGTTGGAAAAATCATTTGGCTCATGTAGTCCTTTCTAAATATAACTCCCTGATCAAAGTGCAGACTGTCTGTTGCAAGTCCTGTCCCAGATATCAGATGAAGAATATACTGAAGCCTTCAGGTTTTTGATGGTGTCTTTTCAAAGGCATGCCATCCTGAATATAACATCATGCGATGCCACTCTACAGAGATAATTGTATATACAGCTTAAAAAGAAAAAAAAAAAAGAGCCTCCTCAGATAAAATGCTGGGGATTTTTGAAGGCTGCTGGAGCAAAGCCATTGTAGTGTTACGTCTTAGAAGTAATATTTTTAATTTATAGCAACTTCTGGACATAAATAAACATACATTTTTTCCAGGGCTTTGTAGTACATTCATAAACATAAGGGTCCTTGCAGCTGAAATGGTATCCTTCTGAAATGACAGTTAATAAAAGGTATTTTTGATTTAGCTAGTAACCAGTTTATATTGTAACGGTGTCTTTCAGGAGACTTACTGTCTTGGGGAGAGACGCAGGTGTAGACATAATAATATGACTAAACCCTGGTGAATCTTTGCCAATTATTAATTGAGCATTGAAGTTTCATTGAATTTCTTTTCCAATGTTGTGGTTTTCTAAAAAAAAAAACTGTTAGCTATTCTGGGGGTGCAGTTGCAGGAGAGAGGGATGTGCAGAGGCTCTCCTACTAGTCCACGTCCTAACAGAAGGTCCGGGGATAGAAAACTGTTGTTCCTGTAAAACTGCCACAAACAGCGCTAATTAATACATTGATTTTACAAGTGATGTAGGGGACTTTTATAGACTGAATTAATTATTAATATCTCTTTCTTCAAAACACTTTCTGAGGTGCTTTGCATCATTATAATATGAACCTGCCCTACAAAGAAGATCTAAGATCGGATTTAGACAACAGTCATGTAATTTATCAACAGTTTGAAGATAAATGTATGCACATATCTGGTAAAATTAAGGAGCTTGGTTCTGAGAGAAGTTGTCAGGATTAAAGCCTGGGGAGTACAACAGAGTGAGTAAACTCAACACGCATCAGGGGAAAGTAAGACTTGACTAAGGCAGTCACAATACCTAGGACTGCTCCCTCACTTGCTACTTTATAAAGTATTAAGTTTTTTGATAGTTTTAGGAACTTTATCGTGTCATTTCCATCAGAATGCAGAGAGAGATGTAGTAAACAAATACAGCTGTGATTATGCTGGAATTGCAGTCTCTTGGTGCTGGATTTATTCCTAAACTACCTGCAATAATCTACAGTAGCTATTCTATAGTGAGCTGGGGTTTTTTTCAGCTATCTAATTGAGGTTCATGCTTAAGGGACCTATTTTTAGAGTTACAGCAAAAATCAGGCCTTGCAGTAAAGAAGGGTTTGTAACATTCCAAAGGCCATATTGTTATTTCCAATGCTGGTTTTATTCCTAGGCCTGCATAGTGATGCTTATCATGTTGGGAGCACAGATAAAAATGAGATATTGATGACTTTCAGACTCCAAAACACTTTTGCTTTTCTAGAATGCAATTATATAAGTGGCAGTAAGTGATGCCTGAATAAGATTGATACAGCCTGCCTTGCTCCTCATTGCTAAAGGTAGGAATAAGAAGACCTAGGGAATGACTATTGAAAGTATTAAGCAATTAAGATGGGTAGTAAAAATGGGAAACTTTTTTTCTTGAACTTCATGAAAATCTGAAGTAATGAAGTATTATTGTAAACCATCAGGTGTGATGATGCATGACATATAGTATTCTTATTTCATTTCAGAATAGCTTCAAAAGCTCTAATGCAGCTTCTCAATCTGATTTTAAGCAATTGGAGAATATTTACTGATACAAACCTCTCCTTACAGCAGCTTATATCCATCTAAATTATTAAAAATAAAACAGAGTTTGTGCAATTTGAAAGCAATTTAGTCTACCAGATAACAGTATTGCACCAAAAGAGCCTCAGCTTCCACTGATAGGGTCATATCTTTGTAATGATTACGTTTTGGGGCAGAATGTGTTCCCAGTTTTACACCTCTATAAACTGAGAGTGATTTCATTGGTGCTGTTATACTTAATCTGTGTAATTGAAGTAAGGAAGTAAGAATTTAGACCCTGGAGGTTGAAAAGCACAATGTCAAATCGCAATAACTATGAAGTCATTCTCTGTATAATTTCCCTTAGGTTTCATGGATATTGAACTCTCTGGATACCTGGATAAACTTTGAATAATTGGGGTAACATAAATTCAAGGGTTTGTGTTGAGGAACTTAGCTTTTAGGGGAGGGAGATGTTTGCTCGGTTGTTTTTTTTTTTCCGGAGAAGTTGAAAGATTATGTTGATTACATTGTTGTAACTGATGTGTGACAGCCCTATTGCTACAAAATAAACCACCCCAGAAGAACAAGACTTGCTTCTTTCTTGAAAGTATAATATTAAAATTTGAACTTAAATAAATCCATTGAATTTCATTGTGGAAGAATTACTTGCTTGAAAAGTTACCTAAACTGACACTAACTGCATGCTGGGAAATGAAGCAACAGAACCAAATTCTGATCTCATTTATACTGATATAATTAAGGAAGATTGTAGGCCCTTTGGTCTTTGAGGTGATCCTTGTGTATGAGTAGGGCCAGTGGGGGCTACAATAATAAAACTAATATATCCAAGAAAATCACTGACACCAGTGTAAAACCGCTTTCTGGGTGAGAGTAAAGCTGATCAGCACATAAAGCATCCATAACACATTTTTCTCAGGAGATTGTTCACATAATACACATACAAGTGTAGGAATAAGAAGGGTGATTATCTTTTACATTACAGTCTTTTTATGTCTCTCTGGAATATAAAGCAGCTGTAGGAAAGAATTTACACCTATATTCATAGATGTATGTTGCAAACATTGTACATGTATGAGTGGGAACAAGGCCCATCTATAACAGATAGTGCTGAAAAGTATTTTCTGCTTTGCAATGCTCATAGGAAAGCTTGAGCACAGGACTTTGCCCATGCAACCCCCAAATTGTGCCGGTGCCCTTCCTAGGAGTCAATTTATTCAAGGCAGCATGAAACAAAATCCAGTAACCTTGTCCCCACTGCAGATGAAAGAGGTAAAGTGGCCTCCCTTTCTTCTTTCAAGCTATTCAGCTCTGCAAAGGGAAATCTGGGGTGTTGAGCTCCCAGCTGCTCCTGCCACAGGTGCATCTGTGGATGCTGCAGGGGAAGGACTCGGACTGGGGCCAGGCAACATGGATCAGGCAAAATATCTGCTGGGAACACCTGTGTGCACTGTGTAGGGCAGCTGGTGTCACAGGTCCCTTTTGCTTTTATGCCTGTTGGGGTTCTGTGGAAATTTCCATCTTTTATATTATAAAAAATAGAGCAGTGTATGTTTGCAGCTTTTATATCCAGAGCAACAGCCTGATAGCCATTTCACCCCTAACTTCTCTTGTGTGGATAAAGCTGTTTTTTCTCCTTTACTGAAAAAAAGAAAAAGTGAAAAAATAAGTTTGTTATTTTTAAGTGTGGCAACTGCGAGCACATGGTTCACGTGGCTCCCATGAAATTCTTTTTTTTAAACAATCAGTATTTCAGAAGTACCCACTAATTAGGACTGTCCAATTGGGCCTGATTTTGCAGATCTTCTGAGTGATTGTTGCTTTCATTGATCTTTAACAGGAATGGACAGTCAGAACAACTGAAAATCTATGAGGCAGGCAGATGAATGTTGATGAACCAGAGGGAGAGCGTGGAACGGAAATATTTTGTTTGATATCGCTAATTGTTTTGTTTTGGCAATTAAGTATTTTTTTTTTTGAAGCAAGTGACTGATTTGGTGAGAGATGAAAAGGGATTAAGTGTGACCCACTGAAACTCATTTCTAGCCCTAGCTGCTTATTATGAAATTAGTTTTTGTTTCAGAATAAAACATACAGACTTGGTGGCATGGAAACTATCAATTAGCTGAATATATGGAGAAGTCCCTTTCTGTAAGATGTCATCTTCTTGTGTGACAATCTTCTAAATATATTCTTTTGAGAGTTTTAATTATTTGGTGATGATTTTAAAAGTAGCAGTGATAAGGAAAATAAATAGATTGGGATGGAAAGCAACTAAAAATACTTGTTTACTCTTTTATTTCCTCCAGAACAAATTCTTTTGGCAATTTTAAAATAATGCTGTTGGTTTAGTCAAGGGGATTATAACCCTCTGTCAAGAATTGTTTATCATGAAATATTGATTTTAGTGTCTTTGAATTAAAATAACAATAACAATACTATATTGTTTTCTTCATTCATTTTCCCTCAACTGAGAAGCAGTTCCTATGAAGTTAGGTGGTAGACACTGACTCAGGCAGGAAAGTGTTTGTGATACCGTAATTATCAGATGCACAGACACCATACAGAATGAGCTTAGAGAAGACTTGGGGCATCTTCTTTCCAGACCTTTTCTGCAATAAATGTCTATGTGAAATATAATGCAATGTACCTCCAAAAATTTGAGAGCTAATTTTTCAAGAAAACTACATTCAACAAAAAAGTTGGTCTGATCTTATGAACTATTTACTTTAAAGGAACAATGTGTCTTCCCAAATACTTAAGTCATTTATAAGACAAACAAGCAAGAAATAAAAGCACCTAAGATCCCCAAATTCTTTTCCAAAGAATTCAATCCCCCAAATCTTTTTTTTAGGAACATGAACGGATTTCACAAGAGGGTTCAGCATGGCAAGTGTAGCCCTTTCCACAAGGATGATTCTTTGCCATTCTTGGGTTCCCAGACAATCAGCCACCAACTCCATCTTTGTGGCTTTGTAGATGATCTTTTTTGGTACTTTTTTTGTAGCTAAGGACCAAAAAATGCAAAGAAGAAAGAATAGAGAGGAAGAGAATTGGGCTCTTGGCAGTACAGCTTGATTTGATGTTTTTCTTGAATCTTCACAAGTGTAAATATTTGACTGCAGTTTTGGAGCTTTATTTATTCCCCTTCAGGTAGAGTATTTGTTTACATATCATAAAATTTCATCCTTCCTCTCTTCTGCTCTTTCACTCCACCAGTGAAAATCTGCAGCTTTTGGCAAGTGCTTAAAGGTAATAACATCGGTGAGTGAGAACACTGCTTTACCTTGAGACTGTATAAACCATTCTCCTTTTCCTAAGGTTCCCATGGGAAAGGGACAATTGAGTTTCGACCCATTTTTTGGCAGCCTCACCCCAGTGACAGTCCAAATGGACCCAGAAAGCTCAGTTAACAAAAGCATCAGATTTTTCACATGAACATCCAAGTTTCAAATTCTTGCTCAGGTGAGACCTTCCTTACAAAGAGGAGGGAAATCTAGGAGCTAATGCTGGAAGTCATATGCTTGACTACTATCTACTCCATTAATCTAAATGAATACTAGGAGTATATGTACCAGGAATAATGTCTTCTTTTACATGAGAAGAATAGTCAGCACTAGAGTCCTATTCCCAAGAAAAACAAATGTGGTTATGACCCTACTTCTAGGAATCACATTCACTGCTGTTTCATCCAGGCACTGTTGCCTCCAGTATGCGCCATTACACGTGCACATGGTAGGAATGTTCAAGTTAGGGAGAGTTTACCTCCTTTTTGGAAGTTTTTTTGAAAAATAAGAGAGGGACTCTACCATAGGTTTCTATTAATGTTGTTTGTTTAGAGGGTGGCAACAAACAACTAAACATATGTTCTTTCAGATGTGTAGGCATAGAGACATTTGGTTATAAAGCTTATCTGATACTGTATGAAGGTTACTTTTATATGCTATAAAAGCAAAAAAAAATTTTTAGCCTTAAAAATCCATAAGTAAAAGCACATGTTGACATTTGCAGGTTCATACTCAATTTCTGGGATCCTGCACAACAAAATAGTCACAAAGGAGATTTAACTCTGCAGCATCTCTGGCATTTAAAAATCTCCCTCTTTTGAGTGACTTTACTGAAGTAAAGTATATAGATGTAAGATTTAGGAGTAGCTTATTTTAAGCATATTGAAACCTGATGACTGTGTGAAACAGCTTTTCCTAACAAGTACCTTGCTCCCAAGGTAGGGAAAATGACTTGTAATTTTTTTTATTCTTAATGAAAAAGGAATAAGAAGGAATTAGGTTCCATAGGCCTGGTTCAGAAGTACTAACGCAAGAAGCAAATTAGTAATGAAAGTACAGATTTTTTTTTTTAGTCACGTAAAGGAAAGTTACTGAACCTGTAATGGCTGGCAGAGGCCGATTTTCACATCACTAACAATTTTCTCTCTGTTTTATCATGAAATTATTTGACAGTTAAGTACCTTAATATAATTATCAGTTTTAAAGGACCAGCATGGGACAGTGTGAAAGATGTCATGCTGTCATCTGTGCTTCCCATTAAAGATTCAATCATACATATTTTGATTTATGAGTCAGGAAAGAAGGTCTTTTCCAAAATAACCCAAAAAACCCTTGTCATTAGTTGTTCACACTCATGGAATCTCCCGGACAGAAGGTACCAGCTAGGTTAATGAGTTTTCTGTTTTAAATTGGTCATATTGCTTGACTTATGGGACAATAGATAATTCAAAACTGTAATATTCTTTTAAATCACACAAGACTCTGAAAATCCACTCATTTGGTTGAAGAGAGAGCAGATACGTGTCCAAGAGTGTAGTAAAACAACTGAAGTAAATGGAAATTACTTGGGGGTGGGATTTCTGTCACCCAAAAATATTTTCTTGAGCTTAGTAGTAGAGGTTTTGAATGCTATTAGGATTTTTTTGTGCTATATTTGGCTTTGTATCCATAGGGTTAACCATCAACAAAACACTCTATCTATGGAGACAGGAATCCTTGAAAGCTACATTTAATGTCTCCTTGGTTTTTCATACTGAATTAATCCTTTGGGAATACCATTCTCCATTCAGTTTAGCCATGCTGGCCTTTGGACATGATTCCACACCATTTGAAGAACTGAATATGACTTCTCTGACATGCTCAATACTGTGTGAACTTATATAAGTACTGCCTGGAAAATAGCATGTAGCAACATTGAAACATGGATGGTGTGGGTCTCCATCAGCTGAAATACCTAAAGAATTTGTTATTTAGAATTTTGTTCACTTGTGCTTAACGGAGCTCCACTTTAAGTTAGGGAAAATTGGTTTCATTTTCTATTCCTGCCATTAATAGCTATTAGAGTTGAAAATAAGGCTTTAAATATATCATTAAAGTACACTTAAGTAACTTGAAATTGACTATTAACTCAGCGTGGTAATACATTATCATAAAATTTTCCTGTGATAGGTTTGTGTCTTAAAAGATACAAAGAAAGACAAAGGATGCATTTATAAGACTTTTATTGAACTTATTTCTGGTTTAATTGTTCACATTTTGTGTATTTTGTCAGTGAAAAGTGTTCCATCCTGTGTGTTCAAAAAACATTTTTATGGTGTTTGAAGATGGGCAGTTGTAACGGACTGTGTTGTGGGGGCGTCTGGGTTTTGTTGATTTGGTTTTTTTGGGTACAGTCGTCATGTGGATTGATACAGAAGAAAATTTGCTGCACAATTCATGGATCTCAAAGTCTGGGAGAATACTTCAGTAACCAAAGGAAGATACAGGCAGAATTCAGATCTACATTCAGGCATGCCTGGCTTTCAGGTTTTGTTAAAATCCTCTTTGCAGAAAGCATGATAAGTTCTAAGAAAAGCCTCTGATTACCAACATCTCATCATAGGTGTTTTTCCTTTCAAGACCACAGTAAAATACATAGCACTGCACTTGAACTAAGAGCACTGTTTGTCCTGTCTTATAGGACACAGAGTCAGCAGTGAGTGTGTGAACGTGCAGCTCCTCAGCACGGTGACCAAGGCCTGCCACCTCCCAGAGCAGTGTTGGAATGTTACTATGACAATAGCAACACCGATGACATTCTCCATTCCTTGCACAGCCAATGGGCATTGACCTTATCCTGTCAAAGCATGTAAAAAGCAATGTGGCCAACACTGGCTTTGTGAAAATTGGACACATATATCTAGGACATTTCACTGCATTACCACATATTGAGTTGTAGAAGTGTAGCTAAAATAGCTGATGTATTGTAAGTTTTTTGCAGTGAAGCTAGAAATGCAACAAAGACAACTGTAGTCTGAGAAATGTTTTTTCTAATGCCTTCAAAGCAAAACCCCTGGTGCCAAGCACACAAAATCCCACCAGTTCTGTGCCCCAGATCTTGTCCTCTCCTGTGTTCTTCTAAATCCACTCTCAGACATATTGGTTTGGAAATTTTACATCTTAGGGCTCTTTAGCCTGACGATCTGAGAAGTTTGTTTTATTTTGAACATTCTTGCCAGGCTTAAGTCTGCAGAATTTAAAGAAATTAAACTGGTTGCATACATCGTGCTGAAGTCAATAGTAGCACAGTATTCAAGTGCAGTATTTCCTAGCTCAACCTCCTCCCTTTCCTCCTCAATCATTTCTTGAAAATTCTTTTATAATAACCTTATCCAAACCCTAAATATGAAAGTCAAATAAGCCCAAAGGAGATTTATCATCCTCTGACTCGGCACTCCTTTTATGATTAATAATGACATTGATTCCTTTAGAAATGAAACGAAAATTAATTTAAAGGTTCTGATTGGTTTTAGTATTAGGTAAACTTAACATATTGAATGAGCGTAAAACAATTATCAGTCTTATTAACAAAATTAGCTACAGCAAATTTACCAGAAGGAAACTGTTGCTGTTTAGCTCCCTAATTATGTCACTATTCTTTGTGACCAAATGATATAATGAAAATAATTTGATCTACTGGTGCTGCATAGAGAATTTCCTTGGAGCAGCTAAATATCATAATCTGTTTTGAACGTATGTTTTCTTACTCTTCTTCTGTTTCAGAAAGTAGAGGTCAAGGGCTTCAAAGAACTTTGCAGTGAAGTGAAGCTGAACTGTGCTGGGCAGAATACGGCCCAGATTCTTTACTAGTATAAAAAGTTAGATAACCCTTTCCTTGAGGCCAGAAGCCTTTGACTTCTTCAAGTGATTCATGGTCTGTGAATTTCAGGTTCTGGAACAGCATAGGATGCCTTTTATTTTGCCTGGCACAGAGGACAAGAACTGGACCTTCTATGCTGTGCTGTTGTCTACATATTCCCTAGCACTTTTCCTCAGCCCAAGCACTTGAGCTTGGCAAGTTTTTCCTTTCAGTCCTGAAAGGGGATAAAGCAGAGAGTAGCTGGATGTCATAGGCATTTTATCCCAGAAGGACAGTCACCTGGCCAGCTTTGAAACATTCTCAAGCACTGTTGATATGCAGACCTTGAGTTTTTGGTGCCAGCTTTCATTTATTCTAGATGAGTAATGAGAGCTGATGAAGCTAATGAAATAAATGATACGCAGATGTAGAAAACTTCTTGCAAAATATCTCTACTGGCACTACTATACTTCCACCCCAGCAAGCATCTAAATGGTGGGGTCTCAGAGCATTTTCTTCCTACCAGATCTGTCTCCTCTTCCTGGCTGCATCTTGACTTTGTCTGGATATTACCCTCATGGTATGTGCTCTCATTTCTTTCTTCCACTTGCCATGTGTCTTCCCTGGACTGCCATCAGTGGACAGCTTGGGTTTAGAAACATATCCTAGCACATTTTTTATAACAGTTGCTCTGGGGAAATGGTACTATTTGTAAGTAGGTTCTTCCCTTCTCTCCCTCCTGATGTAGCTTTATGACCTGGAAACAAGGACATGAAGACCTTTTAGTACAGTAAGAAATCTGCAGCACGAGTGATCTGCATTTTGAAATGCTGTCATAGTTTGTAACAAAAAGCTTTCAGATAATCAACTCTAATATCAAACTACATTGAAGAAGTGCATGGGAAAGCTCCTGTGGAATAGAAACCCCTCAAGTACATCCCCTGGCTGCTTGCTTAGCTCTCATGAAGGTGCTCTGAGCTACACAACTTGTTTTCTTGCCCGTACTACAACTTTACATCTTTACAGTTTGTGTCCTCAGGGAAAGATTTTTTTTGTTTGTTTCATTATTTAAAAGCAAAGCTAATATTAATGATGGGGCTGCTGTGCATTAAAGCACTGTGTTACCAGTCCACATCAGCACATAATTTTGGTGAGGTTTTCTGTATAATTTATGTCCAAAAGAGAATATGCTGACACGAAATCGAGGATTTAACCATGTTTACTGCTGTTTGCAATAATTAGACCTTTTCATACTGGAACTGCTAAGAAAGTGTAGCAAGGTGGGCTTCTGAGTAACTGCTAAATTTACAACCTTATTTGTAACTGGTCAAACATAAAGTACATGAAATAAATTTTTTAGTCTCCTCTTTATTTAGCATCATCATAAAACCCAGATGCTTTAAATACAATACTAAGGTGCCATCAGATAGACCATTGCAAGAACTGGCAAGCAAAAATCATATCCAAATCACGATATTTGTCCAACCATGCCTAAATTGCTTGGGTTTAACAAACTTCATATTGTATTTTTTGAAAGAGATGAGTGAGAGCTGTGTTAAGTTCCAAATATCACAATTTGATGACAGTTTGAACAATTTTAAACACGACTAGAACAGAAAGGTCTTTAAATGAGAAAGCAAATCCACACGTGTGCTTCTGTTAACCTCTAGTTCGGCACATTTTACATTTATATGCTGTCCTTTCAGCCATGCTCTGGCATCTGGTGAAAAGTTTGTATCAAGTCTAAGAAGGAAATACATGATGTGTGTGGTATCAATGTGAGAAAGCTCTAGAAGGCATCTAGTTCAAATGCAGTATAGAAAGACATAAATAGATATTTCACAATGACTTATTTTTTAAGTGGAAAACAAGCATTTTTTCATGCTGATGGATTATGATAGAATTATAAGAAACACAAATTCAGACTCACACAGCCATCTAAACAAAGTTACATCCAGCAGCACTAAAATCTTCACTGTCTTGCACAGGAATACTGCACAAAAACTTAGTCCTTTGCTTTGAAATGCATTTTCTATCAGCCAGGCACTCTTGTAGCTCCTTCTCACCTTCATGTTCCGCCATGCGATGTCTGACATCTCTGCTGAAGGGGAAGACTCATATTCAGAGTGATCCCATCCATCCTTTGACAGCACAGAAGGATTTAGGTAGCAGAATGTAACCCTTCATTTAGATTATATTCTGTTTTCTATCTAATTAACTTCTGTTGCTGGGGATATGGAGGAGGACGATCAAGCAAAGCAAAAGTTGTCTTCACAAGCTGGGAAGGGTCAGGCTGGATCAAACTGCTACATATAATCAAGCCAGGCTGTTCTGAGAGGACTTGTTGCTAAATTCCACCTCACTGATGAGACTTTATGTTACTAGACCCTACAGAATGGAGGGGAGAAAAAGGTTCCCATACAACTGAAGCATTGAGTTCAGTGCTCCTTGCCACATTCCAGAGGGCTCTTTTGGTTTCCTGATGGTCACTTGTTTCTTTCCTGAATGGGACAGTAGCTGTTCTTATTTTTGCACGTTTTATAGCAGCTCACCTTGTTTCCCTTTAGATATTCAAAGTGACATTTAAGGGAGGTGGACTCTTGCTAGGGCACACTGTTACATGGGAATGTGTGTTGGGTTATCCCTGAGATGAAAGGATGTTCCTCTAGACATCATCTTGCTTAATTTTGGATGCTTCCTCTGAAAGATGGGGATAATACAGATGTCAGAAAAGACATCCAAACCCAAGCAATCTGATACATATACTAGTGAATATAATGAAGCCACAACTTGTTTTTTGTGTGGGCCTAATACAAGCTCCCCCCCTTTGCTAGGAAAACAGAAACTATTCTTCACCAACTTGAGATTCAGTTGGGCTGAGGTACATCTTTTTCAGTGGATCAGAGTATGCCATGGTTCAACCCTGACACAGAAATTTCTGTCTACAAATTCAGTTTTCCATTTCCTAATGCAAAGTGATTAAGAAAAACACAGTTCCTGCATGTTACTCCTGCACTTGGTGTCATCAGTCATATCTACAAGTGAAATGCATTCAAATGCCAAAAATACTTAGTGCTTCTGAAGCTGATTGTTATTAATATTGTTCTGTTTGGGGTTTTTAGCTGTAAACCTTTTTGAAATGCCTAGCGAACAGTGAGAGGAGCAGCTTTGGAGAGGGGAGACAACTCTGAAATCCACAGAGCCGAAGCTTTAATCTCCAGTTGTGACTGACATAAAAAAAAAGTGCAAAAAACTCCCTTTGTTCTTGAGCACAAAGGGTGTGTTTGTTGTTTGTTCAGGGTAAGTGAAAGGCCCCCATGAAGTCCTGCTGAAAACATTTAATGAATCTGGCAGCCTCCAAGCTGTCTCTTCTACAGAGTAATCCTAATGACAGATCCATCACATATAATTTAACAAAGACTGACGTGACAATCTCTGCTCAGGAGAGACTTGGAGGGGTAAACTTTTATCACTCAACAGCACAGGCCTCTTAGGGTCGGTGTTGTGGACGAGAACTCATGTTGATGTTGGTCAGATTTTTGTCTCTGTATTGAGGAGATTTACTCACTCAGGTATAGGTCATTAGACTTCCTAAACACTGACTTTGAACTTGTGTTTTAAAACTGAGTGAATTGTAATATCTGTAGTGCAGGGGGACTGGGACTTTGGCAGCCTCAGGTTGTAGAAGTCTAAGTCAAGAATATCGAAAAAAGGAGGTCTGTTGCCAAAATCAGGCCAATCAGGCACATGTGTATTAGGGAAGCAAGGGAGAAATAGTATCAATTAAAAGTGGAGCAATAATGGGAAAGACTATTTAAAAAAAACACAATGAACATTTCTTAGTCATCAGGTCAGTTAAGAGTTACCATATACGTATATATACACACACGTCATGTTTTTATCAGTTCACCCTACTTGATCTGTGGATTAATAGAATGGGAATGACCATGGCATGTGACTTCAACCTCCCTTGTCCTTCCTTATAGCCTTTCGTATAGCTGAAATTGGGCTGTTTGCAGTCAGGTTTCATGTTGTGCTGTCAGGGTAAGGATGTTTTTTGTGGTTGGGAGCATGTGGAATAGCTGATTTGTGCCTGTTTGGTTTGGGCATCTGTTGCCCATAACTGGGGCAGAAAGGATTTGGATCCCCTCTAGACCTGAGTGCTCAGGTGAGAGTAATATCTGAGTGCATGGCTCTTCTCTCAGCAAAATTTGTTTTCAGCTCTGTCTCATGCTGCGTGTGTAAATTTGGGCAATTCTGTGAACTTTTCTTTGTTGCTGCTTCTTCCATAAAATAGGCATAATCTTGTTTACCTCCCTTGCAATAAAGTATGGAGCGGAGTGTGATTACTTACTGCAGCAAAGCCTGTGACGAAGAAACCACTGTTCTCTTGGAGAACGCCCCATTTGGGGTTCTTTTTTCTCCCAGCTTCCTCATGACATAAATCAAATTTTATCCCTACTGCTGGACATAAATGCAAAATGCATTTGTACTGTAAATGTCAGCCACTCCAGGGACTGCTGAAGAGCTAAGCACTACCTGCTGTTGTGTTTGATCCCCCTGCCAATTGTCAATCAGAGCCTTAGCAAACCATCGTGTATCAGGTTTGATGACTGGGATTCAGACTCAGTGCCAAAACAATGCTGATATCCTGAAACACAATTCACAGCCCCTTTCTAAGAGCTGCTCTGTTTGAAATAATTCCTTGGTCTCTCTTGAATTGCAAGAATATTGTAGAATATATCTGAAATAGCAGTCCCTGTTTCCCTCCCTGCTTCCCCCACCCCTTATCAAATCAGACGTCCAAAATCAAGTGCCTGTGTACTCTGCTGACAAGCACAAGGGGATTAGGGAGTGATGGGTTTAACAAAATGGGCTCAAGGTTTTGTAAAATGCATCTTGGAGCTTGAGCTCTGAACGAGCCATAAAATTTCTCCCACGAGGTAGAAGTGATGTTTCTGCAAGACTGGATCAGAACTTAATAATGCTTTTTTAGGTTATTTTTTCTTGCTTTCTAAAAGGTGCTACAAAAACATCTGATTTTTGAAGATGCTGCAAGACTAACAATGACTTAATGTAACCATTGTGTAAAAAATCACAGATGCGTTTTACTACCAAGAAAAAGAACTGATTTCTGAGCTGTGTGTAAACCATTTGGGGCAATTAGCTTGTAATTTAATTTGCATTAATCAGCACAAGGTCAGCAAGAAATTAACTTTGGGTGTAGTTTTTACATATAACAGCATATGAGGAGAAGGGAGGAACTGTTTTTACAGGGTGTTAATTTGGAGTTAAGTGCGTTCAGCAAGCTTTGCAGTTTGGCCTTGCAGGAGGAAGATGAATGATGTGGATTTGGGAACACTGAAAGCACAAAATGATGTGGCGATTTACCAAGCATTTAATGTTGCAACATACAAACATTTTAACAGACTTCTTGGCACTTGTAAAGATCAGAGCACAGGTTTTGCTGAAGCACAGAACACACTGCTAGCACTGAAGGGCTGTATCTGGCTGAACACGGATGGGTCCCACAGTGTGCTGACCATGTGTTGCACCAAATGATTCAAGAACAGAGGCAGATATCTGAAAGGCACAGATTTCTGTGCAGATCCACCGTATTAACTTACTGAGCTCTGAAGTGGGAGGAACTTAGGCAAATGACCCATTTCTTCATTCACCCCTTAGGCCCTCCAGCCTTTTCCTCTACTGTCGTTGAATTTCACTAAGACTTCTGGGTCTCCATGAGCCTTTGGTGCTAGCAACATGGTAAGTGTTGCAAGAAATCCACCACTGGAGAGACAGAAATTGGTTTTGACAAGTTATATCTAAGCATCTGATTATGAGATATGGAGGAGTTTGAGGGTATTTGGCTATGATAAGGGGCCAGAAAAAAATGTATTTGTCTGTTCTTATGTCTTTTTCTTTGAAAGAAATGCATTTGTCAGTGTGGGGCATGGAGGGTGAGTCTCCCTAGTTACCTGGTTTTTTCCAGAGGATAATCTTGAGGCACTTTGGAACTGCCTCGTGTACATCTGCAGTCCATGTCCATCATTGTCATATCAGGGTTAGAAAGAACCATGGGCAGCACTGCACAGTCCATTTCAAGAGAGACTGCTATTGCCAGGTCTGCACCCATTGCCTGAATCATATTCTGGAAACGGGATTTGTGGACAAAGTAGACATGCAGACCTCTCATTTAGTTATTTCTGCTTAACTGAGATGCTGAGATTGACCCCAGTTCACCTATGCCCTTTGTCTAGTCAAAGGACTATCCACGGCTGGTTGAACTGGAATTGAATTGGAAGCCAAAGGTGATTACGCTCTCGGTCTTCTCTGTTAAGTGGCATTAATCAGGCCAAAGCATGTCTGAATGAACCACCTATAGAGAGTCTGGTCAAATATAGTGCAGTCACTTTGGGACTCAGAATCAGGATCCAGTTTGTTCACAAACTGGCATCATACCTTTACCAGATTGCTTAGTTTTGCTTCAGCCTTCCTGCTTCTGTTTACATTATCCACTAAAACATTCAAGCTAGTGGGAACAGCCTACCTGCCATGGCAAAAAGCTATTTGCAGGTCAACTTACCCTACTTCTCATGCTGCTTTTGTTGCTTCAGTAAGATTTAGGTATCCTGCCACCCTGCAATGTCAAGATATCCTTAAGCAGTGTTTTCCTTCGTTAGATCACTGTTAAAAAAAGCTATGTTTAGCTTTTAAGTTACAGACTAATAAAGGCAAATTCAAACTTGATACCCTTCTATAAAAAATCATGCCATGACATTTTAAGGAATCCCTTAGCCTAGAACTTTAGTTTGGACAGTTTTTCATCATGGGTTTTCAAATTCTTCCATCTTCTTGGTGTTTTCACAAGGTCTGATATATTTCTTCCTCCCTACAAATCAACATCCTAATTCTGAACTACCAGACCTATGAAACTCCTCTGTGAATCTGGGCACTAGAATCACCAAAAATCACTAGCCATTTTTTTAACATCTTGAACAAAATTGTCAAGTGTCGGATTACATGAGAAAGGTCAAAGAAAAATGTATTGTGTAGTACATCTAACTGAAGATCTATATCCTGACTCTTTCTTTTTAATCAATGCTAATAGATTTTTAAAGATAAAAAAAAAGGTAGAGAGAAGGGAAGAGTAACCTTTGGATAAAAAAAAAAATTTAGAGAGTTTAAAGTATTAAAAAAGAGACTTTTTTTCTATCATATTATAAAATTAATTAGGGAGGGTAATAGCTGCTGAAACAACAGTTTGCACTATTTCATTTATAAAATAATAAAAATTATTTTGTATTTATTATTTTTATTTTTATAGCCACTGTATAGAAATCAACCCATTTCCTTCCTTTCAGAGCACACATAAAAGGAAATATATATTCTGTAAATACTCCCTTTTTTCAACATCTGATTCAGTATTATCACATAACAAATCAAGAGTTCTCAAGCAGTATTTGTAACCAAAGACTACATGTGATTTGAATTTTACAACTTTCAGTTTGTTTTCCTTCCATATAGGACAATGTAACATTACCTATATTTCCAGGAACCTTGATGGATCACAATTTGTTCTAATAAGTCTCTATTCCATCCTGGACATCGTAGGATTAAGGTCCACTTATCACATCACGTTCATTGCTGAAGGTTCTCTTGGTAGATGCATCCACTCATTCAGACTCCAGATCCAAGAAGTAAAACTCCTACTACATCTTCACTTGTACATGACTTTCTGTTGAACATCACTCTCTGCTGAGATCTTGTTTTTAAATATCTGCATTAATCCCTACTGTTAGGTATGTGAAAATGAACTTTCTGGCTAGAGCACCAGAAGACCATTTTAAAATAGGCTCAATAGAACTGTCAAATGTGTTTCCATTTCTAATTTTATCTTAAGATGATGAGTAGCCATTAAATTCTCAGCTGTAATTGTTAACACTTTTCATGGTCATAATATCAGTTAATATACAATTTATATATTTGTATATATTGTGCAAGTTCACACTCTTTAGAGTGTACTCACAAGAACACACGGCCTTTGATATTCCACATGGCACGATCCTGGCATTACTACAAGTGTAAAATAAAGATAGTTCTGTTTAGACAGAGCAGGTTTTACTTATACCTTAAAAAGACTTTAAATTAAAGCAGAAAAAAATTTATTCTATAACCAGCTGTGTTTATTGTTTCTCTTCTTTTCTTCTCTCTCAGATCTAGTGCTCTGTTGCTTCCTCTGTTTTTCTTTGCTTTTTTTGATCAGCTTTCTCCTCCTTCCCTTTGGTTGTAAGCCATATGTTCTTATGACATGCAGATCTTTCCAAATAAATTATTTGCTTTGTAGGGTAGCCATCTCTGGAATCACAACCTGGCCAGTTGTAAGTTGTTTCAAGTGATGTGTCATCTTTAAAAAACACACTGATACGTGTTTATGTGTTAAAATTTGTGATTTACACAATCTGTAGCTTTTTTCCCCTTTCCCGTCAAGGGTGGGGGAAGCACCATACCACACCATTTCAGAAAAGGAGGGAAGGAGGGAGTGCTCCTTCTGGTGCCTCTGTCTTCCAGATGCTGAGATGCACTCAGTCAGCTCTGCTGAATGCTAGAGGGAGGCAGTGAACACCTTTTCTAACAGAGAGCAGCAGTGGATACCAGTCTTGCTGTATGCTTTAAATATGAAATTGTTATTCTCCCACTGCCCAAATATTAATCTTCAACATTTATGCAACATTTTATACTTCCATGTTTTCTGCCTGTACTATTTCATTTTTGTGATGCTGCTTGGATGCTCTCAGGTGAAAAAGTAAAGCCAGAAAAGACCTCTTGCATCATCAAGACTGACTCGTAAGTCTGTAAGTAATAGCTAACCCCATGACTCAAATAGGAAATCTAGGCATATAATCAAAAAGATCTACCAAAACAGACAAAAGGAGATGTGGCCAAATGTTAGAATGGTTTTGTTACCTGCTTAAACTAAAAAAACTACAATTTGTTGCATTTCTACTGCAGGAACTTAAAAACAATTTGCCTTTTCGTACACACAGAGATGACATCAGCAGACACTGTGGGTATGATTAACACACACATTGCACACAGTTAGTTTCTGTCCTGAAGACAGCGCTGTCTGCACACATGCAAATGCCTCTACAACTGATCAACATGGTTTTACTATGAAATTTTGTTAAGATACTTTCTGGTGAAGAACTGTGTCTCCATGTCTTGTGTTTTCGTAGCCGGTAACAGTAAAGATATTTCTCCACCTGTATGGACATGCGTAGTGCAAATAGCAAATACAGGACTGCCTAATACCTCATGGTTACTGCTCTCTTGATAAAAGTAGTATCTTAGATGTCAGATTGATTGAGTTTGGGACCAAATTTGATCTCCCATGGACAGGTATCTTAAAGGCTGTATAAACCAAAGAGAAAACAAATCAAAAGAGGAAATGGAGACAAGTGTGCAATGATTTGTTGTAGGTAAAAACCAAAAACCTCTATAAGAGCAGAGATAAAACCTAATGAGACACAGCCTGTTGAGTTATAGCCCATTTCTTGCTGTTCACAATCATCGGAAAAGTGGTCCAGAGCACTTGGGTTCTAGCAACACTTGGTCTCATGCTAAAAATTTCTAATAACATAAGAGCTGCAGGTGATGGGTTGCTCATTTTTCTAGGAGATTTTAAGAGGAGATACTAAATGTACTGTCTGCTTCGTCAAAGTATGCTGAAAAGATTCCACATGCTGCACTTCTGCAGCCGAGGCCAGTCTCCTTCAAACTTTGTGTAGGTGTACGGTATAGGTCTGCTTCAGATCTGGTTGTCTTGCCTAGCTACAACTTGATTGCTGTAGACACCCTGCAGGCAGTTTACAGCTACATCTGGAAGTGCCAGGCATGCTCAAGGTATCTGAACTGCACTTGCACAGCAGTCACAGTGCGCCCAGTGCACTGGTAGTGCTGTGGAGCACAGGGATATAGGCTGGCAATGCTGAAACAGAAACATGGCATTTCTCACCTTCACTTTAGGCAGGTAGGTGGGATTCATCTTGCCTAGTGTATATATCTAGAAGTTAGGAATCTAATCCCTTTGTAGTCAATGGAGAGAGATTGTAATGCTCTTTAGTATAACTAATCTCTCCTCACTGACAATAGAGAAACCCTAGATGACTAGCTTAGACTAATTGCTCAACTTCAAAGGTGGGATTTATCCATCTAAAACAGTCAAATGCTATCAGATTAAAGAGTAGCTTTTCACACCTACACAAAACAAATGTGATTTGAGCCTAAATAACCGCACGAACAGCAGATAACCTCGACTTAGACTGCAAGTCCCTCCTGTGAGGATAACTCACAATAATACACTGTTTTATATAGCTTTTAGTGTCCTGTATTATTGTCACAATGTTGTGGAGTTTATTGGGGTTTTCCGTTTTATAGATATAGATGTGAGCAAGAGGTTAATTTGATTGTATAAGATCTGACATGGGAACACGTGGTGAAATGGAAGAATGATCAAGTCTTTCTATTCCTCTCATGATTTTTGGGCTGTTGTCCTGAACAACTGTTCACCATTTCTTTGTCATGAAATGTAGTTCATTGCTTGGCCAGCAGTGTTGCCTGTTTAGTGCAGCAAAATGCCATCATATTTTGGGCTTTTGAATACTTTAAAAATACTGTAAGCAAATGGAACGGTCAAAGAATAATCTGAAATAGAAGGGGAGAGCAGCAAGTGTATTTTTAATTCATATAAAATTCATATAAATTACTTATTGTTACTGCTTTGCCGAGGTTTTGATCAGTTTACCTCTGTAAATGATTGGTATTTGTGGCTTTTCAAGTCTTCGTAACGTCACATAATCAGTTTAGCAAACACACAGGCCATACGTAGAAGACTTGGGGTTACATTAAAGACAGGGCAATGAAACTATTAAACTTCTGCTGTATATAATTTGTGCATAATTTTTTTGCAATATATACATATCAGTTATGGATCTACAATCAATTTTCATGCTAAACGTTGAATTTAAACTGCATAACTAGACTTTCATCTTGAAAGAAGCCAGATAGCCCTGTGCATCTGGTTTAATCTTCCCTTTAGCCATATTATTTTAAAGACACTCCTGCTTAGTACATCTTACAATTGAAAAATAATACTCATATTCCCTCTTATCCTCAGCAGCTGCGATCCCTCTGCAGATGTTGTTCTGTCAGACGTTTCATTATGTGTGATAGAAAGCATAGGTTCTTTTTGTCTGTCTGTGTTACCGCTTTGTGGATTTTATTTTCTTTTTCTTTATTTATTCCTTTGGCTGTAGATGAGTCCTTCCATAATACTTCACTTTATTCCCTATTGCTGCTGCTTCGCCTCCTTTCTAAGCAGAGAAATGATCAAGAACTTGCAACTGCATGGAGCCGCGCAACAGAAGCCCATTGATTCCCCACCAAAGGGCTCTCTGTGAGCCATTCTACTCCAGCCTGAAAAGAAAGCTTTGTTCCTTTAGCTGGTAGTGTCTTAAGACACTGATCCTTGCCATATTTTTGGAAAACTGTAGCAGTTTATCAGACTGTTTGACACTTCCCGTTCAGCTGTATATTCTGTAGCGTGCTCTGGTATTTGCCTCTTCTCATACATCAGTCTCATGAGCACGAGATTGGTCTGGAGCAGCCCAGGCGTCACGGTGAGTTATGCTGGGCAAAAGTCACTTGGAGGCGAACAGTGAAGGAGGAGGAATCAGGAGTGCTGGTGGCCATGCCTGAAATGGTAGTAATGGATTTAGTATTTGGGGCAGGAGGTATGGGATTTGTCATGTTGGCTGAGTATTTTCCTGGCCGCCTTCCATGACTCTTCAGATATTTTTAGCACAAAGTATAAGCTATGTTGTCTCAGTTGACCTTGGAGCATGACTTTTAACATGGAATTGGTTTGAATTGCTAATCATTAAAGTTATTTATTATTTTTTATTACAAGAGCAACTAGAATCCCAGTTATGTTTTGCAGATGGAAAGGGAAGCAAATTGAAACCTGTCTTCTCTTTACTTGCAGTCCTTCATGATATCCATGTTTACGAAACTACTGTCTTCAGCTTTTTCTCGCTACATCATTAAAAGTAGATTGACTAAGTTTGTTTTTTAACTTGTCTTTTGGTCATTTGACAAATATTATATCAAAATGACTGAAACTAAGCCCAGGGTCTCAGAGTGTTCAACAAGAAGTGTAGAACAAAATGATTCTCTTTGTTGCAAGCAATTTATGACCTTAATAGAAGTTTACAGCTGCTATCAGGATGGCAAGATCTTGCTATCAGTATATTTGTAGTGATAATTGCTCCCTCTTTGCCTTCATACCCAGACTCAAGCTTACAAAAAAGATCAAGCCCCTAAATTCCAACTTCCTTTAAGGAATTAGAAGCAATACCACTGCATCAGGATGTTGCATCAGTATATTTTAAGGCAGTAATATATCATGTAGGAAAAGAGGTTCAGATCAACCACAGATACAGCTGAAAGTCTATGAAAGTTTGAGTTCAAGTTTTGAGGACCAGATCTATTTCTACCTTAGTGTATTTGACTCCAACTGGGCTTTTTGAGTAGTTCCTAGTTTTGGACAACTTTCGTTTATTGAAATTTGCATGTTTTTGTATTAACAGGACCACAGAGAAAATGATAATCATTTTTAATATGCATTTTACTGCCACAGTGGTGCAGAGAAGCCTTTGACTGAAAAAAATCATCAAGGTCTTGACTTTTTAGTCTAATTAAGAAGCAAAAACTCAGGTATCTGATGTAGATTTAAAAAACACAAACCAAAAGCAAATAAACTAATAGTCCTCCTGCCTTAAAAGTAGCTGCATGGTTTAAAGATTTACTCAGCAGAAGTTGAAACCAGCACACGAAAATAAACCTCTCTGACTACCCTGGCAACTAAGCAGACCACAGCCCATTTCTACAAATGACGTGGCGGATCGCCCAAGTAGGACCAAAGAAGCAGTTTCCCTGAAATCACTGTCATACATAGGAAGGGAGTAAATCATTGAATAGTGCAACACTCCTTCTCATCTGCAAGAACTCTGCCAAAGCCAAGCCTAGGGGTCTGGATTAAAGCAACTTCAGTTACTTGGTAACTGAACTGTATTTTGGAGGGGTTAAAATCGGAGGGATTTGGGGCTTGTGTTTTGGAGGGGTTAAAATTGCCAGGAAAAAATGAAAATTTGAAGAAGATCCCCAGGTGCCTGCATTAATACACCCCAGTTTCTCTGATGTGAGCTGGCAGGTCCCATAAAGCCACTCAGCCTTGAACAGGGAAGGGAAGGAGGGAGAGAGCAAGAGCTCCAGCTGCGACTCCAGAGCCCCAGAAAGAGCCTCTAACCCAGTTCCCTTAAAGTGCACAAGCCTCGCAAACCACAGCATCTATTTGCCACTGTATTCACTGAGTTTGCAGGGCAAACAAAAGATCCGTATCAAGCATGTATCCTTCCACAGGGGCAAAGCCTCCCCTCATTTGCCCATAGATTTTCCCCCCTTTTCTTTCAATTATATATAATTTTTTTTTTTAGAGGAGGGGTGGGGTGTGTTGCTAATTTTTTTTGGATGGTAATTAAAAGAGCTAACACCAGCTAGGCTAGAGTGAACGCAAACAAGACCCCTATAGGCAGCACAGTGCATTAATGTAAAATATGCCCAGACAACATAACTTGTCAGAGAGGATTATTTCTGCTTAGTGAATCTGCAGGGGCCCCTTTGCTCCACCACTCAGCGTCTGACTAGAGAGAGAAAGAGAGAAAGAGTAGCCATTAGTGAGTAGCTACTGTGGCATTGATGTTTGAGCGCACTTCTGAACTGGCTTTTGTTGAGAATATCGGTGCAGAAAGCATGCGCTGTCCCAAATCCGCTGTTACTATGAGAAATGAGGAGCTGCTTTTAAGGTATGTTGTCTCCTTTGTTTTAACGCGTGCTTTCGAGTTGCCTGGGCCCGCTGCAACTATAACCGTGCTGTGTATTAAGTAGTTTCCCTATTTAAAGCAAAAGACAGGCATTGCTGTGTGCAAGTAGCATTTTCCACTAGTTAGAATCGCACATTTCATATATGACGACAAATGTATGGAGAGGGCAAGGAGGAAAAAAAAATATATACATATCTTTTTCCTAAATGAGAGCTGGTATTTCTTTTATCACCTCCTTTGCAATATTTCTGCCTGCTTCATTATTATGCACTGGGCATGGAATAAGCATGGAAAAAGCTCAGGGAGACTCCATATTAGAGCTAGTGCCCTAAATACCACTTTAATTTCCACTTAGCCTATGTAAATAGTTACTAATGCTCTACCTAGTCTTTACCACTTGAAGATGCTTAAAAATATCTAAATACTCCCATATGTGGGATTACACATCTATTCTTAATGTTCCAAGGTTTAGCGGGGGGCCAGCATCGACTACTCTTTTCAGAGCACACACACACAGAGACACACGCACACACGCACATACACACCGAATTATGCTGGAATTGGCACCCCGCTTTGAAAAATGTAGTCTTTTGTTTATTTGCTAGCAGACATTGTAGCATTGAATACATCTTTTGGTCTGACAATGGGACAGCTGAACAATGGTTCTGTCAAACTAGCTTAATGTACGTCTGGCAATGGGGTGGTTTGGGGTTCTTTCCTTTTCTCAGCCCCTTTTTCATTTCCCTTATTCATTTTGTATACATGGTAGACTATGAAGTGTATTTCCTATTTTGTGATGGTTGTTTCATTTGATATCTGCTGCTAATAGTGCAGGGAGGGGGAGGTTTGCATCTTACAATTATGCTTATTGCATTAAGTTGGAGATTTATTACTAACCTCTCCTTTAACTGTGGCGAGAAAACTTATTGATTCTGAACGCTTACAGTACTGCTGTCAATCTGGCAAACACATAGTTGCCAAGTGTGTCCTTGCCTGATTTTATGCCTGATCATATCAACTTTAACTGCTGTTTTGAAGATACTGTTTCTAATTTTGTTTAGGTAATGAAAATGTAATAAAAATGACAAATCAGATCTCAAAGTGGGAGCCCATGCTACTTTCCATTTTTATAATCCAGCTATTAGCATACGTTAGAATTTTTAAGGTCAGGCTGAATAATTTACCTGGATCATTCCTATCCCAAAATCTAACAAATTATTCACACGACATTTCATGAATTATCTTTCTGTTTAGAAGACATAGTTTAGCATTAACAGTTAACAGTTTGGGGTTTGAATTTGGCAAACTGCTCATATGCCTTATGCATTATGAAAAGAAAATGTTATAAAGCTTTTGAAAAATTTTGAGTTACTACTTGGACAGCAGCTTGTGTCTTGAATATAATGAATTACCGGTCTGTGGAGTTTCTGAAACTGTTTAAAGTCTTTAAATACTTTACATGTTAAGTAAACACCTTACTTTTAGTAGTAATAGTAATCATTTTCTGAGAGAAAAGAAAGATATTTATCAGTGGTTTTTTTGCTTAGATTAATTAATTTTATGGTGTTCAGGCTTTTTCTTAAACTGGATCCTAGTGCATGATTTATATGGGTTCAGGTGTCTCTTGAACCCCTCAGCTAAAAAAAAAAGACATAACGATTTATTGGTACTGGTCAGAGCTCTCTAAAGCATGTATTTTCAATAGAAAATCTTTTATGGGGAGATTCTGAGAACCTGCTATGCTTTTTTGCAATTTTTATTGTTGTTGCATCTTCTTCCCTTATGTGTTGAGGTGTTATAAATCAATAGGAAATAGTTTACATGAAAAAAAGGGTGATATCGCATAAAATATTCTAGAAGTCTAGAGGTTATGGATTATCAGGTAGTACTCACATGCTGTGTGTTGTGCATAAAAAAGTAGTAAGCAAGGATGGTGTTTAATATAATGGGACCATGCTATAATTCACTTTCTTAGAAGAACTTCTTTCGAGGCAAACATTAACTCATTCATAACTGCTCCGCTCTGTCAGAACTGGAGGAAGGGTATGTTTTCTTTATTAAGTTTTACTCCTTCAGTCTGGGCTTTCTAGCAGCTGCTGCCCTTTGTGAGTGGCAATAAAATGAATCCCTCGCTCTCAGTTATATGGAAATGCCCCTTTAGTGATTGCCCAGAGTAGAGTGGATGCCACTTTTGCAACAGCCACCACCAGACACCATCCCCAACCATCACTTTTAAGGACTAAATACTAAAACTGTTTCCTAAGCGCTCTTCTCACAGGTGAGTTGATTCTAAACTTACAGTAGTTCCTATGTTTTAAGATAAAATGCTCTATAAAATACATACACAACAGGGTTTTGTCTTGGATTGCCAACTACTTTGTTCTTTTCCAACAGTATTTTATGACAGTACATTCACATCAAACACTAATTTTTGAATTATTCTGTGTGAACCATGCTAAAAAAAATTTCTTTATATGCATATTTACTGAAATATTGCTTTTTGAACCATAACAATTATTATTAACATCAAAGAAGGTGAAGCATATCTGTAACAGAAGCCATTTCTTAGCATGCTTTAAAAAAAGTATTGCTTTTTGAGAGACTATAGGTTTAGAGATCTTATGCATAAACATTGCAGGTGTCCTTAGCTTTACCTGTTTTGACTCTCAGCCATTCACAAGGCAATGTGGTGCCTTGCAGTTGTCAAACTTGGCAACATCTGTTTCCACAACAGTGCTAAGAGAGCTAATTCAGGCTCCGCATGAATTGTTATTTGTTCTTGCAATGACCAGGTGTAATGCCAAAAAGAAAGACTGTCCTCAGTCCTATCTGTGAGAGCAAGAGCAGGATAGGTCTTAACCTGGGAACTGACTTTCCATGCTGCTACAGGAAATGGAAGTGAATTATATTTATTTATTAGCCTGGAGTCTTTGTCTCTATTTTTTTTTTCCAGGTTTATGAATCACAATCTCTAACATCAACATGTTAATATTCTCTTTGTTAAATGAGAATAAAACTGAAGTGTTTCTGTTATCAAATTTAAGTATATAAGATTGCAAACTATACCTTTGGGGCTAAAAAACAAAGGAAAGCATTAAATTAATATTCATATCTAGAAGTTTTACTGCAAGTGTAGATTGTGCTTGAATACTTAAGAAGTCATTCAGGAGTGAATCAATACTAATTATTGTAATCAGGAGGGTTAATTAGCTGAAGATGCTGCTGATGGAAAGTTCACTGCTTACAGCCCTGAAAACACCTAAGTTGATGAAATCTGAAAGTGAGGTATCTAAGATGACTTTGTGTGAAGAGAAAAGCTTGGCTTTCCTTTCGTATTTCAAGAGCCAGTTGTTTCAAAGGGGAAGCATGGCTTGTACTTTGTGTTTTGCATGATATTAATTCAGGTGGCATTAGAAGATGTGACTAAATCCATCTTGAAGATATTTTGTGGTAGTTTCTCATTAAATGCAAGTACCATTTTGGATAACCTGTACTGTCTCTGCAGCATTCATTTGTAGATTACCATAAATTAATATGGATAATCTAATGCATTTGAAATCTTGTTCCAGCACTGTTATTTGGAACACTGTTTTGGTTTGAGTTTTTTTTTTGGTTTGTTGGGGTTTTTGTTAACATTTCTGTGTAGGCACAGGGTCTTTACTTCATACATGTACATAAATTGCCCATGATCTGTATCTAATATACAGGTATACATCTGTGTGCATATGTACAAACATACACAAGTGTACATAAGTTTAGTATTTTCTCATTGAGGGTGTTTATTCTATAGTCCTGTGCCCTCAAAACTCCCACTCAGTTTCCATATGAAAAAAAGTATTCAAGTACATATAATTCAGAGGACAGTTATTGAATAAGTAGCTCATGACATTTCAGTTAGATGATAAGGAATAGAGACCGAAAAGAACTAGCTGAAGAAAACCTTTTCTTTCCCTTAACTAGTGCAGTTATGTTTTTTTAAAGTGAGCATTCCTGAATTTAAGCAAAATCTAGCTATACAAAATCTTTCTCAGAAGTGATTGCAAGAAGGTTTTTTCTTTAACACTGAGTGTTTTGGGTTTTTTTTTCCCCTTTTCCCCTAGTTATATCTATTACATATAACCAAGACAAATGTCTGGATGTTTATTAAAAAAAAAAGAAAACAACACTAAAAAACCTCTGAGTCACACACACTCACATAAACCCCCCCGAAGTCAAGTGATGCTTACAGAAGAAGGGAATTCTGTCTCAAAACACATCCTTCTTTGCTCTCTAATGACATTAGAGATTATCACGTGCAGGTGCTATTTATCTTTGCAACTGCTTTCCTATGACTGTTTTACTGCTTCCAACACATTTACTTGTATGTCAGCCATAGAAAAGGTAACTGAAAATGGCAGCTGTTGAGAAAGCATGTCGCCATGCCTGGAATGACATGCATTATCGGGGCAGCAGGAGTTGCTGGCTCTACAGCCCATTTCTACTTGACCTGCCGAATGATTGGCTGCCTGGGATGGTGATGAATCACTGGAGTTTATGAAACAGGACTGCTGGCATCCTCACAGAGGAAATAAAAATGAGATTTTTTTTTTCCCTCTAACACTCTTGCTGTGGCAAAAAGCTTTTTGTTTTGTTTTGCTTTGCTTTTGTATTATTTCACCCCGCAGCGGAAGCAAATGTGTCAATTAAAGTCGCTTTAACGCCATTCTTGGCAAGTTAATGATGCACTGAAGGTTAACTATCTTTATTGGATGGAAGGGGGGCAGGAATTTTCCTAAATTTGGGGTAAATTTTCAACCTTAATTTTCTCATCCCTCACTCTAGTCTTGAGACTGGGATAGCATAACTAGTAGCCAGCTCAAGCAGGATCTAAAGATTTTAACTGTTCTCACACACACAACTTTATTTTCTCTTATAGTCTAAGGATCAGTGACCGTTTCATGGGCTACTGTCAGACATAACCGTCCTCAGGGTTTCTGATAAAATGGCTAAATTAATATTGCTGGAAAGCATTGAATCCCAAATTTGCACTCAGTTTCTAGGTGGTTCGTGAAATTATATTACGCATTAAGACCACATTACCGGATTAGGCTCTTACGAGTCGGTGCTTGTAGGAAAGTATTGTAGCTCTGTAAACCTGCCAGTGCACTGACGAGACTGACACAGCATGGATCACAAGCTGCCCTGCAAAATTCAGCCAAGTAAAAATGATCCTTCTATTTCAATTATAAAACCTAAAATTGTGTTTAGAGGTGGGGAACATAGAGAATTTCTTGCTTGTCTCTCTATGTAGCGTACACATGGAGAGATGTGTTAGCCTGCATCCCTATTTGGGTAGAATAACCTAATTTTATGTTAACTCTCTCTGATTCAAAGGAATAGGGTTACCAACTTAGGAAGTTTTAAACATGGCACTTATACGAAGGTAATGCTTTCTGTCATTACATTACAGAGGGGTTTTTTCCAGTCTTATGCTTTGCTGCATAAGCTTTTTCTCCACTAGTTTTGAAAAGCAATTTGCATGCTCACATATGCTATTAGACTTTTTCACCTTCCTCCAAATAATTCAGTACTGGCTGCTGCTGGACGCTGGAGAGCCTGCAGCACTCTTGTTATTTAAGGCACAGCCTGCTGATGTTCCTTGCAAGGCTTCTGAAACAGAGGAGGGCAAACTTTTACCAGTGAGACGGGTGGCATGGGTAACTGTTCCTTGTGCCCTTCGGTGTGTGAGAGGTAAATGCTGTCCTCCGTCTGGAGTTCCCATGGCAGCAAATCAGCAGGTCATCTCCAAGAGCAGCCGTTGAGGATGCAAGACAACAGTCTGTCACTGGGAAGGAAGATACAGCAGAGGGTTGGAGGGGGGAAAACCTGATAGAAAACCAGAGAGAGGATGTGGGAATTTACTATCCATTTTAGACAAATAGAGGAGTGAAGTGAAAAGCAAGGGCACCTGAACGTAGATCATCTGGAAACTGAACTGTGCAAGTGTAGATAGTTGTGGATGATATGACAGCTGTGCTACAGATTGAATTTAAGATTCAAATCCTGTACCTGCTCTCCCTGGAAGCTGCAGGTCAGCATCTCAAGAATTGAGGCCCTCTCGAAAGGAAACGGTGAATTATCAGAAAACTTAAATTCTTAGAGACTCGATTTTCAACTGTAACAACCTCCTGGTTTCATTTTCCTTCTCTTCTGCCTAAAAATGATCTATTTTCAGCTAAACTGTGAGGAAGAAGCTCACTCTGAAGCTTGAGAATTTGCCTGCATCATTTCAGCCCACATTTAATTTTAATGAGAGAGTTATATAACTCCCTTTAAAAATAACAAAACACTAACAGAACTGCATTGACAACATCAGGTGTTCTGCAGTGCTGCTCCAATGAATCACATGGAGATTTGTCTATGCACGGCTGATGAACACACATTTAACTCAGTTAACCCCTCCTCCTGAATACAGCAATCCAAAGAGACCAAAATTTTTCCTAAAGAGCCTTTCTCACACTAGGATGCCAAACTAGATGCCTGCTCTAGGAACCTCATGGTGTCAGCAGTTTGTCCTTACAAAACCATGTCATCAATGTGTTGGAGTATTTTAAAAAGTTGCAGATGAATTATTATGACTCTGCTGACCTGCAACATTCTATCTTAAAAACTAAGCTGAGTTTAATGTTTTGCTTTAGGAAAGAAAGGCAACGTTCCTGTTTGTTATACTAATCCCCAAATCTCTGAAATTGTTAATAACAGCCCATTTAAGAGGCAGCTCTGGGAATAATAAACATACAACTTTACCAGTGTTCCTCCTGGAGGGAGAATTTGGGGGGAAAACTGAGACAGCAACTTTGAGCATGTTAAATATCTTAGTTTGACTGCAGTTCTTGACTTTAGGAAGTCCCTCAGATACTGGTTGCAGGAAAGTGGGAAAGATCACAATGCATTTGCAATACTTGTCCTCTTTCTCTTTGCATCTATCACAAGCCATTATCAGAGGCAGAATCATGGACGAGCTGGACTTTTTGATCTGACCTATGTGGTAATTCTTACATTGTTTATTCGGGGGGGGGGGGGGGGGGAAGACCCCAAAACCAGGCACGGTGCAGTTTTCTGCATGTCTGAAGGCCTTACAGTTACTGCACGAGCCTTGTCTTTCCATCCTTCATGTCTGAGGTTTAATGGATTCTGTTTACAGGAAATAATGATGTCAAACAAAGAGAGTTAGTTTACATATTATCAGGGTGATTGTTGGTTTTGAGGACTGAGATGTATATTAGGCACTTCACGAAGAAATGAGAAAAAAACACCAAACCTGTGAAATTTCCTGCCTTAAAGATGTTACAATTTAGCATAAGGTGAGATCCAATCATTTGCAGTGAAAAATGTGATAGAAGTGAACAAGAAAGGAAGATGGTGGTTAATGTTACGAAAATGCTGCAGTTAGTCAGAAGTACAGTAGGTAAATTCAGAAATTGTAATACCCCCACAGGTTTCTTCACATTCTGTTTTAAAAAATAAGTCTGATTTTGTTTCCTGTCCTTTTTCGTGTCCCTTACCCAACCTCATGCCTAGCTATTGCGACATTAGAACTTCACACTTGTCTTTGTCTACTGCTTTTGTAGTTGGAGCTGCCCTCCAGCATCGCCTTCTGACCCAGCCTTTTGCTGTGTTCAGCCCGTCCTCACTATCCGCTTCCCTGATCCTGCTTTTCTCACAATAACCATTCTTCCTACTCGCAAAAATCTTTAGAAATCTCAAGTTCATACAAAATCAGGGAGGATTTTGTGTCTCCTAGTAGTTGTTCCTGAGCGTTTGGATGCAGGGGAGGAGTTTTGTTACAGTGAGCTTTTACCCCTGCCCTTCATAAGTGGGGCATTTGCACATTGTGAGGATGAAGGCAAACCAACACAGGCAAAAGCACCAGATGCATGATTCCTCCTGTCCTAAGTAATACCAGATTATACTTTTTTGCATGAAGATAATATAATAGTCAAATCCAACAACATTAAGTTCCCTCATCCGGAGTTGCTTAGAAAGGTGCGCTTTTTGACCATAAGTAACACACCTCTTGTCTAGTAGGAAATCAGGTCCACTCAGTGTGTGCAGTGCCCCACTTTCTCTCCTGGTTGGGTAGTGGCTGTTGATGGATTCAGTCAGCAGGTGAGAAGATAAGGTAGTTTAGCAAAAAAAAGGGGAAGAAAAAGAAAAAACAGTCAATGCCTGTTGTCAAGTTGAGATAGGACTGGGTTGACAAAAGCCTTGGTCTTGTGTCTATATGCACAAGGCACTAGACAAAGGCAACATCTACAGATCAATAGTGATGCTCTTCAATAGGGCTGTAAATAAATAACAGGATGGTAAGACTTGGTCTTGCAATTATTTACTTGTTACTACTTTACTGTAGCATTTGCTAAATGGAGTGCTGAATTCATGGAGAGCTCAACTGAAGCAAACAGTATTGGGCAGCTCCTGCTCAGCACCAGCACTGTGCAGGATTGGACCTGAGGGTCATGATTGACTCTCAAGTATTTGCATGCTATTAACAAAGTAGGATGTTCCTCCAAATTAAAGGCCCTCCATCACATGTAGCATCTGTCTTGTGCCATAAAACTTTGCTTAATTGTTATTGGAAAGATTGAATTATTACCTGCAAAATGGAACAAGGCCTTATACCCACAGTGGGATGAAGTCACCTCTTCAGTGGTATAAAATAGGAAGGGAAAAAAAAAAGTGGTGAGTGGGAAGTTCTAGTATAGCAACCAAGTTTACATAATACCAATGTGCTTCAACTGAAAGCTCTAGAAATGCTTCATTTGAGGTACCTTTCCACAGGGCTAATTTTAAATGACATTTATTTCTGAAAATTACTGATTAGCTGCAATAGCCTACGGAATTCGGGGGAGCCTCACAAGCAGCTAAAATTTCAATACTTAAAATTCATTGATTTGCTTTAACCGTTAATTTAATTTTCTTTTTAAAAGGTTTTGGTTATGTGCAAACTTTTATTGCTCAAAATAATATGAAGGAAAGACGGTTGTGTAAATAAAAATATCTTTACTGAAAGATAAAAGCTTCATAACGCAAAACTTTATTCCAATGTTAGATCTAACTGGAAAAGGCGGATTTTTTATAAATAACCAAAATTTTCATGAGTGGTAAAATGGTGCAGAATCGGGTCCATTACTTTTTGCCACGCAAAAGAAATGCACTGCTTTTTGCTTTAATTGCTTTCTGCTTTTACACCGCTCTTCGGGTCTGCCTAAATGCTTTGTGTAACTTGTACAGTAGTGTTTTGCTTTACTTCTCTCCCTCCCCCCACCTCGTCCCTCCAGAAATCTGCTACTAAAAGTTAAGCTGATGGGCTTCCTTGCTCTGTTACAAGCAGGTAGGCTCACATCCTGCTGCATGACCTAAACCGCTGTATTTTCTGCTATTAGCCATGCTACTGCTTTCAGGCTCATGGTTTGCCTGTAAGGTTATTTCTTTGTGAAAGACAGTGAACACCTCATTTGCATTCACTGACGCTGTCTGGACCAGATTTCTTTTTCCCCTTGCATTAGTGGAAGATCCTGAGTGATTCCACTGAAGTCATTTGAGCCTGGTCCAAATTTACACTGCCGTCGCTGAGCTCTGCTTCTGCCGCCTGTGTTAGAAACTCTCTTTGATGCCAGAGATAAGCTGAATCCTGAGCATGTTCATTGGCTTAGGGGGGAATAAAGCATAGGATCTGAACTCTCTTCACACTGCCTTGCAGGCTTGGGAGAGAGTGAAGTCATTCAGAAACTTTCCCTTGAAGTGCTTCCAACAGTAGCATTTTCTTGGCCCAATACTGGGGGGCAAATTGATTAAAAGAATGGCAATTAAGGAAAGGGTGAGGAGAAGGTCTGGAGAGGGGATCTGATGTGAGCTTCATGCTGGATTTGTTTGCAGGATCTGGAAGGAAAGGTGGTGTCTGCTCTCTTTGTCACTCACGGAATGAAAGGCAGTGATGTCAGAGTGAGCTCATACGCTTGACAGCAATCCATAGCTCAAACCCTGTTCTTCTACAGCTGAACTTGTTTCTGTGTTTTGGGCTTTTTTTTTTATGCTCCAAAGAGGTGTTCAGTTTTCAAAGGTTGAGTTCTTTGGAGAAATTGCACAGAGCTCTGTGTTTGAAAAGCTGCTTGAACGGTGACTAATCTGCAAATGCGAGGTGGAATTGCTTTATCTGCCCCGCTTAGATGTATGGAGAAACCAAGGCACAAAGAGTAAATGATGCGACTGCAGGGGCAAGTGGGGTCTGGGCCTCTGAAACAAGAGGTGGATGGATAGGAGGCGACATTTGTAGCTGGAATAGGATTAAAGCCTGAGAATTGCTGATTCCAAATTCCAGGTTCCTTCCTCAAAACTGCCATATGCTCCACCAGCTGAAAGAGCTTAATATCGGCAGGCAGCGATAGCGCAGCAATAATGCAGCTCCTCTAAGCCAGTGTTTACATCTATTGTCTGATTTATGCTGTGAAAATTAATGCACCTTCATTTGCCATTCCACCTCCCTATTTCGCTCTGCTCTATAATAATGGACCAAAGCTTTCATTTTTTCCTTCATTTTTAATAAAAATTGCTGTTTTGCACTTGTGTGTCGGTCAAGAAATTAGCATTAACGTTACAAATAACAGAGCTGAGTCTGTAATAGAGTGAGAAACATTCAGGGTTTGGGGTATTGTTTTTCAGCACTTACCCTCTGCATTCGAGAGTTAATTCATACACAGACACTACATAATTTATGTTTGAGAACTGAATTATTCGAATGTGGTTTCTTCCTATAAGCTTTCCTTGAGTCATATCTTGGTATCTTTTATAGAGTGGGCTTCTTTTTGCATTTGACCCTGTTCCTGCCTCTAACTTTTAAATGGCAAAAGCAAATGTGCTTTGAAAAGTGTGTTACACTGTAGTTGTTAAATAAAGCAATAACCTATGCACTTGTAATGCTTTCTCTATGACCTACTTACATACTACTTCACCCTCCTTATAGTATGATTAAAAGCTGCTTTGAATCCACTATTCCCTCAAGGGATTTGAGGCTAGAATTTAACAAACTGCTGAGAAGGCTTAAGTCAGTAAGAGGGCTTCCCTACAGCTTCTTCCAGCTAATTCACATGTAATTAAAAGGAAAATAAATATTTCAAAAGAACATACGTTTTAATGAAGCATTTTTAAGCACTTACACCTTGTGAAATGGGGCAAATTTATAAAGATCTCACTAGTCCATATGCAGATTTTAAGCAAAATTATTTGAGACCCCCTCCTCCTCCCTGCTTTGCATCCTGTGTAAAATGTAGATTTACTTTTCCATCAGCAGCAGTGGGACTGTGGTCCTTAAAAGCGCCAGGCTGGTGAGAATGAAGTCCCTTAGATTTAGCATGTACTAAAAAAAATTATGATGCAGAGGTTCAGATCCAGCCACACAGGGTGAAGTGGGGGTGGAGACTTCCTACTTAAAAGAGTATCTTCATCCTCACTGAGCTGCCTGTTTTTCTTCTGAGCTAAAACCTGCCCCTTCTGCAGTGGCATGATTTTGAAATTGAAAGTTAATCCAACTCTGCTCTGGGCTGGATTAACCACCATGGAGGCCTCAGATCAAAACCCAGGTGGCTGCATCCAGCTGGTGAAAGTTGTCCCGTTTTCTCCTTTTATTTCAACTTTGCACTGATTTTTTTTATTTGCTGTATAGTCCTACAGTGTGGTAGATGGGTGGCATAGAGGAATCACCATTAATTTATTAAAGAGCTTTGCTCTGTGCACATGTTTCGGTGCCATGGTGATGAGGACAGTATGCGAACATATAGAACACAGCAGATTAATAACACTATAGATATCTGTTCAGGATTGCAGCTGTCCTGCAGGGATTATGCTGAGGGCCAAGTGAACCTTCTCTTTCTTTAGACTTGCAAAGTAGGCAAAAATTTTAGCAGCCTGAGGGGTTTTTCTTCCTTTTAACTGTTTAAAATGGAAAAGTCTCTGTTAGTGCAGTAAACTGGACTCTGAAAATTTGCCTGGTTTGTATTTTTTATTATCAAATCAACATTGGTAAAAATTTAAATAAAACTTGGCCTGACTGATAGCATATTTTTATGTTGGTTGACTTAATTTTATTTTAGAACACTTTTCAGAAAAGTTTAAGTGCAGTAGTTTTAATTTGCTTTTGTTACTTTTTTTCCAAGCATTGATTATCCAGAACAAATGAAATTATAAAACCTGGAGAGAGAGGAGAAGCACACACAATGCAGAGAAACATTTTGTCTGCCTAGACTGCTCAGATCATCCAGTCATCTTCGTAAATATGTTAATATTCTTTTGCCTGGAGCTGCTTTGCATTGAAGCAAGTAGGTTTCGGAGATGCAAAGGAAAATTTATACAGATTTTCCAGGGGCGGTAGTGGGGGTGGTGGTGGCTCCAGCTATTTGCCTGTGTGGAATTTTGTGTGCACTCTGGTGGGGTCACTTCTGTGTGCTGGATGTGGCCAACTTCAAGTAGAGCATGGCTGAGAACAGGCTCTTGGCAGGTTACGGATGTGAAGAAGGCTTTACCATTGTTACTTATTTAAATCCCTATTTTTGATCAGTGAGGACAGAGTTACTACTAGTCTCTCGTGAGCCAGTAGCATCACTTGGAACATTTCACCGGTGCCAAGGTCTGAATGGCAGGAATTTGAGTAGAGAGACTGTACCCAGCAACTCGCCTAAATGCTCCCAGTGCTCCCAGTTTGGCCGTGGCTACTGCGCCTTCCTACCATATTGGGAAGAACTGGGTTTGTGCAAACCACTCGTGGAAATGGTAGTTTTTGCACCAGTGTCTGGCTGCAGACTCCGTGGGGGCAGAGTCTCCCCGCTTTATAACGCGATGGGTGCTGTGAGCGTGGGGGCAGCCGCTCCCGATCTTGTAATGCTCTGGGTGCTGTGCGTGTAGGGCAGCAGCTCCCCCTCTTATAGCTCGAAGGGTGCTGTGACCGTGGGGCAGCAGCTCCCCCTCTTATAGCTCGAAGGGTGCTGTGACCGTGGGGCAGCAGCTCCCCTTCTTTTAATGTTGTGGGTGGGTGCTGTAAGTGTGGGGCAGCAGTTCCACCCCTTATAACGCGGTGACCGTGGGGCAGCAGGGCACCCCTCTTATAGCTCTATGGCTGCTGTGAGCGCGGGACAGCGGTTCCTCCCGTTATAATGTGATGAGCGTGGGGCAGTGGGTCCCCCCCTCATAGCTCGATCGGTGCTGTGAGTGTGGGGCCAGCAGCTTCCCCCTTATAACGCGGGGAGCGTGGGGCAGGCGCGCGGGAACTGAGGCTCCCTCCCACGCCGCCGCCCTCGAAGTTTGGCCGGGCGAGGCGGTGTCGCTACTCCACTTCGTCCCCCCATGCCTCCCCTTCTCGCGGGAGCCCCGGACATCCCCCATCGCCGTTTGCACCGGGAGCTCGTGCCTCTCTCCCGGGGGCGCAGGGGTTAACGGGAGCCGCAGCGGGGAGATGACTCCGCCTCCCCGCTCAGCACCTGGCGCTCCACCGACAGTTGCCTCAGCAGTCGATTTCGGAGGGGATTGGCGGAAAAAAAAAAACAAGAGGGGGAGAGAAATGTGACAACTGCCGGCGCTGGCGGCTGCCGCGGGGAGGCCTCCGCACCTGTGCCTGCCTCTCCGCCGCCCGGCGCAGTTGTGGGATCCGCCGCGCCCCGCCGCATCCTCCCTCCCAACCGCCGCGGCGCGCCCGGAGCGCAGCATGACTTCTTCGTTCAAGCTGGATTTCCTTCCGGAGATGATGGTCGACGGCCGCTTGTTGGTCTCTGATAGAATGTAAGTGGCGGCGGGGATGCCGCTGGGTACCCCCAAACCTCCCGCCCTGATGTCCGGTACCCCCGATGACCGGTACCGCCCGGCACCGAGCCCTCACCCTCCCGCGAAGGGGTCCTCCCCCCTCTCCTGTTTTGCGCTTTCACAAGTCACTTGGTGGTCTCCGTGTTGTCCCCCCCAAAAGGGCGGCAGCTGGGTGTTTAGTATTCCGGCCGGTCTGTAACGAGGGGCGGCGGGGCGAGCGGGGAGGGGGGGGGGGGGGGGGGTTTGGATGCTGATGCAACGTGGAGAAACGCACAGCAGTCGCGCATTAACTGAGTGCCCTCTCCTCCCGGCTGGAATTCCTCCACAGCCACTTGTCCCCAGCACGGACCCACCCGTGTTGCCCAATCAGCCCTTCCCGGCGGAACAAACCTCCCTTGGCAAAAGCTTCATCAGTTTGCAAATTCCAGTGAAACACTGAGCATCCACTAGGAGTAAGACCGGGCAGACAGCGAGGAATTTATTTTTTTCATCCTGTTCCAGACAACTGCCTATCACGGAGAGTGTTAATTAGGGTGAGGATGATTGTTTTACATGAAATTGAACTGGGGGTGAGATTTATCGGGAGGCACTGAATGTTGGAATTTCAGAAAGAGAAGTATTCCCCTAGCCCGTCTCTGGTCCATTAATCTCGATCTGAAAGTTTCTATTATCATCCTCTTGGGCACTGCCAATTGGCAGGGATTTTCAGGTAACCTAAGCCTTATATGAAAAAATTAAAGCTAGAAATGAGGAAATAGTCACTTGCTGAAAGATAGGAAGGCTGGGGACTGTGCTGCTTTTTTACAATATCCAAAATGTCTTTTATTTTGTTGCTTTTTCTTCTTTAGTCAGTGTAACAAATGTGGTTTGAGTTACATTAGAATGAAGCGAGAGGCTTTGGCATTGACTCTGTACTGGAACTATTTCGGTTGAGGCAGCACTTAAGTTACAAGTGTAAATAAACCCGTGTGTGCAGCAGGGACTGTCACCTGTGATTTGCACAATTCAGGTTGCATACTGTGCCTCCATCTCAGACTATTCAGACTTTTATGACCTTCTTTACTGGCAACCAAACTTTCTCCTAAGGCAGAGTGCTTTCCCTGGCACCAGCAATGTTCTGCGTGGAGATACTCAGCAGTGAACAGTTGTTCGGGCAGCTGAGACCTAGTAAGTGTGTGGGAGAGGGCAAAGAGGCAGGAGGAGAAGCTAGTTGGTGCGGATGCCTTACGCTATTTTTACAGTCCTTGAAGGACAGGAAAGTGTTTGCGTAAATGCTGCCCATTGCCTCTGTTTCATGGTCTTAAATTCAAATGAGTTCTTTGCTTTGCTTTGTTTTTCCTTTTAAGATCCTTGTTTTTATTGGCACCAGTCAGTTTTGGAAAAGTTGCTGTATTTCTTCCCTTTTGCATAAAAATGGCATAGGTTTGGCCATTGGGGTACAAAGATGCAGCTGAACATTAGCATTGCTTGCTCTGTAGGGATTTGCCACAGCCGAGCTTTCCCTTGTCTTCATTGTCTCAGCTTTCATTAGAGTTTCTACCTGCTGTCCTTCCAGGCAGTCAGAAAAGATTCTGCTAACAAACATCTCCGAGCTTGAAGCGACTGTTAACTGCGCTGATGATGCTGTGTTGTCACTTAGGCTTATATAACTTTATCTCCCAACTTGCCCCTCGATGGGGGAGCACCATGTCAAACTCTTCACTCTGCAGTGCTATCTTTATACTACTCTGCTCTGGGAAGCACCGCACCCGTAATGTGTTTTAATACAGCTTGAAACACAGCCAGTGTTCATCAGACGCGGATTTAATGTGTGTCCAAAGAAACAAAAATTACTTTTGAGATGTGTCTGTTTCTGAGTGGATCTCTAAATGCAGAAGTCTAGTAATGAAACAGACACACATCCTTGTAGGATTTAGTGCTGGTTCTTCATATATTTGGGGGGAGGGAAATACTTTGTAATCTGTTGTCTCTTGGAGGAAAAAAACCTTTGCGTCCTGCGTTGGCAGTAGTCGTGATGTGCTTCCTTGTATTAACCAATCTTTGCTCTGCTGCTGATCCAAGTAATTGTGAAGATGTATGATTGCAAAGGCTCACGTCATGTATGCAAGTTAATATTGAGGCTAAATTGCTATTAACCAAGAGCTTCTTTTCCTAAATAAAAATAATCTTAAAACTAAATGCTGTTTGTGGAAGCCTTGCTACCCTCCCTTTCTAAAACTCTCTGATTTGCTGTTTAAAGCACCTTGATTTTGTCCTTCTATCCAAGCGGTGGCATACATTTATTTACAAGTCCCCAGCTCTCTGGACTAATCAATGCTGAGGAGAATGCAGTTTGATTACACATAGAGGGTCATGGACATGTATGCACTTCCCTTTAGCTGGCCCAGCCCAGACTTGCAGCGGAACACCAGCAGCGTTCAGCAGGGTGGCACAGTGCGTTGCAGAGCATGCTCCAAGTTACAGTGCTGCACAAAACTTTTAACCTCGCCATCTGGTCTAGCCATTGAGTATAGCTTAGTTCAGTCTTTAGCAGAAAGGAATTTCCTATTTTAGAGCGAGGCAATTAGCAAGATATATGTAGAACTCTCCTCTTTCACAGTGAAAATTTTCAAAACTAATTTTTTATTTTTTTTCTTATGCCGGTGGCGTATCAGATGTTTTAGGAAATCTGCACCATCCAGTATCACTTACACTTCCTGTTGTTTACACATTTAAAAGTTCTTTGTAAAAGGAATGCTTTACAGTATCATCCATTCTTTCAACAAGCAACCAAGAGAATTTTCAAGGAATCATTTTCAGTGCATACCTATTGTGAAAGTTAACTGCCAGCTTGATAATTGCCAAAGTTAAAACGCTGTTATGTCTGTGAGACTGTTAATTGTTCTTAGAAGTTGCTTCTTTCCAAATTCTGCTTCTGTTATTATCTCGCTAAATATAAGTGAAATAGAGCATCAGATACTTTAAGCATGACTATTAGTGTAATTAAACTGTATGCATGGTGTCAGTGTACCTGTTTAGTCATTGAATGGGGATTTTGCTAATAAAAATTCGTTAATGAAATGTCATTGGAAAATAGACCCTCTACGATATAAAACATAAAGACGTATGAACTTTTGGTTTTGAGGGCAGATGGCAAGTTGGGTGTTTTAGCCATTATAAATGCTTGCAAAAGGCCTGGTTAAAGGACGAGAAGTTGTTTGACTGATGGTATACATAGCCTCTGTGTGTTAACTGTGTCGAAGAAAAGATATAGGCGAAAATGTGTGTGTAGTTTGGCAGGGTAGGAGAGGGTTAATGGTTACTAAGTGCAGTTATACAATGCAGGTTCAGTGTAATTCGCTTCGTAATTTCACTGACTTACATGTCCATGCCAACTGGATGGTTGTAAAGAGGTTGCTTTGAAGATTAAATACTCATTGTAGTAACCCCCCACGTTGATTTCTGCAATACCACCAAAGATTTTCCATTCCATGATAGGCATTCCACTGTCTGGGATTACCTTTAATGGAAATGAGCAGTGTGTTTGTTACTACCAAGACAAACTCAAATTTTACTTTAATTTTTGATAGCTAGGTATGATGTCAGTTAAATACTTGATTCTTAAAGCAGTCGCTATGCAACTGCTTGGAATCCATGGCAGTTACTCCTGCCTCTTTTAATCCAAGATGAGTCAAAATCAGATATATGTGCAATATGCTGATTAAAAAGGCAGCAAAGATAAATTGACAGTACTTTTTGTTTGTTTGTAGTTATTGTTTAATAAATAAGAGATGTCATCATTTACGGGCATGCTTGCCCTTTAAAAAAGAAAAAAAACAAGTTTTCTTTCTGCACTAAACCTGCAAACTGGGACTTTTCCAGCATAAACTGGAGGCAATACTTTTTTTTTTTTTAAAAAAAAAAAAACAAAACTGAAAAAACTTCACCGCAGGGAAGATTCAACATGTTGCCCAAAATCATTTTTCAGCAGTCTGTGGGGGGTTTTATGTAGAATATTAACCCAAAAGTTGCTAACTGAAAATGTATGGCTGAGTATCAGGTGGGGTTTTTTTAACTCCATAGCCTCATCCCTGTACTGACATTTTATTCTGACTTTGGTTTAGTAATGTCTTTATTTTAAGTATTATGACTTGTTACTTAAGTTACTTGCATAACAGATTCCTTGGGCCACTACTGAGGGAAAGCAAAGCAAAAGGAGAAGAAAATTCTTGACTGTTGACAAAGAACTTCATAAAGGAAAATAAATCTTTGGATGCAAGTTAAGTAATTATGATTTCATGATGTCCTTCTTCTCATCATCTCTTCTAGTAGCTGCCCAGAACCCCATTCAGTATTTAACCTGCGATATAACTCTCAGCACATTATATTTAAATGCACATTATATTTAAATACACCTTCCACTTCCTATGATATGATCTCACAAGTTTTGAAGCCTCCCCCACACGTATTCATCATCCGAATTAATCATCTGTTATGGTTGCTTTAAAAACTTTGATAACTCTAAATATTTCATTGGCATTTTAGCATGTTTGAGCATTTGAACTATTCAAATTTCATAATTAATTTATAGGTTAATATAAAAATATTTGACCCAACCTATATAGCGGAAAGGTGTACAGAATCTTCTAGTTTTTAAAAACTCCTGGAATGTAAGGAGTACACTTGGACACGACAAGATGAAAATAATTGTTTTATAGTTTAACTATATACCAACCTCTTTCCTTCTAAAGCAGAGAGGTGATTTTTTTTCCCTTCATTTCTACAAACTGTATTTCCCACAGTGGATTATTTCTTGTGTGTTCATATAGTTTGCAAAGTATAGTGTGTCTCCTGACATGGTTTCCTTTGATTAAAACAAACTGATGGCAGAGCAAGGTTAACCAGAGGCTAAAGTCACAAAAGAGTGAATACACATAGAGAGCAAGGCTGAGTTTTCCTTAGCGAAGAAGTGGGAAAACAGGAAAAGCCTGCATAGGTGCAAGAAAAATGCAGGAATGAGAATGCCTATTTGGAAAATAAAAACTAATTAGAGCAATAAATGTAATGTTCTCAAGTAATTGTGAAATAATTATTCCCCTTTAGAATCATCATAGTTTAATTGCTTTCCCCCACGTTCCTGCATTCTGCATGCCTATGGAAAGGAAGAGAAGCACTTGTGTTCCCTCCAGGATTTCATTCTTCATTTGCACTAAGCTGCTGGCTTTCTTGTAAAGGTTTTCAGAAATATGTTGCTTTAAATGCTGTTGTGTTCTTCCATATGGTGTTAAATGGAAAAGGTGAATGGCAGATGCTGATGCTGTAAATTTTTTCCTATCATTCAGATAAAGCACCTTGAGATTTAGTGTGCTGTTTATCCATCCTCTGTATCACAGATTTATAATCAATCTCTCATTTTCATTTAGACTGTGTTACGTAAATAGAACACACTTCAGCAGTGTATTCTCTTTGCTCACAGCTTGATCTTTGAGAAATCAGCTGACAATAGTTTAAAATTATAATATTAATAAAGAGGAGATCATCTGGCCTTCAAAATGACATCTGAAAGCAGCTTCTGTTTTGTGTTAAATCTTAATTACTGTATTTAAATGAATGCCTAAATGAGCCAATTCACAAAGGAGTTGTCTACTGTACCAGTAGTGACTGTTTGGTGATTTTTTTTTTTTTCCTGTGGATTTACACAAATACAAACCCCAATTTATATTGAAGAGAACAGCTATGTTCTCTTGCCTCTTACAACTCAGCTGAGGAAGACTGAATATCTTGAGTCTGTTCTCTGCCCTGGAACAGCTTCTCTGTTTCTTGGCTGCCTTGCCTATCAAATAGTGGCAATACTTGATGCCAAGGTCAAAAGTAATGCTCCAAAAGAAACACTGGTGCAAGAGCGATGGGAAAGACTCCATGTTGGCCTCCTGTGACCTTACCCATTGCTTACTATCGAGGCAGCGTATTGTCACACCTGAGGGGAAGGAGTTACGGCATAGGAGCACGGAGAGGCTGACGTTGTGCCTATAAATGCAGCAACCCTGCTGCCTTTGGTTATGCTGGAAGGGATGTGAGCCTGTCCAGATTTTCACAGGTTACTCTGGAAGCAGTCATGTCCAGGTGTCCCCAGCTCACCCGGCTCCCCCCTAGCACTGGGGATGCACTCATGCTCTGTGAAGGAGTACGCAGGGAATTCATGGCCGATCTTTCCCCATCAGCTTATGCAAGCTGAGCTGCTTCATATTTGCCAGGAAAACAACAACGGCAACCTGAGTATTTTGTTTTATGATTCTTCACATCCCTATTAATTTCTTAAATTGTTCTGTGGATCTTACTCTGGGCTTTTAAAGTTTACAACCACTGTTATTTCAGAGATGCTGCCATTGATATTTCATGAAAAGGCTTTAGTGATCTACTGATTTCTATTATTATTATTTTCCTGTTTCTGTGCAGGTTAGCATTATAAAGCAAATATAGTCCTGACAGAAAGGCCTAACGCTGACTGTCTCTCAGTAGTGGTGGTAATTCATAGTAATGGTAGTTTACAACTTTTTTAGTGTCTTGTCATTCAAATGTCCTGGCTCCTAAAGGACAGCAGGGTTGTTGTGTGGGTTAGAGATAGGAGATAACCAACTACACACACCCTCTTTATGTAGCTCCTCTTGAACCAGCTATGAGTCTTTCTGTTCCAAACAGTACTGTACTTTTCCTTGTGCTCTGTTCCTACATCGGATATCCTTTGAAGCGGTTCCAGTCTGGTTGAAATTCACTACTGACGAGTTACCTTTTGTTTCATAATCCTGAAAAATAGTGAAGATCCTTCATCCTCTTAATCCACAGGCATGATATTTCTTGTTTGATATATACACAGTCTCCCTGTTTCTTGCTTCTCAATGGCTTCACATCACCAACTTGCTCAGATTTTAAAAAAAAATTAAAAAATCCAGTGCTTGCTTGAAGCACCACTTGATGTGTCATTGACTCATTGACTCCAGACCTCAGTGGCACTTGGTCTGGTGGCACTGATGCTGCCTGGCATGGTATGAGTTAAGTGTACTTCATTTGCCTGAAACAAACACAGGTAATTGAAAATTATTAACTTCTGGCAGAGGGTAACTGTATTTGAAAACCTACAAAATCAAGTGATCTATTCCCTCCTTTCTTTATTTTTTTTTCTGGCTCATTCAATTGCATGGATCTCTCAGCTTTTACCTGCAGTTCATTGCTAGAGAGAGACATCTGGATATGCCCTTTATCAATAAACGCTTTTATTTTTTTTAATATTTTACCACAGATAGATCTTAGAACAAGTGTTAGGAGTCTGAAATGTTGTCAAACACACGACATGCCCAGTAACTATCACTTAAAGAAAGCCCTTTTCTGTACTCGATTTTCATACAAAACACTGTAGAAACTGCAGGTTAGATGCCTGCAATATTGCTTGGTTGCACTGTGGAATAGGGTAAACTTGATCTTGTTGTCAATGTCTTTGAAAGGGAAAAATAATCTGTCATTTTATCTGCAATATTTCTGTATAAATTAGAAAAATTTCGTTACTCAGTAAATGAACTTCCAAATTTTTTAAATTCAGTTTATATTCCTTATTCCAAGATCTTATGCATAGAAATATTTCTCATACTTTAACTCCCTTATCCAAAGAGAACAAAACAAAAAAAAGAGACAGGAAAAAAAAATCAGGAGATTACAATGAGTGTTACTCTAAATATGAATTTTATTGCAAAAATTGACAGTGCTTTTGGATTATTTAGTCTTGAAATGGATTCTTGAAAGTATCCTGATTGGGAACTCTTCAGAAATTCTATCACAATTCCATAAATACCTAATTAAGGGATAGCCACAAGTCAAGATGATCTCCCTATGGAAAAAATCACAAGCATCATTCTCCTTGTCCTGATGTGGCCTGTGTAATGCAACATCTTTAGGATTTTGGGATTGCAAGGCTTTCTTCAGCAGGTTCAGAGTTGCCAGCTCCTCCTGGAGATCAGTATTGAGTGGGATGGGACCAGGGGAAAGAGGAAGACATAAAATTAGCATTTAATTTTGAGTAATTTGAAAAAATAGATGACAAGTGAAGAAATTCTTGGAAAAACAGAAAGTCTCTGGGCATGTAAAACAATATTATCTGATATTTTATTACTGACTATAGCCTGCACTGGTGTTCAAGCCAAACTTCCAGTGGGTTTACAGGAGCTTGGTTTGAATGAGGAATGCATAGTGCTGGGCTTTGCATCCAGTGCCAGGCTGTCTGGGTCAGAACCATGAATTGCAATCATATCAACAGTTTTGCAGGTCTTTTTCCTGTTGGTCGTTTCAGAGTGAACTTCAATGTGGAAACATGAGGCAACTAACTTTTCAGGTACTGTTCTACCTTGCTAGCTGAACGAGTTGCTGCTTGATGTTAGAGTGGAAGATAAGTGGATTTTAATTTGGCCTGTGTTATTTTGAGGGATGTTCACGTGGCTCAGATTGGGGCAGCGGTTTTCTTTTGTTCTTGAGGAACCTTTTCCCCTTTGCCAGAGAGAAGGATTTATCTCAACGCCTGAGGGCTCTCATTTTCCAATGACATACATCTCTATCGTTTGGCTGCAGAAGAGAGAGTACAACTTTTCCTTTTAAGTTGGTTTCCTGTCTGTGAAGAAAAGAGTAAATGCAGCAGCTTCATAACACTGCTCATATGTAGTCAAAGAAAGTCCAGCACTAGATTACAGATCTTTTTAAAAAACAACTGTTTGTCTGATTTCATTATTGCTTAAATGTGCTGATTCTCACTTGCTAGACCACATTCATTTATCCTCAAGACAAGACTGTGTAGAATAGGAAGACCTCACAGTTTTGGTATCTTCTTACCATGCTCATGTCTGCTGTGTCTGGGGTGTTTCACTGGAATGGAATGAAGCTTTCTATGCTCTATTATGTGTGTAGAGCATAATGACTTGGGAACAGATTTTATGTATTCTTGAGCTTTTTTTCTGTGCTGGCCATAACAATGCAGCCCTATAGAAGATGATGTAGGTTTCCTAGCTGTCATTGTAAAGTAAAATAGAAGCAACTCTTCAATGTCCTATGCCGGGGTATCAAACTCACAGCTCCCACCGTTCTGCACACGTGACCAGCGCCAGCAGGAGCGTAGGGGCAAGGAGCTTGGTGCTGCTGCCAGGTAGAAACAAGATGCCAAGTTGGATAAAACAAGGTGGGGGGGCGGGTTTAGCCCACAGACTATGAGTTTGCCACCCCTGTCCTATGCAAACCTTTTCTTTGAAACAAACTCACAGTAATTAGTAGAGTAGTGACATCTCTTTTCCAGCTAGAAATATTGCCTACAAGGCTTAGTTTGTTCCATGCTGTTGCTGGCAGCACTGGCTGATCCCTGTATTTTCAAAGTATTATTCAGAGCTCCATTAGGTCATTTCTTCTTCTCCCTGCATGTACAGTTTATCGGATTTGAGAAAAGGTCCTGCAGCAGCATCATTGTTTCCTGTATGTCTTTACTGAGGAACAGCAGGCTACTCATAGCAAGAGATACATGGCTGGGATGCAGAAAGGAGCAATTTTCAGCTTGCTAAGATACCTGTATCGCTACCTGGAAGCTCTGCAGGAGCTGGAGACTTTTTGGCTGTTCCTGCATCTCTTTGCTCCCTCTGTCCTCACCCCCCCATCAGGGGAGTACTTATACTTCCTTACTTTGTTGGCCTTCAGAGGATTTGAAGGTCTCTGAACTTCTCTAGGCTCTCCATTCCCACTCAAATGGGAAAGGAAATAGAGAGAACTGCTGCTGACTTCAGCCAGTTGATCGTCTGATTTTTCCTATTTGGTTTGAAGCCACCGATATGGAATTAATTTGGAGTTGAGAGATGTCAAGCCCCTGGATAAGCAGAGTATTGTATAGGGGAGATGTGCAGAAGAAAATGCAAGGAGGAAGATGTATATTTAAGGCAGACTTTTATAAGAGATGCAAATTCAGGATTACTTAGCTGAGAAAATAATCGTTTAAAATTCATGTTACATTTAAAAAGTGGAGCATCGTTTGTGTTATCAGGAAAAAAGATTTTATTTTTAAGCTCAACAAAGCATCAAATCCCAGAAAATGCAAAACTGCTGCTGATAATTTCTGAACGTGAACCTGGAAGGCTTCATGGAAACTTAGAAGGAAATAAATCTACTTCCCTCTCCTTCCCCAAAACTCTTCGGGCAAAAACATTCTCTAAATATTTAACAGCAAATAATCACATTGCCAGGAATCAGCAAACAAAGCCCTTTATCCATTTCTATAATGTAGTGTAAATAATGAAAACCCTCATAGATCTAGCTAAAAAACTTTTTTTATTTTTATCAGTGAAGGAGCTTAGCATCTAGTGCTTTAAAAACCCATCAACATAGCTGAAACTCGTTTTCCAGTCTCTTACCACTTCATGTCATATTTTTCTCTGTCCTTGACATATGCAATTTGCCCTGCTCATATCTGTTTAAAATGCTGGGAGCTTTCAGCATGCGCTGCTCCACGTTGCATGCCTGCAACAACCTTCCCCCCCCCCCCTTCTTACCCTGCTCTGCTATCTCCACTTAGCCACTGCTGAAAGGTTGCTTTGCTCACTGGGTCACCCCCTTATCACCATCCATTCAATATTCAAACAAACACCTCTGTGATTACTCCCCCACTGCTCTGGTGGAAGAAGTTCCTATAAATATCTGCAAAAAAGTACTTTATTTTTCTTCTTCACTAAGATTGGTAAGAGTAAGTACTGAACTTCTAGAACGGCTTATAATGATTTTATGTTCTTAGTATCCAGCTGGTGGCTCTTGTCTTGAAACTCCCTGGAACTATGACCATCCTTTTTGGTCTGTGCTCACTGACCCAGTATATTGGAATTATCATCCCTGCTTATGATTTTCTGGGTCTTCTAGGGATCTGTTGTCTAATAAAAATGTTGCTTCACAAAATGTAGTGGGTTTTTTCCCTTTTCTGTAGCGGATGCTTTGTTAGGTTCTCTCAACTCTGTTAAACAGACTGTCTTGTACAACAGTTGTGAACCAAATAGGATATGATCATGACTTTTTTTTCCACAACCACAAGTTGCCCTACTTACCCAATGCAAATCACTGTGGATCTACGTAATATGCCTTTTTCAAGGGCATCTGTTAATTCCACATGATAAGCTGGGAGTTTCAGCCAGGAATATTGAGCATTGAAAGAAGTCTTGGTTAAACAGAGTAAGATGAAAATTTAATAAAATTTTAAGCAATTCTCCAAAATTATAGCATTGCCCAATTTGTGTGTGACCAGTTCGTTCAGTGTTGAGGTGGTTAGGTGAAACTTTTATCTTTAAGGGGGATAGTATACAGTAAGAGTATGCAGCTGCAAGTTAGATGATGCAGCAAGAAGACGTACACAGACTTCAGTAGATTATGGCCCTTTCTTTAAGTGCGTGACTTTATGTACAGTGAAACTGGTGGTAAAACTCCACTAACGCGAGTGGTTTAGAATCAGCTCAGAGATTCAGAATTCAGAAAGACTGGGGTTTATGAATAAACTAAGGACCGAGTCCAGGGCTTGTTGAGTCAATGGACAGACTCCCTATGATTTCAAAGCACTCTGTATCTGTGATCCAAATGTACTGTGAACAAATAAAGACAAAGAATTTATGTTGATTGGACACATTCAGTGTGACAAGAGCTTAAGTCTGATTCTCCTTTTTTGTTTATGAAACTCAACTGTGTGCTTCTCCCTGGGGCTGCTGGAAGACAAGTATTTTGGTAGCTGCATGCTAGGACTCCCAATTAGTGCAAATGCTGACTCCTAGTGCTAAGAATCACAACTCTCTAAGAAATGGAGAAAAACTGTGGTTGCTAACAGTATATTTTGGGGTTATCCTGATTTGCCTTCAGAGGTTTAAGACATTCATTTGTGCTCTTTCCCCTCCCCTTTAAAACAAAAAAAAAGTCATCTTCATATATAAAGGCAGTAAAATTAATAGTATCAAAAAACTTGAAGTAAAATTACAGGCTTTAATGAGACACGGTCCTCTGCTTGCTGACTGCCTTCCATTCTCACTCCTTTGTGCTGGCTGGGAAATACTTTGTGGCATCAAGCTCTGGGTCTGCCTGCCTCTCATGCCCAATCACCTGTGAGATTTTGGGATACTATGCAGGTTCTTTGTTCTGATGTGCAAATATGCATTCCTTTTCTGTGTGTGAAACTCTGTTTCCTTTAGAAAGCAGGTTAATTTTCTTATTCAAGGAGCTCAATGTACCCTAAGGGATGGATATGTTGAAAGTAGCACCAAAACAGGATCAAGATCACTTATGTTTCAGGCTAATTCTGGTTTACTACTAAGGTGGATGAGTAGTTACTCTGACTATAGAAGCACAAATCACTTTTACTTACGATATGATTAACTCATATGAAGCAGAACGTCTCTGATAATGAATTTCTTTTTTTAATATCAGATACATATCTTTCATTTCACCCTAAAATAATTTACTCCAGCTAGATCCTCTGACGAAATTAAATGCTTGATTTCTCTTCCAGAATTTCCTGGTCATGTTGGCTTTGAAGCAGTCTTCAGTCTCACTTCTAACCTGAACCTGCTTAGTTTCAAAGTGACTTCCCTTCTTGTAACATTGATACCTTTTCACTTGCTATCTTTTTGGCTTGGTCTTGATTTGCTTTTGCAACTGCAAAATGCACGATCGTTTGAAAAAAGGTATACAAATATACCTCGATATTTTTAGGTATTTTAAATTTTTTGTAGACAGCGGATTTTTCAACTAACTCCAGTTAATCTTTGTTCTGATTTGTGTAGGTTCCCTATGAGAAGAGTAGAATAATGAAAAAAAGTAAAAGCAGAATATATGTATGGGTTAGTATAAACTACAGTCCTTTTTATACTGAACATTAGCTTGTTGAATTGCTTCCACTCTTGGCAGAAGACAAGCTTCGTAACCTGAGAGGATGTGATTTGAGTGGAGTTTTCATGCCCCATGTGCTCATTGTGTTCTTGCCACTGATGCAAACATTATCTATAATTACATTTTCAAGAGACTGAAAATTGCAGTCTTTGTGGAACAAAAATGCAGCTGAAGAATGGAACATATATCCTCTCCACCCTCATTATAAGACTTATAAAAATCAAACTATAAGGCCCAGTACCGTAGCTTTCAGATACAGGAAACCAGCACTATTACCTTGTGTTAGAGTATTTCTTCACCAAAAATTATGGTCTTTTGATGATCAAACTATTGCTGTCATTTCCAATAGTTTGCAGTTTAAACTAGTCAAAGTGAAATTTTTAATAGAGATCAGTATAAATAAAGTCAGAGTAATTACTCTGTTATTGCATATTTATAATTCTATGTTCATGGATTTGAGATTTTATTCACAATGGGTGGTAACATCAGAGATTTATTAGACAGGTCGTAACATGGGTGTTGAAACTTCCTACCACACCATGCTGTGGAACAGCCATGTTTTTCAAGAGGAAAGCAATAGTACTGAAAATGCTGGTTTTAAGATGTTCTCCTGGAGACTGAGTAGTTTTAGTGTTGCGGCTCAAACTCCGCACATCTGACTAAAGCATCTCTTCCGCACATCTAAATGTTGCCATCTTCCATCCCAGGAAGCAGAAAGGAGATGGGTATCCTTGACTTCCTGATTGTATGAAACAAGTGCTGGAAACAGATAAAAACATCTAGGTGAGCTGGAGACAGCTAATCCTGAACTTCTATTATATGCTTCTGGGAGTAGAAATTAATAGAATCATAGTGTATCAATCATCTGTTCATAAAACCCATACATTCTTTTTCCTCTCATGAGCTCAGTTAGTTTTGAGTGGGTTTTTTTTCCCCCAGTAACTGGGGCTTTTGAATCCTCTCTGAAAGTGGAATTTGACCCTGTAGGGATGATCGCACGGAGATAACTACATTTGATGAGAAAGGCACATGCAGTTATTTGTTCTGTGATTTACTGCATTGAAAAGTGTGGATAGAGGTGTTGAACGATCATAACAACGCTAATAAATAAATAAGGAATGGTCCTGAATGCCTGTATGTCTGTGAACAATGAATAAGTGCATGCATGTATGTCAGTGAATTTATTGCACAAATAGTCTAGATTGAAATTAGTGTGTGTCCACTACTTTTTCTCTTTGTCTCATTGGGTTTTTTTCCTGTTCTAAAGAAAGTGATAATTTGGATGATCTTCATACCTCTTGATAGGTTCACAATTATTTTTGAAAGCAATTTTTAAAATAATTTGGATGAAATAACGTGAATCTTATTACGTATCACTTTATGACCATCTAGCTTTACTGTGGAAGGGGCTCTAGACATCATATTACAGCGAGGCAACAATAAGGGCAATTAGATCCATGTGCTTTTATGCAATTGCTGCCCAAGTTGGTAATTCTTCCTCCAAGTTCTGCTGCCTGATTGCTGCAAGTTATGCACAGGAACACCATAGTGATTGAGTGCTGGAGTTCCCAGGACAGCATCTATTCTTAGTGGTACAGCAAAACTTATTAAGAAAAGTAATTAGAACAAAGCTCAAGTACATTAGCCTCTTTAATGCTCCTGAATTCTCAGAGCTATCTTCAACATTGGCAGAGACTGTGTTTCCAGTAGAGACATTGAAGCAACTTTCTTTGCTGGAGTTAAACTCACTTGGGTCTTAGCATCACGACGGGAGTTTCTTCTTACATAATAGTACCAAGACCCAGGCAGATAAAAGGCCCTTGGTAGGCAAGCTAGTGAAAATAACTCACCTTTGGTTTTATTTTTATGATGAATTTCTGTTGAGATGCAACGTTCTGTGTTTCTGCCTGCCTCTTATGCATGATGTTCTATGCTATGTCACCTTACACCTTTCTGTCAGCTCGTGAGGCTCAAGAAGTCTGCCATGGCTATGTAGCTAACTGTTTCCTTTTCAGGAATCATTTTTTTTTCTTGCTTTTTTCTTCATCAGTTAAATCTGGCAGGCTGGAAATGTATTTTCTGGTTGCAACACCATCCAGTATTACATTTGCTCAACAAATCATCTCCAGCATCTGCCTGAATATTTGTTTCTCCGTAAGAATCCAAAAAGCAGTCTCTAGCCTGTTCAGTCTTTCTTGTCAGTTCAATCAAACCTGTGTCTCTTCAGGCCTTCGGAGTGTCTTCTGGGAGATGTCCCTGGTCTTTAAGCTACTTCAGAAATGCGAGTGACCATCTTAATGAGATGGGAACTTTCATTCAATAGATTTGAACGCCTTCAATACAGGGAGAGACATGCTGTATTGAGTAGATGACAGAGAGCTGCTCTTCCAGTTTTCTTATCATATAGCCATGTTCACTCAATGTGCATACTTATCTCCTTCTCCAGGCATTCCCCTCTCTGCTAATTCTGTTATAGATGGACAACATTTAACGAAGCGTCCTTTGAGCTGTAGGATGTCCAGTTACATAGATACGGAGAATTCAAACCAGGCAGGAAAATGGATTTCTAGGTTTTACAGGTCCAGACTACTCACATTCACTTACTGAAAAAACAGTCTTTTTATACAAGGTGTTTTTTTCTTTCCCTATGCCTATTAGTGACAAATTTTAGGTCTTCTCTTCTGCCGCACACAGATTTTTTTTTTGCATTGGTCTTCAGTTGCCTTTAGAGAGGTTTTTTGATGCTTTCTGTGCTGTTGCTTTGTAGGCCAGATAGTTGTGTGTAGTGTCACTCCTGGCACCACGTGATCTGTATAGTAAATTTAATAGAATAGTATCCATTTGATCTTTTTCTTAAAAATAAATTGTTCCTTCAGTGGAAGCTGCTAATTTGCAAGTATTGTACAGCAGCTCATGTTTCTGTAAACACATGAAGCACAGTTGAGAAGACCCATCAGTGTGACCATATGAATACTCTGGTATTCAGTATTCCTTCCTGGCAATCTTTAGATCTATGCAGGAGCGAAACATAGTTTTCAGTAAATTGGCTTGTTCCTGAATTGAATGAACCTTGTGTCATTTCAGATCCTTGTGTCTTAAATTTCCAGTGGCACTAAAAAGATCACGTTTGTTAATTTTAGAAGATTTTCAAGATGTTCCCAAGGATGGAGAGGATGTATGTCCCATAACTCCTGAGGCAGGTTGAACCTGGCACTGCAGGCAGGATTGATATTAGTTTCACAGCCAACTTTTTAATAAAATACACTTTTTGAATATAAATATTGCAGTAGTGAGAAAAGAGTCTACTGTTACCTGCCTTAAAGTCAGTTTCCCCACGCTGAGGAGTTGAACGGCAATCCTTAGGCTATTTTATTCCATGATGCTAATAGTGCTAATACAGTATCATTGTGTTGGAGGCTTCAAAGATACTATACAAGCATTTTCTTATGATTCCCTGATCTTTGCATTTATACCCAGCTGTTTGTTATTCAGTTCAGCCATCAGCATCTAAGTCTCAATGGACCATGTAATATGCAGCTGTAGCCAGATGTAATGCTTCCCATTCCTAAATGTTTCTGTTAGAAGCTAAGAGTGGCAGGCTAAAGACTACTGATAACAGTGTTGCTTGCATTAATTTAAACTCTAGAGCTACACTGATTCTGTTTGGCAAATTTATTCCATGGCCAACAAGCAGAGCAATATTTCCAATCTCCATCATTGCTAGAAGTGTTGACATTAAATACATTGAGTATGTCTGCACTGATACAGAATGTACTTATAGTGCTAATTCAAATAGGAGAAGGATGTCCAATTTGCATAAACAAATATATTTTCAGATATAGTTTTATTTAAGAGAGATAAAGACAGGAAGGAGCCTGTTCTAAACAATGACTCGCAATAATTTAGAAAAGTTCAACAAATCTTCACCCTCTTTAATTTTTCGTTTTCCATGGATAGCTGGGGAACCTTTACAATGTCTTTTTCAAGCTGCCAGTGGGTCTTGCTCTCCTCAGCTTTCCTGGCTTGGATGCCAGTGCAGAAGGGAATCACAGCATTTGAGTTTGCTGCTGCAATCACTCTGAAGCATTTGGCAAGTTACTTCAGCCATGTGATTGGGGTTGCACACATACTCGAGGAGTCTTGGTCAAGACCTTCACTAGAAGTTAGTGCCAAGGTGGAGTTAGAGATCTCCAAGAAACTTCTTCACTACTGTGAAATGCCTTCTCAGTAGTGACTTGCCATACATCAAAACCTGTGTGGAAATGTTCTTTTCTCTAGGGATTTTCGTTTTTCATTGACAGTGTGTCTTCATAACACTTGCTTTAGGTCTTGCTTTATTATTTCCAAGTGTATGGTTTAACTCAATGATATCAAAATTAGATGTACAATGGTGACTCCTTTTTTCTTCACTTGCTCTGTCCCTGCCCTTACCCCCAGCCTGCTTTGTTTTGGTTTGGGTTTTTTATTACTCTGCACGCTAGCTAATCCTAATCCAGCAAGGTTGTTCAGGTTATGAGAAGGGCCTTGCTTTCAGCTCCTGCCACTGCTCCATACATGCCCAGGGTGGTTAGTTGTGCACAGCAGCAAGCTTCTGCCCCACATGCTGGGCAATGTGAACTCATGTTTTGATTCCAGAGCAAACAGCATTACACAAAGGATTTGATGTGTTTGTAATGAAATGCTAAGAGGAAGAGCTTGTTTGAAATCAACTCCGTTTAACTCAGAGCATAAACCATTGCAAAGTCAACAGTAGCCACCGCCAGCCATCGCTTTTGAAAACACTAATGGGCTGTGTAATTAGGTGATGAAAATTGTTTACAGTTGGTGATCCCAAGTTTTGTCATTTTAATAATGGCTAAATTCAGTCTCTTCTTTGATTCTTGGCAACTCTCTCATTGTTTCATAACCTGCTTATCTTTGGTTTAATTCATTTGTGTGTATTAAAACCAAACCTTTCTCATGCAGCAGTGGTGTTTACTTAACTGCACTGTGTCATTATAATAGGTGAGGAATACCTAATATACAGCAGTGGATGTTAAAAAAGTATGGCATTGCAAGAGAATATTTACATTTGTGGAAGATGTGTTCATTTTGAGCTGACTATATATGAGACCTAAAAGTAATCCTGCCAATAGCCTCTAAATTTCAACTGTTCCTATTCATCTATTGCTGCTGGATGTGCTAGCTTCAGTTCTCTCCTGGCTTAATATTATCTGTCACTTTGAAGATCTAAGAAGAGACAACTTACAAAAGTGTCCTTATGTACCTGGGTTTGGCGTCAGTGGTTGCTTTAGAGCAACAAAGAGCAGAAATATTTTTCTCTTAATTTTGAGATGCATATCCTTAATTAGAGAAGGATATACTTGTGAGGCACTGAACTGACTTGATTTTTTTTGAATTTTGATAGCCACATGAAGCCTATGGGCTTTTTTTTCTCTTTAGCTTATCCAAGGATGCTACGAAGACCCAGAAGCTCTTGTCTTAACAAGTATATAGTGTAAACAACAGGAAAAAGGTGCTTTCAAAGAAGTTGAAAAATGGAACAGGAGCATGCCTGAATTACAGGAGGTGTACCCAGACTCATTGGATAGCACTGGCAGAAGCCAGGAGATGCCTGGTTCCCTGCCTCTTGGTCCTGTGCCGTCTCAAAGGACTTGGATTTTGGTTTGGTTTATGATAGCATTAGTTATATGCCACATATTTTGCAGATACTTTCTAGCAATGGGCTTGAGCAGAGGCAGATAAACAAACTGGCAGATGCTCAGGGAGGGAATGTCTTTTCTGCTTTGTTTGGGTTTTTTTCTCCCCTCCTTTTCAAAAGCATGTCACGTGTGGGTCTTTGAATTCAGAAGTGGTAGCAGCCTTTCAGATGGGTTTTGGATGGCATCAAGAAGGAACACAGAGGGGGTTTTTGAGAAGCTTGTGACTGGCCTGTTCAGAAATCATGGTTTCGTTAGGTTGATTCTGTGTTATGAAATCCTACAGCATTTATAAAACCTCTCTGCACCTCCTGTTTTTGTGTTGCAGATGTAAAGGCATCATTAATATAAGCATGCAATATGCTGCATGGGTAATTAAAGCATTCTTGCAGAGCTTTCCCCTGCAAAATATTACAGAAAGTAGCAGCCGTATGTGACTGCAGTTAAATAAAGGTTGTGCTTCCTGAAGCTCATGAACCATGTAGGTGACCCAATCCCATCTTCAGAGGGCACTTGATGGCTTCTAAGTCCCAGTTACTTTCAGCAAGTCTTAGTTTCCTAAGATGTTTTCAAAGAAAGTCCTCCTGCAGCTCAGCTGCTCAAGTGTTCTTTAAAGTCCATAAAAAAGGACAAAACCGCAGCTATAATTTTACAGCAGGTGTTACTGTGGCAGTTGTACATGAGTGGCCAGCTAAGCATATAAAAACCAGAGTGGTAAGAAGGGCTGTACACAACAGGGCAGGCATTTTCAAACATGACAATACTCACTTAAGGTACTTTCCGCTGCCATCATGTGTACTTAGCTATCTGAAATCAAGGTAAATAGGCAAGCTGTCTCTGACATTACTGGACTTGTGCAAAGTATTGTGACACTGCTGGAATATAACAGGTGGTCTATTATATAAATAAGAATGGATAAGGAAGAAAATGTATATGTTCAAGGAGTAGAACTGCATAAATAATTCAAAGGAAATGTGTTGTCTCCCCTTTTCAGGCTGCTATATTCTTGAGAGATTCTCTAAATATGCATAGAAAGTGCAGGCAAAATAGGGTATTTAAAATTTCTAATTGTGTGGGCTTTTTTCTCCTTAGGGAGCAAACAGATGAGCCAAAATAAATAAGGTTTATTCTACTGCTTTAGTGATATAGATGCTTGACCTGAATAATGGCGGAAAGTAACGAATGCAAATATTTGTAAGAATCTTGTCACATATTTTTATGTAATCAATGCAAAATAGTTGGGAGTATGTTCACATAGTAATGGCACACCCTATTAAAATAATATTATTCAGCAAAAATGCTATTTTAAGAGTACTACTCAAACCTGCAACATATAAGGGATGTTCTTAAACTTTTCCTCCTTACCCTTGTGTCTTTGTTAAATATTCAGAAAAGTCTCTCCTTTGCTTAAAACTTTCTGTAGCAAACTGTGTGTGAAAGGAGCTTGAGGTTTGTTCGGGGGTTTTTTTGGTCAAAGTTCTACCAATTTGTCTATTTTCAAAGCTAGAAAGCAAAGGGTTAAAATGAGACTGTCTTATTTCTCTATTCCCAAATCAGCATTTAAATTGAAACATAATTTTATAAACATTACATCTGAATACCATTTCTCTTTACAGGATCTTTTACCTCTGGGACACTGGTTTGGATCAGGATTATTTTTTTTCCTGCAACAGCTGTTCAGTGTATGAAATAAGCTAGTGGATGTGGTCCAGTTCATAGTGGGAAAGTGTCCATCTCAAAACCACCATCTCAATTGGCGCTGAGTAACATCCTTGTCTCAGCAAAACGGCCAGAAATTGAATGAGCATGAATAATGAACCCTTTGCAATTGTCCAGGTCAGGTTGACAGCAATTTTGCCTCTGTGTATTAATAAACTTGGCAAACTTTCTGCATTTCCAGGCATGCAGAAGCCTTTCTTAATGATTGATTCTTTAAAATAAAATATACCAAGTTTAAAGTCTCTGTACTTCCTACTGGTGATTAATATAATGATGTAGTTTTGAGAACATTTTAATAGAGAGATCTGCTCCTTACCCTGAACAGTTTTCATTTTAAAATCACGAGAGGAACACTACAAGGTGGCTTCAAGTTGTAGTGACCTAGGATATTAGATTTAAATAGTATAGATTCTCACATGACCTAAATTTTCAAATTTGGGTGTCTAAAGTTAGACACTCAAAATCAGGCCAATTATTTTAGTTTTCCTACCCATTTTTGCAAGTGCAGAAATATATTGTAAAGCTTGATATTCATTTTCTATGGAAGTAATGATGGTTTAGTTTTAACTTAGTGCTTTTTCTCTGAGGAGCTCTGAACATTTTTATGAAGTATGTCAATGTCTTGGTAAAGAAAACTTGATATTGAAACACAGGGATGTTGAATCTGTGTTCTCATCTTAGTATACAACTGCCTTTTCAGCCCAGCCTGGAGTCTTTGGAGATATTTGCAAGGAGGATTATCTTTCTTGGCTTCCTCCATAATCAGTGGAGAATGAGAGGCTCCAGTTCTGAAATGTCCTGTTGGAGCCAAAACATTGGTGCTTTGCATCATTTGTCTGAGAAGCTTTTAATCTGGTGTTTGTAGAGGGAATCCAGGACACTGCGTTGCTATGCCCAAAACTAGCTTTGTGAGTACCTTCTTTTGTGGGATTTATGCAGTATACAAGGATAATAATTATTCCATGGTTGCCACCCGGGGGTCCTTTGTCCTTTCAGGTCCTGCTTTTTCTTATCTTTGGGAGATCCACAGATCAAACCTTATAAAATGCACAAGTAGGGCTTATTAATCTTGGTTTTGTCAAATATTTACTTGGGAATAAGCCTTTGCCCTTGAAGGGCCTGGTGGGACACCTTTGTGTTGCACACAAACAAGACCGTATTTTTTCCATCAGGTTCATCTTTATGTAGTTCATCTTGATTTGAGTCAAGTTAGGTGAAGAATGTCTTCTTAATTGGCTGGTCTCATATGACCCACTCGTCCGGGCTGAGCCCTAGAACTACTTTGAGCAACTCTATCCAGGCCAACTAGAAAGCAGTTGGCTCAAAGAAAGCAAAAGAAGCATCCCATATGTAGGCTTGTCTCAAAAGCTCTTCATCATATGCTAAAAGCGAGAATGGAGATTTAAGCTTATGTGGTTTGGGAAACTTCCAGTGAGAATATACTCTTTGCAAAATGTGAAGTCTTTGTTATCACACTTGGTTTTGTAGAAGTGCGCCAGCTTTCTGTCAAGGAACAGTCCTTTGCTCAGGAGTAGAAGTGGGTAAAAAAGAGATTGATCTGGATGAGGTAGCAAGAAACTTGAATCTTAGTGTCTTTGCATCAACTGAGTTCCCTGCCTGCCAAGTTGTTTGGTGATTTCAGTGGAGAGAATAAGGCATTTCCATCCCTCCTGTTCAAGACCATTGAGCTCAGGACTCACAAGAACAGTGCAAGACAAATCTGGTCTTTGAAATAAAATGTTTTCTCGCTTGTAGAGTTCATAGTAATTCTTATTTGTGTTTAAATTTCATTCCAAGTTATCACTGTCCCCACCACCTCCCTAAAACTGACTGTCTTAGAACATCAAATGGATTTATACGTGCCTTTTCTAACCTTAAAGTAAGTATTTTTCCCTTAAAGGAAGGCTATAGATCCAATTACTGCACTTCTCTGGTGATTAGTAGAACAATCTTACTATTTATTAACATGCTATACAGCTCAAAGGCTGCTTCGAAGTGTGAAAGCCATTGAAGATGGTCTACAGACTGACTACTTAAAGTCAAGAGCTCAGCTCTGTCCTAAACTCCTTTTACTGAATAAATTTTCTTCACATTTCAGACTCATTTGAGACCTTAGACTATGCAAGGCCTTTAGAGAAAGAGACCATTGCCTGGTACTGTGTTTATACAAAACCTAATTTAATTTTGGGGACCCTGATCCATGAAAGATCTGTACAGCTCCTACAGTGCAAATAATCATTTGGGAAATATAGGCTTAACCCATGCAAAAACAAATATACTTGCTGGTTGTTGAAGGGTGGCAGAAAACAAAAAAGTGTGCATAAAGAAAATGGCATCTAGTAGGCTGATGGAAAATGGACCAGTCTATTAGGAATTAGTGCTAACGGGGCTCTAAGTTTCTTTCATCGAAATTACTGCAGTCAAAAGAAATACCACTTCACATTTCTGCTTAATTTCACCTCTGTTTATTCTCCTCTCCTGTTCCCTGAAGAATGTAGATGAGGTTTAAGTTAGTCTTAATAGTAATAGGTTCGGAATCTAGCACACTTTCACAAAATTAACTTTGCTTCTGTTGATCTGGGAATTAAAATGCTTCATTAATTTAGCAAGTCCTGGTTTGACAGCCAAATAATGCATTTTGTGACTTTTACTCTTAAGCCTAAAATTCTTATCTGCAGTTTTCCAGGGCAGCTTGGAAATCTGCATGACCTGGAAAGGAGGAAAATGTGCATGAACGTATAATGTGCAAGTACCATAATACAGTTTGTATGAGTGATTGTGGGGTGTCCAAGCATTCTTTAAGCACTGAGTGAGTAGGTGACTATCAAGAATCGTGTCTCTCCCCTCCTTTGCAATATAAGCTTGCTTTTTCTTTTATTTTATTTTTTTCATCTTTTACCAGTGCAACTCAACATAAGGAAGGATGTTTTTGGTGAAGGGAAAAAGGTTTGTAAGTGTGATGGATTGCTGTGCTGTACACTAGGCCTGGGGGAAGGGAGCAAAAAAAAACCCCAAATATGACTGTATTAAAGGAAGATATTTGTCATCTCTCTTCTTCATACTGGACACTGTGTGGTACTGATTCCTGGGAAACCCAAGAGATGCCTACATATACTCTACAGTTGTATATTTGAGAACTTGATGGCTATTCAGTTCTTATGGTGCTGGTTCCAGTCAATCTGAAAATGCTTTTTATCCTATAGACCTTTTACACTTGAAATGCCCAGGAGCTACATGAACCATGCTATGATCGTGTAGCAGGCTTGCAGAGTGTGGTATTGTGTGATACACACCTGCAGAGGTCTCCTATGGAGCCTTTGGAGTTTTCCCCATCACAGAATACAAAACACTTCACATCTGTTATAAACTTGTATCACGCCCCCAAATAACTTCTATTTGTGTTGTGATGTTCTTAGAAATTAGCCAGGTTCTGGGCTGCAGACTGTGCACTCAAATTGCCTGTCACAACCCAGGCAAGGGGCTATGAAATGCAACTGCAAAAATACCCCTGGATCCTCAAGGCTCCATAAAACTTACCATAAAGCATTGAAATATAGAACAAGTTGAAACAGTTTTACATTATTTGTGTCTAAGAATGCTTTCTCCCCTTTCGTGTCACCTCACAGTGGTGCAGTCCAGGAGTTTTTTTAAGGAAACCATATAAAAGCAGGTACAGGTTCCTCACCATGAGACATTTCTGGATTCCAGTTTATAAAGCCAACCCAGTAATCCCACTGGATGAATGCACTTCAGTATATTGTGGTATGCTAAAAACCACCACAGTAGATTCAGATTAACTTGAGTTTTGATTTTGGTTTGGTTTTTTTTTGCAAACGCAAAGATTTCTGTCCTATCAGTGTCCACTGAAATGTCATGCAAAGACAATCAACTGGAAAATTCTGCTTGTGTGCCCTGCTGAAAAAGTAGGGATTTTTTACCCGTGCTAGATGAGTGATTTTTTTTTTAATTTCTCTTCTCTGCTCTAGTTATCATAAGTACAGATAAGGTTGTAGATTCTGTAGATGGGGCTAATTGTGCTTTTTTTGGGAAAGGATATGGAGTGAAAGACAAGTGTGACGTAGCAGCATGACACTTTTTTTTTGCCATGCATTGCTTTATTATGTTGGTTATTTTAGCAGTAGCAGCTCTTTAATGTGATTCAGGTAGAAAAGTTCAATATTTCTGCCTCTGTTTTGGGAGGGGTGGGGGAAGAGTTAATTTTGCTCTTCTGTTGTCTAGGAAACAGTGGTTGTACTTACTTCCCTTTTGACAATAGATAGTGAGTTCTGCATTCAGGGAGCAGTGAATAAGATAAAAAGCCACAGATTAGAAGCTTGAATTAGACAACATTTGAGAGAGCAAAGATAAGTTCGAGTGGGATGGAAACTTTTAGGTTGCGCTGAAGTGAACAGGAGTGTGGCTGAGATCCATTTTTAAATACAGTTCTCAGGGCTTTAAGGCTCTGGGAATTTTTGTGCTGATTCAGCAAAGCATTTAACTAAGTGCCTAATTTTAATGATATAGGGCCCCACCGAGTCCACCTTAATGACTTGGTCTAGTTTGTATGTAAAGTACTTTTTCTTCCACCACTTGGAGAATTGAACCCTGTGCATATACTGCTAAAGACTAAGAGAAAGATACCAACAACTGCAGTTTGGATACCTTTGCTAAGAACAAGTTTCCTATCAAATTAAAGTCTGTAAATACTAAAATTGGAGATGGAGTTAATGACTGGGAATGACAGAAAAGGATTAAAAGAAAAAATAAGCCTTGACAGTTGACGTGATGGTCAGTAAATAACAAATGCATTTCAATGCAAGCTTAAGACGATTATACTTGGAAGAAGGAACTAAAATATAAAGCAAGGGCTGTATGCAGCACTGCACGTTCAACTGGAAATGTAGGTTAGGTACTTGGTACTAATTCATGTCCCAGTGAAAAGGAAAAAAAAATCTCTCTTCAATTCAGATGGGACTTGAGCTGTAGATTTTTTTCTGACTAAAAAGCTCTGGATAATTCTTTTCTTATGTATTATTAATACTTCTATTACATTAAATCTTAGGTGCTCGGAATGATTCTACAGAGGTGTTTCTCCCTCTCTCTCTCTCTCTCTCTCCGTTGTTCCCAGCTGAAGTCTAGGGTGACTGTGCTCCTGGGTAGGTGAATCTGGGCTTGGAGAACAGGCACGCAGATGCATATAAAGACAGACACAATTTGCAGGACTAATTTCTTGCAAGCGATTCAGCAGATGTGTTTTCAGGAGGGATTTTAATGTAGTCAAGGAGGTGCTGCCCTCCAAAAGGAACAGTTTGAAAAACTGCAGAGTTCTAGGAGGGAAATACTAAAACAAATGAGGAGAAAGGAGGAGAGAGTGATCAAATAAGGAACATGTTGGAAGTGGTGAAGCAGAAAGATCCTGGCAGAGAGTGAAGAACGGGTGTTCTGGATGCATTTGAGAGTGCAAAGAAAGCACAGTGTCAGATAAAGTAATGCAGATAGTAAATCTCACAGGGTTTGTGATTACTGTGTGATGATTAAAAAAAATAGAAAAACACTCAAAGCCAAGACAAAAAAAAATTGTTGAAAAACCCTCATGGCTCTTCTTTTGTATTACTGATCACAAGCAGTCCTTTGTGGAAGTGGTCAGTATTACTATACAGATATGCATGCCATGGTTCTTACTAAAAAATTCTAGCCCCCCTCAAGAGGAGTTTTGAGAGACTTTTTGGAAATATAAATGCTAAATCCAAAAACTGAGAAGGAATATGAAAAATGGAGAATGCTCAAGAGGATCTGTGATGGCTTTGCAGAGTGGAAGTAGGATGCGAACTCCCAGGTTGGAAGAGGTTTCTGAAATGGCAGTCAATTAAAATTATATGTGATAGAGGGTTGACAGGTCTGCATGTTTTCAAATGATCGAGCTGTAGCTTGGAGTGCGGTGGGTAAGGTGTGGCACTTAGTTGGATGTCCTCCTATGGCAGTTGCCTTTTCCCTTCCTATAGAGCAGAGAGAGCCCTAATGACAGTGGATTTAACGATGCCTTCAGGGATGCTTAAGGAATAACACAGCTCCTATGGCAAGGTGTAGCCTCATTCCCTTTATCTCCTCTGTTTTGCCAGTGTGTCGAGGAGTTGAGGACATGCCTCAGGCGGATTGTCAGCCCCCCTCATCACCCATCCTCCCTCTTGAACGTCCAAGAGCCAAGAGAAAATTAGCAGCTGCTTCCTGCGCATGACCATAAGTCAAAAGGGAGCTCCATCTGCAGTGCCTCGTGTAGGGCCAGCACTCATCTGGCCTCTGCTGTAGAGAAGTGAGAAATGTGAATTACCACTGTGCATTTTAGCATTATCTAGCAGGTTCTCTGCGAGGGGCATCCATGTCTCCTGTCGAGCCTTCCTGTTGCTGCTCTTGCCTTGTTCCTCTCTCATGTCAACTTTCCGTGGCTGCTGCAGCCTTATGTAACTACCCCGTCTCTCCCAGAAGCCTTTTTGGGGGAGAAAAGCTGCTGATTCACCCTGCACATAGGTGCTGCAGCACAGCCTCGGTTGCAGTTCTCAGGTCAGGCAGCATCAAACTGCTCTCCTGAGCATAGCTGTAGAGAAGTAGAGGGGGAAAAAGTTGGAACTTGGGGAAGGTCACGCTGCAGCTTTTGTGTTTCTACCTCTTAGAAATGCTTGCAGGGAAAAGAAAAGACAAACCTGATGGATGGTTGTATTTGCAAGAGGATGGAATACAAAGCAGGTGGTACTGGCGCTTAATGGACCCAGGGTTATGTCTGTGTTGCTTTCAGAGGTACAAATCCAGCAGGCTTTAATCCTGGCTGCCATGGGCCATGCTAACAATGGCAGAGACCACAGGGTAAACCACCCACATGCCAGGCTCCAGCAGAACAGTGCGTGGTGCTGAATGCTAGGGCTGGTGCCTTTCTGCTGTTGCGGTTGATACCATGGTGGTAATTAGCAGAACTCAATGTACCATTGGTGTGCCCTGCCCAGCTGCAACACTGTCTCCCCTCAGTGGGATCAACAGTTACTACACACAGTGCTTGGCTGTGCTACAGAGGTCATTTTCTAACTGTGGATCCCTGAATCACACTGGGCCTTGGTTTTCTTGAAAGCAACTGACTGAGGTGTTTTGGGGTTATGGTTTTTTTTTGTTTTTTGAAAAGTTTGGGGGTTTGTCTTTTTGGGGTTTTTTTTTTTTGGTTGGGTTTTTTTTAGTTCTCATCAAAGCCTCCTGCAGGATCTCTCTTTTAGTTTGCTTTAAGAAACTGTCCTAAGTGTGTCATCCAGAGAAATTAGCTGTTTATTGACAACGTGCTGATTTCAGATGGTATTTCTGAAAGTGTGTTTTCTTTCTTTGCAGATAGAGACCGTATTAGCCAATAAAAATAATTAAATTTGTATTATCTAGATGTAATTGGTGATTATACCCTCTAGTTGGAAAAAATGCTTTCGGATGAGTGGAAGCCTATATCTTCTGTTCAAGTGACTAAAATTCTTTAATTTCCACAGAAGTGGACTGCGAGGAGAGTGGTGTCCCCCAAGCCTGCACAGAGAAGGCATCAGCAGTGATTTCCTAAAGTAATTTATAGTATGGTTCACTGTATTATGCCAACTCTAACAAACTCTATTCTCCTTTACTGCTAACATGGCTCTAATTCCAGTCACTCTACTGGGAATTTGTCTCTTGGAAAGCTAAGTGATTTATAAATTTTTAAGGAGTGATGCATACACCTAATCTAAGGGAAAATGGACTCTTGCAGCCTGTGCACCTGCTGTCAGGGAGTGAAGAGGCTTTCTTGCAGGATTCCTCTGCCAAAATGGGAAAACACTGACAGTCTTCAGGATAGCTTGTTTTAACTGAGTGTTGATGGAAGGTCATTGCTCCTGGAGGCTATAGCCCTTGGTTTACCTGAAAAAGATTAAAGCAAGGAGTTTACAGCAGTGCTTAGTTTTGGCTTGTAAATAAGAGTTTTCCAAATACTGGCTACTTTGCTGTCTGTGCAGGGGTGCAGTTTGTTCTGAAACCACGGTGGCATTTAGTTAGGTCAGATTTGTGAGTCTCTTCTTGCATCCCTCCCCAGCGTGCTTTCAGTGAGGAAAAGAAGTCTTTCTAGGAAACAGTCTCTGAACAACGTTTTTCCTTCCAGCTGGGACTTAAAGGCAGTGGAGAAAAACGTGGTGCCAGGAGGGCTGCAAGGCAGGAAGCCTGAGTAGAAGTGCTCCTTGGTGAATTCATATACTAGTAACTTGATATTTGATTTCTGGAAGAGTACAGTTACTTGTGAAATTGTGGAATTGCCTCTGAAAGACTTCATGAATGGACAGCCATGACAAATGTACACTTCAAATTGTGACTTAAAAGAATTTGTACTAATACGTTTACCCTTAGTCCTTGCCAAGGCCCAGGTCAAAAGTTGTGCAGTGTTCCCACTTCCCTGACACAGATGGCACCTGACATGGTAAAGAGATGGAAGAAAAGCTGCCCTCTACCCTGCTTTAGTTGTTAGTGTGTCATTGTTGCTAGAGAAACACGTAAAAGACTTTCAATTCATATTTGATCACATTTAAAGGAGGGGAAGGAGGGGCCTTGTAAAAACCCTGTTCATCCACTAGAGAGCATATAGGCAGTGCTTCTCCTTGGAGAAAATAAAAATGTCAAGCTCTTACTATACACAATAATGCAACACAGTTTAAATGTTTACTGTAGTTCTACCCATCATGGTTACATATGGAGAAAAGAGTATGTGAAAACTGGAAGAAGGTTTTGCAAATATATAACTTTCATGTTCAAAAGCCTCTTACCTTCTTGTTAGTGTTTAATATCTTCTTGTTCTTAAAGACCGTTGCTTTTCTCCCTATGGAAATATTAAATTTACAAAGTTCCCAAGAAAACCAGGTGTGGCCTCGAGATGGTGCAGAGCAGATTTCTGCAAGGGCATTTTATGGCTTTTGGAGAATTCAAGTATTTGATTTCTAGCTGATCTGTTTGGGAAGAAGCTTCTGCAAACAAACTGTTGTGAGGCTGTTCATTCTGCAGATGATCTGATCAATGCAAAAAGCTGGCACCGAGAAGGTGACATCCTTTGAAGTCTAATGATATTAATGTTGACTCTTAAATATTTCATAGCTGTTACTCTTTCATAGTGATTTTAGTGCTTGCTTTATGGAGCACACTCTTTCCTAATCTAATTTCCATTTTTACCCTCTAAACTGCTGCCTTCTGTGTGTATATAATACACGTATGTAACTTCAATTCAAACCATAGGGATTTGTGTGCATTAAATGAATAGTGGTAGACCCCACTAATTAATTAAACTTCCCCCTCCAGGTATCAAATTGACTTTTTCCAAAGGCAATGCTACTGTTTGTTGTGCATGTTAGAAGCAGTTTCTTCCAGTAGAATAAGCTGCTAGCTCTCTCTGCTGCCCTAGTTAACCTTATTCCCTCCATCCTTAGGTTACAGATCATTCCACTTACACTTGTAACCTGCTGTGAGAGTTAGGGATGAAAAATAGTATATAAACCCAGGTAACTCTCATGATACATATCTTTTCTTCTGGTTTCTTTTTCTGTGCCTGTCTTACAGCATGGGCACTCAAATCCTTCCTTGCTATGCTCGTACAGAGCAATGTGGGTTTGGTGCAGCATGGAAGTAGATTCATTATATGACTTTTCAAAGAGTTTTGTAAAATGATATAATTTTACTTTTCACATGCCACAAATCTGACTTAATAGTTGACAAAATATTTGAATCATAATTAGACACTGGATGGATTTCCAGTGAGAATAATGGACAATCTGCTTAGGATTTAATTTGCCCTCAGCATCAAGCAAAACTTTTTTTTGTTGCCTTTTGCAAGTGATCAATGGATCCACTTACATTATAACCTGGAGTTAGGAGCAGAATTGTATGTTAATACCTCTCGTTGCACTAAAACGACTGTTAAAGTCCATTACTTTTCTGGGGAAAAATGGGAAGTGTTTAATTTTAACTGCCTCAGTAGTGTACTGGTGCATATATAAATCCTGATGAATGAAATTAAGCAATTAGGATTAGAAATGAATAACAAGGCATCTAGTCATTTCAGCGAGTTTGCATTTGATTCTGATTGATTTTTCTAATATTTGCTAAGTGCATATGTATCATCAAAGGCTCTATATCCATATGTTGTATTTTTTAAATGCTACCGTGTTAACTTCTGGGACCTAGGTCTTACTTGACAGCGTATTATGATTAAATTTCAGTTATCTGAAAAACTGCACCATTAAAATTGCTGACACGGAATTTAAGCACGTCTCTTCATTGTTCTCTTTTTCAAGGTTTTTTAAAATTGCACTTGCTGCTTAACACTGCAGAATCAGTTTCTGTTTCAGATAAGGTTACCTTTCCTCTTTGAATGACAGCAGGTATTTGTGTGCATGTATGCAAGTGTGACATGAAAATACAAAGATATTTGCTTTACGATTTTGGTTTTATTTTTTCATTGATATTTGGATGATATAAAGCAAGCAACTGCCATATGACAATAAAGTGGACCAGCTTTCCCAGCTGTATGTCATATTTTACAAAGTATGTAACCAGAGAAACTGTGAATTATGTAAACTGCTAAATAGGATTCTGGGTGTAACTTATTACCCTGCTGGCTGGAAGATACCGCTTGTTACTTGCACTTTCTGAAGCAACATTGTTCTGGCTGTTTCTCAGAAGTGCTATACTTTGTTATTGGAAAAAAGTATATTCAAAGAGAGAGGGGCGTGCTTCTGTTTTCCTATGGTGAAGGAGTGGGAGGTTTTGGAAGGCTAGAAGTGTGTAGTATTCAGTAGGACTTCTGAACAGTTGACTGCCGTGCCTTGCATGTGTCTGCTCCGCTGCCTCCAGGTAGGGACCGGGATGAGCTAGATTGCATGATACCTCCTGACAAGGACAGATGCTGTTGTCTGGGTCCAAGATAAGCATTCACCCAGCCAGTTTGGGGTGGTGATTTTGTTTTATATTCTTTTACTTCAACAAGGAATGTTTTATTTGCTTGTGGTTGTGTCATTTTGTGGTTTTGTGCCTTTTTCAATTAAACTGAGTCATGTAATTTATTCATAATGTATAGTTCTTGAAATACCCCTTTCAGGATATCATGCATTTGTTTTGCTGTGTAACCCTAATGAAACTTCACTGAAACAGACATTTTAAATTTTATTCTCTGTATAAAATTTGCTACTTCATTTTTTTTCTATTTTTCAACTTTGCCACTTCTCACACTGCATCTGCTGTTCTTGCTCAGCGTCCATGGATTTGCTGTTGGACCATGTGCAGCACATTATTAATTAACCACCATGAGTGTAGTACGTGCTTTGTGAAGGCAGCTGAACTTTCTGCAGTAGCATTCACGTTGTGTCAGGAGATTGTATCTACATAAGGGTGTGCAAGTTGGCTTGATTTTAGGAGGACGGACTCTTTGAAAGGACCGTATTTGAAGAAGAGCTTCACTCTTCTGCCAGAAATTGTGTTGCTCCACAGTTCATTGGGAAGGGCTTGCACAAAATCCCATCACTTAGAGCAGATAAGTGGATTCATAGTAAATGCAAGATTAGTATTTGTGGAAGGTTTGCATGTCAGAAAAATACTCGTGTCCGTATGATGTTGGGTTTGTGGAGGTTTCTTTTGTTGATGAACTGCTGATGTGAGCTGGATTTCTTATTCAAGGAAACCTGGTGATTCAGTACCACTTCTTGAATGAAGAGCAGTCCAAGAAGATTATAACACAATGAGAGACAGAGTTTGATACTGAACTTACTCATCAGGGCATGCTGTTTGGATTTTAATAGTAACTTTTTTTTACCCGCTACAAAAGGCCTGATGTGTGAGGCCCATTGAGACACCTTGAGCAAATCCTCCCCAGCACCTTCTCCCATTCCCAGTTAGAGCCAAGGCTACATGCAAAATTGTACTAACAAGCAGTGGGATCAGACCCTAGGGCACGGGTGGCAGCCCCTGCGCTCCTGCACACGTGCAGTGTGTGACACGTGTTATGCTGCAGGAGCAAGCTGATGTGGCCCCCAATGAAAATGAGTTTGACACCTCTGCCCCAGGGCCAGGGTCCTTTCTGTTGCCTCTGGTCCTGGAGGTGAAGGAATAGTCCAGGGGATTTGCTGGCTCTCCATCTGCAAGCAGAGGCAAGGCACAAGCAGCTCATCTTGCCTGTCTCTTCATTAATTGGAGGGGACAAGACTTGGTAATGTGAGTGAAGCTTTAAACATTAAAGCTGCAGCTCTTGAGTTAGAAAATAAATACTTTCATGTTTCTTCCATTTCTCTATTTCTGAGGTTTTAGGTTCTCTCTTCTTTTTTTCTGGGTTTTGGGGTTTTTTTTTTTTTTTGAGACTGTTTCAAAGCTGATGGTGCTGTGCAGTGGGAGAGATGACAGTTCTCTCCTTTTCAAACCTTTGCAGCATTTCTTTCTAGGACATGTATTCCCAGGCTTTTATGTGTGAACATTATGCAGGGAGAAGAAAATACAGGGAGAGGCAGCAGCATGGCTGGGAGAGGCAGCTGTGCTCTTGCCTTGATTTCAGTGAACAACAAACCTCTTTCTGAAAGAGCTGACCAGAGACTTCCTTGCCCTTGCAACTAGCAAAAGGTACTCTCTTTTTCAAAATCCCATTGAAAGAACAGGAATATGGCAAAAACTAGAAAACGCCTGCACTATTGCCTCTTACAAAACTTGCTCAGCTTGTTGGCAGATGAAGGAAAGACATTGTGCATGCCTCCAGAAACTTTTAGATTTCAGCTACTGATTATTTTCCTGGGTAAAAACTTGTTCAAAATATGTCAGATGAGCTTATGGAGTAGGTCTGTTGAGTACAGTACATTAGGAACTGTTCTTTCTCATAATCTGAAGGTTTCAGGGGCAAAAAAGAGAGTGCTGTCATGGTGGTGATTCACAAGAGTCTTGTATTGCTGTGTGCCTTGACCTTCACACAGGAAGCTCGGTTAACAGCATGGAAACAGTGCTCTGCAGCACAGTGTTTGTCACGTGCATGTGCCTACCTCAGCATTTGTTCTCATTTTGAGCTTTAAGATCTGCAGACCTCGGGTTGGTATGGGGGAAGGGTCTTGCAGAACTTCTGCAAAGTGACAATTTCTACATTGAAAATTTGGGAATTTAAAAACTTGTGAACAGCTCATCCTTCTCCAAACTTCCCAAAAATATTTTTACATTAATTTCAACTTTTTCCTCATAATACAGCTATCTAGAATTACAATTCTATGGGTTTTAACTTCTACATAAACCTAAATCTCAGTTTAATATAGTAGCCTTTAGGCAATATGACAATATGTAAAATATTTGAAAATTCAGAAATTTAAAAATTGGTGTTGAAAGTTAGGTTCATCTGTCAGTATTCAGACAATGGTGTAGCAGTCATCACCCAGCAATTCCTATGGTACAGTGCAAAATTATCAGGCATAGCAAGAAGATATTAAAAATGTAACCAAAGTGAATGTTCAGTTGCTTTCATGTCTTTAGCTTTTAGATTCAACCTAGTGTATGAATATAAAACTTCCTGTCTAGGTTTCATCATCTGAACTTTTCTTTTCATAAATGTGATAATGTGTTTCTGCTTATTCATTTCACTGTAAGATCACAGGCTGGGGAGGGGGGTGGGGTGTAGAACTAGCAGGCAGCAGACTCACGGAAAAGGTGAGTTTGATGTGCTCTGTGCATTTACTTCATATGCATAAGTACCTTAACAAAGAAAAGAAATGAAATGTTTCCCCTTTTTTATTAACTGTCAAATGTCTTGGGCTGAAAATTGGAAAAATTTATAGACTTCAGTGCTCTGTATTCAAGTTCTGCTTTTAAAAGCTTAAGGTAGGAATATTTTTTAATTAATATACTAATTTCCAATAGGTTCCCAATCCCGCTTATCTCATTTTTGAGAGGTTTTGTGAATCTTTTTCTTTTGCTATAGTTGATCTTTTGTGTTCTGTACGTAAATTGTCAGTTATGGGGTAGAATTACCAATATAATTCTCTACAAGCTCCAGCAATATCTCTGCCCTTCACAAAATAAATCAGAGAGCTTAAAAATATTGCACATCATCTTTAAACGCTACATAATTTTTTTCAGTTTTTGTATAGTAAGTAACTAGCACTCAGCCTCTGTCTCAGGCCCTTTTTGAATATCTGGTTCTGCTACATGGTTCCACTGCTGGCTGTGATAGGATATTCAATAATCTCATTTTTTACTAGATTTTTTTTTTTTTGTCTTGCAGTCTTCATGCAAGCTCCTGCTTTCAGTTTGAATTTTAAGACCAGGCAATTTTTACTTGTTTCCAGCATTTGGTCTGTACCAAAATTTAGCCTTTTCAACTTTTCCAAATTTCCTTTCCTAGCCGTGTTCTACAGTGGGTTCACTCCTATTTTTCTGCATTAGTTAACCTTTTGCTCTGTGAATGTTTGTTAATGGAAATTTTTCTTGGTTTGCTTAAGTTCCTGATAGTCAGCAAGTCAAGGCTGATAATGAAACCCTGCTGCCAGTGTGCTGAAGAAAGCATTAAACCACAGCTGTGCTCTCCTGTCTTTACCTGCCCGTATTGCATACCATTACACTTGATTTATCCGATGGAACATGATCCTTACACAAAGCCAACTTTGGTTGTTTTAAGACCTTCTATTTTCATGTCTGCCTTATCGCTTTTCCAGCTGCCATTCCCTTATTTCAACAAATGGGTCCAATGCAAGATTTTCAGAATAAAAGGGGTCAGGACTAAATTTGGTTACCTCGATACCAGAGAAAGTCAGGTGACATGCATCACTGTGTAGCATATCACATTTTCTACGTATATTTCTTGATCTGCATATGAGTGTCTTGGGAGCCCAACTGCAGCCATCTCAGGCTGGGTTTTGTGTGGATACAAGGGGCAATTCTGCATTTCCTTGAAGCTGATTATTTAAAAGCTAGACAAAGTAGTCTGGGCAGAATATGGACTATTCTTCAACAGTAAGTCCCACTAGGATGCCTTTCTCTTCAGGCTTTGAAATAAATCACCTTTTACTGCTAATCTTTGTGTTGGATCAAGCTGACACCGAGTTAACCAAAGAAAACTTTCATTCGTATCTCCCTGCAAATTAAAATAGTCAAAGCTCTTAGACTAACACACAACATGTTGCAAATTGGGAGGTGCTGCTAAGTTCAGGTCATTAAAATATATTATCATGCCTTTAGAAGTCTTTAAGTTAGTTGAAAAATGTAAGATTTCTGTGAAATAATACAACCTGAAAACCTAACCAGAAACATATTTCTTTGTCTTGAGAATCATAAAGCTCCAGGACACTCTTATTTCACATTTTAAATAGTTTTGTTTGTAGCCATGTGGACAGAAAACTTAGTTTGTCCATTTTTTTGTAAAATGAAACTGAGGATCCCCTGTCATTTAATGGGTTATGTTCTTTCAGTTTTGATTTGTATGGAGGATTTTGGATGCACCAAAAACTTAACTTGCAGTCAGAATATGAGTGTCCTTGTCAACTTTTCAATAAGCAGAGGTCAAACTGGCACATGAGAACAGAACTTACATATTCATAATTGCATAAATTATCCCAAAAGAAGGTTTCTTATTATACACTGCCCATTTGCATGCTTAGCTAACAGTTTTGTGGTCACCATGAAGGTGTCAGCTGCTCCTTTACCAATTTATTTTATTTTGCATAAACCTACATACTCTTTCAAACAAGAGTATTAGTGTAATCTCTTTATGCATGATAGGGACGTGGGTTCTGTGCCTAAAAGAAGGGATGTAAACCTGTTCAAAAGGAAGAGATCCTTGAAATATTCCATTCACCTGTGCAGGTAAACTGACTAGAGATTCAAACAGTCCTCAAAACACTGATACAACTTCACTGTATCATCTACAAGTTTATGAACATCTGCCTCCAAAAAAAAACCCACCTGGGAGAAAAGAGAAAGAGAAGAGTTTTGAAGGTATTTGAAAAGATGAAGTGACTATAAACAGTTACTGTACTGAAGACAAGGCAGTTTTTTTAACGATATGGAGAAACTAGATGGGGCAGGGAAGTCATGTGAAAGCTAATGTAAACTTTAATGAACACTGATGTGGTTTCCATAAGCAGCCTCAAGCTTTTGGGGGAAAAGCCACATAATGACCAAAGAAAAAAAAAAGACTGATCAGTAGTGAAGTCCACCAATGCAGCCATCTGAAGATGAAGAAAACCAGGTGCTATCCACTATTGCTTTGGTCCAATTTTTTATGAGATCTTTGTCACCGATGACTGTGCTACAGGAATGTTTTAGGATCTCGGCTCTAATCAGCTCTGTACAGACCTGAGCACCCTGGTAAAATCCTTTAAGTAGTTGAAGTACAGTAAAACTAAACCTGACTTCCGTTGGGATTGTTGCAGTTGGGAACGTTGAATCAGGCCAACACCTGAGAAGAGGTGACAGAGTTGCAGGGAAGACAAAATGTTAGGGGTGGAACAAAAGAACCACCTGATTACTATTGAAAGCAAAGCCTGCAATTTGGTTTTCACTTTTTGACTGGGATGTGGTTTAGCAAAATTGCCACCATGTGCCTGCAGAGGTGATGAGCTCCAGCTGACACTGCAGGACTTGCAAACAGCCAAGCTGCACAGAGCATGGTATCATCTGCGCAGCGGTTGATATGCCATATCTCTGGGGGCAAAAAAAAATCAATCCAAGAGGCAGAATGAAACTGCTGAGAAACACAGGGTCTCTGCCAGACCCCCATGTGGGTCAAATGTGAATGTGCTTGTAGGAAACAAGACACAAGTCAAAACTGGAGCAAGGGCAGCAACACAGCCCTGTGATTAGTTCATCATTGGGAAGCTTGGAATTTCATATCTGCTGCCGTGTGAAGAAGCCTTATAAACGAAGCTCTAGTTATGATCTTCAGGGAAATATTCCATTTCTGTAAGTGCTAATCCTATGAGGATACTTTGCCTTTGGTGGGTATACGCAATGTCCACATACATGACCCAAAACATTGAATTCTTTTCTGGAACTACCCAAAATTAGCTTTGAGCGGCATCAGCCTACTGTAATAGTGCTGAGTGTCATAGCGTCGCTTGTGTCTTTTCAAGAATCAAAAAATAATATCTTTGCTGAAGAGGCTGTTTCCTTAGTCTGACTTGCAGATTTATTTTTTTTTTACTTCTATTAATTTATTTCCTGCATTCCATTAAAAATGGAATTTACAGGTCAAAGAGCACTAAAATTATTTTATTTGCCAAAAATAATCTCCAAAAACAACAGCTAAAACCTCGCTGCCTTTGTTGATTGTTCACTTTACGTTTTTCACATCTGTTGACTTCCCATTACAGTTTTCTTCCTGCATGTAAAATTGATACAGCAAGATAAACATTCTCCCAATCGCTGAAGTAAGTGAGCTTAATAATAGCTCTGATATTACTAGGGTTTTTTCGAAAAGAATGCTAAAATAGATTTTATCTTTTATGATGTCACAACTGGCAGAGAATTTGTCATTATCACAGTAACTGCTAATGTATGAATGCAACACTAAGGCACTAGAATTAAAACATTATATAATGGCCTTCCCTTGGTTCAGCCATTAAAAATATATTCATCACTCTCTTGCAAGTTTGACCTGGCGCAGTTTATTCATTGATGAGTGGTTTGTGGGTTTTTTGTGTGGATATTTGTGTTTATTTTGTGAAAAATTATTCTGACTTTGTCTTTTTGTAAAGCAAAAGCCATCAAGATCTTGCATGCAGTTACTTATTACTCAGTACTTGTGTTGGCTACCTTTATCCAGGTTGTGTGGTTCAGCATATCCATTTGTATGGGTATATTACCCATCTCACATGCAAATTAAGACTTAATTAAGCGATGTTTGTAACTGCTCTCAGATCTTCCTAAGGATCACACTACCTGAGTGCAAAGCAGTTGTTGCTGGGAGATGAGGACAACACTGAAGCAAAGGCTTTATTAGTGGTAGGGAGAGGGTTGGACAGGGGGGTTTGGGGTGGTTGGGTTTTTTGTTAAGCTACTTTGGTATCTTTTTAAAACTCCCTGTTTTGAATTAGGTGGGGCACAAGATGGCAAAAGCTATCTGCCATATAATAGGTGCTACTTCCTGCATTCCCCTTCTACATCCTGCACGCATCAAGGTTTTAAAGCTTTATAAAGCAAGCTCAGAGTTCAACAAAGAGACTGCTAGAACAGCAGTGGGCATGTCGCAGCACACTTGAAGCTAACAGCTGTCAGGACACAGGAGATGAAAATGCAACCAATATACAGGCTACAAGAAAACTTGGCCTTGGGCATTTTGCTTTCACGGCAGATGTTTTAACCCTTTGCGCACCAGAAACCAATTTTAGAGTTGAGGGAGCACAAAGGAGAAGAAAATCCTTTTTGAGTTGTTTCTCAAAATTGAAAATACACAAGAAACAAGGAAATAGCTGCTGTGTCCCAGTTATAAAATATAGACAGTACTGCATTTAGACAGCTCGTTTTCTATATGATTGTGAGCCATGTGTTTCTTTATATGGGAGCTACTGCTGACCCAATTTTGATCAGCTGCAATTTTGCTTTTAGGTCCAAATTAGAATAGCTTGGAACAAACAGGAGGTGGAAAGAAAAGTCTGATCAAAAGCGGTGCTGTAAAGCAATAACTCTCTCACTTTAGCTTCATTGAGCATCTTCAGCCTGATATTCCTAATTTTACCCAGTATTACCAGGGCTATAACTAATATATTTTACGTCAACCTCCTGATTGCAAATTTAAATAAACTGTTCATGAACTATATGGGAAAGTCTCCCAAAAAACCTCGCTCTATAAAATGTGTAAGTAAAAGTGTGACTCAGGAGACTAGCAATGAAGAATGGAAAATTTCAGTTCTGTTGTTGTTTTGAATCCACTTTGATTTGGAAACAACCAAAAATATTCCTTCCTGATGACTGAAGACCTGTGTGAAAGGAGTCAGTGGTATCAATTACTGCAAGTAAGCAGGCACATGTATCAGTAGACACCAGTGAACCTCCCAGCCAAGCCAAGGCACGTTAGGAGGACAGTGCTTGATTTGTGGCTAAAATCTGATCTGCAGCCCAACAAAACTCCTCTCTGAGCCTGTTGCTCCTGCAGTTTCTGATCCAGTTTAAAGAAATCCCAACTATATACAAGCTTCTGCTGGCGTCTCTTTCTGTGCTTATTGTCTGAAACAAAGCCTAATTATCACAATCCCTTTCTTGATATTTTCTTTTGACTCACCCAATTGTCTACAACCTTGATATCTAGAGCATAAATGCCAAGGCTGAAACGTGCATTCAATTAGAAGATGACTCTTGACTGACCTACATAACAGTTCATTCATGAGATAATGTGACCTGGAGTCATGGAGATAGAAGTCAGTTGGTTGCGCTGGGTTGGCTGTGTACACTGCAAACTCTCCAGTGACTGAGGAATCATCTAAAATTAGACATACGCTGTGTGTTATCGAGTGCCTTTCAGGTCTGGCTCTATTTCGGTAATATTTCTTTTATGAGATGGGTGTATAATTTGTCACATTGTAATCCTTTAATGCTTAACTTTATTAGCATGAAGTACTTAGGTATCAAATAAAATGAGCAATTAAGTGATTTATATTTAAGGTCTGCTCTCAGCTCAGGGCTTCGGTAGCCAGCCTCCCATGAAGTGGCAAGAGCTTGCACGGTTTTACCACTTCCTTCGGAGAGCTACAAAATGGTGCTTTTTGAAGACAAACAGTTGTGCGTGTAAATCCCAAGTGACTATTACTGCGCCACAAGTTAATAGGTGTGTTTATATTAAGGGTTATTATGCGTTTGTAGCAAACCGCAGGATATTTTTCCTAGCTTTTGCCTAATGGGTTTGTGAACTTGCAGCTTTCAGTTGCAGGGAAAAAAAAAAAGTTAAGCAGCGAGAGAATGGTTTAAGCCTAACGATGAAGTGACACTTTTCATTTTACTAAGCCACAAAGGAAGCTCTGATAAAGGTTGTAGGTCAGAACGAAACCTTCAGGAGCATGCTCATGAAGTGAGGTGGTTCAAGAAAGGCTGCAGCTGTCACTTCCAGATATAAGGGGCTATGAGGTATTTCAACGATTTTCTTATCCATCTTGTCTTAAAGATTCATTAACAGAACTGTGAAATAATTTTGTGTCCTCTAGGGCATAAGTTCCTCTTTTTTATTGTTTTTTCCCTCTGTAAGCACAGTAGGAGAACTCTGCACTCTGTCACATTGAGTCCTGGGTTCCTCTCTGATGAAGGTGCTTTAGCACTGACTGACGGATGTTATGAGGAGGAAGGGGGGACATTTTGTACAGGGAGGCTGTGTGCTCTTCAAAACACATTTGGGGCACAGCACTACGGTTGTTATGGTGCATCTCTTATTTTTTACATGTGTATTTAAAATGCAGGATGCGTGCTATTTCCTTGTCTGTCTCTTCGGTGTGCTTGTTCATTGCTTAACTCCATGCTGGCATGGTTCTGATCCTCTCTAAGAGAGGGTAAAGATTAATCAAAAAGCACAGGAGCTTGCTGTCAATCTGTCCAGCAGGAGGATTCATGAGAGTCTTTTGTGAGTTTCTTAGTTTATTTTGGAGGGTTTGGGGGTTTATGTTGTATGAGAAACAATAAGGAAGTGACAGGAGTAAAAAGGCATTTAATTTAATCTTTCACTTTGTACATCTTGCAGTGCTTTCGTACAATCCATTTTTTATGCTGCCTACATGTGGCTTGGCTTGGAGTGAAGAAACTGTAGACTCGCAGAGGGCAGCGGGAGAGAAACTTTTATTTTTGAGGGGAGTTTTTTTTGGTTTAGATAGGTCACTCCAGATGCGGGCTGAGGCTGAAATTGCACAGGGCCCAATTTAGTGCCTGTTACCTTTTGTATTTGCTTTTGATTGGTTGCAGAGTCAGAGGTTTAATTAAGCAGAAATGGGGATGTAGAGTAAATGTTTATTATAGCCAAAATCGAAACAGCTGTTTATCTTGCCGAAGCCTTGTGTGTTAATGTCCATAAATGTCACTCTCAGGAGAGCTCAGAGGAACCATCCCCTGTACAACACGCCTTTCTGGATATCATGTTATATCATTTTACATACTCATTTTTGCAACATTTCCTAATCATGTTAATTAACACATTAGGGTATAATTCTTATTGTCTACAGAAATTATTTCAATTAAAGCTATTAACATATTATCATGATTGTCATATTATTATAACTTGCTTTGTTAATACTCAAAAAGTACTCTTGCAAACCCAAATGTTTGAAATTTGCATAAAATTGCAGTGGCTGTACTTCTCCTCTTAACCGAGGATCAGGTCTCACTGTAAACTTCCTGAATAATCTCTGTCTCTGTGCTGGGGTTTCTACAGTGAGAAAAAATGTGAGGGGCTGTGAGTGTCCCACGAGATGACACTAAAAGGAGTTTCTCTTGATTGGCATCTGCAGTGCATAACAGGAGCGTGACCACTGTGCAGGAACATATGGAAAGAGTAAATGCCACAGCAGTAATGGATATAAATTGGCCACATTTATACTAAAAAATTAGTAGAGTATGGAGGATTTTTTGCTTTGTTTTTTGTTTGTTGGGGTTTTTTTTGTGGTCAGGGCTGTGAAGTTTTAGCCTGGCTGTCTTGTAGGAGCCATGAAAGCAAGAGGCCTTAATACTGAACGTTGTTACACTCATAATCTTCATAAAGGCAAGATGAAACATGCCCTCTGTGTAAAGGCAAAAATTTATTGTTAGTGTAATTGAAATCTTAACGGTCTAATCAAAGCATTATTATTACTTCATATCTACTTATTAAGAGAAAAGATAAAATACTGTTACAGAGGGGATAAGCTTCAATAATAAAAAGTTTTAAATGGATATACACACATTTATGAGCATCTACCCCTTTCTGTGGTGTTTTACTCAACCTCCATGGCTCATGAGACTGCTTTAATTTTTGGAGCTGGGGAGCAGCTTTGGCAAGTTGTCAGGTACCAAGGGTTTCACTGGGAAGTGCACATAGTGGGAGTTTCTTCTTCCGCTTCGCTGAAAGAAGCATAATGCTGATGATTTCTTTCTCCTAACTCTGAGCTCTACTTCTAATTATTTATGTTTTCTAACATTTTACACTTTGCTCTTTCTTCATTGGTTGCAGCACCACGTTATCCCTGGATTCACTATGTATGCAATATCTTACATATGTTGGATTGTTCTAAAACCACAAATTTGCATTTCTTCAGGCAGAAGTGGCTGAATTTTTGTAGCCCTAGTGTCTTGGGTGTCATTGTACCCTGTCTGATATCAGGTCTGGCATCCACTCTTCTTCACTGCTTCGTGTGTTGCCTTTTCTGAGGCCTCTGCTATCACACCATGTCTGTCTTCCTCAGCACTCTGTCATTATCTTCGGTTCATAAATATTTAATCCGATGCAGAGCAACTACTTGTTACTACTGACTGTATAAAAATTACACTTAAACCACATCATTATGCGAAGATAAGCAAAAGTAAAATAAATTAGGCAATAGCCACCTGATCATTAGGAAAATTGCTGCTACAGCTAAAGCTGCTAAAATGAAACTCCTGGCTGGGCAATGTAAGTGTAGGCAAACCTGACATGCCTGGGTCCTGAGGCTGTGCAGGCTCAGCAGAAAGTCTGTGGCCTATTACTGGCACCAGCAACACTGTGTTTACTGGGCTACAGGGCTTGAATGTGATGAATGAGATCATTATTTGGGTTTACCCATATTGGCTGGGGACCAAGCTTGATGGCACGCGATGTCCTCTCTGGTCTTACGATCCTAGCAACTGTTAAAATAGAAAGGGAGTACTTTGCCTTTACAGAGCAGATGTATATTGGTGTACTAGTAGTGGAGAAGTTGAACAGAAAACAAGAAAGTTAAACTGACTGAAGTGGATAATTGCTGTCATTATTCTAAGCTTTGCGTATGCAATTCATCTTCATGATATTGCAGTGAAAAAGCTGTTAACCTCCTTTACAGACAGACAGTATTTATCTATCTAAAGTTGCCCTACGAAGCCTCTATAGTCAATAGGAAGACATTGCTACCTCCATTTTAGTCGACCTGAAGTCTGAATTGCCCTCTAAAATGATTATTTCTCTTCATGGACTAAATAGGAAATCCTGCACACACAGATTTAATAAATCTGAGCCAAAGAGATTAGAGATTTGTCTGCAGCAGATGAGTTTCAGAGCCTGTGCTTTCACAGCTGTTACCAGTAACTACCTTAGCTTAAATTTATTTTGTATATGGTGTATATAGGCGACTGCTGTAGTTTAGATTGTGCTGTTATTGCACTGCAAATGAGACATGTCCACAGGAAGTTTGTGACTGAGTGTGAAATTCAGTTCTCTTATTTCAGATGAGAGGATAATGCCCTAATCAATTCTCATTCATGTAATATGGTCAGTGGCACTACTCTTCTTTACAGTTTGGCCGTCGCTCCAAACTGTTAAACCATCTACTGGTGGCAGCCGAAAAGATGACAATATAATAAGTTACTAGAAATTGTGGTTAGAAAAAATAGTTAAGATGCCTAACATCTGCTCTCTACCAAGCTCAAGCATCTTCCCTGTGTTGATGTTCCATTAACTCCTGACACAGTAAGAAACCATGCCTTAAGTTCTTGCAAATCACAGTATCACAGTATCACAGTTGGAAAGGACCTCTGAGATCATCAAGTCCAACCTATAACCCAACACTAACACCAACCATCATCTAGACCATGGCACTCAGTGCCACATCCAATCTCCCCTTAAACACCTCCAGGGTCGGCGACTCCACCACCTCCCTGGGCAACGCATTCCAATGGCCAATCACCCTTTCAGTAAAGAACTTCTTCCTCACATCAAGCCTAAACTTTCCCTGACGTAGCTTGAGTCCATGCCCTCTAGTTCTGTCACTGGTCACCTGAGAGAAGACACCAACCCCTGACCGACTACAACCTCCTTTCAGGTAGCTGTAGAGAGCAATGAGGTCTCCCCTGAGCCTCCTCTTCTTTAGACTAAACAGCCCCAACTCGCTCAGTCGCTCCTCATAGGGCTTATGCTCCAGCCCCTTTACCATCTTCGTTGCCCTCCTCTGAACACATTCCAGTATCCAGAAATTCAAATCATTTCATCATAGCTGGAGCTATATTGTGAATTTTAGTCCTAAATAAGGGAATAACAATAGAAAAGTGAGAAGTCAAGGGCAGGCGAACAAATAGTTTCTTAAAAAACCTTAGGAAGTTCCTGTCCCAAGTAAAGGCCTGCATCTACTCATTCTTCATTATGATTGATGAAGAAATATCTAGTGATGGCAAGCAGAATTTTTCAAGACAGAAATAGAAACTGCTACCTCTTCAGAGCCACGTGATTGTATGTCATGGAATTATGTTCTGCATAATGCTTTAATCAAACAACTGTTTTTCTTAGTAGTATGGGCCACACTAGTTAGTGTAAACAGAATGCAAACGTACTCTAGATAAGCTAGATACTCTAGCTCTGAAGGTGCTGGTAGGCAGACACTGTTGAGAAAATATACACATAATATTTACTTAAAATGTTCCTGGAGCCTCTTTTGGTGTTATTAGTCTGTCATGAAAATCTGCAAGCACATACTTATCAAAAACTCACTGCAAAACATTAGGCAGTTAGCGAAGTCAAATATAGAGGGGTGGATGCTATCGCAGAGCACAGTAAATGGTTGAGCTGTGACTTAACTTACATCCAAGTGCAAACATAATTAAATTAGAAAAAGTCCTGAACCAAATGTAAGAGGTGTAACCTGCTTGGAATGCAAAGAGAAAGTTGGATCCCATCCTACTGCTTCAATCTCCTGAACTAAAACTGTAGGAGACAGAAGTCCAGAGCTGAATCCATGTTAAAAGGTGTCAACCACCCTAGTAGTTGCCACAATGTTCTGGTCATTATTGTGATACAAGCTTGCACAAAACGATGTGACCTAGGAGAAAAGACTTCTAGGCTGTAGGGCTTGCTGAGGTTGGTATGGCACAAATTTGAGGGATCTTCTTCACATTAAGTAAACAATAAATGTTCATTTCTAGTTTTCTAAATTTGTTCTAGCCTAAAAATCTTCTCTTAAGGCATGATTTCTCCAAGCATAATTATTGATTTTTTTCTGTATTCTTAATTTCTCTCACACACAGCTGCTAGGGCCATGTGAACCAGCAAGGGAGGAGCACTAAGCACAGATCCCTCCATTACACATCTCCTGGCATTTTAAGCCAGCTCAGTGAAATTCCACATAATCTGAATTTACCTTAAGCAGAAGGATAATCCTTGTAAATAAATATGAAATAAAATAATATTGTTACAATTAACAAAAGAACACAAATATAATAATAAAGAATGTAGATTCCTAAATATTTCAGTAGCCATCACTGTAGTAAGTGAACTGGATTTGGTCCTGGAGAGTGTCTTCCAGTCTATATTCCTGTAAGTTCTGTTCTGCCACAGATCTCTCATGAACATCTATTCTTAGAGGTCTAGAATTAGAATTAGCAGTGGTCTGCACCTTTCACTCTGCACCTTCTCCTTACCACTTTCTGTCTCATGATTAGACCATAGGGCTGCTGGTTCATGTTCTCTAGGTTCAGCGACTTCTTCCTGAGCTAGACCCAGCAAAAGCTGTAAGCAAGCTGTATTCTGCAAGCATCAGATGTGATGAAATAAGGACCCAGTAGGCCAGCAGCAGGAATCTCAGTAACACAGAGCATCACAGTGATGGTTAAACTGAGATCCCTGCCGTCAGTGTGCCTGGATGTGTGTCTAGGAATGGGCACTCAGATTTATGTCATACTCTACCAGCCTGGAGAATTCCTTGGGGGATTCTCAGATGAGCTGATGTGTTTTGTTTGGACCAGTGCTGTTTCAGAAAGGTGGGAGAGTAGAAGTCCAGGTGCATGTGTCCCTGACTGACATGTTTAACCTAATGCACTACAAATGCAGAAAACAGAATTAAATTTGTAGCTGTCACTGTCTCATCCCAGCGTGGTGACCAGCTGTGACTGACTGGTTTTAACAGGCTGTTTTCCTTTTTAAAGGTGTTATTTATAGTGTTATCTGTTAAAGGAAGGTGTGAGACTGGTGTATTTGGCTGGATAGCAATGTCAGAATGTACGTCTGCTACAGAGTAGAGGTGATGTTTTTAATCAAGCTGGGGCTGAATGGACATTCCAAGAGGAGCATGGTGAGGTTTTTAAACAACTTAAAGGAGTTAGTTCAGAACAGTCATTAATCAGTAATTAAAAAGCGATTGCAAATGCCGTGCTTTCTGTCCATCTCTAGTGTTTCTCCCCCTGAAAGCATTCCCCCAATAGCTTGACATCAGTCTGCAGGTTTAGCAGTAATTTGAATGCAACAAATTGTACCTGCAAAGCACAGATGTTGAAAGCTGAAAAATCTGAAGGTGCCGTATGTTTCCTGTAATTGAAAGCAGGTGCCCTGAAGGAAGCAGCGATTCTGTTTCACTTTATGAAGTATCTAGTTGGCAGAGGAGGCAAAAAATACCCTCTAAAACTTCATTCACTAGGACTGGATAAAACAAATTAAAGCTGTTGTTTTATGATAGCTCTAAGTGGCGTCAATAAGGGATCGAGGTCCTATTGAGTTGGGCACCATAGATGAAAGGAATTAAGTTGCAAACTTCAGAGTACTGAATAAATTGAACTGTATTTATTTAAAAAATGAGATGAGGGGGAAGACTCTGATAACCCTGATTTGTGCAGCACTGAAAACCATGGCCAGCATCTCCAGCACTTTGAATCTGTTCCGCTCTGCCTAGGGATGGATTTTGCATCCCGAGTCAGCATCTCCCAGTTGTTCCAGTTCTTAATACTTCTAGTGCTGCTTTCGGTGAGCGCTCAGTATAGTAGGCTACCAATCTATCTTTTGCCTTAGTCATTGCATACAAATAATCCAGGCCTAAAAATGAATAAAATGAATATAAACTATGAAAGATTATGTTTTCAAGGATGGCTTTTTGGGAAGCAGTCTGTAATGTGACTCCTGCAGGAGAAAGAGCAGGAGAGAAGTACAGGGTGTATCCTAGCTGCTGCTCAACCTGCAGACTTCATGTGGCTTTAGGGAGGGCTTTTTGTGCCTGAGTTTAGTTATGAAGGCCCAGGGGTACTCTGAGAATTATTCAGTTGATGTTTGGGGGGGGGGGGGGGGGGGGGAGTTGTGTGTCTTGTGGTGCTTTAAGACATCTAAGAGCCAAATGTTATTACTCCCCAAATTTTAGCTGAATTGTATTCAAGCTGAGCATAGCCTGTGGGTGTTGGTAGTATTTGAGACTTGAAGACAGAAAAATTAAATAACACAAAAGCACCCCAAAACATCAAAGCTTACTAGTGCTTCCAGTCAGCTTTGTAGTGCTGCAGGTTTGAGCAAGCCAGGATTATTTCCCTTTCTGTTCTGTGTTTCGGTAGCTATAGCAAGCACAGAAAGAGGAAACAACTTTGATCAAAATATTTTTCAACTTTCTCTAGCAAAACTGATAGTGCCTGGCAGGGTATCATTGTACAGTTATTTCATCTCCCCCAAAACACTTTTGTCAAGTTCTGAAAGTACTGAGTGACCTGTGTGCACCAGGCTCAAAGCTCTTGCTCTGAGTCTTCGACTGCCCTTTGAAGATGCTGCAGCACTTTCGCAGCACTCTCTGCCCACAAATTTTTTTTCCTCCTTCAGTAGCAGGCAGCCATTTTCTAGGAATTTTTCTTCTTTAGCCTATCAAACCACCTGAAAGAAGGAAGAAATATCTTTTGTCCGCATTGTGGCAGAGATCATTGATTTTGCTGAGAAAACTGAGAATTATATTTACTGCCTTTCACTAATGGCCCAGAATGGATAGGAAAATTTGTGTACCCAACAAGTGGAAGAAAAGGCCTGGTTTTCAGTAGACATTAGTCAGGTTTTCATTCTTTTTGACAATCTTATTTAACTGACTTAATATCGGATCTCCATTCCAGCGAAATTTTTAAAAACTAGGAATTTAATGACTGCCCCATTATTTCTCTCTGCATAGCTTCCCATACATGAAAGGTCATTGTCAATCAGACCATACCATTTGTCATGAAGATGAATGTAGAAGCTAAAGAGGATTTAAAAATACATGATCTGGCATTTGAAACTGAAGTCTGGGAGTTGAGTCCTGCTTTCATGCCTTTACCTGCTAGTGACCTAGCTCTTTGTCTCTTACGAGGTTTGTTTAGATATTTAGTAGTCTTTATTTGTCCTAGTGTATGGCAATAGAGAAAGTCCTGCAGAGACTGAGTGAAATTTTAGATAAGTGGAAGAAGTGATGCTGCCACTCTCCTTAGGTATATCTCTGTGCAGCAAGTAGATAAAATAGGATTAATGGTCTCCACACCTCACAGAACCTGAAAGAGGAGTCCATTTACCTAAAAATTCTTGGCAGGGCTGTCTGGTCCTCTTGTTTCTTATTATTGACTGTAGAAAGAAGGGAAAGTGGCTGGGTTACTAATGTGGTATTTACTGAGACTTCTGTAGCTCAGTGAAATCAGTCTGAGTGTTACTGCTTTAATTTTCCAATCTGTGAAACATAGGTTATGTCTCACAGTGGAATCATGATTCTTACCACTTCTGGATTCTGAATGCCTGGAGAAAGAAGGCCAAGTTAAAAGACAAGGTGGGTTTCTAAGCAATGTGTTGTCTGCAATATACAGCCTGAAAGTATTGCACAGATACTTATGTGAACTTACACAGCATGAAAGTGTAGCACAGAAAAATAAATTAAGATTAAATGTCTTATGAGTAATATTTTTTTGTGCAGTAATGCTTTTAGGTGTTATTCTTGGGCATCTCTGGAAACCAGTTAAATATTTCCAGTCAATCTTGAAAATATCCATTTTAATGTGCACAGCAAAGGTGGAGGATCTTTATTTATGATTTAAATAGTTGCAAGCAGTTAGGGCTCTCTGCGTAGCCTCTGCATCTGCTGGCTCACTGTTTTGTCATTAGCTGCTCACTTTTGCTAAGTGCATTAACCTCTAAAATAATAATAAAAAAATCTATTGCTCAAAGCCTTATCCAGCCTTGCCTTGAACACCTCCAGGGATGAAACTTCCATGACTTCTTTGGACAACCTGTTCTAGTTCCTCACAGTAAAAAATTTCTTTCCAATATCTCCCCTCTTTCATGTCATCCATTTGTATTTCTCGAGAATCACACCAGACTTCTTTCTGACATTCTTGGCACTTCTACACTTCCAGTGCCACGTGTTTTACGTTCTCCTTTATTCATTTTATTCGTCTTGCCAGCTATATGGCCCCATCACAGGGTTTGATTTGTAGTGAAAGATGGAGATTATCATGGTGATTACGTTCTGGGAAAATCTCATTGATGATATTAAAAAATGTTTTTATTCTGTTGAGCCATGTAGCTTGGAGATTATTTGTAAATTTGAGATCTTCACTGATGGTTCTTGAACTTTGAAGCACATCATTATGTAGATAGTCTGGTGGTGTCTGACCATCTAATCTGGCTTTTAAGGTTTTTAAAATGTGGGCTTGAACCTTTGCAATCAAACTGTCCAACAGCTACCAGTTAGTAGCTTTTGCCTCAGCTTGTTTATAATTTAGTCTCTATCCTTCAAGCTTTTTGAGCAGGAAGTGGTTCCAAACTGCACATTTAGCATTCACTTGTGTTTTTTTTTTTCTTTTTTATGTGCAGTAACTTCTCCTGTGGAAGCAGAACTAAAGGGTCTGTGAAAGGTTGACCTCATTGGTGCTCACAGATCCTACACTGAACCCCAGATTGCTCTAAAAGCATTTCCTTTGGGGCTACTAAAAGTTTTCTGTAACTTCAGCCACTGAAATATGAGGTTCTGAATGACTCCTACTTTTATACTTGCATGTCTAATTGCATATTTTAGAGTAGAAGGTGCTACTGTGTTGGAACTTTTCCTTTCAGATGTGTGTTACCTTGTTTTAGTTTTCTCTTTTATGGTTTTGACATGCATATATAATATCAGCTCTTACTCTAGAATGACCTTCCGATGTTTGAAGTACAAACTGAGTTTGCAATTTGATATAACATATATAGAGCTTTCTCTTCTGTTTTCAGGTACAGAGAAATCAAGTATATGCTTTCTTAGGATGCCTAGTTTATCAACCACTATAAAATATCCTTCACTCTTTCCTACATGCAGTATGTTGTTATATGCAGAGAAGAAAAAGCTCAATCCCTAATGACTACAAATTGCCATTTTGCAGCAAAGGTTTTCTGAATGATCATCCGGTGATATTTAGCCTCTGCAAGACAGTTGTTCTTCACCAGTAGGTGGCTTATAATTTATCAAAAACCAAAAAACTTTGATGCTTTCTGTCCTGTCATGTAAGACTGAGCTGCTGCTGTGGTGTATGGCATCAAATTATGCTGCTCCTGGAAAAGGAATTCAATTTTTTCATATTCTCTGTTATTTTGGTTTCATCTCTTCATGCTAGTAGTAGTACTGCTGCTAGTAGTAATAGGATCAGGTGATAGCTCAGGTTGGAACATCCCTCAGGAGGTCCCTAGTCCAACCACCTGCTCAGAGCTGGGTTAGCTGTGAGATCAGACCAGGTTGCTCAGGTTTTGATATAGTTGGGTCTTGACAACCTCCAAAGATGGAGTTTGCATAGTCTTTCTGGGCAACCTGTTCCAATGGATGACTGTCCTCATGGGGAAAATATTTCCCATTCTGCAGAGTAAGATACTCTTCTTTTAACTTACATATGCTGTGTGTTGTCTTCCCACCATTGTGCCATGCAAGAAGCCTGGTCTCGTTCAGCCTGGAGAGGAGAAGGCTTCAGAGGAACCTTCACATGGTTATGAGAGGCTATTGAGAAGACAAGGCCAGGCTCCTGAAATAGTAGATATTCCCATACTGTTTTATCAGTGAAAGTTGGTTCAGGTTTTGAGAAGTCTTTGGAAGAAAATATTTTGAAGAAAATTGATACAGTTTCTGCTGATCAACTGTTTTCTGAATTTAAAGGATTCTGCTTTTCCTTCTAGTCTTTGACTTATGGAATCTATTCTGCATTGCATGAAATCTTGCCTGTGTCATGACTGAGGCTGCATGCATTGCCTTAGTCTTTTGAGCATCCATAATCCTTTGGCAATCTACTAATAGATGTAGTGAGACTTGTTCTGCTCCAGGTTTTCTAAACAGATATAACAAGTTTTCCCCTCAATTGCTAACACTTACGTATGCGAAAATAAGAATGGTTGTATCAATTTTTGCATTTGTCTGAATTCACTCTCCAGTAGCTGTCTCATGTTAACTTACTGCCTGAAGTTATACCAATTACTGCTACAAATGGTAAACGCTTAAGGAAATGGGGAAATTGTTTGTTGTTCAGATAGTACTTATCAGTCTGGGTAGCAAGTATACAAAAACTTGTTTCATTGTAAGGCAGAGAAGCACCCAAAGACAAAGTGTTCTCTAGCTATTTAATAACAGGCTTTTTTTTAAAAAAAAAAAAAGTCTGCCAATAAATATGCATCTATTTGAGCTGGGTTTTTTTTAAAAAAAAAAACAAAAACATTTGGGACTATGCTGTTATTTCCTTGTTGTATGTCTCCAGGTTTTTGCATTTTTTTCTATGATGTTAAGAGATAAATAAAAGCGGATTACTGCTCCGGGATGACTCTCTAACTTGTAATTTCTCAATCTTACATGACCCTGTTTCCCCAGCAAGGCAGATTATGTAGGCACTAATAGCAAACCTAGATGTAACAAACTTCTGCAGTATTTTATTTCTGATCAGAAGAAAAACGTGTGCATATAGTTATTTAATGAAAAGAAGATCCTTTCCAGTCCTTGCAAGATCATGGAGCAGATCATATTGAGTGCTATCACACAGCACATGCAGGACAGCCAGGTGATCAGACCCAGGCAACATGGGTTTATGAAAGGCAGGTCCTGCCCGACCAACCCGATCTCCTTCTATGACAAGGTTACCTGGTTAATAGATGAGGGAAAGGCTGTGGGTGTGGTGTACCTGGACTTTTGTAAAGCCTTTGACACTGTTTCTCACAGTATTCTGCTTGAGAAACTGGCTGCCATTGGCCTGGACAGGCACAGTCTGCTGGGTAAAAAAAGTGGCTGGATGGCTGGGCCCAGAGGGGGTGATGGTGAATGGAATTAAATCCAGCTGGAGGCCAGTCACGAGTGGTGTTCCCCAGGGTTCAGTGCTGGGTCCAGTCCTGTTCAATATCTTTATTAATGATCTGGACGAAGGGATCGAGTGCACCCTTAGCAAGTTTGCAGATGACACCGAGCTGGGTCGCAGTGTTGATCTGCTTGAAGGAAGAGAGGCTCTGCAGAGGGATCTGGACAGGCTGGATCAATGGGCAGAGACAAATGGGATGAGGTTTAACAAGACCAAATGCTGAGTCCTGCACCTGGGACACAACAACCCCAGGCAGCGTTACAGGCTTGGGGAAGACTGGCTGGAGAGCTGCCTGGGGGAGAAGGACCTGGGGGTGTTGGTTGGCAACCTGAATATGAGCCTGCAGTGTGCCCAGGTGGCCAACAGGGCCAATGGCATCTTGGCCTGTATCAAAAACAGTGTGGCCAGCAGGACCAGGGAGGTAATTGTGCCCCTGTGCTCGGCACTGGTGAGGCCACACCTCGAGTACTGTGTTCAGTTCTGGGCCCCTCAGTACAAGAAGGACATTGAGGTGTTGAAGCCCATCCAGAGAAGAGCGACGAGGCTGGTGAAGGGGCTGGAGAACAAGTCCTATGAGGAGCGGCTGAGGGACCTGGGCTTGTGTAGCCTAGAGAAGAGGAGGCTGAGGGGAGACCTCATTGCTGCCTATGGCTGCCTGAAAGGAGGCTGTGGAAGAGCGAGTGTTGATCTCTTCTCTCAAGTGACAGGTGACAGGACAAGAGGAAATGGCCATAAGTTGCACCAGGGGAGGTTCAGACTGGACATTAGGAAGAATTTCTTTACCAGAAGAGTGGTCAGGCACTGGCAGAGGCTGCCCAGGGAGGTGGTTGAGTCACCATCCCTGGAGGTGTTTAAAGAATGGGTAGATGAATTTTTGAGGGATATGGTTTAGCAGATGATGGGTGCAGTTGGACTCGATGATCTCAAAGGTCTTTTCCAACCAGAAGATCCTATGATTCTATGACTTGCTGCATTTCTCATTTTGGGGTGTTTGTTACTATTGCTAATGCTACTTGCAGTGCATCCAAAGCATACCTTCAAATTTCACAAAAACAGAGCAACTTCTTAACCAAAAAAAGATAGTCCTGAATCTGGAGAGTCATGAAAGTAAGGAGTGGGGAATAAAGAGAGGATTTGTGTTTTTATGGGAAGTGATTTTCCAGGAGAGAGACAGGGGACTTCTTTTCCTGGAGCAATGCTTAATAGCCAGACTATGATGCATTTTAACTTAAGATATGACTAAAAAAGAGGGTTAAATCTTTTTTTTAAAGCTATTTAAACGTCAGCGGTACCTATGTAAAAGCATATGAACAGCTTTACAGGACTAAACTAAATGACGACTTAACCTAGTAGCCTGTCTTCCATGGAAGCCCACAGAAAATGTATAACTAAAAATAAATAAAGTAATTGTTAAATTGCTGAAGGATTATTTTTTTCCCTCTGTAGGCTCTCCCAGGTGTTTTCAAACTATAACATGGTAAATTCCAAACCTGAAGTTGCACCTACATCTTTGTCTTAAATAGCTTTTGTTTGATTTCTTTTCCACCAGGGAAGAATTCAATGGATCCTTCCAGATCCTCGTATACTGTGCTATTTTGAGAGAGAAGAGATAGATGCATTGTCATGATATCACTGTTTAATGCTACATTATTATACCTTCCTGTACATTAATAGTACTGAGCTATTAGCATCATCCCACACATTCTGTATTTATGCCAGCATGGTGAATCAGAAAAACATCTGCCTGGGAGGTAGAAATGTGTTTTTATGTATGAAAGCTTAAACATGAAAACTCTACACCTTCTGATTTGAACTCACACCAGAGAGCAGGAGAACTGTGAATGCTGACAGCTGGGAACTGGCCTTTCTGCAAATCCTGTGTGAGAGGTTCGGTAGGGATAAGGTGTCTGTCCACATCAGTGTTAATGAAGAAGAAAACTGGGGAAGTGACTGCTTCCTCCAGGAGTAAAACTACCGATGCTGTGACACTGAGATACACATGCTATGTATTTCATTAGCATCCATGAACTACTCTGTCATTAATTTAGGTCAGTGTAGCATTACTTGAATTTAAGTTTCAGCACAGGGAGTTTTTAAGGGAACATTGATCCTTCCCATTTTATTCTCTTTTTTTTTAACAGCCATTTCTGATTTTTGTAATATTTTAATTTTGTCCATTCAGTGTATGGTGTATGTTAAGTATGGCAACTCCTGATTGTCATTCAGCTCAACAGCATTGATGAAGAGATAGAAGACAGGAAAAAGTTGGCTTGAAATAAACCCGGAACTCTTCTTGAACATTTTTACAGGCAGAGAAGCACAGCTACCTCAACTTCCGAGAACACACTGAGCTTTTGGTAAATAATAGGCTCAGGGGTCACAGTGATCCTCTTGTTGATACTGTGAAGTTTTCTAGCAGCTGGCACACCCATAGCAATGCAGGAATCTCAGCCGATGAAAGCGGAATTAACCTCTTGACAGATGTGTGGTATAATGACATCTTTAGACAGGTTTGGAAGTACTACAGAGCTTGTGTGTTCTTTAAGGAATTTATGCCAAAAATTACTGGACTTGTTTTGAAACGTACCTATGACAAAATCAGGTCTTCCAGAGTTGGCTACGCAGCCTTTCAGGAAAAGCCCAGGGCTCCATCGCTCAGTTCTGCCCAGAGCTTGTATTATTTAAGAGTAAGATGGACACAGAATTCCCTTTCTTCTTTAATCACCCCCCCTTGTCTTTTTTGGCATTTAAAAAAAACTGCATTATATACAAAACCGAAACTTTATCAGAAACCTGGCAGATAGAAAATCTTACAGCCAGTGAGGATGCTATACAGAGTTGTAAGTATTTAGCAACATCACAGTAGCCTTGTTTCACATTTGCAATTAATACACGTCTGTGTTTGCATTTGTTATAGGACTCTTGACAGCACCAACATAACAAGAAAAATGAACAACCTGAGTAATAAATCTCTGGAGGCATTCAGCAAGTGCCATAGGGCTCATTAATCTTGATTATTCCCCATAATAGATAACTTCACAAATCATCTATTCTCCCCAATCATGCACATAAGGATAATGTATATATAATAGCCTCCTGTACTGTAAAACCCCAAACAGAATTTCATTTTTTAAGTATAAGTCTCGACAAATGCAAGACAAATATTTGTAGAAAAGGGATGGGTATGAATAACAATGAACTGGACTGAAACAAGCGGGGCAGAGACTATTGTGGAAAGAAGGTGACATCTTTTCTGGGTTTTGGATTTGGTGTTGCCCCTTCCACCCTCCTACTTATGATGTCTCTATTTGAATCAAGGAATTAATTTATTTATAGCCTGAGGTATATAGGATTTTCTTCCTGAGAGTTTTGGCCAGGGAGATAAAGAAGTCTGCAGCTGCAGCTTTTATGCATGCTCTTTAAGGAATGTAGACAGGGGAAAATAAGAGCCACTGAGAAATATTCTGAATTTCAAACAATTTAATATTTGTGATTTATACTACTGGTTCCTTCTTTTTCTTGTACTTGTCCCAAAGCCTTCCTTTGAAAAGTGTGAAAATTACAAAAGAAAACCATATTTTTGATCTGATGTGGTCTTCACCTTTTTATTGTATTTTCTGAACTACAGCTTAAATATACCAGAGCAGCATAAGAGATCTGTGAAAGACATCACATTTAGAGCAAGGCTGTATATGATCCTTACAGTAAGAGTAACAGACTGCAGGCTGTGCTTCAGCTCAGAAATACTGTAGTTATCTTAAAGTTAATTGTGCCAAGAAAGTATAGGATACCTTAACTTTAAAAACATACATAAAATATTCTGGATTTAGTGCAATTGGTATTAAAAAAAAAGGATAGGCAAGTGGAGTGAGGAGAATAATAGAACTTTTTTTTTTCCATAGAAGTAGACCAGTACCTTTTATATATTCGTAATTGTAGTGACCTTAACCTGATGCTTGAGTCCTGCTGATTGAAGTTTCAGGAGTGTAAAGCTGTATTCACAGCTGATCCTTCCTCTTACACAGTATAAAGCATGTTTTGATTGCCCTCATCTTTACCTGCATTCCCATTTTGTCACCTTTCTTCTCCCTCTCTCACTCCCTTCCTCCCTCCCTCCACATGTCCAAACGCTCTCAAAACCCCAGGATTGTGTTCTGTGACCTGGGGCACCAAAACAGCAGTTTTGTGTGAGTGGAAATGATTCAAAAGAGTAACTATTGAACTGCTTTAGGGAGTTTCCACTTCTTGTTCACTGTCCCTCCTCCACCCTTTGTAAAAAGTACTCAGGATTCATTTTCCTTAAAGATTAATAGAAAAGAGAACATGTGCATAACTTTCAGAGCTGAAAAAAAAGAACAGCCTGAGATTTGGATCCATTGCGTTTACTGAGATATGGTGTGCAAATCACTTGAGCAATTCTGCTTCTTTAATTCTTTTGCATGTGAACACAAACCATATCTATGAAATATCAAAGTCCTTTAATAGCTTACATTTGCACATTGTGTCTCTGTTCCTAAACAAGTACACATTAATCATATCGACGGGCAAAATAGCTTCTGGCACAGAGGTAAAGAATGGACTTTACCTCTAAGAAGTTTTAAAAAGGAGAGAAAAAATATTGAAAATGTTCACCATCTTAGAAGTTTGATTAGATGGATTCAGGATCCTGTAGATCTGGCTTTTGTTAGACCCATTTTTCTTCAGAACTCTGCAAAGAACTTTCTAAGACAGTGTCAAACAGTAGTGCATTTCAGCTTGAAATTTTTCTTTGATATCAGTTTGAAGCAGAGTTTCAGAATCAGGATAAATGAGTTGTCTTCCTAGCTTGTCTGAGAAAAATTCAAGTAACTCCCTTAATCTCTCTTGGCCTCAGTTTCTCCCTGTATAAAAGTATACTAATAATCCTTCACCCTCTTTGTAAGATGTTCCACAGTCTTCTGATGAAAGGAATTATTTTAAGTTCAAAGTGTTACTCTTAATGAAAGAATGAACTTGCTTATTCTTGAAAAAATACATTGTAGAAACATCAAAGAAATGTTTGTACCAAGTGGCAGTCTGTCACACGGTGCTCCTCTGTCACTATTAGCGATATTTTCCCATTCACTTCTGAATGAAAAGAAGTGATCTGGATGCCATGTGGTACAATTCCATCAATGTCAATATGTGCAGTAGAACTAACTGCAGTCATTTTCTTTGGCCATAATTTCCTATTCTGTCAAAAAAATTAGTGTACGAGTGGATGCAAGGTGATGTGCAGTCCCTTGTTATCATTCTCCTTCCATTGCCCTGCCTGGCAGATTCCTGGCAAGTTACTGGTTAATGCTTCTTCTTGAAGAAGTGCTTTTCTAGGAGACAGCTGGAAGAAGAAGAGGATGAATAATAAAGAACTTCTCTGTGTGGGAAGTTAATGTGCACTTAATGGAGGCAAGCTTACAAGGTGCAGGAAGCACGACACCCTCTTTACCAGTAGACGTCCCCAGGGTGTTGTGATTGATTCTGAGGGAGGCGTCTGCTATGCTATGAATGTGGACAGCGCTACCTCCCCTGTAGAACCATAGAATAGTTTAGGTTGGAAAAGACCTTTTAGATCATCCTAACGCTGCCAAGTCCACCACTAAACCTTGTCCCTAAGCACCACATCTACAAATCTTTTAAAACCCTCCAGGGATGGTGATTCTACCACTTCCCTGAGCAGCCTGTTTCAATGCATGATAACCCTTTCAGTGAAGCATTTTTTCTTAATATCCAATTTAAACTTCCCCTAGCACAACTTAAGGCCATTTCTTCTTGTCCTATCACTTGTTACTTGGGAGAAGAGGCTGGCACCCACCTCACTACATCCTGCTTTCAGGTAGCTGTAGAGAGTGATGAGGTCCCCCCTCAGCCTTCTTTTCTCCAGACTAAACTACTCCAGTTTCCTCAGCCGCTCCTTGTAAGGCTTGTTCTCCAGACCCTTCACCTTCTCTGGACACACTCCAGCACCTCACCGTCTTTCTTGTAATGAGGGACCCAAAACTGAGCACAGTACTCAAGGTGCAGCCTAGCCAGTGCCAAGTACAGGGGCATGATTACTTCCCTAGTCGTGCTGGCCATATTATTTCTAATACAAGCCAGGATGCTGTTGGCCTTCATGGCCTCGTGGGAACAGTACTGATTCACATTCAGTCAAGTGTCCACCACCACCACCAGCAGGTCCTTTTCTGCTGGGCAGCTTTCCATGCCAGGAGCTGTAGGCACACTCCGTGTGTGGATTCTTCTTCCCAGAGAAGAGGACAGCAATATGCAAGAAGGACAACACAGTAGAGTAGAAGGTAGCCCTGGTGTAACTTTGTCCCTCACCTGGGCAGAAAATGAATAAACATGAGAAGGATTCGTAATAAACCTGGACAAAGCAAGTCCTGAAGGACAACATTCGTATTACTTGAACAGCAAAACATCTTACTCCAATACTCTTGTCTTTTTGTTCCTTGAAAAGGCATTAGAAAGCTTTTTCTTTTCTTTTTTTTTTTGTTATGCTGACAAAGTGGTACAAAATGGGATACTGATACTGCTGATTTAAACAGGGATTATTTGGCTTAATTTGGGAAAATATAGTTGAACAAGGCCAGAATATGAACATTGGTACATCATCACATCTCTTTAACTCATGATGGTAAGAGAGATGCCAGCCTTGTATTTATGTGTCAATAGACATTTGAGTTCAAGTACATAAAGGGTTACAGGGAGAAACTGGTCCCTCTCCAGGCCTTGATGAGATGGGACTATAAATACAAATAAATAAGTGGCCAGGGCTTTGCTGGAGGGATCATTTCAATTTTCCAAGATGACTTCTAGTATTGTGAGGAGGCAGCATTTAACAAACTTTACAGTGGTATCTCCTTTTACCTGATAAAACGTCTTTGTAAGCACTTAGCCAATAGTCCCGTACTTACTTCTGTGAGATGAAGTGACCAAAAATCTGTTCCCAGTATAAACAGAAAAATGGTTTATTTTTGAGATTTTGGAAACTTGACAAGTGAAAACAGCTCTAAATGACATCCAGATTAAAAAAGACCATTACCCTCAGTATCTGAAATAGAAGTTGTAGTTCTGACAAGACTCCCGGTGCTCACATCTCCGGAGCTTAAAAGATGAGAAACACATGTTTAAACCCAGATGCCCAGTTTAGAAATAAATTCATGCAGGCTCTCAATCTCTGGACTAGGACTTGTGTTATGGAAAAAAAGTTTATGTAATGTTGTTTCCATTATAAATAGAGACTAATTTTCTTGAAAAGTCTCTTAATACTAAGCAAACAAGTAACTTTAGTACTAAAAACATTCTCAGTGCTTCATTGCCTTGGGTTTACAATATCATTTGCACGTCAAATTATATTTCATCTTATGATTTAGTAATGCCAGAAGAATAGATCTAATTCTGTGTCTCATGATACCCTTAAAGATGGAAGATTGCTTTCCATGGAGTGTAAAACTCAATTTGTAGTCATGTGTATAAAACATGACTTTATGGCAGATTAGCTTGCTGTAGATTTAGTTCTCTCTGACACTGAACTGAAAAATATTAGCATTTCACTGAACACAATATTAATGGCAAGAAGAGAGTATTATTGTAACATAGAAAATAGAATGGCATTTTTGAAAGTAAAACCAATAAGCAGAAGAAAATGTATTTAGAGATTTGCAAGGAGTTTAGATAGAGTTGATTTAACTTTTTTCTTTTTCTCCCTTTTTTTTTCCCTCTCTGTGAGCCATTTAACAAACAAAAGTATATTTGCAGTTATTAGATTGACTTCTCAACGATTTTGAAGAAAACAGCAGTTATAGCACTTGAGGATGCCTTTAGACCATAGATGTTTCAAATAACTGTAGTAAATTAGAAATCTAAAATCTTTTTTAAAGTTTTCCTTTTTTTCTGATTTGTAAACATCTTACTTAGCAGTGAGACATGTTGTTTGCTTTTTCCAGGGGAAGTGTGTAAGCAGAAGATTAGAGTGATTGTTTCCATGCAGTTCATTATTACAATACTGTGATGGTGCTGTCACTTGGCCAAAGGTGGTGAACATCACCTCCTGGGTGGGAAAAGGCTGTCCCTTGGCTCGCTAAGTACTTTCATTAGAAATGGATCCGAGCCAATTAATGTATGACTGGAACCGTCACATCCACGTGTTGCACTGATGGTTTCACTAGAAGAGATTTCAGAAGAAAGAAATTGAAGAGGAAACCAAGTTGACACTGTAATTAAATGGCGATCAAGAGGAGACTGTTTTGTGGAGAGCATTTGGTACTATTCTGTATCCTGCCCTTGGGTTTTTGTAGCCTCTCATATGTGTCTGCTGGGGTGATCCGACCTGTTTATAGAGTGCGCTTTTATAATTTGTCTGATAACATTGCAATTCTTTATGCCTAACTCAGTGTTAATACATTCAAGATATAAATGATATATGAGGGTGTAGAAAGCATTGCAGCAATGTAGCTGCAGTTGTAACAAGTTTCCCCATGCTTCTGATTTAACTAGATGCTTTTTATTTATTAATAGTATTCATTTTAATGCCATAGAAAGTCAAATAACAATGTGTGACAATGGCATAATTATCCTTTGGTGTTTCTGCAAAAGTAATAACTGAATTCGATCCGCTTTTCATCTTTAAAGCTATTCATTGTATCTATCCCTTATTCTTATAGTTATCTTTTCCCTCCTTCAGTTCTCTTTGATTAACAGGCAGTGGAGATCTACCTGCTTTCTTGGGTCAGACACAAACTCTGCTTTCTTTTAAAATAGCTTTCAGTGTGATTACTGTTCCTTTGTTTTTATTTAGGAAGACATTCAAGATTGCAAATGATGTGCTAAATTGTCCCATTCTCTACAGTATATTTTCCACATATTCCAAAGGTTGATAATTCTGACAGTGTGCTTGTTCTTAATTATGCATGCTTATATTAATTCGTATTTTCACTGATTTTCTTTCATTTTTAACCAGAGTTTATACTATGTGGGCTTAGTCCTACAAATATGCATGTGATTATTTTTTCTTGCCAGAATTGATTTTGTTGCTGTTACCTTTTGCAATCTCCATGGGACCTGCTTTGCAACATATGCTATGTACAACAACATGCTCTTGCTGCAAGATAAAGCTTGGTGTACAGTCAGAATAGGGTATTGAAGGATGAAACAGAAAGCTGGTTGCAGCCCCTTGATGTTGACTGTTTCATAACTGGTCAGTTGGGAAGAGCAGAGGAGTACTTAGCACGACCAGGTGGTCTGAAGAAGCTGAGATACTTCTTTCCTGGTCCATGAGTAGCTGCTGAGCTCAGTTACCACAACCGCATTGTTAGTGATACCTGAGTTCCACAGCAGAAACGAGACACGGTGGTGGTGAAGCCTGAGATGAACAAAGTGAGTCACACTAAGTCAGAGGAGAGGACCACAAGGTCACGACTCCTGTTTCCCAAGGTGTCCTGCTGTGATGCTTATTTTACAAGCTATCATGAAAGGTATTTCTAATCTACAGAAGATGGATTGTGTTGTTCTTCAGTATCATGGTGGTCTCATTGTCTTTGGTGGTAGTGTAGAGTGTTGGGTGGGTTTACTCTCGGAGTTATAGTCTGTCTTGGCTGAGAATTTGGCCCTATAATTTTGTCTTTAAAATAATTGCTTCTTTGCCAACCAGTAACAAGACTTTTGTTTACCATCTCATGAGGCAGAATTTCAAGGAGACTCAGGGACCTGTCTAGTGTGACTTCCTTCCTCTGTCCACATATTCCCCCTGTCCCAGAACCGCACATAGCTTTTCCTCCTGAAGCCCTCAAAAAGAAAATGAAACCGGTTGTACGGTCGGGCATGTGAATTGTGCACAGTTGGGTGTATGCCCCGTGCAACCCATCACTCAGGATGCATCACAGGCCTGTGGTTGCTCTCCAACTCTGTGACCCAAATGCAGCCAATATGATCGCAGCCTTCAAAACCAGCCTACTTGCTGGCATGTTTGGCAGCTGTTGCCTCTTTCCTCATGCCCAGCACAGCCTCCCCCTTTGTGTGTCCCCAGCCATGTAAGCAGCACTGTCTCCTGTCCTTGTTACACATTTCTGTAAAAAATAGGGACAAAATAGGGTATAAAAAGGGTATGGAAGTAGATTCTTAATGACATCTTCGCCTCTGTTGGACTGCAGTGGTACCAGTTGTTAACCCTCTCTAGCAAAGCGTGTATTGAAATGTTAAAATGTAAGTTGAGCAGACCAGGACAAATACCCAGAGTTTCCTGTGGTTTACCTGGCTTACTGCCATGTGCTAAAACTGTATCAGCCGAGCACACCCTAGGACTGTAAATAGGTAGGTAGTCTTCAAAAATGTATCTTATTCCATTGCAATAGTGATGTCTTTATGCCTCAGCTTTTAGAAGATCCTCTGTCACTAAATATGCTGCTCTGTGTTGCATAGTTTACTAAAAGATGCCTGGAAAAGACATATTCAGTTTATAGACTGTGCTCTGTGGTACAGGAAAAGAATATTGGAGATGGATTCTCTGCCTGCCCAGAGCAAGGAAACCACCCTTAGCCACACAGTCCTATTAATAGCAGCTTAGATGTTTGTTACTGCATGGTGCAAAGATGTTTTTACACAACACAACACAAGCTTTTTCCTTGCACACAAGGATCAAATTTTTTGCATGTATTTAGAAATGCATGCATGCATGCATTTTAAGGGCTTTCAATATGCCTGACACAAGCACCTTTTGTCCTAACACTTAAAGAAATTTTGGCATTTTTGTTAAGCAGCTACGAATCCCATGAGGCTTTAAAGGTTTTTTGTAGGAATTGCAAGAGGCATTCCAAATACTTTAAAAAAATATAGACATGGTCTTTAAATAGTTAATGAATGCACATCATTTACCTAAACAGTGTTTTTATAGATCTTTGCAAATATGACATTAATTAAGGAAAGCAACTAAAGCTGAAGTGCCACAGAATGTTAATCCTCAGCATCAGTAATTAGCTGTGGATGAGAATTTTTAAAAATGTTTCAGTTTGCATCATTTTGTTTTGGAAGAAACACAAGAATGTGGGTTGAATTATTAAGAAAACAAATGAGCCATGAAAAAAAAACCCTTAAATTGTGGATGGACTTACTTGTGCTATTGCAATGAGCCTTTGTGGTCCGTGGCTGTGCTGATTCTGATGGAAGATAAATCTGAGATAACCCTGAGACATTCCCTTCCCACTCCCTTTCTCCCCATGTTCGCACTGGGCGTGTGCTGCATGTCCTTTGCTCCACAGTGGGAGAAGGGAGGATCAATTAGCCTGGCCAGCAGCAGAAGGTAGCATTGCAAATGGCCAGTGAGACCAGGTAGTGCAGACAGCTACTTGGTCATTAATTTGATTGTATTCTTAGCAAACCAGTAAAGGCTGCTCTTTGAATCTATCCCTCCTGCATGCCCTGATAATCATTTTGTTTATCTGCACGATTTTACTCACTGCAGTCAGCAGTGGAAGGGCTGTCTGTATTGTTTGTCTTCTTAAACTGTTAAATGAAGTGACTCAGAAGATTCAGGAAATTAATTTTTATAGTCTTCATATGTGGCAAAAGAAGAAAGCTTTGAAGTGGTGGTGTCAGTTTAGCCATTCTGAAATTCATGAATCGGCCTTTGCTAGATTTTCAGAGGCTTAAGAAGTGAGAATTGTTTCAAATAGTTGCATCCTTTTTAGTTACCTATTCATATCTGAACCTTAACAATTCATGTCACTCCAAGCTTTATTCAATGAGCGTTTTGTATGAAAATGAAAGCCAAGATAGCTATGTAAATAGGACTTCAAGAATCAGAGCTTTTAAAATAAAGCACAGTATTATTGCTAGACTCATATTAAAATTGTGATAATGGCCAATGTTAGCTATTCTTCTTTTCTTTTTCTTTATTTTTTGGATGGGGATGGTTAATTGAAGAGCTACTATTGGAATAGCTGTAAACAGTTTAGTAAACCTAGTAAAACTTCAGATGCTTTTTTTATTATGCATTCAAATAGGGTTCTCAGCCTCTTGAGTCTTACTCTTTGAATGCTGCTAAGTAATGCCATTAAAACAGCAATACCAGGAGACCATTGTCATTTATGGCCATTATAAAATAGGGACAAGACACTAGTTTGGGTTTGGCTTGAGACAGATATGTTTCCACAATAAATGCTAAAGAAAATATAAACTACAGTGTCTCTGGATACCAGAAGGTTCACTTTGTCTTGTTGGCATGTGTTGATACTGGTGCTGGTTTTCCTATGTTAAGCTTAAATTTGTGTTAAAAAATGGTAAAAAAAGGGTTGTCCTACATAGAAGACAATCAGAATTGTGCTTAAAGAATGGCTTTGTCTTGCAAAATATCTTTAATTTTCTATAGGTTGATTTCTTTCAAGATCAGTGGGTTTTGTTAGTTGAGGGTGTTTAAAGGGGAAATAATATTGTGTAGTAAACTGGTTTTTATTGCATCCTTGAGAAGGAAGGCTTATTTGAACATAGTTTTTTTGAGGTGTTTGATAAATATTTATACTGTCTAGTATCTGGAACTTCGGGCCTTAAACACATTCCGTTAGCTGAAACGTTTTATGCAAGTTCTAACATATTTCATCCTCTTTTTTGTGATATATATTTATAGCAAATAACTCAAGCTGTTTGACAGCCAGGTGAAATGTGAGCCTGTGGTTTTCTCTCCAGATGAAAAAAAGGTGAAGCCATGAGCTTTTGATTTCTTTGTTATTTGAATATACTGATATGTGTATCATTTAGAGGTACAGTCAGGAGTCATCTTTCCTGTTGTAGAGTTGTGCAAGAATTGGCCTGAATTTGTAAGAAGTTATCTTTGGGGACTATGGGCAAAGATTACTGATAAAGAGCAGGTGGGCACTCTAGCACACTGCTGCTGCCTTCAAGAAGCGGATTTGCAATTCCTTTTTGACACCCATAGTGTTGCTTTACATTTTTCAGAGGTTTTCTGCTTCAGTGATGCAGCTGCAAAACAGAGTTTACAATCAGTGAGTGCATTGAAGCCGTTGGCTTTTGCTACTGAATAAGAAGGTCAGGGATTGCTCAGTTCTTCATCCATTTGGTTGAGAAAGTGGATTTTCAGATGGCTGCAGAAAAGTACTTGTGTCTCTGATAGACCCCTCCTTTGCTTCTGGAATTGGTTGTTCTGCACAGTGACAAGCTGATTAAGAGCAATTTCCTAGAGAGGAAACAGAGCTGCCTACAGTAGATGGAGAAGAGAAAAATATTAGGCTCTTGCATGAACGTCCATGTATCAGAGGTTGTGCTCCAGTAATTAAATTCTGACAAATAGATGAACAAACAATCTCCAGGGGTAATGAGGCTCAGTCAATGAACCACAAGTGTTCACAAGTATTAGCAATAAGAGAAAATACAATTGAAACCCCTGCATATGTGTTACTCAGAAAGCAAGTTAAGAACTAATTAAAGGGATTTGTGTTTTCCTCTCCATGCTTTGCATTTAGAAATAGATTTTACAGAGTGTGTTCTCCACATTCCAGTATTCCAGAGCTCTTAGATATAAGCATAACAGTAGGTTTTAAACTTTTTTATTTTAGAAAGTAAATTTAGTAAATACAATGGCCCCTTGACTGAAAGTTAGCACCAGCATTATGGACTTCTTTTTCACAAACTTGAAAACCTGTAACCAGAGAAGTGAAATCCTTCAAATGTGATGTGCTCGCCCTTTGCTTAGGGTGCATGAAATGCAGACTCATGAAAATGTGGAAGTACAAATTGAATACAGTTCCTTCCAGTCTGCGTAGTGATAGTATATTTCACAGCCCGAAATGTAAGTATTTTTTCTGCCTCTCTGGAAAAATGATAACATATACCAACGCCTTAACTGTGCAATAAAGTAACTCAGATTGGTCATGTCTGTATAAAAGTGCTTTGTGTCATGTGGTATAAATATCTAGATTTTTTTAATGTCCTTTTTCTTACCACCTGTGACACAGGCCTGTCCTCACCACTGTCAAAATTGATTTTTTCCACTTTGAGGTATTGTTTCTTAGTTCTTCAAAATATTTTTTTTCCAGCAAAAAAAGATTGGCAAAATGTCCATTTCATATGACAAGTACAGATGGAAAGTTGACAGTAAATAGATTATCAGCTTTCTCCCTTGTTTCTGCTGGGCTGAGAGAGTTAATCCCATCAATAAGGACAAGTCACATTAGTTTTATTGATATTTTGTAATCTGTCTTCCCTTTCTCTTCCCTGGTTCACTGCAATCTGCTCTTGGTTAGTGACCTGCTTAATGTTACTTGGAATCTAATTGCTGCATGTATTACTTTTTTAATCTGAAATTGAACTTTTAGTGTTCATACCTTGATGAACCCTGTCAACTGGTTAGAGAGAAGTTACTTTTGCCCTCTCCTTCAATGGATCCCATATTTAAGCTGTATTCGTGAGGGTTCTCTTTGACTGCTGTAGGTGATGAAAATCACCAGTGGCTGATGCTTTCAGCTGTTCCAGAGCAATGCACAGAGGACCTTTTAGAGAGATTTGGTAATGCATCCATAGCTGCATAGTACTCACAGCAGTTTGGAGTGGACCTACTGATAGTGTGGTACCAGGTCCATGGTAACCTTCTATCACCAGTTGCACCCCATTTATGGGACCTAGAGCTGTAATGTGCATCTTTATTATCCTCTTTGTAGCAGACTCAGCCATAATGAGTACCAAGATCTTGAGCACAGTAAGGGAAAGTTCTAGTGACTCAAAAAAAACAAGGGCTGAACTGAAGTTGATTTGCAAAATATTGAGTGTGGGTCTGACAACCTAGTCCAGAAGATTTGTCTGGGGGTTTAGTTTCGTTCTTGTTCTCCCTCTGTAAACAAGAGGAGTAACTTGAAGAGAAAGGGGAGGCTACATGAAAGTTTTATATCCATGAGCAGTGGCAGTTAGAACTTGGACTGTACCGCACAGTTGAGATTAAAAAAGGGGGTTGGTCTTTTTTTTCTTTTGTCTTTTTTTTTTATTTAAAATCTCTGTCTGTGCCAAAATGAAATGTGTGTCTTCCTTGAGTGAAAGATAGAAAAGTTTTATCAGTCCTCTTGAAGATGCAGCCACGCTGTCCTTTACCCCACGGGAACTTTTGTATACTTTTGATTGGGATGTCACTGTCTTTGGCAGAAACAGGGGGCTGAGACTATCGCCAAGACATTGATGTTTCCTCATCACAAAAGAAAAATTAAGAGTTTCCTTCTGAAATTAGACTTTTTTTTTCTGCTCTCCACCTTAGGTATTTTTTATACAGAAGGGGAAGGGAAAAGAAAATGTAGACATTTTTATACCTAACCCATTTACACATTTAACTTTTACTATTTATATAATATTGGCTGATGAGAGAGCCTCATATAGTGGTGTGGCCACTGATGATGATGTATTTTACTTCTAGAATACAGTGCTATCACTAATCTTAGGTTTAAATCCTTTGACTCCATCATGGGATATGTATACAGCAAAAGGAAACTGAACTGGTAAGCGTAGAGATTTCAGAATTGCAGAACACGTTTAAGAATCCAGTGTTCATTGATCCAGTCACTTAAAATTTCATTTTACCCTGAAACTTTTTGCAGCATGGAACATTGCCATAAAATGAACTTTTATATATAACTGGTAATAATGGCCTAAAATCTGGCAAATTTAATCGGTGCATTTTAATAAAATCTTATATTTTAAAAGAGTGAATTTGAGTAACTTGTAAACTTGGCAGTAGATGTCTTTGGAATAAACTATAGTAACTATAGCTGCATGAAGGTCATAAATCTTCTGTATAAAAATTGTTCTTTAATTAGCTTTAATAATACTAGTTGCTATTGTGGTGGTGTTCACACAAGAATTTCAAACCCTTCATTAAATTTAAAGTAAGCCTAAAAATTTCCCTAATGCAGTTCTGTAGTATTTTTTCATATTCTTCTGTTGTGATAGAGGGAAGTGAAGTAGTTTTCCTTCCAGAAGAGCCAGAAGTAGAATCAGGATTCCCCCAACTACTAACCCCTTTTACTAACTCTCTTTGTGTTCATCAGTTAAAATATGATCGCTTATTGGCTTTGTATATTTAAAATGTTTCAAGTTTCTTCTGCAGTCTTTGCTTAACCTGTGCATAGTACAGTTCTGAGTGGGTATTTCATGATGTGTATTGTGTTTCTTCCTCTTTATTTATTTATATTTCCTTTTTACTTTACCCACTATTCTGACCCTCCTCCCTGCAAAAGAAATTTCTAAACATAGATAATGTCTTTGTGTTTTGTCCTCTTGACATATACTGTGGAATTAGTATTTCAATTTTGCAGAATTAATTAGAAAATAAGTTTTTTCATGGTTCCTCCCTCTTGTGAAGGAAATCCTCTAAACCTGTGCCTTTTTATCTTCCCTTAGAAAACGTGGCCCTAACATCTTACTAAATGAAGTCTATATACTAATGCTAAGTACACAATTTTTGTCAGCTAGACAATTTCTGCCGTAACTGAGAAGTTATTTATGTATAAACAGTCGTCTCCCTCCTACGTGTCTGTGCATGAAGATGTGTGGGCATGCACTCTTTTACCCTCCCATCCTCCCACTGCATTCTTCCCTTGAAGAGCTCTCTGTGTCTGAGAAATTAAGCCTCATTACATATCCAGCTCCAGTCAATTCCATTATCATTAAACTCTTGTTGTGGGATTCCTAAAAGAACTAACTTCTGTACAGTGTGCTGTTTGCCCAGCGCTAACCCATTTGTGTGGAGTTTTTTCTGCTGGGGAGCTATAGCCAAAAAAGACAAACTTCCCTCCCACAGCACAAGAACAAAGCATTGTTTCCTCTTTGCCTGAAATTATTTTTCTTTAGATAGTCCTACAGGGACCAAAGCCATTTTGCCATTACCCCTTAGTGCTACTTTATGTGGGATTTATAATGAAATTGCTTTGACAATTTGGATAATGACAGAGCAACGCAGTAACTGATGAAACATTTTAGGGTAGAACTATTTCCCTTGGGAGACATCAACTTTTGTATTAAAATTGTAATCCTAACATAATACATTGAAACTTTAAATAATAAAATAAAATAAAGTAAAATAAAATAAAATAAAATAGTCTTTGGCTGCATTACTTAGTGTCTCTCACTGATTTTAGTTTCTGATAGTTCTTAAAGCAAGACTGAAAAAAGCTTTGAATCGGTAAAATCCACATAGCTAATGGATTCTCTCTCTGCTAATCAAATAATCAAGGAATTACCCTGTTTGTATTAGTTCTAAGATGGACGTTAATAACATGAGTCAGTTTTCTATAATTTTCACTATGCCAAGAAATGAGCTCAGTGAGACAGCTTTGCATGGTGCTAACAGAGTGGGAGATAGTTTTATTGTGTTTTTTTAATAATTTCCCTCAAATTCTTAGTTTTAAAGCTTATTCCCTAAGATATTAATATGTTTTATGGTGTCTGTATTTTTTTATTGTCCATATAATGCTATTTTATTTAAAGATCTTGGAACATTTAACTTCAGTTAGTTTATTAATAGGAAGTCTCACAGCGCATTTAATGTAGAGCAGAGAATTACATTTACTACTTCTGGTATATGGTTTCATTCATTTGTTAGATCCAAAGGACCTAAGCAAAGTTGGTTTTCCTTCGTATGTCTAATTTGCAATAAGGAAAAGGGAAATTCAGAGAGCTCCAGTCCCTCAGTCAAGAGGGACCAAAAGCAAGGCAGGAGCCATATGCACTATATCTATTAAACCATCTCTGAGTACTCAGTTTTGTTTAGCAGAACAGTCAGTCTCTTTTAATTACAAACATAGGATTATTTGCATGGATGGATTTTTGTCATGCTAATTTCCAGCACTTAAATTCTTTAAGGTAAAGCAGGCAAATCGATTGCTAACAAAAAACTCTTCTTCTGAGAAAAAAATTACAGCTGAGCTGCAAATTCCTGGAAAGGGAAACTGAATCCTTGAAAGCACAGCTCCAGAGTCTCAGAGATCTCCTCGAGAGCACTGCATCAGGTCGATTTATCTACTAATCGGAGTAGTTTTGTTGTGAATGCTTTAAGAATGCTTTAAGAAACCTAAACTCCAGCTGTAGCTCTGACACTGGTAAAAGAGATGTTGAGTTAAAACATATGACATTACACCAAACAGATATGTTAAAAATTGTACTTAAAGGTTAATATAATAAAAGTGTAGTTCATGTGAGAATGGTAGAAATATTGATCATAACAATAAGTAGTAGCCCAGAAGTTCAGCTGAAAAAAGGAGGAAAAAAATAGTTGATATATGAAGAATTTGAGTTGTGACACTGAGATCAATGGCTATATTTTCACCCAGTGAAGCATGAGAGCTTCAGATAAGGGCAGTTAGTGAAATACTGACTGACATACCCTTTAACTGTTGGCATTTGGTCTCCAATATTGATCTTGCCTGTCACTGCCAACAAAGTATACTGAGGCTATATTTATGTTCAAATAATGTTGTGTTCAGTGGTTTATGAATTATTTCTAAAAGCTCAAGGTAAATAAGGAGTTAATTCTAGCATCCACTCTCATTTATTTGATTGCATCTTTTATATTGTTACAAGCCGTTATAATCTTTTCCCAATCAGTCAGAAAAGAGATAACATGCTATAATCCGCATAAATTCTTTAAATCTGAACATTTCCCATTCCTCTGCAGAGAAACAGTGTGCTGTAAACAGCAATTGTATAGCACAGTCATTCTTTGACTGTCAGTGATGGGAACACTGTTCCTGAGTGTAGAGAAGGTAGCAACTAAATCAGTTAAAGAATAAATCTTTAGCGGGAAGGCCATTATTTCTTCTGTCAGTTTGGTGGTGCTGGAAGAGTTAAATAAAGAGCTTTTGGAAATAGTAGTGATATTTCAGCAAAACATGTTTACTAAGAGACATACATCAAAAAGTTTTGATGTTTTATTTTCCTTTACCTTTTTCTTCCAGCTCCAGCTGAAAATCATGCATGAACAAGATGTTTGCTTCTGCTTTTATAAAGTTAACAGTTTGAGCTTGAGTCATAAGGGCTGAGAAAATGATGTACTTTGTTGACAAGTGTGGTAGCTTTCAGCTTTGCTTCAACCACCTTGGCCAGACCAAAGATCAAGCTCCTGCTCCACTGCAAACAGAATCTTCTGCATGTTACAAGTTAGCCATTGGCTGCTTCAAAGAAACGGAAGGGTTTAGCTAAGGAAGAGTAACTCAATTCAAATCAAATCACTTTTTCTGCCTTTCTCAGAGCATCATCCACAGTGTTGTAATTTCTGGTTTATTTTTCTCATGTTTGGTCATACGTAAAGGATCATCTATGGTTATCATTGTTAGCAGACCCAATATGGTTTTTATTGTAGCCTGGCAAACTCTGAACTTCAAGGGAAGAAGAGACAAGGAAAGAAAATAGAGCCCAAGCAATGAGTTCCCTGACTACTGTGAGGGTCTGGTGTGCACTGCTCTAAGGTAGGCTGGGGTGGGTGAGATGGCTCTATCCATGTAGTGACTACTCATTTCTGGAGAAATAGTTAGATGAAGTTGAGTTGCATCATTTGCTTAAGGCAGCTTATGTCAGTCTTAATCTTTGACCTCTCGTTCAAATTCATTTACTTTCTTATAGCCAAATAACACTCTGGGATAATCCTGGCCAGCAGAAGAAGCATCACAAGAATATGTAATGAACTTAGAAGCTGGAGACTTAGGAGCAATGCCAGGAGCAAGCTGAGAAATTCCGACAGGTTTTAAGAAGAATGAGTGGTTGTCATAACAGTAATTTAGGAATATAATGATTAACACAATCTGTTTGCATGCAATATTCTGTAGAAGTAAATAATACTAGAAAATTATTTAATCCAACTCTGCTGCTTCCTATACTAGTGATGAACCAAAGGTTAAACCACTGGAAACCGTTAGCCAGCCAGTTTCACTTGTTTCTCCACAGTCGGTTAGAAAGAACCTGTAATTTGGAAATAGAAATTTGGTATTGTTTCTACCTGTCTTTGCTTCAGATTTTGCTTTCTACAGTCTATAAAATTTTGTACTAAATACCAGATAGTACTGATGGTGAGTTTGTGATGAGAATATCTACCCACTGAGCTGCATGCAAACACTAGCTGGTTTATGAGTTATGACTGGAGGTTTCTCTTATGGGATATTTCAAGTTGTGACAGTACTTCATCTTCTTCAAAACTCTAAAGCTATACTGTTGATCGCAGTTCTAGAGATGCTGAAAGTGGAAAAAGCTTAGCATCATTTTTTAAAAAAAAAGTAATGAGCATCTTATTTAAGCAGAATGAGGAACCACATTTGAGGTACAGATGTGCAGTATTACTGGGCTTCTCAGACTGAATTGTGCTGGTGCTTGTCTTAGTACGGATTTTCCTAGGGCTACTGAGGGTACTGTGACCACCTTTCAGCTCGAAGATGGCATGAAATGTAATACAGCATAATGACCAGAAGAAGTATTCCCAGATGTTGGATGAAGCCAGCTGATGTTCTTTTTGCATTCTCACCTCAGGGATGAAGATAAGAAGGTTAAAATTGAGAATTATGATGCCTTATTCATTAAGACCTATACAGTTACACTTAGAAATGAGTGCAGGATTAGAAGGGATGGCTTCTAGACCATCAAAAGCAATTCTTATCACTTTGAGATTTCACCTTTTCCTGAAACGGGGAAATCATTTATTCATATTACAAGTTTTTCCTAAAACACAAGGTATTTTTCTGCATTAAGCTTAAAAAATGAGACCTTTTCAAACTTCTTGTTTCAGTCAATCAGCTTTGATTTTAAATCATGAACTTGCTTAGATTTGGATGAGCAAAACCAAACACCTGTGAAATACATTTGCTGATGGAAGCCAATAGACATAGTGAGTTCATCACTGAGCTGAAGCACCTTTGATATGAGCCCAAGTCAACCAGAATCTGCTGGTTGTCTGTTTAAAGCAAGAATCTCTAAAACTTTGAATTTGCTATTCAAAAACACTTGGTTTATTAGGATATAAATTAAACTCATGGGGGGAAGAAGGTGTTGCTTCTTTAAAAAAAAAAAAAACCTGGAAATGAAAAGGGAATTTAAACCAAGCTCCAGTTTTCAGATGAGTGTTATGGGCTGAGTGCTTTTAGTCAACAGCATAGTTTCCTGGATTGCTGGAAAATTTGCAGAATCCCTTTTATTCTCAGCATGCCTGTCTTTCCATCATGTCTGCAGCCTGCTCTTCCCAGTGATCTTTTGCTGTCCCTCTTCTCCCTTGGTGTATCATACTCTTGCACATGGCTGGAAGTATCTCTCCCAAACATGCTCTTTGTCTGCCAGGGAGTTCTGTCTCCCTGTTTACAGGAGCAGACTGAGGGCAGGGATGTAGCCTATTGCAGATGTTAATTAACCACTCTCATGTGCCCCTAATTGGCCTCCTTGCCTCCTGAACGTGTCAGGGGTTCTTGCTCCAGCCACAGTGCGGCCCCCAGGTACTCTGTAGCCAGTGATCATCCTTTGGCTTGACTCTTCTTTTTCTTTCTTCTTGGGTGGGATTTGGAGGGTTTGCAGCAGTCTGCAAAACCTGTAAAACATCGGGAACACTGTTACCACAGATGAATAAGTTTTTCAGGAAACAATGTTTTCAGAGACAGAAAAGGGAAACAAGGGGCTATATATGGGGCTTTGGTGTATTAGGTGTTTTTTCCAGTTAAGGGCCCTTTGCAATTGTTCTCTTCAGCACTTTTCAAGGATCTAATACAGCAGGTGTTTCTTTGGCCTTTGTTTCATTTTCCCTCAATCCATCTTTGTCATAATTTACAAAAAGAAGAAAGGTGGTTAGGGGTGAATGAAACCAGGCATCCAAAGAGGAAAAAAAAGTTGCAGCACACTTCAGCAGTGTTTTATGATGATATAACCAAACAAGCTCATACACTACTGCTGACATTAACGTGATGACAATTTAAGAGCGTTAATGATCTGTATCGGCATCTTCATCAGCCTGCAGAAAAAAAGGCAAAAGCAAATATTAACATAGCTTGTTACAGGCTGGCTTCTTTTCCTATTTCAGTTTATTTTGACATTCTGTGTTTTCTGCTCACTGTGACTGTTCACCTTATCACCATCATCTCACCAGCTCCACTTCAACTTCACTCCTCTGTTATATGTTGCACTGAAAAGAATAATGCTATTCTATGCTTGGAAGGATTAAGGGTTGTTTGCAGTATCTAAGGCAGATCAAGCTAGCACTGTAACCAAGTCTAATGACTTTCTATTTCTTTTTGTTTGGTTTTTGTGTTGGGTTTTTTCGTGTTGCTGATGTTCTCTATCCCTCTGACGTATTTTGATGACTGTAATTTTAGAGAGTGATTGTTTTTTCAGAATTTAGAACCTGGCTCTTGATGTCAATGCATATGCATACACACACATGTAATACATATGTGTTTATATATATATATATATATATACACATTTGTGCATGTACACACACAGATCCCTTCTATTTGGGATCTGTGGATATATCCTTGAGTTCAGAACCCATCACTTCTCCTAGGCACTGTAAAATTCATGAAGCTAAGTAAAATGGTGAACTATTTGCTGTTGTTGAAGTTATAGAAATGTGCTCATTTCATTTTAGGGTTCTTGTCTGTGTTGCTTACCGACCAGTGTTTCCTCATATTAGTAGGGTCGTGATTTCAAAAAGCTGTAACAACGCTAGTCATATTATGTGTGTGTATTAGAGTGTAGCAAAAATCCTTTGTTCATTTTGACTGCAATGGAGCTGACTTAATGCCATGTATTGCAGCTGTTCTCTAACTACCACTCACTCCAGTAGTTTTTTCTTGGAAAGACCATTTTGTCCATCCCATGGATTTGTTCAAGAGGTTTCAAGTAACGTCTTTTAAGATTTTGCTAGTCTGTGATATGTCAAATGAAACAATGGGATGTTTGCTGGTGTAGAAGTTGAGGAATTTTTTCTGCACATCAGTTTAAGAGAACAGCAGCAGTTTTACGTTGGAGTTTGAAAGATTACAGTATCTGTGTAAATCAGCCTTCAAGGTGTTTGGAGTATGGAAGCATTCATGTGTTCAGTCCTTGCACCTCAAGCTCCCTTGTTATAACTAAAGATACATCAAATCATTTCTTTAAGGGTTTAGGGAATGAGACTCAAAGGGCTCGACTTCAAAAGAGCCTGTCATTTGATGGTTTGCATTTGGGCACCTAAATAAGTAACCTAGTATTGCAGATCATTTGGCATCCAGCAAACTCAATTGATCTTGTTGGGATTGTTTACAGTGAACACTTCTGATAACCTGACTGCATCTTTCAGGTTGCTAATTGGGAGCTGAGCACTTTGAATCTAGCCTGGACTGGGCGTGCTTATCACCACTGAAAACTCATTCCAGGATCTCTGGAAGCCAGGCAGGCTTCTAGGCTTTGTATATCATCCTGTTCACCATCAGCCTGCTCAGTGGGTAGTCCTTGCTCAGTAGCTGACAGCAGAGGCTAAAGGTGAGAATATGCTTACACCTTCTCCCCCAGCCTCCCCATAAGCTAAGCAATGCTAAGGATAAGCAGCTGGCAAGGAATCTATCATTTGTCCTGGGTTTGAAACCTATAAATAGCCAGATCGTTAAAGATATTGCTTACAATAAGCCTTTGTCTCAGAAGCTATTTATGGTGTGGACTTCGGCTCTGCACAGCTTTCTAGGCTTGCCAGAAGCAATGTTAATCTGCATTGGCTGGCAGAGCTAGTAGTGATTACCTCTTCTCCTTTGTGTATTTGCTCAGTCTCGTCAAATCTTGAAACCTGTGGGATTATTATAAATTCATCTGTGTAAAAGAGAGCAGAATTTGCCCTCATGGTTTTATCACCAAATAGAAAACAAAATTATCCAATAACTGGCAAAATTTTCGTAAAAGTGTTTTAGACGAAGAAGTAAAAATATTTCCTGGATCTTTAGTGCTCTTCAAGGGAAAGGAAGGAAATACGCTTTTTATTTTAAATATTTCATTGGGTTCCTGCATACTCTCTGGGGAACAGAGAATGCCACAGTCCGAAGCCGAATATACATGCTTTAGATGAGTTGTAATGAAAAGATATAGGAACAGAGTGTTCAGTGCTTACGGGACTATTAAGAGACTCAGCAGACCCAGATTAATTTCTCTTCTCTGCAACAGACCTACGTTATTACCTTGGTCAGGTCACTCAGTCTGTAAAGGGAGAATTGTGCTTGCCTGTCTCTAAGAGTAACGTCAAGATGAATGGATCAAGCTTATGAGTCACCCACATGCTGCTCCAACGAAGGCCATTTAGTGTGGATGTGTACAAGTGTCTTGGGGATGTAAGCATGAAAGGAAAAAGAAACAATATTAAAGAAAACTTAGGGCGTGTATCTCTAAGTATGAGCACTACAGGCTTTTAGGGATGGTGTTTCAGTTTTATTTCCACCAAATATGCTGGAATCCTGCATTTTGCACTAGGAGGATTATGAATTAGGTGCTACTATTATTTCCCTAGCTTTCTTCTGTAATTCTAGTGTTAACAGCAAGCAACATGATTTGATTTCACATCAGCGAGTCTTTTGCATTAGCCAAAGCCAGTTAAATTGTGAAGATTTTCTCTTTTAAAAGCACAAATGTTACTCAAATCAATTATTATCAAAAAATGCTTTGCTAATTGAGTTAGGAGAGACTCTGCCCATTCCATTGTTTTGGTGATTCATTGTATATGACAGACTGGTTTGTCTGAAGTCAGATAATTTATATGTATAAAACTGTGTGTGTGCATGTGCGTGCCTATGCTTGTGTGTAGCACAGCTGATGCTCGCTGAAAGCTTCTGTGCAGTGAACCATGACATATTAATAGCAAAATCAAGGTTTGCTAGCTGACAGACATCAATTTGCCAGAGGCCATCCCTCTTCTCCACCCTCGCCAGCACATTTGTGCTCTCACACACACACACACACACACACACACATATAGAATCTTGTCTGCTGTTTTCTGACAAGTCCTATGGTTACGTGGAATCTCTGTTCTCAAGAAATTTGCCAGCCAGTCTGTCATTCATAATGTCTTGTGTGCATTCCTGCAGGCTGGGAGGAAAAAAAAAAGTGAGAAGAATTACAGATGATTCAATTAAACTGATATTGTGCACAACAAAACTGAGAGCAAATGCAATTTGGGTTCTGTTCATGTGACTTAATTATCTCTTACCTCCCCACTCCACCCCCTTTTTTAGAATTTAAAAACAATTATGATATAATTGCCAATCTGGAGATCCCTAGATATGCAGTAAATACCCTTTGTCTCATCAAATGCTCTTTTCCTCGATTCAGAAATGGGACTTTATTAAAAATGCATACACACAAAAAATTGTAAAAAGTCATCTAATGACCTTCAGGAAATAAAATTCTATAATACTGTATACCCAGAAAAGACATACCCGTGTATTAGAGGGAACGAATCAGCTGAAGTCATTGAGGATAATTAGCTGTGTGCATTTTTAAGATGCATACACTTTCAACACTCGAGGCAAATCCCTAGAAGTCAATTGAGTCGTTCTCTGATAGAGGCTTGGAGGTGCATTTGAAGACCAAACATGCCTTTTTCACTTGAATTAGTAACATGTTTCAAAATTTACTAACAGCTTTTTAATGTGTAATCAGCTTGACTTAATGGGGAAGAAAAAAATCACAATCATTAAGAAGCCCATAGTGAGTGTATATATATTCACACGGTGGGAAAGTGCCTCGCAGTATACAGTAGTTTGGAGTAAGTAGGATCCATTACCCATATCTGCTGAAGGGTTGTCAGATATGAAGTAAATTTAGAGACCTGCTTGTCCCTTTAGCTATTCATCACTGCTGAGTGGCTCTAGCGGCAGCCAGCGGTATTTTTAGAGAGGAGAGTGATATGGAATTTCTCCATGTGCTGAACATTAGCTGATCCCATTACTCAGAGCTGCTCGGAAAGTCACAGCTGACACTTCAGGTTGGTGGCAAAGAAGAGCAATTGGGTGAGAAAGGAAAGCACAGAGGAGGCATCTGAGGAGTATACATTTGGGGTACACTGCCACATTGGGGCTCTTGTCAACCACAGCATTGGGTTACTTTCAGTCAGCATCAAAACACAAAGATAATTATTGAAATGTCCTTTTTCTCAGGATTCAATATTGCTCAGGTGTGTTTTCACCTATTGTAGGTAATACTTTGAATAATAAGAATAACAACTCTTTATAAGCTCCGTAAAGCATCTAGCAGATGAAGAACAGGTTTGTTCTGAGCTTCGGGATATTTTCAAAATAATGTGGGCAACTGACTATGAATAAGCTATTTTGCAAACAGCCAAAGTCATATGTGTTATTATTTATCATTATTTCATCAAAGAAAATACATTTAGTTTAATGCTCATTTGAATTGCTTCTCTTTAAGACCTCCAAATCCTAATAATGCTTCGAACGCACTCCAGAATGTCAAAATAGTAAATTGTATGTAATTTTCTTTGACAGTAAGTGGATGAGTCCTTGCCAGAATTGTTCCTCTTTACACCCGGTATGAAGTCTTTGCTTTTTTTCCATCAAGTGATATTTGACTTTTTAAAACCCACTTACAAGAACATTGCTGACCTTCTCGTAACGAATTCAGTCGGCTCTGAATGGGACTGGGTGGGCAGGGAGAACAAGGCAGTGGGCGGTTGTCTTCTGCCGTGCTACTGCAGCCCCAACTCCACCGCGATTCAGAACCGAGGGTGGCCATGTGTGCCATTTAAAAACCGGACCATTCTTGAAGAATACACTTTTTTTTTTAATAGCTCTAGTACTGACCCCCAAGCACTGCAATACTAAACTTCCAAAGCTTTGGGCTTACAATGAGTAGCATTCATCTTCGCTTCTGGTTCTGATCTTGTAAAAGCTAACTCATGCATGCACAACATGATAGGCCATGTTACGCCTCAGAGCCTTTTTCAGAGCTATCATCTAATACATTTTTTATAAGCCAGAGTGCATTCATAGAATTCTGCCTCAAAAGGCATTCTGCTTTAATGGCTGCACTGAAATGTCTAGTCTGAGTACTTGTGCTTTTTGGAACAAAAGGGTAATGAAAATGTTGAAATTTTTTGCAGTCGTCTTTAAATTTCAGGGTTTTTTTATTAAAGGTATGATGTATAAAGGCAGAAGGATGTCTATCGAAAAGCTGCTTTCTGCTAGTCCTTAATGAAAAGGGTTAGAATTTTGGCTGCCAAGGTGGATGCTCTTTGTTGAAGTGGCTATTTGTTTGTGTTTGATAGCGTACTCACACATCTATGTGCATCTGCAGATAGGCTGATCTTGAAACAAATTAAATTAGGAAAAGTATTAAGAGTGGCTTTCTGGTTTTAGTCCCGAGATTTAGCTCAGGTTAGCTGCTAACAACAGAAGTGAAAAACAAAAATGGTTCATAGATTTAATTTTGTAACATGCATCAAAGTATAAACAAAAATAAAATTAAAACATTAGCATTTCAAATAAGAAAGGAAAGTTTCAAAATATGTGTTTACTTTATTGGATTCAATAGTAGATGGACAGTTTAGTCCTCTCATTTAAAGATTATTTTTCTAAAGAAAGCTAGTAGTCTAAAGTAAAAAACAGTGCTTTTGAAGTTTTCTAGCACTCTGCAGGCACGACTCCATTCATTTGGCTGTGACACATTTTGAAGATTATTTTCCTATTGATCAAAAATTTGATTTAGCAGCTAGAGCTATTCTTGTTTCTTCAGTAACTAGAAAGCTTCTTTGTCTTTAAAACGGCAAAGAAATTTGTCTGTAGCAGCAGAAAAATTTAGATTTTACATTCATTATAATGTTTTCTTGGAGTCCCAAGATAAAAATTCTGTTGAAGTATTTCAGAAAATACTTTGTCTTTTCTTAAGATACTTCTGAAAGACTTCAAGATAAAAATTCTGCTGTTTGCTGGGTGTGAGTGACTCATTTTAAAATCTGAGCTTGGCTCTGCATTTGTGCTTTGGAAATCTGTGTCAGAATCTGGGCCTTTGATTCTCTTCTCTGTAAGAGTTGGAGTGTCTTTGGCTTTGTCTTAAGAAGGAGTAATTTGTCCTGATGCTATTGTCCTCAAATGAATTTGAAAAATGAGTTTATGTGTTTCTGAGTCAAATTAGAATCAACGAAAAGATAATTGGATTGTGTCTTTTCTATGTGGTGATTGGGGTTTTGGTGCAAATATTGCCCACATATTTTATTTAGATATTTTTTTAATAATCTAGAGCCTTGGTACCAGTTGTTGCACTTCACTCTGACTTGGCATCTTCTGAATTATACAGCCATTTAGCCACTGTGCTTGTAGTTTTATTTTGAGTTTAGCAATGATTGCAAGCAGTGTAACCTTTTGTACATGTATGTCTTTCCGGGGGGCTTGAGTTATCATTTGCTTTGCAAAAGAGTCCCTGGGGAGGGTCCGTCTGGACAGCAAATTGTGTAGGAGTCGGCATTGCAGCCAGGCAGCATGGAAGGGGTGTTCTAGCAGAAGGGGGGGCAACAGGCTGTGAGGTGGTTATTTCTCTGTTTGGTACCTGTTGCATCCACATCTAGACACTGTGTCCCATTTTGCTACAAGACACTGACATACGGGGAGGAGTTTTTAGAGGGCTACCAAGATGATCACAGGTCTGGAACATGAGCTGTACAAGGAGAGGCTCAAAGAGGTCCTTTATTATCCTGAAGAGAACGTGAAGGGGAAATCTTAAAAGGTTTTCTCAACTACTTATTGAGAAGTTACAAGATTTTTTGCCAGAGGTGCACAGAGTACATAGGCGCAAGTTGTTAGAAGGAAATGCAAATGCTGAGTAGACATAAAGATTTTCACCAGGGTGGTGGCCAAGCACTCTAACCAGCACCCAGAGGCACTGCCCTTGGAGATACTGAAATATCAGCACAGCCCTGAGCAACCTGATCTAGTTGGCCCTGCTCTGAAGGTAGCTTGACCAGGTGACCTCAAGATGTCCCTTCCAACCAAAATTGCTCTGTGAATCTATGCTGACACAGGCTTTCTCTGTTTAACTATGTAGTCATGAAATTTTAATGCTGACAAAAGGAAAGAGGTCAGTTCCTCCTGCTTTAACAACCATTTGTGTAAAGTTAAACCAAAACAAAAGAAAAAATGCCCGTGTTGTGAGTTTTGCACGAACTGTGACCAGAAGTGGACAAGTTAGAATTTTTTATCTTACATTCTGCAGAAATAGAAACTACATGACTATGTTTTTGCAATGATTGCAGTAGCAATTCATGGTTCTTTCAGCAAATACATATTTGTAGTCGCATATGATGGGGTCTAATTTTCTTGGAGAGTAGTTGGATATGGAAAAGGAAGAACTGATTGGATCCTATAAGGAATGGGATGAGCGAGTGGTGAAGTATGACTTCAGAATCAACTAAATGCCCACCTTTCTTTCTGCTTTTAAGACTATCAGGACATCTAGGAGCAGATTTAACATATCTAATCTTAAAGCTGTAATTAGCATTAGTTTCTGTTGCAGTAGTATTCAGAGATGTCCATCAGGGTCAGTTGCTACGTGAACAAACATATATGAAAGGCAGGCTTTGCTTCACCCTCTCCAACAACAAAAATTCATTTAAATGCCTGTGCAACTCATGACAAGACCAATCCCACTTAATTGTAGCTATCCTAAGTGTTTATCCATCATGGGGCCTTTACAGCCAATGGAACAAGAGTGGGTCCTGCAGACAATTGCATCAAATGTTTTAGATGCTACCAGGATAACACATCTGAGATTTATCCCAACAGAAGGACTTGTTAAAGACTGTATTTCTAGTACTGTACCAGGACCTGGAATAAGACCCAGCTCATGGTCCAGTGCCTGTCTTATTTTTATACTGTCTCTACCGTGATCCTAAAGATACCTCTGTATCTGAAACACAATATGCTGTTTCATGGATTATATTTTGTTCTGTTTGCTCCAGAAAAGTGTGGTTTGCACACCTGTATCCCTTCTGAAACAGGCAGTCTGTCATTCTTGACATTTTCAAAAGCAGCCTACAGCAGCCTTGTTCAACATTTCTGCAATAATGATGACAACCACTGGAATAATATAAACTACTTACTAATCAGTTTGCAAAGGCAGGACATCTGCTTTACACAATACAGAAGCAAATTAAGGAGGCTTTCACAGTAGTCTGAAATTGTGTGTTAGAGTTTAAAAAGAGAGAGAGAGAAAGAAACTAATGGTAAATAAATTGGACCACAGTGCTAGTTTTCATCCAGCTGTACACGGCTCTAAAACAGCTATCTCAGAAAGGTAGCTATTATTTATTAATTTAAGATGACTCCAGAAACAAATTCCTCTATAAATTTCTTTCCAACACCTCTATAATCTCAGTAAGTTTATGGCAGAAGTTTTGCTGGGAGAGTGTGTCCTCAATCACAGTCTTCACTAATGTAATTCCAAAAAGTACTTACCTGTAGACCCTTTGCATGCAGGCTTTTCGTGTGTGAGATGCAACTCAGCTCAGTCTTACCCTGCATTGCAGAAGAAAGAGAGTCTGGGATTCATGGCATCCCAGATTTCGTATCTGATTTTCCATCATCTTCCTGGTAGCAGCTCCAAAACCAGTTTTCACTGCCTCTAAGAAACTCCATACATCATCTCCTGAGCTAAAATGTTTAGTTATTTCCCATGCATGGAAGGCTGTCAACTTGTGTTCTGAGATGTAAAATCTAGACAAGGGGGAGACTAACTCAGCTACCTTTAGGAATTAAGTGTCAGAGTCAGGAGTAAGACAACTGGGCAAAATTCAGATACAGATTTGATTTAAGATAGGCATTGCACTTCAGCTTGGAAGCAGATATCTCTTTATTTTCCTTTCTTGGATGCGTATGTCAATAGACAGCTATGTCTAGCAAGGTTTAGAATTAATCTGGACAGAAATCCTAAGATTAATTTTTATCACTGTCTGTTCTGTGGTGAGGATGCCAGTTTAACTTGTTTCTTATTTGCTCTGAAGGCTGGCAGGGTTGGAATCAGAGGTTATGTCTCCAGCAGTTAACCACATCAATACTGTTTGGTTAAGCATACCCATTTAGTACTGGGAGAACATAAGTCTGAACTACATCCGATTGCATGGAGAACCCAGTGATACACACTACTGCGCTTTGAATGTTTTAGATGGCACAACATACAGCAAAATCTGACAGTCCAGAGAAAATTAGTCCTTTTGGGACATGCAGATGTTAAAGATGTGAATGCATACAGCCTTTAACGAGGAGAAAAATAGACTTTAATTCCATCAATATTTCCTTTTTTTCTTGGAGTGGGGAATGTGCTCATTGGCAGAACTTCTGTAAAATTTGCCAGTTTTGCTAATGTTGTAGAGTAACACCTTCCCACTTAAAAGAAAAGGGAAGGACTGAATCCAATTGTGGATTTTATGTACATAATTCCTTTTACTTTTTCCTGGATATGAAATTCCCACGCTCCTCTCAGAGTTCAAAAGTTTAAGAAATAAAGCAAAACATAATGCCATTACAAAAGCTGTTTAAAGCTCTTCAGGAAGTGGTTTTCATTTAAGTCCAAACTTGCAGGTTTTCTTTCATCTATTTATTTTTAAAGGTTATGAAATATTTAGTACACAGTGTTATACTTCTTCACTTTCTAAATTAAGTGCTGTGGATGCCCATCATCTTTCAACTGAAATGGCATGGCAAAGTAATAATGAAGCAAGACTTTACTATAATCTTCTTCTAAACCAAAAATGTAAGAAAATAAAGATTTTTGGGGAGCCTCACTCGGTGTTTCTCCCAGCTAATCCTCTTGTCAAGGACAACAGCAAAGACTGATGGTCCTCTAAGAAACTACGGTCTCCTTGGATGTTCATGGATTCCATTTGTCTGGTGTTAGCCCCAATAATAAACTTGTCTAAGATCAAACCTCTTAGGACCACTGCAGTGAATCAATAATTGGGGGGTTTCTCTCTCGTTGATGTAACAGCTCATTGTGTACTCTCTCGTCTCACCTTTATCTTAGCATTTGCTGAAAAGTATAGATTCATCGAATCTATTCAGACTTGTTCCTAATATGAAATACTGCTAGTCTGCACGATACTGGTTACAACAGCCTTAGAACCTGCTGCATAATTTAGGCTAACAATTCTTTATATTTCATTTCATGCAGTTTTCTATTTCTGCTTGGAAGCAGAGATACTGCAACGCTGCTAGAGCATCTTTAAGAATCACCATTGCTCCAGACACCCTGTTTTGTGAGCTTATGGACCTGCATTAGAAGATCAATACTTATTTTTGCACTAGAGGTTCAGAGGGACTCCCTGGAATAATATTTTTGCAGTAATTCAGGATTGAACTCCCTGTGGTTGGAATATACTAAGATATTCTAAGGATGGCAGCAATTTGTGCCTTCTGCACAATGTTCTCAAACCGCAAAATGTCTTTCCCTCAGCAATTTAAAGGTTGCTGTTGGCTGTGACTGCAGGGGAAAAGACATCACTATTTCTCTGAAGTAGTTAGTTGTAAACATTAAAAAAGATTCAGTAATTTCTCTAAGGGGAGGCACCAAGCCTCATAAAAATATTGACTGAGCTTATGCTTAACTTTTCTGCAATTTGTTGATTATAAATAAAATCGAGACACCCAGATTACGTTTCATAATAGAAGAGAGTTGACCTGAAAAATTTATAAAGATGTGACATAATTAGGAATGATAATTTTCCGTTAACATTTGAATGATACGGCTCCATTATGAACCATTTAACACAAGATGCAAATGAATGCATCTCAAAAGGGAATGTAATATGTGTGGGTTTACTGTAATTGAGTGCAATATGTATTTGAAGGAGTTGTTAGTAGGAAAATGAAAGTTTAAGGCTAAATATGACTATTCTGCTGAAAGACCTGAAAATGTAAGCAAGTAGTGAAAACAAGCCCCTGGATAGGAATTTCAGGAACATTGGTATACTTTTTGGGGAGCGTCTGATGCCACAATAAGGCAATGAGAAGAGCTGCCTAAATTTGCTTTGTGCTGTTGATGTTTGCTGTAGAACGTCTCTGTTCATTCCATATCTCATATGCACAGCACTGTCAGAGCAGCAAATTTGCCCCCCATCAAGAAATTTTTATGAAAAGATGCTTTAACAGCCATCAGTGCCCATGGAAGAAGGGAAGAGACACCACTGCCTCTTGTGTAGAAAATGAGAGGCCAAAAGCAGTTTCTCGGGTCAGGTTTTCCAAGGGTGGATATGCCCTGTAGTCTTGTCTGCTGAGAGCAAATGAGTCGCGTTTCAGGGACAGAAGCGGCACTGACTACATGTGGAGCTGCTAGATTGGAAAAACCCAAACCCAAAACTCCAGAACCAGTGAAATCAAAAGGAGCAATGGGCTCAAGGGCAACTGGCAGAGGAGCAGGCCAGAGCAACGGGTGATAGGAAGTTCATTAATTAACCTGACAAGTACTGTTTAAAGACAGAAACGATAGCATATCTCCTCCCAGGTGAAGCTGGGAGAGGAATATTGCCTCTTGATAAGTAAGTGAGGCCATGGGAAGGCCTCTGCTGGCAGTTCTAGCAACAGTGCTTCAAATGAAAGCATTTTGTGAGGATACCTTTAAATGCTGATGTTCTCCTCCTCTCTGGGAAAACACCAAAAATAGCATTTTCTCCCCCAGAGCCACTGAGCGGAAGTAAGCAGTTGCCATCTATTGACATTGTATGTTAAAAGCCACAATCTATATCTGGCAGATGAGTAGAGATTTTTAGGTTGGAGATGACTGAACTAGCTGGGGTAAATATGCAAGAATGTGAGCTTTGGTCTTTAATTTGGATTCAATTTTAATACAATTTAATTCATTTTTGAAGTATTTTTGTAGCTTCCAAATAGTTTGTAATGGTCTTTCAGAGCTTTAGATATAGCACATCGGATTTTCAATTAAAGAATCATTATTTAATTAACGTGGTTCAGTCAAGTCATAATAAATATGGGCACCAACAGAGCTATTTTTGTTTCCTGATTCATTTCTCCAACAGGACTTGGGAAACACTACCTTGAACCATGTCTCTAATGATGAACTCATTTCCTGCTGAATAAATATACTGAAGAATAGCATTATTTGCATGTTTTCTGCTAAGGATTCCACTACATAATATAGAGATTGATAATAACCCTGTATATATCTCCCCTCCAAAACCTGATTTGACTTTATTAAGCCACACATTCTACAGCAGAAAGTCAAATGTTGAACAGAAATAGTAGCTAATATGTAAAAAGGTGCTCAAGAAAAGATTTTTAGTTCAGTTTTAGCTGTACTGTGGCCTTACCCCAAAACCAACCTCTGTTTCTAAATTATTTGTATTCTGTTGGGTTATTAGCATCGCTGCCATTCAAAGTTCTCTCCTTTTTCTTCTCTCCCCTCTCCCCCCCAGTATTTCATTTTTATACCTGTCATGAAGTGGTTGGGGTCGAAAGTCAGCACAGAGTGCATCATTTGTACATTATGTCTCTTTTCCTCATGTGCCTCTGCTGCCAGAGAAATTGAACTTTCATCCATTAAAAATCCATTTATTGTGTCTTGATTTCACTGAACTGAAGAACAGGACTTTTCATCAAACAGTACAGTTTAAAATCAAATTAAATTGTACTAGAGCCAGAAAATGTGACAGGATAAAGACCCTAGTCATTTAAAAAGTCCTTTTAAGGACCTCCCTGATTGCACTTATTGATACTTCCACATGTCCTTTAAGGTCAAAACTGGTCAGTGATGTGAGGACTCAGCATAGGAAACCTAAACCTTTTCATTTTTTTGAGGTTTTATTAATCTTCGTTACATAAAAGAGGTGGTGAGCACTTCTTCCAAATTTGTGCTCCCTCAAGTTTGACACCCACAGATTCAGTTTGTGTATAAGTGGTCCCCATTTTTTTGTGTCCTTCCCTGTCCTTCTAGGTGAAACTTTACATTGGACGTCACTGCTCCAGGGCGCTGATAGTACAGGAGTGCCATCTACAGTGATGACTTGCATTGAAGGGTGTAGTAGCTGTTAAAATAACTTGGCAGCAAACCCCATGCAAATCAGGGGAAATGTGCTTGTCCAGCAAACCTGCCTGATGGCCTTTCAGCTTAGTTAAACATATTCAAAAAAAAATGGGGTTTGCATCATATGTTCTTCTGTTGGCAACCTGGTCCCTTTATTGCCTTATGTAACCACATGTGGAAAAGAGGCTCCTTGAGATATATTTCTCATCCTAGTTACAGTTTCCATAATGTTGATGTGCCACTGGAGTCAGGGAAGCTGGAGTTTCACAGATGAATTCCAGAAATAAATTGTGCAAATTGCAGGGCTATGTATGTACAGAATTTCTGAAGTCCAGAGATTAAACCAAGGTTTCAGAAAACACCCTGCTTCCAGATCTAATCGCATGGGCAGCAGCTGGACTTTGCACAGCTCCTTGTTCAATTAATACTCAGAAACCACTATTGCATTTTCCCAAGAGCAAAAATACAGTAAAAGCAAGCTGCTGTATCTAACTCCACTATTTGTCCTCCCCCTTACTCAGGGTTGAGTTGTTCAGTTGGTTGTTGGTGGTGTTTTGTTTCTTTTTTTTAAGTTCTTATAAATATGTGTTACATTTGGCAAAGAGGCAACTAGGGACCAAGAAGAGAACAGCAAAGTGGTGTTTCAGAAGCCAAGAGGGAAGCATGTTTAAAGTGAATTGCACCAGCTTTTTGTCCATATGGGAGATGCTTGTATGGGATTTTACTTGACTTGCTTCCCTGCATAGTAAACTCCTGAGATCCTCATTTATAGTTTAGATTTTTGTAAGGTCTGGTTTGGGTTTATGATCTAACCAACAAGGAGGGAAGGTTTTCTACGGTGATAAATATTTATTTGGCTGTCATGCTAACAAGGTTTCTAAAATTTATGTAACAGATTAAATACAAATATGTTATCACTGCGTTTCATGTTAGAAAAATTAGATATATCCTTTCTATTCTGGAGTGCACTGTTCTAAGTGGAACCAGATTTCAAAATTATATTTGGAAAACATATTTTATAAACCCTCCTTTTGTTTATTTATGCATGAGATATGTCCATTTTGTTTGTATTCTAAAGGAATGGAGCCAGTATGATTTTTTTCTGGCTTCCAAGCTGCTAAAATAGAAGATCAGACCAGGGAATGTATACCCTTACAGTGCTGTTTTCTGGGCTGAAGCATGGGCTGGTGCATGAATTGCATGTATTGCACAGGCTCCAGAAAAGTCAGTTCTGTGGCAGCTTGCTTTTTAGCCTGCTCAAGGTCAACCCTCCCCAAACAGAGGTGAAAGAGAGTTACCAAATTGCATAGGTTGTTACTTGCTGGCTTCAAGGAATGATTTCAGTCTAGAAATCATTTATTATTTCTTTTGAAGTATTGACAAGTGACCGAAGACCAAAAAGGAGGTTGTAGAAGTCAAGTTTTTAGTTTAGAATCAAAATGAGAGGCTTTGAGGATCTGGATTCCTTCTTTTTCTGACCTACCAATTTCAGGGAAGTGAGAGTGGGAAACAATACAATATTTTTTCATATACTTGATTTTGTAATACATCAACTCAAATATAGGCTATTAAGAATGAGCCAACCTAAGCTGAGGAGATGCAGATCGGTGGTCTTATTTCAGTGTTTGACTTTTTGATTTCAGGGTTTCTATGTGCATCAGTTTCGTTGTTTTAATAGCAAACTAATTCCTTTTTGGTACCTCATCATACTTTAAATAACTGATTTTGCTTAATTTGTACCCTTTTTTCCATTTCAACAAATTACAATTATAGTGTACAGCTTTATCATTGTTTCATAAATGGTATAACAACTGCTTCTGAATGCCCATAAGTTTTTATTGTTGTGTGTGCATGTTAATAACAACATCGTGGAACAGCACAGAGGAGTTTTTAACAGAATGATGTTTGCATTTCCTCTAGTAAAAAAAATACTATAGTATAATTCCTGTATAATAAATCCATAGAATGACTTATCTATGTGTAATATGATAATGATTCAAGTACAGAGCTTCTAGATAACCCACCTTCACATCTTTTTCTCCAAACTAGACAAACCCAAAGTCCTTAGCCACTAACCAACTTTGTTGCCCTCCTCTGGCATTCAAAGACCTTCCCATCTTCCTTAAATTGTGGGGCTCAGAACTGCACATGGTACTCAAGGTGAGGCTGCTTTAAAGCGTTTCCTCCAGTTCCAGCAAATTTTATTCTGGGTGCTGATGTTTAGACCGTAGAGTAATGTAAGTTTGGACCTCTGGTGTCATCTCCTCCAAGCTATGAATCCAAAACAGATCCAATGAGGTCAGGTTGATTGCTTGTCATGGCCTTGCACACAAAAATTCTAAGAGTGAAACACCAGATTAATTATTTTAATTCTCACTTCTTAGTATTATGTTGTTGTCATACTTTGCTTCTTTGTTTTAGTTTGAGAGGATATTAATATGTGTCTGAATGGGGATTAAACATGTGTAAGCCTTGTGTTGACTGGCATTCCAGGGAATAGTTGTTTTCTTCAGCTAGAAGGTTTTACTTCTGTGAACTGCTCCTAGTATTTTTGGAAAGCTTAGTCAAAAGCTTAGAGTTGAAATCAGGAAGCGATATATGTTTTACTAAAAATTATCAAGTGTTTATTTCAGTTATTTTTTTACAACACAAAAACCTCTATGAGACAGCTTATCAGGAGGGAAATAACCAGTTTAGACAGGTACTGTGTTTAAATTTACCACTTATTTTGCTGTGTGGTGGCAGGAATGTGGGATGCATGGGAAGTCTTGAGTCTGAACCAAACCTGACTCAGGAGATGTGCGAGATGGCAAGGCAGGAGTATATGTCAGGCCCTCTAAGTTCCGTCTGGGACCTAGGCACTGCTCCTATCCCTTTCCTGCTCCCTTCCCTGGAAAGCCAGTGGTGTGATAGTGCAACCTGAAGTAGCAAAGACATGGGTGACCGCACCCTACCTCTCGTCCCAGGACCTTTCAGCTTCTCTGGTGCGTTGAAGGTAGAGCAGAATTCAGTGTCTGTGTGGGTTTTTCTCTCCTAGGAAATCTCAGCAGTCAGGGAAACAATCTTAGCGTTTTTAACGCTAATGAAAGTTGAAGGCAGTAAACAAGATCATGGACTAAATCATCCAGTGCTGACATGTCTTTTGGATAGTGAAGAGCCTTTCATTTGAAGACGTGAAATAACATTTGCTTTGTGGTTTTGCCGGTCTGATAATTAGAAGTGATTTAGGAGAGCAACGAAGGTGCCTCTAATGGGCACCTTGTGGGTGTTAATAAAAGGAAGACTACAATTAACGTAGTGGTTTGTGATTGGGCTGATGGGGTTAATATTTTCTTAGAATATAACTGGCCGATTTTCTTCTAAGTAACAGTATCATGTAATTATGAGTACCTTAGTAGATGGACTCAGTCGCTCCTATCATGAAAATTAATTTCAGGATAATGCTGAGGCTTTCTTTCCTTTCTTCTTTATTTTTTACTCTGTGCAGAAGAGAGCAGAGACATACAAATGAAATAATGTTTGAACAGACTTACTCGTGGAGACCTGTCCAATTCCTATAAATGACTTAAATTGAAACCCATGGGAACCTATTGCTCCATTCCTTCACGTTTTCTGCATCTGTATGATTCTCACATACTCTTTTAAAGTACTTGCCAAAGGTAGATGGGTATCTCCCATTTATAGGAAGGAAATGTGAGATATGCTGAGTTTTCCCAAAATGTTTCCCAGAAGTAATTAAGCTATTATTACAGCTTTTCCAATAAGATTTGATAAGCTTTCTAATCAAACTTGTTTAACACAGTATATGTTCTTGCTGTACTATCTTTAAACACTCAAATTATAAATAATAATTATTATTATATTAAGCTTTTATGTTCTACTTTTTTGATACATAGCAAAATACAAAATCCTGGAATTCATAATCTTAGGATATACATTACTAAATTTTTGCGATAAGTAAAAATCTAGTAATCAGAACAACTGCAAAGGTTTTCAAAGAATAAAATAAACAAAAATCTGACATGAAAAATCTGTGTTTAGTGATATTTTGAGCTCTTACTAGTAACTTCAGACTTGAAGAACTTAATGGAATTAAATCAAACAGGACGCTCAGAAATTGGTCTGAAAACACATACATATTTAGAGAGATATCAGCAACATGAAAGTGTTGGATTGCTGCTGTGTGATTTAAAACCTTAATTACCAATACTCATTAGCAGATATACATCTGACCTCTAGTGATATAAAGCAGCTAAAACTAAGTCCTAAAGTAATGAGGGAATAGGAATGTATAACAGAACAAAGTAGTGAGTCTTGGTTGGTTTGAAAGCAATTTATTGAATTCTTTTAAATCCAAAGCAAACACACTCAGGATTAAGGTTTGTAGGTATGAAATAGCATCCTGATTTGAGCTGATGATGTAAATGTGTATTCAGGAAGAATTTCAGATTTTGAACCAGTTCTGTAGACCTTGCAAGCTCAGAGAATTGACTCTTGTATGTGTCTGCGTTCCTTACTTGCTCAGTATTAATTATTCTTGTGAATCTTAACACAAGCTATAAAGTGTTAATGAAAGAAAAAGAAAGGGTGAAAATACCTTTACAGAGAATCCTTTGCATGATGAGGGAGGCAGAAACACAAATGTACTTGCAAGTCGAGGCAGAGGTGTGCTGGGGTTCATCACTCCCTTTCTTTCACTTTTCCGGAGCGGTACTTAATGGTGTTTGACTATGACTGTATAGTGCCATTAATATAACAATTTTCATTCATACAATGCAACACCAGAAATATAATCTCTGTGTTAAGTACTTATCCTTTGTAAGCCCTGGAGAGCCAGAACTCTAAAAGCAAATATTGTATTTACCATAGACTGTAAAAGGGAAGAAATGAGGCTAAAATGCAAAGCATCGAAGATAAAATAGAGTACCTTTTGGATGTCTGCAGTCGTACTGTGAGTACATACATAGACACTGTTATACTTTTTATGTTATCTCTAATTTGAAATAAACATGATTACAGATTAGATCAATCATGGCTTCAATATTTCTGGCTAAAGTAAGAAAAGACTTGATGTGCTAGCTAACCACATAATTGAAGCAGAGATTGTTTCACTGTTGCTGATTTGTTTAAGGATTTTAATTTACAGTAATGGGTATTCTTTGCTGCATTGTAACCTGGCTCCCCATGTCTGCCTTTGGAAAACAGTAAGTGCTTGTATACACCACTGGTATGATGATACAAAGCACTGAATACCAAAATGGAGTAGTTAAGTGTCGCTGCCTGGCATCTCCTTTCCAGAATAGCACAGAGTGGGAAAAGTGATGCCTGGCTGTCCTTACTTTGATTTGAATAAGATCTCTGGTGGGAGCTCAGCCACTACTGCGTACTAGGGGAAGTGGAAGAGGAATGTCTTTCAGGATTCACCAAGTGAGCAGATGCACCCCAAAGGTCTTCTCTGCCTTGGCTATTGGAAGAACTGAAGGATGACTTTTTCCTGCACCTGACTTGCGTTTTGCTTGTTAATAAGTTAAACAAAGGAGCAACAAGCAGTGGTAGCTGGAGAATAAATACGTACTTGAAAGCAATTTGACCAAAACAGTAAAGGGAAAAAGAGATCAACAGTATACAGCACATTTATTTTTGTGGAATAGTTATTTAGACTGAAAGTGAGCTATTGGGAATCCAGACAAGGTTCGAAAATGATAAAACGTGGTGCTGGAAGCCCTATGTTCAAACATTTTGTAGTTGCTGTCACTTACTCTGCTTTTGGAATGCTGTCCAGGAATGAAAGAATAAAGAGGGCCAGCTACCATGGTTGCCTTCCTTATTTTTATATATTTGGTGTATTTTTGGTGGAATCGTGAGTTTAACACATAAGCTGAATGTAGATAAAAGGTGTGTTAAGGACAAGTGAAAAGAGGCGTGGTAGGAAAAAAACTTGTGAATGCATAGGGAAGTAGAGGAATAGGGGGTAGCGTAAAGAAGAAAATGTGGTCAAGCTTATAGAAAGTTACATGAATGTCCAGAAAAACAGCTTTGGTTGAATGCTCTGGATGGACAAGTGGTGCCTTTTTCCTTGGAGTCCCTCTAGGGACCCCATTCATGTTTTCAGTGCATATCTAAGGAGCTCGAAAGACTTTTTGGGTGCCTGGAAGCCTTGGCCATATGTCAGGATCCTCTTTCTTGTGGCAGCTAAGTAGATACTGAGAGTAAAAGTCTGTTTTTCAGTGAAAGCTAATGGCATTGTCCTTTAGTCCAAAAGTGGAGATGAATTCAGAAGCTCTTACAATCAACAGGATTTTTTTCATTATTTTCAGGAGGCTGTTACTTAGACCACCACTGCTAGAAACCTGTGATTAGTTTGGTTGTTGGTACTTCAGCAGTAATGGTATTTACAGTTCCTTTTGTTTAGATACTTGTGGCTTTATTCTTTCTGTAATGCCAGTGGTGCAATTCTGCTTTGCTGTACAGGTGGACCATTCTGGAAAATCCCATTGCAGATATGATTTCTGTCATCTGTACAAGAGTGAGGAAAAATATGTTGTGGATGTGCTGTGGAAGAAGAGTGGGTGGTATGAGGTGGAAACGCAGGTTGTGACCAAATCATTAATCTTGTCTACTGTGTAACTGTAATTTAAATGTGAATCTATCTACATGAAATTTAATCATATAATGTTCCTCTAGTTACCAGAGGAATTGAGGTACTGGTTATAGAATCAACGCCGAGGTGTTGTGCATTACTACCAAAAAGTGTAATAAATGATGCTGAAAGTTGAAACGGTCGGGGAAATCCAAATATCTGCACTGTTACGTAGTCGTGTTTAATTTTTCAATGAGTTGCTTGGACATCTTTTCTTTTACAAATACCAAAGAGTAGGATTTTCGTAAAAAGGATTGTGGAACGACCCAAGTCGTCCTTGTCACAGGACTTTGCACTAAGTAGGAATATTACTAAGCTACTCAGGGAAGTAGGGCAGGTGAATTATATCTTCATTTCATTTCTGTTGAGCCTCAGCAACAGAACTGTGGTGCTTTTTAATTACATTCCTTACCTGGCTGGTGATAGGGGCTGTATTAAGCCACAAATACCTTAACATCTGGGGTTCATTTGTTCCAATGTGATCACCATCTTCCTTAATTCCCTATTTGTCTCTCTCTGCTCATACAATATTTGCCTTGTACTGATTCCCCTTGCTAATTGCAATCCATCCAGCACTGCATGTGAAAAAGCCATTTTAGTTGCATGATTTAATGCTTTCAACGCATCTTGGCTTTGCTGACTCATTGGTCAACCTTGAAAAATTATAACAGCGCAAACATTGCAATGCCATCAGAGGACTAGCAGGTTGCACGAGGGACACTGTTACTGATTAGTGTCATTTTTTTTCTGAGTTGAAAGAGCTATTGTGTTTAAGGCCATGAGATTTAGAATTAGGAGTAATTAAAAACCAAGGCTGCTGCTTTTATATTTTTTAAATATGAAGGGCCCCAGGAGTCTCTGTAGTCATTAGAAAATCCTATTCTCGTGCTAAGCTTGTCCTTATAAGCGGTTCTGTTGTTGGATTTCCTGAATGTAAAGCGGGATCTTGTTCAGATGAGGTGCTGAAAGGGGGGGGGATATCATAAAGGCAGGGGAGAAGAAAAGTGCGTGTGTGTTTGGGGGCAGGTATTTAGTGATTGCGTGGTTGGTTTGTAATGTGACCTTAGCAACTGGCTTTTACTCTAATGGAAAAATAGATGGTGGGAAAGCATTCAAGGAAAGTGGGTCACATTTGATCAATGACCTAAAAGGAAAAGTGGGGGAAGGGGATAATCAGCTCAGGTCATTAATTAGGTGAAAATTTATCCTTATAAAGCTCATTCATCAAACTGGGCAAAACTGCTATTCTGGTGTCTTGCTTCTGTGATAGAAAATGCAGCTCCCCCTCTCTCAAAACACTACAATAGCTCCACAGCTTTTTATTTTTGGAAAAAAAAAGTTGTTTGTTTTAAACACTCTCCAGCAACACAATGATTAGACATGACAGTTTGGCTGTGGGGCTTTTCTTTCTGTTCAGGAAAATATAGAACATAGCTGAGCTGTCCTTTCCTGGTAGAAATGAGGTCATTTGTAAAGCTTTGTGTACATTTCTTCAGCACTCGTAGAACAGAGCTGGCAAAACAGTTCTCCTGAAGTCTCAATCCTACCTCCACCAATATTCCCATTTTTAAGAAATGCAGACCCATTGACCATGTAAGATGAGAAATCACAAGCTGTGATTTAGACTAAATGACTCCTCAAGGATGTATAGTTTTGATTTAACTGTCAGGGACGCATTTGCTGCAGTCATAAGTGCGCTGTCGTTGCTGACTCTGAGGTTCTTACAGCTCCGTATGGCTAAGGGAAAGCTTCCTGTAATCTGTTTTCTTTTCCATGTGAGCTCTGTAGGTGTTCTGAAATAAGCAAAAGTACGCTGTCAGGCTTGATTTTTCTCTTTGTTACATATACAAATATATTGTATACATTGTATTTGTTGCTCCCTGTTGTTCATAAAAGTGCCCTAGGCAATTAAAATTTATTAAATAATAATTTATTTTATGTAAAAGCTAATACTAATTTTCAAACACAGCTATTTTTTCTTCTACCAGTCAAATCTTATATAGCTGCTCATATTTCAAGGTAGTTTTAATTAGCATCTCAGCCTAACACAGCTCTAAGAATGCATCATTGAATTAAATAAGAAAGGATTGCAAAGGATGTACTGGATAAGTGACTGGAAAATATGGAGTAAGGGACCGTGTGAGCTGGTGCATCGGAGTTGCATTCCCTTTCTACCTTGAAATGTCAGGGAATATGTTCCAATTCTGTCCAGAAAATTCTTTATGTTATCCCCCAGATTGTCTGTTAAGTATTAACTGTTTCAATCAACTGTGTTGATACTCAGTCCAGTCATGGAAAGGGGGAAGCACAGAGAAGTAAAGAAGCATTGGACTCCTTAATGAAGATACTTGGTAGAAAAAAGCAGATTAAAAATTCCTGAGTGGGTATGCTAAGTGAACTCAGACCAGGTGTGTCCCCTTCTCCTCTTTTCTTCTTAACCACCAATTAAAATCCTCTGAGAGTGCATCGTGTTTCCTAACGTATGAAAATAGTAGGAAAACATCTGGACTTACTAAGAAAATTTGGTCTGCTGCTTAAAAAGCAGCCAGCATTGTCTGGGGCTTCCGAGGTGCTCCTACAATGCAAATAGTAATAGTGGCTTCAGAAAATACTTTGCTTGCTGTATTACATGATTTACAAATACTGCTTTTAAAAGACAAATTAGAATTGCATTAAGTTAAATGAAAAACTATGTCATGTAAGGGATTTGGGTTTTGTTGTTTTTTCTTTTATAATATAATCGTTCAGCATTTATATAGTGCTTTCCTCTGAGTGTTTTGGAGTTCATTGGCATGGAAATATAATGCATCGATTCAAAGGTGAAGGAGATAAGTACAGCAAGAGGAAGAGATTTATGAAAGAGTGTAGCTGAGAAAGAGGTTTCTTTGTTGTAGAGTCCTGTACTCTTTACCATTAGAAACCCTTCCCAGTTTTGTTCCTCTGTCAGATTCTGTCTTTTCTGCACGGTTATAGCAAGAAAACTGATGCGCCTTAAAATAATCTGTAAGTAATACTTCTTTCAATGAATTTGGAAATGCTCAAGTAAAGCTCCACGTTTGGTGTTCATAGCTGACCTGCTGTCTAGCTGGTTGCTGTCTGTCATGAGTGATTGCATGGGCATGAGGTACAGATATCCTTCTCTGCGTTAATCCAAAACGAGCGCAACTCCATAGTTCTCCAGTGGTGGCAGTCAGAATGAAAATTCAAGCTTCACATTTCTTCTCCATATCTTTTACTTACAGTGACAGCCCAGCAGGTTCAGCCTTCAGATCATTAAAATAAATGTTCATATTACTAAAATCCCACATTTGATGCTTGAATTCCCCTCTGTTTCCTGTATCAAGCAATTGAGACCTGTGAGCTTCAAGTCTGTATTCTGCCCTGGCAGCATCCAGGTTTTGTCACCTGCCTTGGGGCAGGTTTTCTCCCTTTTTCCATCTGATGAGCAAAGGTGCCGATGATCGTACAGAGAGGGGTTATATGGAAAAATAGTTATGAGAGAGCTAGAGATCTTAGAGAACCACATGGTGTTACTAATCCTTGAGCTTTCCAAAGACTTGTCATCACAAATAAGAGTTTTCCACTTTCAGAGGGAGGAGGGAAAGAGAAAAAAGAAGGAAAGAAATTAACCCTGTGGTGTGATGACAGAGATTTTTATAAATTACTTTGTGTTTCACACTGCTGCTGACAGCCAGCCAAACCTGAGCTGGCCAAGTTTCCACAGGTCGAATACATTACAGGGAGCTTAAAAATATATCCACAAGCATTTAACTACATTTTCTGTTGTACAAAGCTTTTGAAATTAAAAGACTTTGTACATCATAAGATGATCACAGGGATGTGGATGGTACTCCCGTTTCTGTCCATTTCTTCTGGAAAAATGCAGGCAAGTCCCGAAGACTTGGCTTTGTGTTTGCTTGTGAGTAAAATATCCACAGCAAATAACAACCCACTAGGATAAACTTTTGTCCAAAATGTACAATTAGGAAGTTATCTCATCCTTTTAAATGTCTCCTGCTGCAAGTATTTACTGTGACCTTAAAAACACGATTTTCAATAATTTTTCAAGATGTAATTTTCTGTCAGTTTGGGCAAACAAATTCTCAATATCAGTGCTGTACTGTTTCCCCAGTGCTCCATTTGTGCAGAGCACGCTGGAAACTCACAACTAGAAGATGGAGTTCTATCTGTGAAGTCAGAAGTGTCCCCCTAAATGACTGCCATATGACTTGGGAAGCATGTGTGTTAGGGTGTGGGTTTTTTCAGGATTTTTCATTTATTAGGAAAATTTAAACCAGTTTTTCTGAGGGTGTTTTTGTTTCTTTGAATGACGCCTTTAAAAGGGGAACTGCTCCTTTTCCAATTCTGTGTAATTCTTTATTTTCTTGTGAGCCCCAAAAGAAGGACAGTGTAACCAATGAAGCAAAATAACTTGTTTGCAATATTATGGTAAAAATAAGAATCTAAATAAAATCTTGTACTATAATAAGGATTTGCCCTAAAGGCTCGGATTTGTTGTTGACTGCTTGTGTGCCGATGCTACTTAGCCTTTTATATAGCTGCACTCTCCTCAGATATAACCGTTGGTAACCCAAAGTACAAAGGAAAAGGAATCCTTTGAAGAGCTTAGAAGACACATTGCAACAGGATTTGAGGTTTCAACAAGTGCGAAATGGAGCCAGCGTGACCCATTTCGTCGTGCATGGAGACTAACGCTTTCCATCTAACATGCATAGGGTTCTTTCCATTAAAAATTGCTTAGCATTCTAGCTTCACAGCAAGCTTCTTCTGCAATCTACATATCGTGGTCACACGTATTGATTCTGGTTCCTGGTTCTGCCACCATTTGGCACTAGCAGTAGTGTGTAAGGCTTGCCTAACTGAAGTTGACGCCAGCTTTACCTGTTATTCTGTCTTCTATGAAGCTGGTAGGAGTACTTGTGCTGTAACATTAAATCAACTGCCCATAATAGTAGGTTTGGTTTGGGTTTTTTTCCTCCAAATAAAAGTACTAGAGTGAGTTATAAATATGTTGAAAGCCACTGGGGAAAAACACTTTCTAACTATTGACATTTTAGTAGCAATCTAATGAGGTACTTAGATTTTTCTAGTATGTTATATTGAGGAGCAGCTAGAAAAGATTCATAAAAGGGAAACTTCTGGGGTTTATTAAGCTTCCCTGTAACATAATTTGAAAAAAAAAAAACCTATTGATTTTATTGTTGTCCAGCAACTAGATCAGAACTGATTTCTACTCTATGGAAAGATTGGACACTATACCAACTCCTTTTTCTGCCCCCAAAAAACTGGCTGGACAAAGATGACTCCTCTGTGAAGAACTGGGAAGTATTTCCCAGACAATATTCATGTTTTCCTTTACTAAACAGGTAGAATTTAGAAGAGGTAGGCGGAACAGAGGATTTCTGCGAAGAGGAGGGGAAAAAGAGAAAAAGACCCTCTGCCCCAGCCCCACACCCCTGCTTTATTTTTCCTGTAAATGGCAAAATTAACTTGTCTTCTGCTCTGCATGCAGATGTTCAGTTGAGCTACAGTTTCGTATGTTTATTCATCCCGGTAAGATTTGAGAGCTTTCTCACGATTCCTATAGTTTTGCCTGCCCACATACTTTAACCTCAAGCCTTGGGAGGGATAAAGATTTTCTTGTATGTTTAAGATTTTAACCTCCTCTTCTTTTAAACCAAGCCTGATCCTAATTTTCAGTTTCATCATTTTATCTGTAGCCTCTCTAATGCTCAGTTAATACCAGAACACTGTTTTCCAAGACACTGTACAGAAGGATTTACTCTACCTGAAAGATTTACAAAGGTGTGAGGAGGGGCAGGCAAGGCACTAAAATTCCCAAGTCCAAATAGTGGGGTGAAAAGAGATTGGAACAACTAGCACCTCTTGGTTCTCCAGCCAGAGGTAATATTGCCAAATGGATAGGCACTGAATATCTTAGCACATTTTATACACCTGCAAAAATCGCCCTGTAGTCCTCTGGAGTGGGATTACCCCACTCTTGCCCTACTTCTTCTGGCTTCTGATAGATTGCAAAATGAAACCTCAAGTACTGGAACTTTTAGTCTGAAGAAGAGGAGGTTCAGGGGAGACCTCATTGCTCTCTACAACTACCTTAAAGGAGGTTGTAGATGGGCAGGGGTTGGTCTCTTCTCTCAGGTGACCAGTGACAGAACTAGAGGGCATGGACTCAAGCTTCATCAGGGAAAGTTTAGACTTGATGTTAGGAAAAAGTTCTTCACTGAAAGGGTGATTGGCCATTGGAATGCGCTGCCCAGGGAGGTGATGGAGTCGCAGACCCTGGAGGTGTTTAAGGGGAGAATGGATGAGGCACTGAGTGCCATGGTTTAGATGTTGGTGTTAGTGTTGGGATATAGGTTGGACTTGATGATCTTGGAGGTCCTTTCCAACCTTATGATACTGTGATACTCTGATACTCTGATACTGTGAACAGCTGAGCTCCTTCCCCTTCCCCTTCCCCTGGCCAGTGGTGGAAGTCCACCCTGCCCAAATGAAACATCTGATTCATTGAAATAAAAGCACAATGGTCTGTGTTTCCCTCTGTTTTGATACGTATCTGACCTCCAGTTGACCGAAAATTTCCTATTTTTGGAAAGCCAGAATTTGGCTACAGTTCTTAAAAAAATGACTGGTAGCTTCTATGTGATTTCTGCAGAAGCAGATGAAGACCACACCATTCTGTAAGTCTGAAGTGTTCAAGGCTGTCGCCTCAGCAGTATAACATTAAACCCATCGTCTACCAAGATGTGGTGGACTGGCCACCCTAATCTAAGCATGTACAATACCTGAGAGCTCTCGTAGCGCATGCTGTGGTTGTGTAGATACTGTTAGTGTTTTCAGTGAGGCCTGCATCTTCCTAACAGCTCACTGCAGCTGTATTTGCGCATTATAAAATAGCATGCTTTAAAGTGCTTTCTGAAGCAGATCCTTCCAGCCTCGTGTTGTGAGGAAACAAGAGTTACACCATGCAAAAGTGTGTCTGCGCGTGTCAGCAAAGTGCTTTTTCAGAGTGATAGCTGAGTCTAAAAATTTCAAAAGGAATTGGGCAATTAAATTTTGAATCCACATCTCTTCTGATGTTAGGAATTCATCCTTCCACATAGATGCAACATTTCCTTGTGTGTTGCATATCTTCTATATGCGTAAGCTCATTTAAATTTTTTAATATTGTCTTTCCCTGTTGTTGGGGGTTTTTTTCTTTCTTTTTCTGGACAGGTTATACATATGCTAATAGAAATATGCCTATTATTTGAAACATAGTTCTGCTTGTCAATGAAGCTTCATTAACACCGTTATCACTGCCTGACATTTATCTTATAATTTTCCAGAGTTGACTGTTACATCTCCATGGAAACCCAAATTGCAATTGAAATAAGTGAGATAATAAAGGCATCCGTTGAGGATTGACAGTATGCAAGCCCACAGTGTTTGCAGGCTACATTTGTTTATAGTTCCTTAGATAAATCCGTTGCAGTGGAGATTTTTATTACCTGTCTACTACTATGGCTGCTGCTTATTGTAAGGTTTAGAAAACCACTTTTTTTTTTTTTTGCTTTTCAATTAGAGCAATAAATTTTATTGGACTCAACAAGGGAGGCATTGAAGATGTGTGTGATTTTTCTAGGATCAAATATGATGTTTTTCATATATGTTTTTGACACTGTATAGACTGATGCATTCTTAGGTTGGTTTGGGTTTTCTTTGAAGCAGCCAAAACTTATGATCGTAGACTCTTGATTTGCTGACTCTTTCAGTATGCAAGAAGGATCTTTTTTTTTTCTGTACCTAAGGACTTAAGCTCTCTAAAGTTCATGACTCTAAATCAATTTAGATGCTGCCTCAAAGCATAGAGTCATGAAACTGGAGTGGGTCCAGAGTGAATTAATCTGAAATTAATTTGATTTTGAAAGGCTCCATCTGGCAGTGTTTGGAAAAGGCATTTAGACAGATATATAAACAAATGATCATCTGTATTCTATATGCCAGATGTGGTGTCAAAAAAATGAAGAAATGGCTTTAAAAAAATATCAGCTGATAGGGATTTTGCTGTAACGATGCTCAACCTGTTAAAATCACAGTTGCATCACACTATCGACAATAATCTTTTCTTATATTCAGATTTGTAAAACAGGGGAGCATGGGTGAGCATGGTAGGATATTTTGTTTTAAGTAAGAAAGTTGAATGTCACAGCTTGCTTTAATTGTCTCTTTGAGATCTCACATAAATAAGTGCAGCTAACCAAAATTGGCTGTGCCTTTAATACGAGCAGTACTGTAAACTTCCAGAAAACTATTTAGGTAAAGCAACCATATCAGGCACAAGCCATTGGCCTCTCTCTCTTTGGACATACGCTTTTGGGCCCTATGAAAATTGCTCCCTGTGCTTTGTGGAGCTCAGCTAGAAGCGGATCCAAACGTGTGTACACACGTAGGTGCCAGTCTTGAAATACATTGGACTGTAAATTACTTCTTCCAATAATCTGTTGACTTTAACACACAATTCATTTCTGTGTTTCAAAACAAATGTTTGGAGCACACCTTTCCCATGGCCTCTATCCCCCAGCCCCAACTCCAGGATGAGGTTTGCCATGAACTAGACAAGTAACTGCAAGCTGCAGAAGAACTTGCAGAGAACTGCCAACCTGCACATAAGGCTTCCTGAAGTAGTCACATCATTAATTATCAAGTTATAAAAAATTGTTAAAGCTTTAATTACTGCATTTGAAGTTTTTGGGAGGCAAAGGAAGAAGGGAATTGAGTAGCAACTTTGTAAATCTGGAGCAGTAACTGTTTGGAATGTGGAGAGACTGAGGTTGTTGACAAGGAAACAGATGGTCCTACGTGTCCTGAATTTTAAAAGCCTGGTACTATTCTACTTTGGTTGTTGACATGTCACAAATATATAAGCATTTGGGTGTAATCAATTTTTTTTTTTAGTAATACCGATAAATGTTTCCTGCCACACAAAAAGAAGTATACTTCATTGCAAATATGTGTAATCAGTAAAGCAAGGCATTAATAGTCCATACCATTAATACTGAGCAGCCAACTACTTCACATTCAACTTCGTATGAAAAATTATGTCGATTGGTACTCCAAAACTATAATATAATTGTGCAAGTATTGAATGCTCTCTCATGTTACTGTCCAGCTTACAGTAATGTGGAAAAGGGCTCCTTTGAAATTTGAGACCCTTTTAGACTTAGCTCAGCTATTTGTGCAAAAGGACAGCCTCTGCCCTGAAGAGATTGCAGTGGAAGAAGTAGGTGAGGAGCACAACAGTAGTGGAACAATAAGGTGCAGGCATTGCTGGCAAGCGTCATAGTTGTGGTGACCTGCCAGGGTTCTCTTTTTGCCATAACAGAGAGTAGTTAAGAGACAACAATATTATAAATTAGAAGCCTTTGTTAATGTGTAAGCTCTCCAGGTCAACACCAGATGTGCAGACACCCATCTGATAGCTGGCCAACAGAGAACAGATATTTAAAAATCATCTTAGATATTTATTGGTTGTGTCTTAACTCTTGTGGCACTTTTCTCCTGCTGTGTAGTTAGAAATGTATCTACTTTACAGTTGATGGAGGCAGACGTGAGGGTTTTTTTGAGGGTGTAATGTACAGAACAAAATCTGCCCAGGAATACAGCAAAAATTACTTCTTGGGGGGGTTTGCGTAAGCTGAGCTTTATGCTACAGAACACTACTGCTTGAAGGACCTCATCTAGTCTTGTACTAATTAGTTCCTAAAGCACACAGGAGAGCCTGGAAAAACAGAGCTGAGTGTTTTACACAGCCTTTCAGTGTAGATTCCAGATACATGTTTTAGTGATTCTTATTATGTAAACTTCAAAATGTGTGATCCTCATCCATACATGAACAAGAAGAATAACAAACCCAAGAAAGTAGGTGGTGGGGTGGGGTGGGGTGGGTTTCACTTTCTTCAGCCATTAAAGGACAGCTATCTGTCACTGGCTGTTGAGCTTCCACAATTTTCAGTTTAGTAAAATCTATGGTCCAGTGTAGACAAATCCCTAAAGATACCAAAAATAGACCATTATAAGTTTTATCAGCATAAGAAAAAAGATGCTACCCAGTTCAGACCTGTACAGATGGTGTGTTTAATTGTTTGCTTCCACCGTTGGATGAACTAGCAATGATATTTTAATTAGTTTCCAGAATAGATGACTTTAAAAAAACCCAAACCTCTTCCTCTCTGTTTGCTGACACTTCTGTACTCATTCATTCTCTTGTTTACATATATACACTTGTGTGTGTATAAACTAAATATAAAATATATATTTAACTTCTGTGAGTTCTCCACTGTATACAGCGCATACACATCATTAACACTACTGCACGTTCTGAAAAATAATTTGCTTTATAAGTAGGTCCATATACCAGCAATAAGAGTTGAGACAGTCTGAAGCTGCAACATTAAATAACTTTTTTTTTTGCAGAAGTATTTTAATTTAAGGTTTTTTTGGCGATGCGATGTAGGAAATATACAAAGCTTTTGCAAACTTACTGTTGGTTGACTCTACTGTTCTAGGAAGCATTACTAAAAGCAGGGCATTAAAATAACACTATTTAGTAGTTTTAAATGAGTGTACGAAAGATATCCAGGGTTTAGGTGGAATCCCCAGCCTTAAATCAAACAAGTTTGGAGTGGAGGCGGTACAGCAACACAGAGCTGAGCACCTGAAGAACCACTGGCCTGTAGAGGCGAATGTTTCACAGTGAGCTTGGGAGAGGTTGCAGCTAGGTAGGGACAGACCCTCTTCCATTTGCCTTGGTTAACAGAACTCTGAGAGCAGATTTTAGGAAGTGAAGAAACCTTAACACAAAGAAGGGTCTGTGCTCTAACACGTACTCTGAGCTGGAAAGATAATTGCATTTTAACATAGCTCTTATTATGATTTCCTTTTGTATCCTTGATTTCTTCCTGTGATAGTAACGAGGATTCTGCATCTGTACTTCTAAAGAATGAAGTGTTTGCTCTGAGCCCTCTTCTGATGTTTCTGTAGTGTGTATATTGTTGAATATTTTTCCCAGGTCATATTGCTCTTAGTATCATGCATTCTGACCTACCAGTTTGAAAGATAACTTCTTTTTGCTGTTCCTTCTCCCAAATTTATTTCCTGCAAAAACATTTTTCAAAGTAGGAAAAGATTTACTCCCCAGACTTTCAGATCTGTTTTCCTCTGTTACAGGCTGCTGCCTCCTTATTTTATCTAAAATTTGCACTTAAGGCATTAAAGTGATCTCATGTACTAACTTAGGAATTAATCAGAAAACAAACATCTCTTATAGTGGCAATGGTTTACCACAGTTTGCATTATGTAATATATTGAAAGAGTGAGCAATGCTGAGCTAGAGCTTATCACTGACTCTTGCAGAAAAAATGACTGTGAATTTTAAATTATCAGGACAATGAAAAGGACTTCAATGTCTTAGGCATTATTATGCTTTTACAGATGATTTCTGCCGAATGCAGAGGCAACACAAGAAAAAAATCCTTGCATTTACCGTTCAGTGCTTACAGAAGCACTTGAGTATTATTAGCTACTGAGAAGAATAAAATCTGAGCATTGGATGTCAGGTATTAAAAGCCATCAGAATTGTTGATGTCATTAATGTGCATGCATGAGTGCAAGTGTGGTTGCTCTCTGCTGGGTGGATGAAGAATTGCTCATCTCTTTGTTAAAGGCCTTTATGGGTGTGTAAGATGGAGTAACAGAGAATGTTTTGCGAGCTCAGGATTTCAGTATCCTTCCTGCCATTGCAATTGGCCTTCAAGTGTAGCAGAATGGCAGCTTTACAAGTCTCATAGCTGCTCAATTGTCAATCCTGTCAATGGGTTCAGACAAAATTATTGTGAAGAAGTTACTATATGCATAGGAGCGAACGTCCTGCCGTATGCTGCTTTGTTCCTTGGGTACGATGTCAGGTCCATTTAAGCAACTGCTGTTATGGATGTATGTTATTTAATAACATACTTAATTATTAGTATTATTAGCCTTTAATAGTTCTGACAAAAATTGTACAAAACATTACAGCACGAGCAGTTAATGATTTTTGAAACAACATCATTGCTTTTGAGCAACTGCACTCTGTGAAAATGGCGATGGGCCAGAAAGCTTCTGGAGGTGACTTCTTGTTTTTCCTCAAAACACAGAGACCTGGTCATTTACAGCTTAAAAATATGTAACAGCTTCTTCTTTTTTTTTATTTGTCAGAGGTTCTGGCCTGTATTTTGCTGGCCAAAATCCGATTTAGGTAATTACATTCTGTATCTATAAATCGCAACCCCCTGCAGTTTTCAATTGGGTATGGTATTGTTCTACCCTTGCTGGCTGAAATTGTTGTGCAATAATGCTCCATGTCATTAAACAGCTGTCGTCTGTCACCTTACGATGAAGTCATTCCTCTCTAAACAATGAGTTTATAAAGCCCTTTTGGGTTATTCCAGATAAAATTTGCTTGTAAACCAGCAATTATGATCTTTCGAGTTCGATAAGGTGATGATAGTTCATCTCTCTTGACAGCAGTTGGAGTCCTTCAAACGGGTGGTGCCCCTTTTGTTGGCTTGTGTGATATCCTGGCAGTGACTCTGCAGCTAAGATGTAAATATTTATTGCTGTAAACCCTGGTGTCTGTAAATGTCTCTGTGCTGGGGTGGATTTAGTAGTCTTTACACTCGCAACCCATTCATTATCACATTCTTGTCGTTATCTTGCGAGTTTGACGTTCTCCTGCAGATGTACTTTTTAGTCTTACACCATACAATGTGAAAAGGGCAAATCTCCAACAAAACGATAAACCCATTGAAATAGGGTGAGGGTTGAGACATGAATTAGCCAAAAGGGACAGTGAGAATAGTTCTGGGCAGGGTTAAAAACAGATTGGAATAACAGTTCTAATGTAAACCCGTTTGGTTCCCATTAACAGCTGGTTTTCAGCACCTGGCTTGACACCTAGTTCATTAATGGAAATGAGCATGGATTAATGCCCAAGCTCTAAACAATGATGAATTTAAGAAGGCACCTTTTGATTTATAGTTTGTTTCTGAAGTCTGCTTCTCTCTCCTTAGCGATCAGTTTGCATTTAGCGGTCTTGATGTAATTACAGGTATGAATGAGAGAGGCAGAGAAGGTATCCACTAGGTTTTTCCGGTGCTCCTGCTTAAGCAGCAGTGATATTAAAACAATCTGTAGCTCGTCAAAGAGTGGCCCTGTCAACTTGCTGAAATGACGGAATGGTAGTTAGGTTATTAGAAGGAAAATTGGCACAAATTGAGAGAGAGGAAGCTCTGGCAGCAACCACAAGCAGCCAGCGACTCAGTGGCTTAATCTCTGCCCTCGGGCTGCTCTCTACGATATAGATGACACCTTGTCAGTGAAGATGATGTGCTGGGTCACCCCTGAGTCCAATGGGCTAAATTGGCCATGGAGGGAAGGATTGCTGCAGTGTATAGACAGCAAGCTACATAATCTTTTTTTTTCCTTGTTTTTTATAATGTATGTCATCATTTGGGTACTGACAGTAATTGTCAAGGGATCCCATTCTCATTAGTGTCTCCTAGACACAGCTATCTCTGTACTCTCATTCTTTCAAGAAATAGTCCTAAGCTTTCACAAAGATTGCTTTGCATCTTCTTGGAAAGTTTCACATGTGGTTTCTCTTTGCGTTGTTATTTCTTGGCTACAGTAGGAGGGGAAGATGGGGGAAGGAAGGACCTGCTTCCTCTGAAAATTGTGATGGCAAAGAGAAGTAACAGAAAAACCTTGCAGCTGTTGCCAGCTATGAGTTCTTAGAGCATACCAGTAATGTCCATTGGGTGACAGTGAAAGCTGGGAGAGGATAAAGGAATTTCTCTTTAGCAGTGATTATTTGTGAGGGATCAAGAATATTTGACTGGGTTTTGTATTGGCCCAACAAGCTCTGTGACAAGTGAACCATCAGGCAGATGTTCTGTGTAATTGTGTTCCTCGGTGAAGCTTCAAATACACTGCAGGGACTGGATCCACAGTACCTATAAAAATTGAGGGGGTTTACAGTGTTATCTTTCTGTTAGTTTATTTATTGTTGTATTTTTCTGCATTGGCTGTAGTCCTATGGCTACTGCTGAAAATTGTGGGAATAATACTGCAAGTGTCATTGCTGCGGGAATGTTCATGTACTCCTCAAAACCACAACAGTGAGAGTGGGAACCCTCCTCCAAGATGCGTGAGAGCCTTCGTTTGCAGTGAAGTCAAGGGAAACACAGTTTAGAAAGGAACCCAGCAGTGCTTCTAAAATTAATGTCCTCTCTTTATTATGAACTTGCCTATCAACCCCCAACATGGTGGCTGCACCATATAATCCCTGTCTTGTGGTAGAATAGGATAAGAGAAGTCTAAATTATGTTTGGGTTTTTTTCCTAGGTGTGCAGGATTGCCAGAGCTGTCAGTGGATGGTGAATTATAGTCCTGAGAAGTTTTAATGACTTCCTAAGTTAATTCAGGCAGCAAGTGACAAAATCTGTCTCCTGTAGCTTTGAATCAGACATATGGTAGTCTACACCTGGAGTCAGAGCCTTTAACCATCTTCATCCAATAAAGCATTTAAGGAAATATCATGGATGTAATTCAACTTAAGTTCCACTAAACTCAAGAAAGAGGTTGAGCATTTTGTGGAATTAGAAGAGATCTTGGCCTGTGCCTAAACCTTTAGCTCAAAGCAGGAACTTGATCCTAATGGTCTCATTAACCTAAGAAAACATTTAAAAGCATTTGGTTTTGTGGTTTCCTAAAAATTGGCTTCTTAGCAATGGAAATTGTGCTCTTGGTTGTAACTTTGGCTTGGGTAAAGGAAAAAGCAAAGGAATAAACTTGTTATTCTTTATTAAATATGACCTTTGCTGTAATTTTGGGCTAAAGTAGCAATTGTGTATGGATTTCTCAAAGAAGGGATCCAACAGAGAGAATAGATGAAGGGCATAATTTATAAATGCACTCAATTCATTTTTAATGTAAACGGCATAGAGAATAAATGAAGTAAAAAGTGAAGCATATTTCTGAAAGAATATAGTTCCCTGAATTCAGCACAAAACTAGGGGCTAAACTTCTACCTTTTTGTCTTTGCAGGTCCAAAATAATGTGTAAGCATTTTCCTTAGTTATCTTAAGTTGAGGGTTAGGGATTTTTCTATGCCCCTACTGGGGAGGTTGTTTAACAGATTGGGTTTTATAGAAAGGAATAGAAATTGGAAAGAAATAGCAGAGTTATTTTCTATGGGTATGTGTCGTGTATGTGCCTCCTGCTCTATGAGAGTCTTGAAAGTTGTTCCCATGGAGTATCATTCAAGTGAGTCAGTCAGGGTTATTCTGTTTCTTGGAGATTTGGGGGGAGTGGATCTTTGGTTGGTTCGGTTTGACTTAAGTGTTAGGTACGGGAAAATACAGTTTCTAAGGCTTGGAGAAACCATGATTTCTCCAGATTTGCTTGTGACTTGTAGAGCATCTTCAAAAAGAAGAGCATTTGTAAGACAAGAGAGAGTATTGGTGCCAAAATGTGGTACAAAAAGGTTGGACCAAATCTTTAAGTCACTTACTCAGGCAAGAGTGCCACTGGAATCAATAGGGATTTTGTCTAATAACTGAGTGTGATAAATCTTGTTGTCTGCTGATCCATGTCGAAGACACTTCATAAGTGATGATCAGACCTCTTGTTGTTCATTTAAAATGTGCCTTTAATATGGCTTTCTCTTTCCTGCGGTGAGCAGGGAAAGTGCTAAAGTTAATATGGGCATATTAATGTGTACGAGTGAATTATTCTTTCAAGGATGTGAAGCTCAGAAGACTAAATAATTTGTCTCTGCACAAGTTCTAGCTGCGAGACAGGAGGATTGTACAGGGTGCTTGTTTTCTTGCCATTCTTAGGCATGAATGTTTTTGTATGCAAAATATGATTTTGGTCTGGTAGTGCAGATTTTTAGTTCCTCCAAGTCCTCCTGTATGCATTCTCTCCTGAACAATCATCAAATGGAGAAATGGTAGGTAAAACTAAGTTTTTTGGAAGTGGCAGGTGGCTCTGAAATGCCTGAATTCAGCCATGATCAACTTTTGACATTGCCAAACACAGACCATTTCCCCCCTTTCCCCAATGAAAAGATGAAGAAATGCTCTAAAAGTCACATCTCATTAGTGTTCTTTCTTGAAACTGCATCCAAAAGTTATCATCACCAGTGGAATCTCTAGCCAAGTAATTAGTTGAAAATTTTGTCCTTAATTAACAATAATGGGATTTGGGGGGTGGGGAGTGAGTGTATTTTTACTTTTGTTCAATATCTAAAATTATTTCTTTTCCTTATAGGAGTACATTTCCTAATCCATAATGTTATTTGTCTCACAGAGCAGGTTATTTTTTGTTACTAAGTTCTTTTTCCCTGCAAAATCATGTGGTTGTTTTGAACTTAGATGTACATCTGGAGATCAAATAGGCTAACAATTTACAGAGTGTGAAAAATGTCAAAAATTTAATGTCCCTTTTTAGGGAGAAAAAGTTTTTCAAGCGGCATTTTAATTTTTGTAACAAAGTAGGCAATTTTGCCACTGTCTTTTCAAATTGTGCTTTTTTTTTATGCCATGGTGGAATAAACATTGTGCTTTAAACTGGAGCTCTCCAGGCTGCTTTTCCTTTTTGAAGAATGTAGGCAACTAATCGACAGCAACGAGCCACGTAGCTGGAGTGTTTTCCATTCTAGGCAATATCATACTAATTTGATGCACACATGGATGCTTCACACAATCTGCAAATTCATCGCTGGCATCTTGCATTAGTCATCTGACAGATTGCCAAGTGTTTCATATTCCTTTCATGTGACTTTATTACAAAACACACACACTCACACACACCGCCTTCTTCTGCCAATAGCCAGTTTAGTGAGAATTCACTGCAGTTTTGTTTACAACAGCCATGGAGAGAAATCTGCACTTATTTTCAACTATCTTCTACTTTAAAATGCAAAAGTCCTGGTTTGCTTTGTGCCGGTCTCTTCTTATATAATGACATTAAGCAGCAGCCTGTAGAGAAAACCAGATTCAATGAAAAATGTAATTGCATTGTTTTTGTTCATAATACTTATGCTATTAATTAAATACTGATTTTTTTTTCTGCTTTGTGCCAATTGACATCATCTGCTACATCTAGTGCACAGGAAAACTGCATAGTCTTCTAACTTGCCTTCTCTTTTTAATCTCTTTTTCCACTTTCTAGTAACGGCACAGCTAACAAGATGAATGGAGCTTTGGATCATTCAGACCAACCAGACCCAGATGCCATTAAGATGTTTGTTGGACAGATTCCCCGTTCATGGTCAGAAAAAGAGTTAAAAGAACTTTTTGAGCCTTATGGAGCTGTCTACCAGATTAATGTTCTCCGAGACAGAAGTCAGAACCCTCCCCAAAGTAAAGGTACAGTAGTTGTGCTCTTTTTGCTTTCAATTTGGTGGGTTTTTCCAATGATCTTGCTTGCCTTCAGGATTTCCAAAGAGATTTGTATCTGGGCTGTCTGTTTTGAAGCAGACTATGTTGAGCTATGCAGCAGTCCTAAGAGGAGAAGACTCCTGAATACCTGTCGATTACTGTCTTCCTCCTCTTCTTAAATTGCAGTTTAAATGTCTGTTATCTGGAAACATGAGTTCCAACTGTGCAAAAAATAACGTAAGATTGCCGTCCTTGTTTAAATTATTATTGCCAAGAAACATGGAAACCTGAGCGGTCACTTTCCCAGGATTAGCTCGTGAAAAATATAATTTTCTACTTATTTTTGTTTCCTCTTTTTGCACCCCAGGTGGGTATAATTTTAAGACTACAAAAAAGGAGAAAATATAGCAATGGGCTTTTGCTACGTCATTGCTCTAGAGGCAATAAAAATTACAAAATAGTCACCCTGCCCTTTTTCCAAAATCTGATTTATTTTCTGCAGTCACATTGAAGGACTGATTTTTGGCACTGATATTTTTCATAAAAGAAAGGGATGGTTTTCCTTCCTGCATACACATGTAAAGTTTTTGTCCTTAACTATATTGCTTTTTTTCGCTGTGTATCTATGAATATTTAGGCACATGAGAATTCTGTGTGTTGTAGCTGTGTAAGTATAACATATGCTTACATGTAGATTGAAAGTGAATATTTTGTTTCACAAAATGTATTTTTGTCCCTAAAGAGCTGTATACATTAGTTTACACTTCAGGTTTGCTACATGAAAATGTTGCTAGCATTACAAATAATTAGTGCAGCTCAGAGGCATAACTAGGTATGCATGTATGTCCAGCTGTAAGGTTACTAGGTGGTTATTCATTCTTACTGCACTCCTGCCACTGCTTCTAAAAACCTTGAAAGTAGACATGCTACGGAGAATATCATAAAATGATTTTGTGGGCTAGCAGCAAACCAACAGCGCAAAACAGCACTCGCTTGAGATTTCCAGTTCAGTGAGAGGTGACTGCTGTTGTGTGAGGCTCACAGCACAACTCCAGGTGCTCCTGTGCTGTTCTGCAAAGCACTGCCAAGGCTCAGCGTTTCCTCTTTGCCCTGGCATGGGGTAGAGGATCCTCTCAGTGGCCTGCTTCTTTGCTTTGGGTTAGGAGGGACCTTAAAGATCATGCAGTTTCAATCCCCCTGCCATGGGCAGGGACACCTCCCACCAGACCAGGCTGCTCTAGACTCCATCCGACCTGTTCTTGAACATTTCCAGGAAGGGGACATCTGCAACTTTCCTGGGCAACCTGTTCCAGTGTCTCACCACCCTCATTGTCTAACCTAAATCTCCCCTGTTCCAGTTTATAGCCATTCCCCCCCATCCTATTACTACTTGCTCTTGTAAAAAATCCCTCCCCAGCTTTTCTGTAGGCCCCCTTCATGTACTGGAAGGCCCCTATTAGGTCCCCCCCAAAGCATTCTTTTCTCCAGGCTGAACAACTCCAACTCGAGCTGTTTTCAATACGGTTCTGCTTCCAGCTCCCTCCATTCCCCAGGACTGATGTATTGTAACGTGTAGCCCCTGCTAGGTTAGCACAGAGCCCTCACCAACTGTCTTTTTCTTGTAATGCTGTATAGAAGACAGCATTAAGAGGTCAAGTAACTGGATTTTCTGCAGGCCAGGCTGCTATGGATGAGCAAACTCCTACTTAGTTTAAACCACTAAAATGCTGAACTTTGAGACTCGTCCATTTAGAAGGAGCTGATTCCTGGGCCACAGAAATGCCTTCCCACTAAGCAGTAAATGAAGTGAGAACGATATTGTGGTTAGACAGAAGAAAGCCATTGATTCCCGTTTCTGTAGTGTTTTCCATTATACTGTACCTGTCTATCAGGCATCTGGAAGGCATAAGGATTAAGCACAGGTCATGCAAATCGTTGTAGACTAATTATGAAGGCTTGTAGTCCCCATATTCAATATGTTGGTTTGTTCTTTGCTTTTTTTTTTTCACTTGGACTCTTTTCAGCCACGCAGAGATGATACTTTTATGCCACTTCAGGCATTATATGTTTTAATGAGTAAATGAAATTAATCCCCAAGTATGACAGAATAACCTTCAGACTTATATTTCCCTGACACAGCAACAAGCTTCTCTGGTGCTCAGCTTTTCCCTTGGAACATTTGGAGGAGTGTATCTCCATGCTGGCTCTATCCTTCCTCCTGACTGAGTCTGCCAGCAAGGTTGCTAGATATAGAAACCTCTTGAGTTCCTTGTGGATATCTCTTGACTAGGAATGATCTTTATTTTCTTAATCCAATGGCACAAAAAAAGTTTGATAATCTTGTTGCTATCACACTGCATAAGCAATACTTCACCTATGCTATCTAATTGACATTTATAGCAAAGCTGGCTTTTGACTTTTTGTTCAGAGGTGCGGTTGAATTCTGTGCTCTCCTGTGTAAAAACCCAGACAAAGCAACCATTTTTATTTTATTTGAGTTGGATGGATTGGGATAATGCCAGACATTTTCCTGCCAACTGCCTCTCTGCATCACCTTCAGTTTTGCAGAACAGCACATCAAGGGGACCTTGTGGTCGAGTGACACTGGGAAAAGTCCATCTTTCATTTCATTGCATGGTCATGCAGGAAATTCATAGGCTGGCATCACCCGAAAATGTTCTCTGTGTATTCTGCAAGTTGTGAATTGCAACGACAGAAATGCAAGTTAGTATTACTACACCATGCGAGGGGGTGGCAGTGTGGTTTTGTTCTTTGAATAAAGGCATTTTTATTTTTGAGAGATTTCTTTTTTTACCAAACAAGGGCTGTGTATTTCTCTTAGCTTGGCCAAAGGGGCTTCTCCAATTTGGACGGAACTTTTCTCTGATGAGCTGTTTATGAAGCTGCAATCTGAGTCTCTCCTGATTCTGTCAAAAATAACCATAGGCTGTTTCTCTCTCTCCTGCTGTTATTAAGACTGTCTTTCATACCCTCCAACGACAGACGGCCTAGTTCATGTCTTTCCTCCTTTTTTGTATTGCTTGCCAGCTCTGCAAAGCTGAAGCTGGAGAAAGAGGAGGAAGACAGGTAGAAACCCAAGTTTTACAGGCTTTGTTAAACTAGAGGAAAAGAATCTTATTCCACAGATATATTGCTGCTAGTGCAAAGGTTGAAGCTCAACTTTATTAATTGGGAACCACAGGAATGGCTGCATTTTGATGGGTGATGGTTGGAATACCCTCCATCGGTGGGAAAGTGCTTTCCAGTGCAGGTCTCTGGTTCTTTCCAGATGTGTGAAAGAGCTCAACAAAGTAATTTGACTTTGTGTTTATCCACTGTTGTTTTGTAAGTCTTTTTCCTCTTTCTGCAAAAAGTGAAATCCAAGGGATTAGGTAAACTAAATAAAAAAAATAAATAAAAAATGGAAATCCTGTAACAGTGAAATAAATGGCACTTTTGGCTTCTGAGGGCTAAGGGGATTCAAAGTCTAGGCAGATCAACCCTCTCTGTCCCCAATCCAGCTTGCTCCCTTTCTATAATTTATTCTGGGTGGATAGATGACTTTTTTTCAGAGTAGTTAAAGTGAATTTCTGTAATACCTCTATGCAAAGGCAGTATACACTGCCACTGAGATCTCTTCTTCCCCACTGTTCTCCTAAGCCGGAAAGATTTCCTCGGCAGCTCTTGTTTCGGAGTCCAAGTGCTGAAGCAAGCAGATGGCACAGGGCATCTTTTGCCCATTGAAAAGCAGCAGAAGAGGCTTGGCCCAGATCTACTGTGTCCTTTCAGTACCTTGCCTCTGTTTCAAAACCTGTTAATTCCTGTAGGGATCAAGATCCCCTAACGAGCTTTGTGAGCCCAAGCCTGCTTGTGCTACTGTAGGAATCGCATTGCAAAAGCAGGGGAGAGGTGCCCAAGTATCAACTAACAACTCTGTGTTTCCTTGTAGCCTTTTACAGACCCTTTATCAGATTAGAGGGAGGCTGCTGAGTGAACAAGGATGTGCTGTAGTTAAAGGCCAGTGTTTATTATTATCCTATTTAACATGGTAATTTAAGTCTACCGGGAAGCAAGGAGAGGAATCTGATAATGAGGCATTCATCTGCTGCATACAGGAGAGACTGGTTGAGCAAGGCAGAAGTTATCTGGCTTGTTTGGGTACCATTTTGGTTACAGTTTAGCCCTTTAAAAATAGTCTTGTGCAGACAGAAGGGACGGTTCCTCCCCTCTGGTAACTCCATGCTCATGGTGCCCCATTTTCTGCGCAACTGGACAAGAAAACGGAACTCGGGCAGTCCTGCACAGGAGCAGAGCTGTGGCACTCTGCTTGCCACACAAACCCATCCTGAGTGTCCTAATCAGCAGCAAAGTTGTAAACGAACTGTTCTTTGCCTGTCCTTGCGTCACTGCTCAGCTGATTGCACGCTCCTGTTCCTTGAAATAATTTAATGCGTTGTGTTTTCCAAAGCAGTTTTAGATGTTTTTTTAAAGCTTCCTTCAGCCATTCAGTCAGCTCTCCAGGAGTCAGGGTTTCTCTACATATTTGACTTATTTTGTGTTTTGAATGCTCTCACAGGTCCACACAGACATTGTTTAGCTTTTGAGGTCTGATGAGTTGCATCATGAACCCTTGTGCTGCTGAAACTGCAGGACTTGGGACCATAGGCATTATCTATGTGTATTTTAGACTAAATTTTAGTGATAACAGCTGAGAGATCTTCTGTTATAATCACAGAATCTTTCATGTGCTGAATGAACAGTGCCTTGTGTATTCTATTTTAGCGGGTGCTTTGTGTACTATATGAAGTTTCACACAACAAAGACTGGCAGAAGCCGAATGTTGCTGTTAGATACAAGTACAGTGGGGAGGGAGAGCGAAAGATAAAGATGAGTTTTCAACTTTCAGTTTCTGACTTCAGGATGTTTAAATTTAAACCTTAAAGAACCTTAATTCTATAATTTTATATGGCTTATAAGTAACATTTTAAAGTATATTATAGATGTGAGCTTTTTAAAAGGTAATTCCTATTCAACAAATCTGCTGGAGTTTTTCGCAAGGTTTCTCCAAAAGTGGACAGGTGTGAAATTGTATATATAATCAAGCTGGATTTCCCAGGGGCATTTCACACAGTGTCACACAGGAGAGTAATACATACGGTTGCTGGTGAAGCAGAGAAGGGCCCATTTTCAAATGGAGAAAGGAGCTGGTTAGATGATCGAGGGCAGATTAGAATGGGGAAAGGTTATGGGCCAGGGGAAGGGAGCGAGTGATGATTGGAGAGCAACTTGGACTGTTATTGGAGATCGATACTTTTTCACTCTCTATGTAAATGGCTTTGACAGAATGAACCACCGACTTGTTATCCAACTTTTTGGATCATGCAGAAGGGACTGGTTGGGGAAGAAGCCACCTGATAACCTGGAGAAAACAATCCAATACAAAGAGATTCCGCTGGGTAAAACGAACTGTGAGCAAGAAGAGTAAATTAGAGTTTTGAGTGAACACGTATGTTGAATGAGTATATTTTTCAAAGATTCAAGAGCAGGAGAAGGTTTGAAGAGTGCACATATCATAAAAGGACTGACATGTTGTTTTGTATTCGTGTGGTCAAAAAGGCACAGAAAATGTGAAGCTGTGTAAATGGAAGCATTGAATATAGCTTTCAAGAAAATACTGTACCACTTAAAGAAGGATTTTTTTTGATCATGTTTAAACTACAGTTACCAATATTTAGTACTATTCTATAGGAAAGGGCAGAGGTCCAGAGAAGTGCAGCATGATTTTATATGAAGTCAGAAAGGCTTAAGCTATGGCAAAATGTCTAAGAAGGTTAACTTGTAAAGGGCTTCAAGCAATGACTTACAAGAAAGCTAAAAGGGGAAAAAGCTGAGGAAGAATACAAGACTCTGCCTTGGTTTGGAAAGAAAAAGTTATAAGGGGATACAATTGAAGTTCCTGCAGTGTGTTGAAGTGCATACTGAGGCAGGAATAGATAAGCTCTTTCAATTCATATTAAACACAGGGACTGCACAGCATAGACTTAAGATTGAGAAACAGGCCAACGGAAAAAAAACCACCAACTTTTGAAATCAAACTTTCTTCCTCCACATGCAGAGTAAGGAATGGTCTTCCAGAAGTAGCAGTAAGAAGAGTTCCTAAAGAAACTTTCCTGTTGCTAGCTTCTATTTAGTATTTTAAAATAATGCCTCTGAAGCAGTATGGGACATGACTGCCCCCCACATCCCAGTACAGTTTCATCATATAAGGAGGACGAGATGCCAGGGCTGACAGTGGCTTATCTATGTCCAGCATCAAGACAGTCTGAGATTTCTGATGACCCCTGATATTTTTGCATTGCTTTGAAGAGGGGGAGCAGATGAGGATAACATCCAATTGCATACTTGACTGCAAACCCGTTGCCCACATAAATCAGTATCACTTTATATTCCCATCATTGACTGTGGCCAATAAGTCCCCTCAGTACTGCAAACCAGCCCAGTCAGATGGTGTAGATGCAGCGGAAAATCTTCGGGTGAATGCTGTAACAGGAGGGGAGGGTTTTCTAGTTGCAAACAGGAAGAGCAGGGGATATTGGGGGAATGGAGTAGAGAGTGGGTTTTGGTTGTGATATTTAGAAAGGGAGATAGCATGTAAAACCTTCCTTAGCTTTGTTTCTGAACTTGCTACATACAGCACATGAATGACTGGAGCTACAGCAGAATTAAGGAGGTTTTTTTGGGGGGGACATCTTTCCACTTTCCACATCTTTGTACGATATTAATCCCAGTGGGGGCTTATCCAGAAGTGAGGACTCTAGGTGTTGCTTTGGGAAAAAATAATAAAACTAATACATCTCTAAGGGATTAAAGTAGATCACTTTGGGGCTCGTTGGTTGCAATTTTTCAGCAGCTTAACTATCATTTACAACTGTAGATGAATTTTCAAAATTACGTTAAGACTGTATAAGCACATTACTAACTGCATCTGTGCTTAAAAAGTGCATAAACTGTAACTGCATTAATTGGTTTAATTAAATTTATAGAAAACCCATATGCAGACCAGCTATTAGAAGAGCAGGACTTCATATTCCAATTGTGATTTTAATTGCACTTTTATGTTCATGTCTGATAAACACTGGGAAAAAAGAAGATGAGGAAGGTAAGAGGATGTTTGAGCTTCAATTCAGGCATGAAATAAATCCAAGCATTTTCCAGGTACATTCCGCAGCTCCGGGAACGCAGGTGAAAATATGGGTTCACTTTTCCTGGCAGTTCAGGAAATATAAGAAAACAAAAAAAAAAGGAAGGGATTTGTCTGTCTGTTTTCTTTTTTTTGTTCTTAGAATATAAATGGGTAATCTGTTCTTCACAATGCCATCATTACATCAGAAAAAAACACATAAACAGGCAGTTAAAACAGCCTGAACTTTCAATAAAATTGAAAGAAATGGATAATCAAATTTCATTGTTGAATTTGAATAATATGTCAAACCTCAATCTCTCAAATATATAATCTCAAAGGCAAAAATTGTAATTCATGGAAAAATCTAAGTCAAGTCATGCACGCATTTGCACACAGGAATTAATCAATGGATATAATACTTAGACATGAAATTGCACGCATGTTTAAGCATTTTCAAGATTGGTGTCCACATTTAAAATATATACCTCTGCAATAGTGCCAGATACTGTCAGTCTGAGATTTATGGTATCCAGTTTCATCAGTTGCATATTAAAGCTCACATCAATGAGTTTCGATCTTTTTATGACATTATTGTGGCATTGGAATTCTTTCCTTTTCCAATTTTCTGTAAAATGAATAAACATACAATATTTATCTGCTTGCCACATAAAGAAATGATGTATGTTTTTGTTAAAGTGCAATCATTTCCAAATAAAAAACCCACAACCCCTCTCTTAATATATAGTGTCTCTCATTCTATTCAGTTGTAATGTTTGAGTCATTTGCTCATAACTTAGGAGGAGGTCTTGCAAAGGGTTTGAGAACTAATCTGAAATCTTCACACACTTGGCATGGAACTCAAAGGAAGAAGGCATTCGACAATAGCAGTATCAAAAATGAAGGGTAATTGGGGAGTAGCCTTAAGAGCATGTGTTTCAGCAGCACTGCAGCTTGCAAATCTCTCATTTGCACTGTGAGAATGGTGTTTTATTGCTTTCTTCTTCTGTTCCTGCCACCCAAGAGGACCTGGGCGTGCTCTGGGTCTGGTAGGGCCCTCAACCTCCTCAGTGTCAAACTTCAGTCATGCCAGGAAAGGATGTGCTGTGCCAGTTGTAGTATTATTCTTTTTTAAACAGTTCCATAGTGTACTGTCACCATTAGCATATTTCAAAAAAATAGCAAATAACTCCCTAAGAATAAAGTCTGGTGGTGGCTTCTAAGCCTGGTTTGAGCTTGACTCAAGCCAGTGAGCTGTGAGTGGAAGGCTGAATATGGCATATAAATCTCCTGGTCCATCTATCTCAGGGAAGAAGGCATTTCCAGGAATCTGTGTCTTTCTAATTGCTTATAACAACACTCTGAGACTAGCCAGTGAATAAACTAAATTTGAATGTTTTCAGTGGATCTTTTCAGTTTTTTACTGAACCTAATTAGTGTCTAATCTCTGCCCATGAGTATGCAGTTTTAAGTGGGACGCTAGACTTTCGCTCTGCAGATTAAATTCTGTGGTGCATAAATTCATTATTTTTTGTGGCGGAAAAAACTTCAGTCTCTGCTACCTCGTGGTTTTAATTTAAAATTAAGTACTACATCTGGGTCATGCATTCGTTTAGAAGAATAAGACGAGCTGTAAAGAGGTGGAAGATCTTTTCTAATAAACCATGTCTCTTATTTGCCTAACTGAATTGGAAAAATTTATGTTTCAAACAATAATTAAACTGTCCTAGTAGCACAAGATGTCATGCTTTCAATTGCAATTTTAGGGAGCTGTACGACAATGGGGAGTGGATTAATATAATGTACTGCATGAAACTCTTTAGCTGCAAGGATGATCGTGGCACCGTAAGGAGCAGCACTGCTGCTTCAGCAGTACATCTCCAAGTGTTTTGCAAAGGGAGAAAAACATCATCACTCAATTTTTACCGTCTGTAAGAAATCAGATGCAGAAGCCTGTGGGGACTTTTCCCAAAATTTTGAGTCACTTTGAGCGGGCAGAGAGTAATGTTCTGCCTGTGCCATTGTTATGTCACCTAAATCAAATCTGCTCCCTTCCTTCTCAGTTCTTGAATCCCTGGGCTGGCTGACACAAAAATTTTGTTACGTTAACACTGCCCAGGTGAGATCTGCATTAGTTTATTCACATATTAATCGGATGTGGTAAGGACTGCAGTGCTCATAGGCATCAACTCCACCTCTTTCTTTGCCTGCCTAATTAAAACAATGAGTATTAAACAACAGACTTCCTTTATTATTTGCAGATCATGGGATATAAAAATCATTGTAGATTTTAAATGGACTGTATTAACCTGAGTAATTCCGCCAGGGCTTCAGTTTCTATAGTGAAAAGTGTTGTGTCGTCTCTGGCTCAATTAGATTTTTCTCAGTGTCAATTTTAATTCACTTCACCAGATCGTGGGGGAAGTCTCTGTGGAAGGGAAAATGTTACTTCTGAATGAGAGCCTCCTGTAGCCCACGTTTTATTTAAGAGTTTTAAAATGCTTTGCAGTCCCACGTTCTCCCTTGAATGTTTGCTATTGTGTGCCATAAGAGCTGTACGAATTACTTGATGCGACAGGCATCTGGATTTGAGCAGAAGGGTGGAAATGGGGAAAGCAAGATCCTTGGTTCCCTCTTTTTTAAGAAACTGCCAAAAAAGTGCCTTAGTGAGCCTTGATGGCCAAATACACATAATTATGTCAAATGTTTCTCACCCTTACAAATATCCACCTGGCCACATGAACAGAGAAGAAAAAACTAAGCAGTGTTCCTTTTACAAGAGTCCAGAGCAGAGGTTGAGTGGCCTGAGAAGTTGTTTCTTCCCCCTTTAGACTTGGCATTTCTCACCTCCCAAGGCCATCAGCACTCAGGTGAGAATTTCTTGGTGCATGCTCTGATTGGTGCACGCTGCTGGAGTAGCCCAAAATGTACTGTTTCTTCCCTATTTTTAAAGCAAATAAATGAGTGCATATTTAATTTGAGAGTGCTTCTCATTGTGAAAAAGAGGAAAAAAGAAAAAGATCCTATGATAGAATTGTAGGGGAAGGTTTGCTATAGACGAAGGGGTGAAATGTCCCCTCTGTTAGGTGGGGCTTTCCAAAATGCTTTTTTCCATCATGCTCAGCAGATTTCTTTTCCTATCTCTTTATCTATCCTTCCAATATTTCTCTAAACTCTCAAGACTGTAGATTTATGGATATTTGTGCACAATGGAGTTTTTCTGTGGGGTTAGGGGTTTTTTTTTTTTGGTTTGGGGGGATTTTTTTGACTGACAACTCCAAGTTTCCAGTTTCAGAAATTATTTAGGCTGCTTTCCAGTATATGACTCAACTGCCTGTAGGAGAACACCTGGGAGTGTCAGCAAAACCAGTCACTTGGGTCAATAGATGTGAACCTCTTTCTGGTTCAGACAGATGACGACGCTGTGGAGTGATGCTACAGTGCCCCATCACTGTTCATAATGCCAGCTTGTGTATGATAGATAAAAATGGAGTTATCTTAGAAGAGAGACAGTTTTATGTGTTGCAGAAGAACTGAGCAAAAGCTCTACCAAAATTCTGGTTTCCGTGTATGTCAGCTTCCAGCGTTTCCATTTCCAACAGCATTAGCTTTCCTTTCCAGTCCTGAGCTGTTTAGCATGCAATGCCTTTCTGTGCTTTGTTACTTGCTTGTTCTAGCTTGGGCATATACTGCGTTAAAAGGTGCTGTGTGAAAGTCGGGAATTATTATTGTTATTATTATTATCCTCATTATTTAGATGCTGCAGTCTAAGTACTTAAAAAAAAAACCCTCACAACTAAAGGTCAGTGTAACTTGTGGATTTACACATGCACAGTACAAGTAACCTTCAGAAATTTCCTCATGACAAGATAAGTGCAGCAATTATATTTAAATGAGTGCCAGAGAAAATTTCACTGTAAACTGCATTAGCAGAGAGTGTGTGCTGTAAGAGGATTTAATTGAATTAATGTAACTTACTATCAAATGCTCCATCTAGTGTATTGCCAGGTCTCCTTATTACTAAAAATAATATTTGGCTCATAAAGACCCCTGCTCAACTAAGCACACACTCCTGATGACTTCAGCAAGTGATTAAAGTTAAAGCATGTTCTTCACTGCTTTGCTAAGTAGGAATAGGCTTGAAGCCACGAAGAATAAATATCAGTGTATGTACATAATGCATGATCACCCAGCCCTTTTTAGAGGGCTATTTATGGAGATTCCTCTTACAGATGGTTTTCCAAGTGTCTAATGATGGTGTGATCTTCGTAGAAGTGTTCTTCCTAGTTTGAGTGGAGCTGTCAGAGATAATGGCTGCACCAGTGATGAGGACGAGCAGGCTGAGCCCAAGTCAGGTTCTACAACAGGAGGGGTGTCGGAGTGATCTGTGGGGGAGATTTGGAGCCCTCTGCTAATAAGAGCGCTAACTGATAGTGATGGCAGAGAGATTTCATTGAATAATCCTGGTGTTATTTTTAAAGCTGTTATTAATGCAGGATTCTCACTCTCACATTATACAGAGATGCCGCAATGAGATCCAGGAAGGTATTTTATATGACTTCCTACATAAAAGCAGAAATGCAAATAAGCTATATTAACATATTCACATTATATAAATGAAAAACTCAGACACATGGAAACGCAGTGACATAGCCACAGACATGCTTCAAGCCAGTGATAAAGATATCCAGTTTTCCTACTCTGCTTTTATGTTTTAACCATTAAGGAGAAAATGTGATATGTTGGATGTTTTTGCAGAATATTTTTGAATGTCAAAAACCCTATTGAAGTATATGTCTCCTTTATGTTTGCTGTTATTTTCCTTTCATATGCATTCTTTAAAAAGAGAATACATGAAATCTTGAAAAAAATCTTTTATTCTCTATTCATTCAGCAACAAAAACAAAAAAAAGGGCTTGAACTGCCCTTTTATGGAAATTGGGAAAGAGTGGAATGGTTTCTAAAGCCACTTACTTTATTGTTGGCCAAATCAAATAGCAAAAGTTTTTATTCACCTACGCATCTTACATTTTAATGATCCACACGTCACTCCCCAACTTCACCCACCCATGTTTCTGCATGCAGTTGATATTCTGGTACAATCAGTTAGGCACATGCCATTCAGAAGAGTTACAATCTCCTCTTTGTTTTTGTGGTTTTGTTTTTTGGGGGAAAAGAAAGAGTAATTGCCCATGTCAACTGATGTTCATTACACGGAATTGTTTAGCTCTCTTAAAAAATCATTGATCTGCTTCTCCCCCGTGAAAATATTCAAGGTCTCAGTTCACAAAAGAGAAATCAGCATGTAAACAGCAGACGAGCAATCTGTGCTGCAAGGAGGGAGTGCAATGTTCTGTGCACCAAACATCAGAAGTGCTTGCTGTCTTAAAAAAAGACAAATATTTAGTAAGAATGAGAAGCATTATAACTGTTGCAATCAGATGAGATTTTGGGGAACAACACCTTTAAAAGTAGGGAATTTTTTTCATACATTTGTATGTAGCATTTATGATTGAACAACCATTAGTGAGAATCTGGCATGAACTATTCCTCTTTCTCCCTAAGTTTGATGGCTTTATTTTGTATTTAAGGAGGATGTTACAAAAGGTAATTTGATGTCTCACTGCCAGTGCTATGGTCATGGTCTTAACTTTTGAATGACTCCCTTGAAATGGGAAGAAGGGAAGTAAACCCTTTGGGATTTTTTCCTAGGGAATATACAGTATTTAGATTTCATGGAGAGTGCCCATGGTACGCTGTGTGCACGCAGCAAGTCAGAAGTGCAGTCGCCTCCACTGTGGATCAGGATCCGTGCAGCACAGATAACAAAGGAATCCAAAATGTGGGACTCCAGTCTCATCCACATGCTCTTATTATCATTTGCTGTTTGTATTGCAGATGCACGTAACAGATTGTACAATATGCTGTACAAACAGATTGGTAAAATGATCTTTGTCCCGAAACAGTGGCAGCATAGATGAACAAGAAGGATGGAAAGCGTGCCTGCACTGAAAGCTGCACAGCCCAGACACCAGAGTTTTGAACCCATGCCCTCAACAAAAAGGACTTTGTACATCTTTATTGAAGCAAAGATCCGTTCTTGCTGACCTTATTGTAAAGAGCTGAAATTTTAAATAAGATTTAAAAGACAATAACACAAAGATCATTAGAGAGTGAGTAGGAGAAGGGAATGTGCCTACTTCTTCCTTTTTTCTTTCTTTTTTTTTTCTTCTCATCTAACAGCTCTTCTCCTCCATTTGGCAAATCGAGTGTGTCAAAGGAGCAAGCTTTCAGACTTCGGGTAGTTCCTCACAGATTGGAACGATGCCCTGAAAAAAAAAGCTAGGGGATGCAGGACTGAGGCTTTGGTGACCTGACTCTGGGAGGCACTGCTCATGGAAACTCTGACGCTCTGGAAATGAGAAGGAGAGCGAGCCTGCAAACTTGGCTCTTGCTCTCACTGGGCCACTCAAACAGGAAAATTTCCAGTACTTAATGTCTTTTTCGTCATCCAGGGCATGTAAAGAGATCATCCACTTACACCCTGTGTGGTTAAGGAAACCAAGAATTGCTCATCTTTTTTATTGAAGTAGCCAATGTGCATTTCAAAGTGTTAGCTTGTGGGGGAAGGAGGAGTGAACACTAAGATTAATTCCAATAAAAATATTTTTTGGGAATAGATTCCTTCGTGAGTATAGATCATCTGCAGCTGGTAAGATAATGATAGAAGTCTGTTTTTATGTTTTATTAAATTAATAAACTATTTACATGAAAATGGAGGTGTCCAGACAACAATGTGCGAACCGCTTTTTCAGGGGAGCTCTGCTTAGGGATGAGAAATTATTTTGCTGTTTCAAAACACTTCTGTTTCTCATTCTCGTGAAAGTACTCTCTCACTAAAATTATTACAGAAAACATTTTTCAACTCTGAAGTATTGCTGATATTAGCAGAGGCTGTGGCCAGTAGTCCAAGTGATGGGAACTACTAGGCACTCATAATTTAAACAACTTGTGTTGACTTTCTGGTCAAGGAAATTTTTTGACATAAAACTTGGACCCATTTGGTTTTCTGGGGTTAAGGTATGATAGTACCTTAACATGCTGGAAGCCAGGGCTCAATGTCCCTGGCTGCACATGGCTGAGCCACTATGGCCTTGGTCAAGAGAGACAGGTCTCCTGATCAGGCTAAGGTCTCATTTTCCAGCATGCAAAGGCTTGGAAATCTAACTTAACTGAAGAAAGACCTGCTAGTTCATCCAGCCTGTTGTCTGCCAAGTCCACGCTTGTTTCGTTTAGCGCATTCCTAAATGTTCCATCCAATTTTATTTGGAAGTGTATCGTGGGATGCTGTTTCCAACTCCTCCCCTCCTTCAGGACAATGTTTTATTATTGTACTGTAAACACACACAGTCCTAATATTTTTTTGGTATTTTGGTCCCTTCACTTTATTTGTTTGCTGTTGAATAATCCATGTTCTGTGTTAGTACTTACGAATGTGAGGTAGGCATTTTCTGTCATGTAAAATAGTATTGGGGATAATCTGTGCCTAAGATTTTGGCTGACCCTCTCATCAGGCTTAGCTCAAAAATTAATTTGTCATTACCCAGGTGCTATGCACTAAGCTATATTGGCATAGAGGAGCACCACATACTGTATGTTCTTTGGAAGGAAAAAAAGTGGTCATGTAATCACTGAGACAGTAAACAGTCATTTCCAATCTAGTAATATTTTATATGAACTGGCACTGTATGTTGTATATCATCCATCTTGCTAATCCTTGTTCCACATTGCCTCCCACTTGAGGCCAAGAACATTACAGCTGTGCCAGAGAGTGGGTGGAAAAATAGCCTTATTATCAACCTAAGTCAAAAACATAATGGTTTTTTGAATGTCTTCATTCACAGATGCAGTCATACTAAAATATTAATACCCTTAAGTATAGAGAAACAGAACTTTCATTTAAAATCCATTGTCCGTGTGTGTTGCAGAAGTGAAAACCTGAAAAAGTGTTATGAAGCCTTGTACCTTTTTGTTTTATATTTTATCTTATAAATTCCAGTATTCTGTAAAAAAAAGAGTCTAAATATCATTCAGAGTAAATTTTGAGCAATGTTGCTGCCATCACTAGCCTTGTCTTATAGTAAATGAAAGAAGAGTTTCTGCAGTCTTCTGTTTGTCTTCAATCACGGGTAATAATCAAATGGATATCGAAGCATAGATAATGACTTTCTAGTACCATGATCAAACAGAATTGCATTACCAGTTTCACTGTTTGTTTAAAAGTCAATGCCTGCAGGATCAGAAATATTCAAGACACGTGTTTTCAGGGAGCAACCATCACTAAGAGTAAAGGAGAAATCTGCAAGTCTCACCTAGTTAATCTTCATAGCACCCCAGGATTTTTGATTTATAAACAGAAATGAGGGCCCTAGGAGTGAAAACTAAGTACATTTGCAGCACAGCATCTCTGAAAAGCCACAGAAGAAGGAAATGATACTGTTGTTCAGCTGTAGTTGTGGTTTGCCCTTCCTTGGTCGCTAACTCGTTTCTGTATATATCTTCCCAGGTAAAATAAGAATCTTCCACAAGCATCTTTGGGAGGTGTAAGAGTTGTTTTTTAATAATATTCAGAAAAAAAGAAAAGTAATAAATCTTGATTGTACTAATGTACGACTGGGATGAATAAAATGCGCCCCCTTTTTAAAAGGAAAAAGAAGATTCAAACCTACAGTCTATCAGGCCGTGTGTTGTAAATCAGCCTAATTGTTTTAGAATTCAGAAGTGTTTCATCATTTTAAATTGGTCTTGTCTGATATTTAGTTCCACATTTTTGATAACTCTGCAGGACTAATCTGTAGCCTGCTGTTGCACATGAAAGCTTTTTTATCCTATCTTTTAAGACTGACAATGAGAGGAGGTTGACAAGTAATGTCTTAGTTATCTCTGTGTCAAAGCTTATGATATCAGTTATAGTGAAAACGTGCAATATGCAGTTCCAGAAATAATTTTACTATACATGAAGGTTTAACTTTCTTGCATACAAACTAAAAAGGGAGTAATGCTGCAGTCTGATAGATTATTTCATATTCCTTGGAAATATCTTAGTAAGACTTAGCAGGAGCTAAAACATGATACAGGATATAATTCCCAGACTTACCAGGACTTCCCTCCCATCCTGATTCCCCTGTTCCCCATCTCAAGCGGGAAATGAAACTTCACATTTTCAGGGCACCATTTTGCAGTTTCTGTCTTGACCTGCTGCACTCTGTGGATAAATATAATTAATCTATGGTAGGTGTTTTTTTGTGAAAAGATCAAGCATTGCTTGTTTCCAGTAAGAACTGTTGATTGCAAAGCTCATTTGACAATGTAACCTCTAACCCACTGTTCCTCAGTTTTCTTTCAGGAAAAGTTTGCATAGTTTTTCCTTAAGCTAGATATTTTAAGCAATAATAATATGTTGAATAAAAGGCAAGGGCACACTGTAACATTTTCTAAAGGATGCTGCTACCAAAATATTATGATTGTTCAGGATGGCCTTCATGGGAAGTGAACACTGATTAAAAGAAAGAACCTTTTGTCAGAGAAGGAGCAGAGGCTAAAGATGAAATACTATACAAGGACCCCTTGGATTTTTTAATTTATTTTATATTATATTTTTTTTAACTTTCAAGATAAGACTGGGGACTTTGTTCTAAAGCTCTATGAAATTTTCGGTAGCAAAGCACTGTTAAGCTGCACATCCGTGATATTGTGTTGGATGTGTTCCTGTGGCTGCCATGGTGACCTGCGGAGAACACTGTACGGAATCATGATACTCCAAACGTGATTAGATACATTCAAGATCCGTGTGCTATTGATGCCAAGGAACACTGAATAGTTTCATCTACTTTGCAGACAAGCTTCAGTGTAAGCCCTCCTGCCACTGCCTGCTCAAGGCCACCTTTGACAGCGGCAGGAGCCAACACATAGCTGTTTAGGTACTCGTTTTGTTCCTTTTCTCTATTTTTCCTTCTCTCTCTGATTAAGTTGCCAATCATCCAGCTTCTTTCTCTTCTTGCCTTGATAAGTTGCCAATCATTTCATACAGCCCATACTTCTCTAGCCAAGTATTTCTCTTGTCATAACTTGGAAACAGGCTGCTGGAGATTTATTTTAAATCTTGATCTGATTAAATGACACATCTTGATCTTGGGAGAGCCATGGGGCCTATTATCATGGTACTATCATGGTACTATCTTTTTTGGACTGCTCTGGTATTAATTGGAGGACTTGAGGCATGCCCCATAGGTCGTCCAACAAACTCCCAATATTCCCTTCCCTTAATAGATATTAAATATTGGTGAATAGGTATTTTAATTTCCAAGTCATGCATGGTAGAAGGTGTCCCTGCCCATGGCAGGGAGATTGGAACTGGATGATCTTTAAGGTCCTTTCCAACCCAAATCATTTATGATTCTATGATTCTGTTGTCAAGAAAGACACCATCAATTGTATGAAAACTTCTGGTGGGAGCAACGTCTCTATTTGTATGGTACGTGGGGGTTTACTGTTTTGCTCTGGTTAGCAAATCATTTATACAAAGATAGCAAAGCAGTAGGATTATTTAAGAAGGTTTTCAAGAAATAAACAGCAATGGAAGTTAAGCAGAGCTGGAAGTGTTTACCATGAAAACTGTCTTTAGAATTAATGTTTGTGAGATTGCAAAATAGTTTTCTGGGGAAATTACAGGAAGCCTGATTCTGGGAAGTCTGCAGATAGGACCAGATAACACTTTGGAAGAATTACATGTTGAAGTGCAATGCTGTCCTCACTGGGAGGGGAGCTTAGCTGAATTTTCCTGCTTTTAACAGTTTTATTATTTTATTAAAACTGCCTTCCTAAATTTGCAAGATAACACTTTTGCCCAGTATTTATACTTCATTAACTTATTTTCCAGTCACAAGGAAAAGACTGTATGAATCATCTTAGATTTTCTCCTTTGTTTTGGAAATACGTGTTCCACATATATTTTGCATCTCCTTTTACTGATTTTACGTCAATTAATCATCAGACAAAAAGAAGTAAAATAATAATAATAAAAAACTGGGATAGCAGTCTCTTACCACAAGTATTTTCCTTGCTCCTATTGGGCTGCCCAGGAAAGGTGAAACATAAGCTGCAATTCTTCATCAGGATACATTTTATTTTTACACTGTTTGTTCGAAACAAGATGCTTCACAAGGGACAAATGTGAGGCAGGCTGGGAAGCGATTGTGAGAAACTTCTCAAATATCTTCAAGCTTGAGCTTTCTGAGCGTGAATCCCCCACGCAAAGTGTGTTCTTCGTTCTCATTCCTTGTGCTCATTAAGCACTGCCATTTATTTTTTGTGTGTCTGCACAAATATATGGCTTTATTACTAAAGTGGTTTGTTTATCTTTGCTGCTGCTGCATTTATTTTAGCACTCATCTAAACAATTAATTAGGGAACCACTTGAGTGCCGAATACACTTCTTCAGATACCACTCAGTTGTGTTTTTGTATTTCCAGGAGCATCAAGCATTTTAAAAAGCCCATCTTTTGCATTTTTTTCTAACCATGCCTTTTTTTCCCCTTGTTTGAAGCGTCGACTGGCAGAATATATTGCTTTGAAAGATCTTGGGCCCTGTTGAAAGTTCAAAGCCAAGTAAAGACGATGCTTAAAGTTCAAAGGCTCTGTGGAGTTCCATCTTCATCTGCATAAAATTGTTTCAACCAACTAGAAAGACAGAAGAGTTGCCAGGAATTTCTTCTATTTCATTTTTATTATTATTATTAAAAAAGCTTAATTGAGGAGTAAATGTGTCACTGCTAACTAGTTCAAGGAAAGCGAAGCTGCTGAGATGAAACACTGCTTGAAGGTGTACACAGTGTAGGAAAAATTTGACACGTGCTGTGACCCTTTGAGAGTGAAGCTGTGAATGCCTAGAAATCAATACGAGATGCGTAAAGGTTTATAATGTTGAATTCAAGAAAGAATTGAATGTGTTTGACTGCATCTTGGGCAAACAGAGCAGGGAGTATGACGTATTAGACACAAGTTTTAAAGATGGGGAAAAGTAACACATCTCAAGGAAAAAAAAATTCAAATAGATGAATATTTGCTCCTTGAAAATAGCGTGTATTTTGTAACAAATCATGGCCTGGAGCAGAGGCTTGTCAGCTATTTGACCAGCAGAGAACGGAGTCCCTATTAAGTGGCTTGGCCAAAAGGTGTAAAATATGGGGTTGAGTAGCACTGGGTATTGGGGCAAAATAGATCTTTATTCACTGAAGCTCAGGGCATTTGGAGACAATCTTTCACCTAGAGTTTCTTTCCATGCTGCTTAAGTGCTCCTTAAGCCAGCTCAAATGTCTTGTATTGATTTCTTCCATTTCCTATAAGAAAACTTTTGGAGGAAGCGTGCCAGACTCTCGTTGGTTAGGTGGAAGTAGCACTTTAAAGTATTGCTTTGCTGTTACTCACATCACTATTATTGCAGTATCTTTTTACCTCAGTTGTTTTTTTCAGCGCTGTCTTCACAGTATTCCTTTGAGCTCAGGACATTTTATTCTTTCCATTTTACAAGGAGAAGCTGGGGTACAGGGAGATTAAAGGCTGGATTGTTCAAAAGCGTTTAGGCATCTAAAGATTCAGATGGACATTGAACATTATTTTCAGAACTTCAGTGCCCTATTCCTAGAAATGAATTATCCAGGGTCAGATTTAGATTCTCTTGCAAAATGGTGCCCAAGTCTTCCAGATCCCAACAAGTGTTGAAACCAACCCATGCATCATCATCTTACTAAGTTTCTGGGTAAGGAACAGCATTGGGGTTTCATTGTTTGGTTTTTTTTTTAATGAGTTTTCATTAATTGTCAACAATCTTTCCACCCCGTGCCATCTTTTATAACTCCTTCTCTGTGGACCTTATCCTCTTGTGTCTCTTTGTACTGCTAGATCTGGCTTTTCCTATACTGTCTTTAAAAGACACGAGTTTAGAGTTTTGGAGCCCTTAGAGCTGCGGGTGGATAGGTGGTCCTGTAATACTAAAAGAATGTGTGGGATTTAAAAAAAAACTTCATCAATTCAGATAAAACAGGACTGGATAAGCTGTAACTTTAAAAATGCATCTTAATATCAGCTTTTGAATTCATAAAGTTATTGATACATTTTTGAAAATAAGGTGTGACATGAGATTCTTACTGTCTTGTGTGTCTGTGACATGACATTCTTACTGTCTTGTGATTTTAATGTCTCAGCTTCTCTTTCTAAAAAAGAAGATTAATTCCTATGTTCTTGCTATGAAAAAACTCATTTTGTCTGTGCAATCTGGTAGTGAACGAGAGCTGGTTCCCAACTGATGAATGCAACAATAAAAAAGTAATTAAAATGATGTTGTCTGCTAAAGTTAAATAAGCTTGAAATATATTTCTGAGAAAGTTAAGCTGTGTTAGTAGGGATTTTGTGGAAAAGCCACTTAAATTCCTTCATTGCAAATTCACAGAATCACAGGATAGTTGAGGTTGGAAGAGATCTCTGGGGTTCATCTCATCCAACCACTGCTCCAAGTAGGTTGCTCAAGGCTTTGTCCAGGTAGAATTTGAGTATCTCCACAGATAGAGAGTCTACAACCTCTCCGGACAAACTATGCCAGTGTTTTATCACCCTTACAATAAAAATAATTTTCCTTATATCTAAATGGAATTTCCTGTATTTTAATTATTGCCCTTGGCTTCCTGTCCTGTCACTGGGCACCACTGAGACAGCTCCATCTTCTTTACTTCCTCCCCATCAGGTGTTTTTACGTGTTGATAAGATCCACCTGAGCCTTTTCATCTCTAGGTTGAACAGTCTCAGCTTGCTCAGCCTCTCCTCATATGAGAGAAGCTCAAGCCCCTTCATCATCTTCATGGCCATTCACTGGACTCCCTCCAATATATGAATGTCTCTTTTCTACAGGGAAGCCCCAAGCAAGAGCCAGCACCCCAGATATGTCTCAGCAGGACTGAGCAAAGCGTGAGACTCACTTCCATTGACCTGCTGGCAGTACCCTGCCTGACGTAGCCCAGGATGTTATGGGGATTTAACCAGTGACAATAACTTCCAATACAATAAATAGGGGTTTTATAGTGAAAGTGTAGGTTTATAAATTTCAATTAACTCTCAAAGCCAAAGGTTTGTAGATTTTATATGGATAGATTTATGATAAAGCTGTGCTGTTCTGAGTATTTTTGACTACAGAGTTGCCTCCTAGTTGAACTAGGACTTGAGTTGCTTCTCAAGAGTTGCAGTGTAATTAGAGGTTTCATCAGAGCAGTGGTCTGGATATCTTATCAGGGAAAACTAATCTTTAGTGATCTTTCTCAAGCATTCAAGTGAAAGAAAAACATAGAATGAAATCCAGGATTATGAGATGTGTGTGCTTGGAAGTTTGATTTGCTACTAGTGAATTTCAGAATTGGAGACTGTAGGGCTTTTGAAATGTCATTAGGGAAAGATGTGTCCCTACCTAAATTAATTTATGTAAACTTGATCTTTGTATTGTCTTTTTGAATTGAAATACAGTGTCACACCAGTTCTCTGCTGTAACAATGGATTAATAAGGGAGGGTATCTTAATTTTTCATTTCTGTTTTCTTTTTTTTGCATCTGTGCTCTGAACCCCCTTTCTCTACTATTTCCAAAGACACATTTAGCAGATAGGCAGACTTAGGAGTTAACATGCACAGAGGACATGTTAATTCATTTCAAAGCCAGGAAACTAAAATCAGTATTTTTTACCTGGCTAGGGCAAAAAGGAAACAATGACCAGCTGCTGGAAAGAAAAGATCAAGGATTGATATGAGGGGAGGCAAGAGTGAATTAAAGATTAAGGAGAATTAGTGTAAGAATAAGAAGGAAGAGAAGAAAAGATAAAGGGGAAATGAGGAGAAAGCAGCATAAGAAATCTGTGATTATTGGTATTGTAGTTTCATTGAGGTGTCCTCCCCAAGTTCAAGATTTCTTTGTGGTACAATGTATGCACATAATGACAGGACTTATTTAGAATGCTTTCCAATTTAAAAAAAATAATTTATCATTTCTCCTGTATTTTGTTTATATTCTTTTCTATACTTTACAGGTGGGAAGTAGAGTGACTTCCCATGGGAGACTCCTTACAGGACTAGAGATAGGAATACTATCTCCCCACCCTTTCTCCCTATCCTACTTACTTGAGAATTTATTTCTCTTTTATAAAAGCTCTGACAGGCATATTTTGTTGTAAGCCGTGTGTAATGATGTATAAGATCCCAGTTGTTCCCTACCACCAAGATCTAGAAATGTGTATGGACCAAACATGAACTCAACAAGAGGTGCTGAGCAGCTGCTTTGAGTTTCTCGCTGGTGTTGAATGACTGACAGCCTTCCACCTCAAAAAGTGATGAATCTCCCAAGGAATTTACACTGGGCAGGCGTTAGTAGGCCAGTGGTGTTTCCATCAGCCTGCGGGTCAGAGTGTTGGCACAGTACTGATGTGTGGGTCCAACCACCAACTCTTCATAGCACTTTCTGAGTTTATCTTTGAGCATCTCTCATCTGCTAGCACAGACTGTTACAGCTCAACTCAGGCAGTGACAATTTCTTTAGGGACAGATTACTTAGTAGCGACATGAAATTGTCGTGTTGCTATAAACCTGATTTATATGTATTTATTTACCCTGCCACTATGTATATAATCCAATCTTGCATCTGCTTTTTTTTCCCTCAGCATTATCAATATGCAGTGCAAACTTTGAATGAGTATTATCAAGCTGCAGACGTGGAAGTTGGCCCCTTTCTTCAAAAGTAAACCAGAAAGCCCTGACACGCTTCCCAGTCACTACGCAGGCAGCAAGACAGTTCAGGAATTGCTAAAAACTGTCATGCCCTGTACAAAAAAAATGTACATTGAAATTCTTTAGATATTTTTAGAGCTATTAGCTATTTAAAACTGTTTAATGTAAGTGGCTTATTTCAGAGAGCAAGAAAAGCAGATTCTGGCAATTTTGCCCTTGATATCTTTTCTATCTGTGTTGCACTTTAGTCAAAATTTACATAATAATGGGTAGGAAAATGTTGTGGCACAGAAACGGGTGCATATTAGTTCTTAGTTGCTTTCCCAAAAGGCTCTAAAATGCAGCACATTTAATCTAGGCCAAAAAAAAATTAAAAAAAATTTAAAAAAACCCCTTCACTTCCATTTTGTAGGCAGAGGACATTCATAGAGAGCATTTGTATTCACAAGGGTACAGGAATGACAGAGTGCAACTCCTCCAAAAGAGCTCCCTGGTGCAGCTGAAGGCTGACAGCAAACTAGGACTTGTGGCCAATTAACAGAAAGGCCGTCATAACTTGCAAGGCATGGAGAGAAAAAATTGAGCTCCATGGGATCATTTTTCAGTGGCCATTTACGGGGCTGTTACTGGCCTGGAGCATTGGTGCTTTAATGCGGTAGGGGCGGTTCGGGGCACACTGGGGCTGGTGCATTGCCGCCCTGGATGTTATAACCAGGAGGAAAAATAGAGCACAGGGTGGAATTTGGCACATTCCAGTTGTGAATCCTTCTCTGATATGAGCCCCTGCCTACCTTCAGCTAATGTATTAATATTAGAAGTGGCATCGCTGTAATATGTGCTGTCATTACAGTGGCAATGCGGTTTCCTGGCTGGTGACAGGATTGGTAATGCGGTTTCCATCAGGGTGCCAATTATATCAAACTATTAGCAAACCTGAGCTAATTGGGAGGCGGCATCGTTAAAGGTTGATTTCTGCAGTATATGGCAATTCTATCAGGGATTGCTCTGGGAGTGAATCATTGCCATTGTACTCTCAAGTGATGCCATATACAATAGAGCAAGAGGATGATGCAGGTAGGAATCAAAACCCCTGCCTTAGCAACCTTCTTTTTCTGTTCAGCAAAATTACAGAAGTAGTTGGGGGGTTTATTTCTGAAAACATTTTTTGCTTTCCTTTGTCGGGATTGTCTGTATTTGCTATTCAGGCAGTTTATGTTTTTCTTGGGTTTTTTTTCACAGAATCACCCAACAAAAATCTCTTAAGAGTCCTAATACTAGTCTGACGTCTTCCACGCAAGTTAGCTAATTGCACAAAAGTCTGTAATACAGAAGAAAAGCTGGACAAGGCTCACTGCACCGAAGTTAATGGATGTGAAAATGCTTGTTGCCCGGATGTGCACCTGAACTCGTGTAGGAATAGGTCTTTTCAGTGGCTTAAGTGGAAAATAATTTTTTATATCTTCATCGCCTTTTGGAAAATGACAGTGTAGGTCATGGTGGGTTTGGTTGCAAATCAGACTGTTCAAGCAGCTGTTTGTGATTTATGGAGCACATAATTTAGCATTTGGGTAAACATCTGGAATCCAAAAGACCCTTTAACAAAGCAGTCCTGTTAAATTGCAGTGTAATGTTTAAATTTTGGAAGTAGAAAAGTGAATGTGGAAATTATGAGAGGAACATATGGAGGGAGAAAGAAAAAGAAATTCTCCTTAACTTAAACTAGCTTGAACTGTGCTGGATTGACAAGAAGCTACTGTCCCCATTGAGATTCCAAGCTTGTATGAAGGCAGCACCTGTTCTGCTTGCAAATGCACACACAAAAGTGAGCTTCATTCACAGAAAGAAAGAAACATAGCGGGACTTCACTCATTTAGCCTTCCAGGGCCTTCAGTCCCTTGATCTATCAGCCCCTTAGAATTCAAACGCTGCTTTTAAAGGAATTTTCAATTCACAACATGATGACTTTGTTGATGTCCTGAATGTGAATGTATTTTGAATTGAATTTGTCTGCCAGGATTCCATTACTTGCTAAAAGAATACAGAGTTCAATCATCAGATAATCATTATAGCTGTTTTGAAGTGTTTATTTTATTAGTCTAGAAGGTAAAGCAAATTTCATACTTTTAAGTTGTTGCAGGCTTTGCAGACGCACTGATAAGCTCTTGTATTTCTATACCCCATGGTTAGGGTTCAGATACTGGCAGCAGGTGATAATATGCACAACGCAGGAGAGATCCAAACTGACAAATTTTGACAGTTAAAAACTATAGGAACTCATAAATCAGACCAACAAATGCAAGGGGTTTTTTTTTAATGGCATATTTTCTCTTATAATTCCCAAAATTGCAGCAAATATTTCTTCAAGCAAATCTAAACCTCAGAGCATCTCATAGAACAACGTGGTTTAATTCCTGTCCACATTCAAGAGTTATTTTCTCGTATTGAAGCATGTGTCGTTCCTATAGCTTTAACCTAGGAATCGTATATTCAGTTTAGGCAGCTGTATGAGATGTTTTCACACGCGAAGCAAGATGGAGGTTGCCGTATTCATTCAAGCATGAAATCCTGGCTGAAAGATTAAGCCTCTTACATAGATCCCAGTGCCGTTAAATACCAGTGAGGACTGTGTAAGCCCCAGCTCCGAGTGGATGAGAGCTTCCTTTTGTTAGTTGTTCAAAATTAGGAATGTAAACAGCTCTCACAGAGTAATTAGTCTGTGCTTGAATTGGAAGAAAGTGATAAAAATAATGACACGACAGAGCTCCTAGCAAAGTCATCTTACAGCTGTATCTTACTGCCTAACAAAGCCGTGTCTGCTCTGCTGGGTGGATGGGGGCAAGTGTTCCACAGGTGGCTAATTTGGGTTCTAGAGCAGAAGTCACACAGTCGCATTGCAGGAGGTTGCTTACAGCTCTGTGAAAAAATCCTCTTGCTTATAGGAGGCAACGGCATCTTTTGAAATTTCTTCTCTGCAATTTGTTGTAATTCCACAGTGTGCAAAAATATCCTTCAGAAACTCAAGGTTGCTGCCAGCAGAAGTTCATGGGTACAGTGGTGTGAAAGTCCTCATCATTTGCCCTTTTTTGCCCATCCCTGCCTTCTAAATGGCTGCTTTAGTAAAGCTGTGGCTGCATGATCCCTGGGTAATCTTGCTGCCATCTTTGACAGTGACTCAAGTAAAGCTGTTTCTAGCCATATGCAAAGCTGTTTGCTCCTGTCGTTGTCTTGCTAAACAGGTTTCTGTGGAAATTAAGTAAATAAAATCACCACCACCAGTGCTAATTGGTGCCTTTGCCAGGGGTTTGTGAATTGAATGTGTCATGGAGAATTGAATGTGTCAACTCTCTCCCAGTAGCTGGGACCTTGAGGTCTTTTTCTGGCACTAAATTTCCTTTCAAAAAAAAAAAAAAGAAGAGGAAAAGGGAAAACAAGCTGAAATAAGAGATCTTTTCCCTTTTTTTAATGAGATGTTGAAGTTGAGCATTGTAGTGTCCACACTGCAGCATTTTCTCATCACATGCTTTGAGAAGTAGGGCTGTTTTCTGCTTTTGTTTCTCAAGCATCCCATTTGTTGGTATCAGATGCTGTGCAGCACAGGGTAGCAGGTTTTGTTCAGTCTGTTCAAGCATCTGGCAGGATAGCCATGAAGTTGTTGCTGATGTCCTTAAGGGACTGTAGAGATCTGCATGATTCATTCAGTGTTTTTTCTAGGTACAAAGAAGAAATGTCTTACGCTGTAGTAAATACAGTTCCAAGTAGAGCACAACCAGCTTTTCAAAATGCAGGAGATTTAAGGGCACTGACTGGCAGCTCAAGCTCCTGTTCCTTTGGTCGAGAAGATCCTAGTCCATATGGAGTTAAACTAGGCTGTATTTCAGGCTGCTGAGGATATGCGGAACCATGTCCACAAACCAGTTCACCTTTGAAGTTGTCCTGAATAGGAGGGGAGAAGGTTATCACTGTCAGGATTTGAGTTATTTGGGTGTCAGAAAAGTTTCGTTGTGGTTCAAGCCGCTGTCAGGTTTGTTGGTGATGAATCCAAGATTATGTGTGCAGGAGACTGGAGACAGAAGGGTTGTGTTTTTTCCTTTTCTCTTACTAAGAAATGTAGTTTTTCTTTTCCAGAGGAATCACTGGTTTGTCCTTGGGGCTATTACGTTTTCTTAGGAAAATGGAGGAAGGAAAGTCATTCCCTCATTGTCTTTCAGCAAGGGCCAGCTACCAGCCCTGAAGCACAGATTAGCCCTGTCAGGTGTCTTCTCTTCCAAAATTTCTGCAGAAAGGGCCAAATTTGGTACTTTCTCCTATGGGATATGGTGGTACTGAGCCAAAGGAATTATACACTGGAGGCATCTTCAAAACCATCCTGTTGGAACTGCAGTGGTTTGTGTACCTTGGCAACGAGCACCTCTGGGAAGTCCATTGCCAAAGCTATAGTGTTTCCTTCGGGCCCATGTGCACTTTTGCCTTTTTTTTTTCTTCTGGTTTTCCAGTTTTCTTTTTTCTTTGCTCCAGCCTTGCTGTCTTTAGCAGATAGCTTTGGAAACAGGTGTCCGCCACTGGTGCCCATGTTCTCCTCAAACAACAGCAAAACACCTTCTGGTTTGTTGTGGCTTTTAAAGAATATATGGGCAAAATTAGTCCAGAGTAAGATTTTATCCATCTACATTTTCAGATGTGTCCATCTGTGGACTTAGAAGGCTCCGTTTTTGTCAGGGTCCAATGACCTGTCTGAAACATCTGCATGTTTCCCATTATCCTGCTGTTTTCTCCCAGTGTTAATACACAGAGACATTTTTCCCTCCTGAGCTATTACTTCCTAAAAATGACTAGTTAAAGGGTATTTCACAGCATATTCATCTTTCAAGTGCAGTTCTTTCAAGTAGTGCCAAGACTGATAAACCAATAGATTTAAGACTACTTCTTATCAAAATAAGCCCACAGAGCTAAAATCTAAAATGAAACTTTTAGGAACCATGGTAAAGGACATGGCAATTATGAAGTAGTGACTACTGCTTGATATTTTCCCCTCCGAATCATCTCTCGTGGTTAAAAAGCTTTATATTAAAAAGCTAATAAACCAAATGCAGAGACAATAGTAGAAGATAGACTGGAACTGCCTGACAGGATAGAAAAACATTGCAGTACTTTCTCAAAGTTACCCTATCAAATGTCACAAGCTCTTTTTTTATTCCGTTTTAATTCTGGAGTAAAATAATTCAAATTTTCAGAATTTTCTAATGAAATAGAAGATTTAGAAATGCTCACAGGAAGCACTAATCTTAACAGGCTGTCTGTAATAATACCTCCCAAACAACGTTCAACTAACTGAAATAATTATTAAACCATCTCTATTGTAAGCTGTGAAATTTTAAGGAACCTCTTGGCAGTATGAAAAGGGTTTCTCCCAGCTGCATTAAGTCTGCATTACCTGCCTGCCCGTGTATTGTGTTGCCTGTAAGTGCTTTTCTGCATTATGGATAAACTTGCTGTATTCCAGCTGGGAATACATTATTACCTGTGCTTGTTACAAAGGTAATGGTCACGACTGGCCTGGCTGCAAAGCCGTAGGGAGCATTCACAGCGCAGTGCACAGCTTGAGCCAAGCAAGAGGCAGTGGAAGGGGAGTTCTGGGTTCAGCTCTGCCTTCCAAGGTGTGGAGTGGGCCACCTCCACACTGTTACTTAAAATGTGCTAGTTGTGTTCTCCTGTGCATGCTTTTTCCAAGGTCTCCTTTGCTGTTATGGGGATTCTGTGAGGTTGAACAAAAGCAGGCATACCAGGTGAGACATGATGTTTCACCTTGGTCAACAATAGGGAGCAATGCAAGCAACAGATTTGCTCACTGCCCGAAGGACAGATTATTTTATCTGTGTCATGCTCCAAGGGAATACCGAGGCTCGAGAGCCAGGGTTTCTTCTGTTTCCTGTTTGATTTTGACATTTCTCTGGAGTTGCAACAAATTCTGTCTGTGATTAAGAGAATAGGATTGTTTTCTGATTCATCGGTAACATCTGCATCATGTTATTTGGTACGAAGTAGGTTTTTGCTTTAGTAACCACTTCTGCCTGCCAACCAGCATTGCCCAGCATCCTTTCCCTCCTCTTCGCATAGCAGCTGGGTCACTGAACAACCACAGAGCTCTAGGAGTTCCAGGGTCTCTTCTTAATGTAACGTGGCTCCAAAACAGGGGCTGCCCATGTCCACAGGACAAGGACTGCATTCAGCCTTACCCTACTTCCCCTATGGACAAGAGTAGCAACAGATTTGTCTCTAAAGGTGTGCCTAGGTCACTGATTTACTGTGCTGGGTATAATCTATTTAAGTATAAATTTGCCTCTGTCTTTACCTGCAATCTTGGGTTATGTGTGTAAGTGCACAAGTGATGCTCTCAAAGTGGTTTCCCCTCCTGCTGGAAGTAAAGATGAAGTCACAAGCTGTGTTAATTGTGTTGAGCATTCCACCTGAAAATGTGGGTACAATGTCCTCCCTTCAGTACGCTCTGCACATGCCCTGTGCATCCCTCGGGACAGACTTCATTGCTGTGGGACATTACAGATTTCAGTGAGTCAAATCTCAACGCTGGTTTCTTTGTTCCCCGCCTGTCGTGTTATAGCTGTCCCTTGAGGATCTACCTGTGAGCCCTGACGTCACCCTGGGTGCTGCTAGGGTTGCATGTGCTACAGGAAGAGTTACCTTCCATATTTGCAATGCAGAAAGCGGCAACAACCTTTGTTTGGTTCCACAGACCACAGTTGGACCTTGCTGCCAAAGGGATAAACAAGGGATTAAGGCAACTAAAACGGTCTGCTTTGCTGAAAGTTAGATGGATACAGCCATACTCAGTGCTGCCAAACCTCAGCAACCTACACTGTCCCATAGCTTATCTTCCTTGCAGTCGAGATGAGTTTCCTGCCTGGTTTCAAATGGTGGGGAGCAAACCTTAGCTCTTACATGTAAGGTCCTGCTTTAACCTGATTTTCTGCCTGGGATGAGACTATGAATTCCTGCTGCTTGAGCTTACCGTGTTGCTTGTATTCTAAGTATAATGGGGTGCCTTCAGAAAAATATGACCTTATTTACACTGTACAAAGCCAATTGGATTTTGGTTAACTTAATTTCTAAGTGATTACAGTTCACTAACAAGGTAGGTGTGCTATAGATGCAAGTCACAGGGGGTGACTTTTTATTTTAAACCATACAAGCTTTCTTTTATTCATGTCATTCTGGCAGCCTCATGGTAATTCACATTTCCAGCTTTCATAATGTGTTGTTCAACCACTGTTTTTTCTCCCTTCCTATTGTACTCTCACAAATCATACTCACTAATTTCTGAAAGCTTTTCATTTCTCTCTATAGGTTGTTGTTTCGTAACATTTTATACAAGAAAAGCTGCTCTTGAGGCACAGAATGCACTGCACAATATTAAAACTTTACCTGGGGTGAGTACATTTACTTTTTGATCCTAATTATTTTATCAGCAGAGAAATAGCCCTTTTGCTCAAGGTCCTGCTTGGTGCCCCAAATGACCTTGATCTCTTCGGGGGAGGGTGCCTAACCTGATGGTCTCTGCTGTAACGGTGCCAGTCCTGTAGCAATGGCATCATCTCAAAAGGCAATTGCTCTTCTGTAGAAAGTCCCTTGGCTGGAAACAGTGCTGATTCCTGCTGACTAGAGGCAGTTACTGAAGTGCATGGTAGATTAGTTGGGTTTTTTTCTATTTAAGGAGGAAGGTGGGGGGAAAAACATATGGCAGAAAAGCACTGCACCACTGGGGCTTCTTGTTTGAAAAAGGAGAGGAGAGGAAAAGACAAAATACAGCCAGCTTTGTTAAATGCAGCCTTTATTCACGTGGTTTCTACACAACCTGACTGCATTGGTATGGTGGCTGCACATTAGGGTACCATAGAGCACGATACCACGTAACAGCTTGCACAGTGTCACCCTGTGCTCTGCCACCACCTCTACTTAGCAATCTGTTCTCACTGATACATCACACCAGTGGGCAAAAGGGTTGTGTCTTATGAAATGTGGCTTGTGTTATCCTGTGATATTTCAAATAGAGGGAGGTATATCACTGGTAATTGCATGATTTAATTGTGAAATCTTCTAATGTTTTAATTTCTTCTTCTGAACATATACAAGTACTTTGGGGGAGGTAAAGGAAAAATATAAAGGATGGACATGTATTCCTTCTTGATGTAGAGGAAGTTTTCAGGTATAGGGTTTGGGTGTATGGTTACAGACAAAGAAATAGATAAATGTATACAATGCTGTATAAATAAATAGAACATTGGTTGGTCTGACAGTTATATGGCAAGCATCTCCTTTAGTTCCTATGAGCTGCATGGGAAATTGGACAGTATGCTGAAAAATTCACATCTGGCCAGCTCACTTTATGCAGCTTCTGTCAGGAAAGCCACCTCATCTGTCATGGAAATGGCCAATATAGAGATGTCAGGTAGTTATTCATGAGTCCTGCTAATTCACCGAGGTAAAATGGGAGTCCTCTGTCATTTACAAGTGAAAATGCTGGAAAGGGAGGTAGGAAAACTGCAGAGATAGGCCAGCTGCAGGAAAGTAAAATTTGCACCACTTCAGATTCAAGTGATTTTTTCCCATTAACTGAACCTTGCAACTGGACTTTACAGACTTCCCCATGGCAAATTTAGCTTGTCATAGAATCATAGAATAGAATCATAGAATGGTTTGGGTTGGAAGGAACCTAAAAGGTCATCTAGTTCCAAACCCCCTGCCATGGGCAGGGACAGGTTTTTTGAGCTCAGGTTGCTGCAAACCTCATCCAATCTGACCTTGAACACCTCCAGGGGTGGGACATCCACAGCTTCTCAGAGCACCCAAATTTTGAAGATGCAGAGGATAGATATGCCATCCACAGAGGGAACAGAAGGCTCCAAAGGCAGACTCACAGCATGCTCTGGCTCCACAACCCAAGTTGTGGGTTCCTATCCCCACTGCCAGATAATGCCGAGCCCTTGGATGAATGCTCTCTAACCCAATTCAGCTAATGCTGCAGTTAAACCAACCTCTTGTGTAATTGCTCTTCAACATGCAACTGTGCTGACTGACTGGATGGACACTCCAGTGGAGGTGGTCCCAAGCTACTGGAGCAGCACTCTGCCTAGCCTGCATCAGTGAGTCCAGGTAGGGTGTGGAACCCTACCCTAATACTCTACCACAGGATCTCACTCCCCATAGAAGCAGATGAGTCAATTCATCCACTCCTCTGATCCTCTCTGAGCCCCACAAGCTGACTGCTGTGTTCCAGAGATCTTAGTTATCCCAGCAGGTAGCTCGGAGGGGCAGGCTCTCCCCATGTACAGGTGGCAGAGCGAGCTCAGTTCTGCATTGCATCTTACTTTAGCAGTGCATGATTTTTTTTCCTTCGCTTTTGTACAGCTAACGAGCATGCAGCAGCTAAAGATACTACTGTATCTTTTGATTTTTTTCAAATAAACCTCAAAAATATAATATTTTTCTCTAACATAACCTCTAGCTCTTTGTCGTTTAAAACTTACTTTTCAGGCTGTGTTTTTTTCTGTCCTGATTGTGAGGTTACAAGCTTTTTTTTTAAGGAAATGTTGAAATTACATTCCCCTGACTCTGGGGCCTGGGCTTTAAAAATATTCCTGATACCACTAGAGGTGTTAAAAGAAACAAGTTGCTATAGCTGCTTCTTAAAGGGACACCTCTAATAAAGAGAAGCAACTCACATACAGATTCAATACTTCTCTTTGAGGACAATTCAGCAGATATAAGAGATTCTATATTTTGTGCGTGCTGTATGCTGACATTCAGATACTGCTGTGCTGCATCTGGGTGTTCTCAAAATAACTTCATTTAAGCATGCTTTAAAGTTGTGGCACACATGCTGAAAACACTTCACATTAGCAGGATTCTCCTTACATGAATTTTAGCAATTTCCATGTTGTTAGCTCGGGCCTGCTAAGCAGCTTCCACTGAACGAGCAGGAATTGGTAGTGGACAGGTCTGCATGTGAAACAGTCTTTTTCAGAGCAAATGGAAGCAATCTTCTGGCAGAGTTACAACAAGGGATGTATTTGGATCAGGCTCATTTGGGCATGAAGTGTCAGCTTACTTCCAGTAAACGAGCTATGGTAGGTAGGAGGTTCAGTAATAAGGTGTCTCCTGGAAACAAAAGAATCTGTGCCTTCCTCTTTTACTGAAATAGCACCATGGGTCAGATAAGAGGCATCCTTAAATAGCCCCGAAAGAAAATCTGACACAAAGGCAGGTGATTTATTAGTGTAAGTTAGGGAATGATGGCAGATGCAGGAGCAGGGGCCTGCAGGGATGCTGTGGTGGCTGGCACTCACCTGCATTTTACCTGCACGCAAGTGTAACCTGCACAGCTATGGAATCGTGGAGGGGAATACCTCTGCATTCATTAAATGACAGGCCAGACTATTTCCAGGCTTTGTCTCTTCATTCCTTAAATGCAGACCTGCTCCATGTGGCTCAGTAAGCAGGTTTTGGATCAGCACTGGTGAAGCTGAAAAAGTGTTTTTTACTGTGAAATTTATGCCCTTTTCCCAGACTGCGTGTTTGGTTTAGTTTAGGTAGGTATTTGAGCAAAGCCTGCAGTGCTCTGTATCTGATTTTTGCGCGGACCTCATCCTTAACAGAGACAGGAAAACACGAACGCTTGATCTGCTCCTTTGAGCTGCACCCTTTTAGTGGACATGAAGAAAATAAGACCAGACATAAATGATTAATGCAGAATCTTGGAAGAAAATATTGCAGGGTGCCTTGCTGTTTGATTACAAGCCTTGGAATTAGTCAACATTTCCATAATTCTAAACCAATATACACCTGTTTTCCCACTGTGATGTGAAGGCACAACTTAATTTAACAGAAACCCCGCTGTGCTAAATCTCTCATTAAATACCAAGCTAGTTCTGTAATTTAAAGTTGCAGCACCACTATTTTAGCTGAATTGCCTTTGTATTATAAAATTAATAACAAGTTAATGATGCACTTTTCTGTATTCTCTCAGATTTTTTTTCACAGCAACAACAACAAAAAAGAAAGATAAAGAAGAAAAACATGTCACAAGCTGACATCTCCAGGCTTTTCTGGTTTTAATCATTTTCCTGAGGATAAAATTCATTTAAAAGAATTTTTTTAAATTTTTTAAAACTTTCAGCCTAAGAAAGATCAAACATCTTCTTTTTACTCATGATTAGTATAATCTCTCTGTTAGTCATAATATTGCTTGTCATATAATGGAGCTTTTATCTTTTCCCAAAATGTATTTAGATATCACTTGTTATGGTAGGATTGCTGCTAGGCAGAGAAGAAGATATCCAGTGTTTGAGAAATACAGGCATATTGATATATATGATACATATCAATGAAATAGGGACAGTTCTCTTCTTTACTTGGTGCTAGCATCACAAGTAGCTTTTATGTCTTCTAAATTAACAACATGAATTTCCAGATGTTTCTTTTCAAACATAACATGCAAGTGCGTAGCTCATATCCTAGCTCATAGGAATGTGATTTGTATTTATTCAGTGCTCAGGTTTTCTTGGTTTGGATTTTGTTTTAAAAGACAGAAGGGAGAAAAGAGAAAACCTCAATTTGAATGTCATAATGATCTTAGAAATGTGCTTCTTTGGGATGAGATGCGGAACTGAGGCCTTAACATCTTCATTAAGAGTCTCATGACTTTGTTAGAGGTGTTTAAACTCTATTCCCTAAACAAAATAATCCAATAAATCCCTCCCATCTAAATTTCTTCTGTACCTTCAATTAGATGTAATAATCTTAGTCCCCCCGTGCTCTAATTTGCTGCTTAGTTAAAATTGTCTTTTGTAGAGAGGGCAAACCTTGAAGGCCTGTATGCAGGGACTGCTTTAGCAGGCTTTGTGGCACTGGCATTTTGGGGGGCTTTTTTAGTTTTAACAATGTGCTCTGTCTTGCTAATGAGTGAATCTGGTAGGATTTCCTGGCAAGCCTTAAGTGCAGATAGGTAGTGCAAAGAGTGCTATATGTTGGTTGGGGTCTTGGAGCCCAATAGCTGAATAAATGTCATGCGGAAGCTATTTGAAGCCAGGAATCAATGGGAATCCATTTGTAAAATCTACACCTAAAACTCTTCGGAGTGTTTGTTCTGTGTTTGAAGAAAGATTGAGCTGATGTGGGAATGATTATTTGTTGCCTATAAATATATTTTTTATATATTTATCCTCACAGTTAAAGGTCATCACCAAAAATAATTTACAGCCCACACTGACTTAGGCCTCAGCGCTCTTATGCTTTTAACAGAATAATGATTTGCAATGGTTCTTATTTCAAGTGGGATATAAATATTCCAAGTAGCAGCAAACCCTTTGTATTGGAGTTCTGGCGTGAAATTAGGACATTAGCTGTATTAATCAAGTTAATTAAGGACTTAACAATGGAGAAACAGTTTAAGAAATCTCTTAAAATTTTAAAACAGCGAGGTAGAGTTCATAGAACCTAACTGTCTTGTAAAACATTAATGGCTTCCTTTTTTGCCAGATGTTGTCAAGGGAAAGGTTTTTCAGTTTTTACTATATAAGAATCACTACTGATTTTATTAAATACTGTTTGCGTGGTACGGAAAGGGGACTGCTTTGGAGGGAACTTTTCCATAAGTATTCTATGCTGGCTGTAAGGAAACCTCAGGGTCCATTTTAGGGGTGTAGAATGTAAAAAAATATCTTTGAAGATGAATTAAGATCATTTTTCTCTTTTGGTGCCCACTCACAGTAGTGTTTGCTCTGCCCTACACCAGGCTGACAATCATGGGCATGATGCCAGCCCACTTTGGGGCATCCCCTCGCCCCTGCAGACCACCTCAGGTTTCATGTGGAGTATAAAACACACTCGGTCTCGCAAGGTGCCACAGTGTGGGTGTCACATGTATTGGCAAGGCAGTGACATGGCCCCTCCAAGTGTATGGGGCTTCAGGGGTTGTAATGTGGGATGGAAATCTCAGCACCGTGCTGAATCGGTTTAGCAGATTATTTAACCTTCAGAATAAGCTGTTTCCAAATGCAGGCATCCATGACAACTTACTGTGAATCCATGTTCACTTTCTGATAAAATACCGTTTGTCCAACAAGAAGCAGAAAAATAACTATATCTCTAATTTTCACTTTACATCATGGGCTCATTTCTAATGAATATCCTGATATGCTTCTTTCTGGAGTAGCATTTTAATATCCAGTTCACTTCCCTGCTTTAGGCGTTAGGAGTTGTCAGTACTGTATGAACATTATGTAAAAATTACCTGTAATAAAAAGCTAATCATCCATTATGACTTGAATAATAGCCTGAATATGTGATATCAGTGACTTTAAGAGATTTTGACAAACAGAAAGGGAATTCAAAGAGCAATTAAGTTAGTTAAGGGATCAGAGAGATTGATTTATGATGACAACTTAAACTAATTCAGTTCTCATATAGCATGGCATGATGCTGCTTAATGAAGGATCCAAAAAGTCTAGAACTGTTAAAATGATAAGAATAACCAGATGGGAAAGTGGAGAATTCCCAGGGAGCACCTGTTCCTAGGTCCTGAGCTATAAGACGTTGAATGATGCTCAGAAAGTGAATCTGGACCATTCCTTCCTTTTGAAGACTGTGCAAATAGAATCACTTTATGATACATTTTGTCCAGCTCTGAAGTGATTTTTATTATGCAAATACACCACTTCCACCTCTGACCCTTAAAATAAGTTGCATTGACTTTGCTACTTAAACAAAAAATCAATATTTGCACTAAATTCAGGTACCTTGGTGGAAGGTTGGGTTTGCATCCAGCGTTACTGTGAAACAGAGAATGGATCACCATCTCTGAATTGATAAAACAGTAAAAAAGTAACCTTGGAGCCCTGGAAATCTGTGTAAGTAGTTGAACTTGCAGCAAAATGCAGAACGATGGGTATTGTGTAGGCATAGGGAGTGGAAATTATTGACTAACTGAAAATAACTTCTCTAAATTGAGCGAAAACATTTAATGCATAATTATATTGTTGCTTTTTCTTAATGAAGGATGGGATGCAGATTCCTCATCCCATCGTAGGATCAGTAGGATAGCTTTTGGCATGCTGGAGAATGCAGTTCATATCCTCTCTGGCTTGTTTGTTGTAATGATTTGACTTGAATTGACCTAACCGAGCCTTCACCACTGGACTTAGTTGAGATTGTAGGTCACTGTTTCTCCTCTTGAAGCTGTTCCACTGTTTATGAAAATATTGAACCTCTTGTGGGGTTGAGAGAAAGCAAGGAAAAGGTTACCTAATACTGAGGAGAGTGACTCAAAAATTGGGATATAAGTCCACGCTCTAATAAGTGTTTTTATTATTGTGAAAAGCTTCAAACCTTTGGAAGATACTCTGCAGGAACAGGGAAGTACAGAAAGACCCATTGACCTGAAGCACTGGGAGAAGGTTGAACCTTGATCTGCCTTGCTCAAGGAGGGGATGTGGGAGGTGCAGAGTGGTGATGCCCCAGTCAGGAGGGTACAGAGCTGAACAGGGTATGGGTATCAGTGAGCTTTTCCACAACTTGGACATTCATATCAGTGCAGCAGATCTGCAGAGAATCAGGAGCACATCAGCCCAGCTGCAAATGCCGTTAGATGCACACTGACTTTTTTAGGTAGCTCTTTTGGAATAGTTCAGGATATGGAAACTCAGTATGCAAAGCACTGACTTAATCTCAGAAAAATTCCCTAATGTGAAGCCCATCCCCAAAAGGCCGAACTGTTCTGGTGTGTTGCACTGGGCTTTATCTCTGATTTCCATAACTCTGGACAATTGAGTTCTTCCCTTTGCAAAATGCCTCAAGAATTTAAGGTCCAGCTTGGAATTTCTTATTCAGCAAGGCTGGAGGATCTATTCACAGGATATCACTTTCAAACTGGGCACCCAGAAATTACTGACTGGGGAACCTTTTTCTGTGCACTTCAGAATGGAAAAGTCTGTCAAAACTAAGAGGCCATCATTGGAGTACTCTAGGGTGCTGCAAAGCTCACCAAGATTTAGATGGGATGCTTAGCTAAGGATAATAGCCCAGGCACTCTGTTAAACAGCTATTTATCCTCCTGCTGGTGTTAGCTCTTTTCTGTTATCCGGAACAGAAAGTACAGGTGCTTCAGTCAGCCTCATTAGCACCATGACACAAGCTATTAAAATTGTCTTTGTAATGAAAAACTAGTTCAGGGAGCCTTCCTATCTGTCTGACTACTCCTATAACAGTGAAATTAGAAAGGCAAATCATAAACAATGTTGCAGGCATCAGGAAGTAATGGCTGGAATTAGAGATGCTCTTGGAAGCCATTTTAACTGCTTCGATAGCTATGTTTGGCACCCATGGATCTAAGTTATATTGGGACTAAAGAGCCTGGGCTTCATGGCATGTTTATAACAGAGAGGCTGTTTTTTCAGGATCCTTCTGCCATTGTGTCCAACCCTGTGAGCTCTGCTACTTCCTTCAAAGACCTCTGCTGTGTGGTCTGTGGCTCTATGCATTGCTATCAAAGTGAAGCAATGTTGTCTCCTTTAGTGTTTGTTCTCCCATGGTGGTGTGTGAGGCTGAGGCATCCCTAGCTAGCTTTCTCTCGTCTTAATTAGGTAATGAACCACGCTGTGTAGGTGCACCGTGCTGTTGTATGTGACAACATACATGATGAGAGAGAAAGCTTAAGTTCTGTCTTCTCTGTGGTCATTAGAAACCCCGTAGTATGTCCTGGAAAACCAGGTGAAACTGGGTGGCCTGACTGAGCCTCCTGCTCTGATAACACGCTTTAGGCAATAATACTCTGCCTAATTAAAACTACTCTTTGCAGACCCAGAGAGATAATTGATTTTTTGCTCATCCTCTGGAAGAAATTGTCATCTTCATCAGCTTGATCAGAAGAACCACTTCTTCGTCTGTTCTGGTGTGCAGAGCAATCCTTTCTCCTCTTGCCAGGAGAATCACTGGGGCTGCTAGAAATACTCAGTGATTCATTTGGGTGCCGGCAGCTCTTTGGGGTACAGATGTGTTCATCTCATTGTCATGGTAGAGATCCAAAATCCTTAAAAAGGACTGCAAATTCCTGCCCTGCAGAGCTTATATTTCAGGCTGTCAGTGCATGGAGCAAGTGATCAGCACCCTCTAAAACAGAAAGCAAACATCACTGAAGTGTTAAATACCTTTTAACAGGAAAAAACGGTACCAGAGTGGGCAAGGCTAATGTTTGTCTTGCTTTTGGAAAGGTCCATCTTTTCACTTGCAGCTTTGCTGAAATTGGTAATGGCTTTGCACCCAGAAGGTAGCCTGAGTATCTCCAGGAGCGAAGAGAAGCAGCCATTGCAAAACATGCCACCTTAACTCCATTTATTAATGAAAGCCTGTCTCGATTGCCTTGTGCCAGGGAAGTTGAAAAAGCAAAAACTGCAAAAGAAAAAAAGCATTGAACTAAATAGCGTCTTAAGCAGTGGTAAACAAAATGTAGCTTCCTTTGTGGTTGATTTTTATCCAGCTGCAGCCAAATATCAAAGCGATATCAAAGGAAAGCTACCCATTAATTAATTCAGACTGACTTCACAAAGCAAGCTGGAGCTTTTGCTGATATCTGATTCTGACAACTTCCTAATCTTCACAAGTTGTCATTAAGAGTGGCATTAAAGCAGTCTGCAGTCAATCCCAGCTCTCGCCCTATTGTAACTCAGAGATGGGCTGTCTCCCATTGCAGGAGTGCGGGGGATACACAAGCAAGGGTTAGAATAAGCAACTTTGCTGCTTTGTAAACGGAATTTGCAATATATCAGGGAATCTCATGAATACATTACGTCTGTCATTCATGCTAGGAACGCTCACCCAGTCCCGCTTGCAACCATTACAAGTTGCAGTGAGTGGAAATTTTCTCTTCTAACAGAGAAACACAGAGAACAAAACAGAAAGAAAGAAAAAAAAATGTAGCTTATGTTTGAAAGGAATAATTGGAAGCCTGTAACGATCTTTAAGAAAGTATGACTAGAGCCTTATCATTGATTTCAAGATAGAGAACATAGGATTCTGTGTTGGAGAAAATAAGATTGTGGAAAATAAGACGCTAAGCAGAAGATAAGATTAGTTTTAAAATAAGAACTGAAAGTCAGGTACCTCCATAAGTGAACATTGTAATTCCACTGTGAAAATAAACAAAACACTCTAGTGATTCTTACTGCTGCCAGGATCTCTCAATGGGATTACAGCCTCCTGCAGAGATGCGAGGTACGTGATACCTTTGTATTTCCATTCAACTGTGAATGGCTCAAATGATTGAACAGAGTTTGTGTTCTAGACCATCACTTGAGCAAGTATCCACCAGACAGCGACTAATATTATTTTGTGGTCAATTCATGGTGATACCTTAGAGAAAAATGTGCTGTGTTATTATAACAGTATGTTCATTTCAGGTATTGTGAGGTATACAGAGAGGATAAATGCTGTTGTGGGAGTGCCTTGCCAAGCATCCTCAGTAGCATGGATGTAGATGCTGCATGTATTTCCTACAGGGCCGAGTGACAAATGAATTTATTTGGAATTATTTTTGATTGTACTCAGAATTGAAGATTTACCATCATGAGAGGTAAAACTTAGATCGAGTATCAGGAAAAAACAATATCTGTCCAATTTGAGTAATCTTCTGAAAGAAACAAAGTTAAATGCCAATCCTTGGGGCCATTTGGTATAGCAAAGAGTTAGAAAAAGTAAGATAGGCAGTAATCCTGTATTGGCAGGATTAAGTAATTCAAGGTGAGTTATTGGATTTTTTCATCTCTTATTTCTGCAGTTCCTAAGAAGTGAAATAAATTGATATGCTTGTGTGAGTATAGAATCCTCCTGCTTGTACACCAATATATGATTAACCAAAAAAAAATATGTTGGTAAGTAAGAGCTACAGTCAGCTTAAATGTTATGTGTCTGGAGGGCTCTGAGGGTTGCTCAGGCAGGCGTGTCCCTTGCCTCTTGTGACCTTGTTCATTTTGCAAAGAATGGCATGGATTTATCCCAGTTTAAAAGCAGCCTGATAGCTAACAGCTCTCATGACTGGCACTTGTCCTCCTCCCTGTTGACAAGAAAGCCAAAAATAGAGGGTGTGACTTGGTGAAAATTTCTTTTCTGCACCCATGTCGTCTTCCCCTGTGCTTTCGTTGTCCTCCCCTAGCTTCACCAAAGCTGCAACAGCCCTCAGGCTGCATTAGTCCTGCTCAGAAAAAAATAGCACATCCCAAGAAACCGGGAGTTCAAAACTTCCCAGTAGCTCCAAATGCTACTTTTGGAGCAGGTAGGAAAAGTGATATAAAAGCTTTAAGCTCAGCTGGTTTTATCAGAAGACCTTCCTCATAGGTCTCCATGGCCTCCAGCTGTTCCACCTGAAGCCATCTCTGCAAAGAGATTTCTTTGACCTTTAGGCAAATTGCACATGAAGATGTTACTCATGGGGCACAACACAGAGAAAACTTCTAATTGGGTAGAATAGCAATGTAAAGAGTAAGTAAGAGAAGACAATGTGTCACATGCTGGCATTTATAGTCACTAAATGAAGCACATTGGTGCGTTTTTCAAGAGAATCAGAGGGTCCAGTTTCTGGAAAAATGTATTAAGGTTCATATATGGGGTAAGGTGCTAGTTCAGAGCTTTGCAGATTGGTGGAGGCAGGTTCATTTTGGCCTTACTGTTCCTGATACTGTCCCTTTTAGTAAGGAAAGCTTGATCACAGCTCAGTCCAAATACCACAGCCAGCTGGATCTGATTCATTCTTCAAAAATATATGTTTCTGCTAATGTTGTCCATTTATGGTTTTGTTTGTTTAACTTCCCAAGCATCTATTGAGGGAAATATTTAAATACAGTAGAATTCCTTAAGATTAGCATTATAAAAGTATACTCATGTTTAGTATGAATAAAAAAATACTTTCTTTTATTCCAAAGAAAACACTGGCAAAGTACATTAGCTAGAGAGATGCTAAAAAATTAAAGAGAATGAGTTTATATAAAGAAAGTTAAAAATTACATGGTTACTTAATGTGATTCATAGTGCTGTTTGTAGTTGTAGGTATACAGAGCTAGATGTTCATATTTTTATGTGGACAGTGTATGTTTGTGTACGCTCGTGACTGCAGTATCATTCTGTTTTCATAGATGGATCAAATATCGAGCTATCTTTTTTCATTCTCTCTCCACAGCAAGATTATTTCACCACTGCAGAGTACTGGCATAACACCGAGAGCTTTTATTTGGATGCTGATACTGGATAGTCGTGGAAAATTCCTGTAACTTCAGCTCATGGAGAGCTTAAATAGAATTTATGAGCCGTATCCTCATTTGGCGTAAAATATTATGGCTCCACTGGTTAAACAATAAAACTGTATATTTACCCCAGCTGATCTCAGTCAGGAGAGTAGGATTTTTGACATCTCCATTCAAAACCTCCTTTCTACCTGAATGCTTCAGCTTTTCCTGCAATATTTAAAGAAACATCCATGTTGACAAGTGGTTTGGGGGTCATATCTGACCTTTGAAGAAATTTGGATTAGTCTGTGTTTGATAACAGGGAGAAATTTGACTGACTGACTGCTGGAGAGATGGAAATTATGAATCAAGACATGTATTCTGGTCTCAGAACTGCTCTGAGTCTTTGCAAAGAGAAAGCAGCAGCAGCCTCATATCATTGGTGACAACTCTTTCTATAAATTGTACTCTTTGCACTAATTTAAAGGGCAGAATTTCAATAGACGTTATAATTTGGGTGCCTTTTGGACATATTTTAGACTTATCTCAGTCGTGCTTTTTAGCTTTAAGATGTTCTTGCTGGTACATTGTAATGCAAATATGAAAGCTTTCCAACAAGAAATTTAAAAAAAATTACATTAAAAAAAGTTGAAATCCCATAGCCTAGAATTTGAGTTTTGTATCAAATAATAGATTAGTTTCTGTCAGAAGAGGAGACCAAATGCGTGGTTGGATCAAGGTGACCTTGCGTACTGCAGAAGGAGTCAGGCAGAAGATCTCCTTAGTAAATGAACAGAAAAATCTGTGATGTGAAACAGAGGAAGTGGTTGAGACTAGTTTCTCTCTTATTGAATGAAAGCAAAAATGGAGATGATAAGTGTAGATGAGAGAACATTGTGGAAGAAACAGAGCCCCTGACTATGCTTTCTTGCCTTTCTGAAACGTTGCTTTTTCTGGTCATTCCCTTTAAAGGGCTATTTCCTGAATTTTAGTTTGGCAAAGGTAGAGGATATTGCTGAGCATAATCACATGGTATTTTCCCAGAGCATAGTTCACAGAGGAGACAGTACATGCAAGCACAGAACAGCATAAATCCTAAAATAAAACTTCAACAAAACAAGCCTTTAATATCCTGGTTGTCATGCCCTTAGTCACAGCCAAGGTTATGCTTTGCATGACAAAAGCCATTGCATGCTTTTAAAAAACTTCCATTTAAACTAAATTTCTTTGTGGTCATCAGTGGAATTGTGTTTTGGGGGGGAAGGAGGAGAAAGGGGTAAAGTATTACTTTGTTATCTTAATAAATTTCTAAAAGTCATCCTAAATGTTCATGTGGAATCATAGGGATATATGTGGAATTGGACGTTCATGTGGACAAGGCTCAAACATTAGCGCTCTAAAATTGTGCCTGCATTCTGGGCTACTTGAAGATTTCCATTTGGCAGCAGAAGAGGGTTTTTTTAAGATGAAAATTTAGGAAGTTGAAAATCTGTGGGAACATTGTCCTGAGTCTTCAAAGATCCTGAGAAAGGCAAACTTCCCTGAGTGTGCCATCAGGAGCCAGTGCTTCCTAAACACGGCATTTAACTTTTGCTAGGAGATGAAACATGAAATATGTCTCTACAGACCACTCAAGGAAGCTGCCTTCCCCTTCTGGGATGTTTAAATGACATCTGTTTCACTCCCATGGGAAGTGGGAAGACTTTTTAAGGAAAATGAGATAGTAGGTAGCAGTTTTGGCTTTGTTCTTATTCTACTTTCCAAGTATGAATGAGGGGGAGGAGTCAGAGGGGTTGAGAGGGGTGGTGCTTTCAGATTTGAAAGAAAAACACTCCTTTTTAAGTGCCAAACTCCTGTTGACGTCTGGAAGCCAACGCCCAACTAGGGGGATGGAAGAAAGTACGGCTTCAGAACACTTGAGTCATGTCCAGTGAGATGTTGACTCTAAGGCTTGTGTCATAGTGGGAATTGAGTCCTGACATCTTAAGTCATACTGGGCAAATCCACTCAATGCAGTGCAAGGCTGCATTAGTTGTTAGCTGAGATCCCAGATCCATGACAGCTTGTCTGGCATTTGGTTCCTCCAGCTATCCTGTGTCACTCCTCAGGTTCTTACGTTACCTCTTGAGTAAGGTATCTAGGAAGTAGTATTGAAAAAATAAAAAAAATGCTTGCAAGATGTGCAGCTGCTCACCAGTGCCTTATACCCTCCATGCCTTTTTCCAGTGATCAACTTCCTTTCTGCTAAAAAGAGATTGCAGCAGTAAGCACCTTGCAATGGTGTTAGGAGGATAAATCAATTAGAGTGCAAGGAGCTCAGGCTCCTCTATGGTGCGGACAACTCGGTTGCCTCCCTCTGAAGAGTCATACTGGACCATGCAGTGCCTCCCTGCATGATACTGGGCAAACAGCTGCTTCTCTGCACTTCATTTTCCGCTCAGAAATTTTTGCTTCTCACAGTTACCTTGAATGGGTGTTGAAACTCAGTCAATTAATGTCATGGAGAGATTTGTTATCTTTCCGTGCCTTATCATTTTAATGCAAAGGGGGGAAAAAGAAAAAATTGGCATGCAAACTTCAATTGGCAAAATGTCAACAAAAGTTATTGCTGCTGCAGATGAGATGGATAACTCTTGCTGTTAAAATAATATCTGGTGTTTTGCTCAGATGTCTAATGGGTTTGCTTTTTAAGCATGGATGACACAAAATATCCCTAAGGCATTATTCCCAACAAGATACAGAATTCCACTTAATGTCTATTTTTAGGATTGAATAGGTTCTGTAAAGGCTCATTTATTTGAAGAAGAAATACTTAATCACTTTGGTTTCCATGTGATTTTGAAGAGAGAAATTTTGGTTGTACCTCCCCTTCCTTATCTCCACTGCATTTGGCTCACATGTGTCCTGGAGTTGTTGCCATTTGTGTGGGTGGTAAGAAATGAAGGAATTAAATAAATGGAGTAGAACTGCTAACAGAGCAACAGTAGTTATTTGTACATTAGGAAGTGAAGTTGTCACTTCTAAGACTGCCAACTTTTTCATTTCTGTATGAGGGTACAACTCTTAAAGGAGATCGACTGCTATAGACTAATTAGCAAATGTATGGGAGGAGCAGCAGGATGCAGGGCTGACTGCGGACGGGATCACTAGAATATTATCATTATTATTATTATTTTAAAGCACAGCATTGTTTTTAGTCACTTGAGCTAATGTTCAATTTAACTTGAATTTAAAACACAGACTGTAGTGGATTGCAAATGACTGAGTTGGAAAGCTTCCAAAAGCCATTGAATTTCTGCAGTTTTTAGTGTTCTCTGGTAAAAGAAACAACTTGTTTTAAGTAAGCTATATGCTTGTTGCTGTGCTCTAAATAGAAAATAATGATGTTATGCATTACTGCATGAACTATATTTGGCACCCACCAGCAATATTCATTTTCTCCTGCTTCTCTCCATTCCTCCTTCACTCCCTCCCTCCTTCTCTCTCTCTCTCCCTCTCACTCTCTCCAAAATATGCATATATATATATGTATTTATATGTCTGGAGGCCAAGCAATAGACCATATTCTTTGCTACTAAAACTGTATGTACACCTAACACAGTTTAAATCCCTTGAATTGGCATTTATGAAAGGATAGCAGTAAACAATCTTTTGGCTATGCCATTGCTCAGGCAGTTACAGCTACTGCTTTGCATTTATTTGTGAGAGTCTGTGTGATTTGTCCTCCTTTTACCCGTGAATAAACTAAGATAAATGATTTAAACTGATACTGGGACTCTAAAGTTCTGCCTGTGCCAGTAAAGCAAGCAGGACCACAGCACAGGTCTCATTGCCAGTTGCCACTTTCTGGACTGGTGTGTGGGCATATTTAGGGAATAACATAGGCTAGACAGTGTTCCCACTAGGCAGTATGGACAAGGGTGTCCTGTTTTGAGCGGAGGGAGAAGTACAACTGTGGAAATGCAAGCTGTGCCACACCACTTCTCTTAAGAGCCAGAGCCAGACTCTTGACTCTTTTATTCGCTAGTATTTATTTGGCCTAAGAGACTGTCCCCTGTTCCCAGAGAAGTTCCCTGAAGCTGTAGCCAGATATTGACTGTGTAATTCAAGTTAGTTTGACCCTAGAGAAGTTGTTCTAAACAGTTCTCTTTGATAGGAAAATATACCTCTTTTACTTCTGGGAAACTTGTGTTACTTGTGAGTCAGAGGGGTTTAAAAAGCAAACCCAATTGGCATTGAAGTGATGCGAGAAATATGTTCAAGAGCTCCTCCAAGAGGATGCTACTGAAAAACTTTAATTCTCTGGTGCTTGTGGACCATTTTCTCTTCTTTCCCCAGTCTTTTGGTAGGTCACAACTTTACTTCTTGACTTCCAGACTCAGTGAAGGTGTTCAGGTAGAGATTTGGGTTCTTCTTTTCCTTGGACTACTAGTCTAATTAAGCTACATTCACTAACTGGATTGGGAGCCCAGAGAAAACTTTAAATTCAAACCCAGACCAGAGTTAGGTAAAGAACGTAAATTTTTTATGTTGCTGCTTCATTAGGTGCTTTTCTTCCCCCATGCCCTTAGTCTGTCCTACTGCTCCTTAATATTTTCTTCCTCTTTTGTTTTCATATTGGTTCCAAAAAGTCTATGAATTTATAATCCTTCCCCCAAGAACAATATTAGTGTTTTATTAAGATCTGACATCTTTTCTTCTCTCTCCCACATTCTTTCCTGCCTTTTTACAATTCTGAGATGTACAAAATATGAAGGAAGTCCCCATAGTCTTCAACAATGATTGATGCTAGCAAGAAACAAATCCCAAAGTGCTAGAAATTGCTTGATACAAGCAAGCTGTCATCATTTAATCCTATTGCAGTTTGTTTGTTTTGGATGTTACCCAAGTAACCCAGGTTCTTCAAATTTACCCTTTCCTTGGGGGAAGGTTTAGCTCAATTTTGTGATGGGTTTTCCCACAGTGCAATCTGCAAGGGTGACAGTTAAGGGGCAAACTAAGGTAGGACACAGCTAGAAACTTAGAGCCACAGCAGATGACAGAGAGATACAGGTCCGAAGAGGGCTAAGAACTCTAGAAATCTGCTGATGGCTTTAAAGGATTATAGTAAGATGATGAGAGGAATGGTAAAGAGTGAGGAGTCGTGGATAACGCTCTCCACACGCACACTCCCATAGTGTAAAGTCACACTGTGATTACCTTTAGATGACTTTTAGGAGGTGGTATTTGCCTGACATACTGAGTTAGGTGAAGGCATGGGCAGGTTTATGTGCATTCAGAGTCCTTTCTTGATGAATGGCTTTCTTTCCTCAAGGGACAATGACAGGAGTGAGGCACATGCAGTCTGTAGTGCCAGGAATGGAAAACAGAAGCTCCTAGTAGATGTAATCATCATGTATGAAGGTCTTTTTGCAATGGACCATAAAATAGTGATTTTTCATAGTCTAATTACATGGCCAGAGTTTCGGAGGTGTTGAGGGCACCCAAATTTCACAGACAACACAGCTGCAGCAAATTGAGCCCATCAGCTCCTTCATCTTCACTGAAAGGCATTTCCTGCTTTTTAATCACCAAAGTCCTCTGTAAGACAAACATACTCACATATATTACCTCTTATTAAACCAGCCAATACAGATCATTTAGAGCGTTGACCTCTTCAGCCTACAAACTTTCTTTCATTCACAGAAATTACTGATCACAGGAAGTCTTTAGCCTACCTAGAACATCCGAGAGCCCTTTTCTCTTCAGAAAGTGGATGGAAAGCAGGTGTTCAAAAGCCTTTCCTCCAAATATGCTGACAACTCTGAAATGGGATTTAAGCAATCTCACTGGTAACTCAGAGCATGTCAATCCCATTCCTGGCCATGCCTGGAGACAATTCTTCCCCATAGACCCCTAGTGCTCCAGGTTTAAGATTGCACCTGATCTGAAGCATCCCTTGACTAAATAAAACAGACCATAAGCTGGTCTCGTCGTACAATGTGGAAGCACACAATAATAATCACAGCTAATGACTCTGCTAAATGCTACACTGCACACACCTTCTTGTTTGGTGTTTGTTTTGTATACGGGAGGTAACATCTACTGAATAACGAGGATGCCAAGTTACAGACGGGGTTGTGGAATCATATTTGACAGCCGATTAGAGTAATCTGACAGAAATGATGACTTAATCACCACGACAGACTCCAAATTCCCAGATAGAATTCCACCTAGGTTAATCTAATTTCCTTGCAATGTTTTTGCCAGAAATAGACTCATAGCCGTCTTGTTTTCTCCCATGCAGATGTCACATGGCTTTGACAAGAATGTAAATAGGTAGCCTTATTATTGTTGAAAAGATGATTTTGAGGCTCCAGAGCTGTAGAAGATACATGCTTTTGAGAGGTTTTTGAGTTGCTTGGCAGTAGTTTTTTCTATAATGAAGTTATATTTACATGTGGTGGGATGTACTCAGGAAAAGGAAGGGGAGGAAAGATGTAACTAGTCAATTGTAATTCTGGGATGTGGCTTGGTCTGACTGCTGCTCCCGCCATAGCCAGCAGACAGATTCCCATTCATTTCAGGGAGATTTTCAGGATTGCATGTTTCATAGAATCATAGAATCTTCCAGTTGGAAAAGACCTCTGAGATCATCGAGTCGAGCCGCACCCATCATCCGCTAAACCATGTCCCTCAAAAACTCATCTACCTGTTTTTTAAACACCTCCAGAGACGGTGACTCAACCACCTCCTTGGGCAGCCTCTGCCAGTGCCTGACCACCCTTTCAGTAAAGAAATTCTTCCTAATATCCAATCTGAACCTCCCCTGGTGCAACTTATGGCCGTTTCCTCTTGTTCTATCACCTATCGCTTGAGAGAAGGGATCAACACTTGTTCTCCCACAGCCTCTTTTCAGGCAGCCGTAGCCAGTGATGAGGTCTCCCCTCAGCCTCCTCTTCTCCAAGCTAAACAACCCCAGTTCCCTCAGCTGCTCCTCATAGGACTTCTTCTCCCGCCCCTTCACCAGCCTCGTCGCCCGTCTCTGGATGCGCTCCAACACCTCAATGTCCTTCCTGTAGTGAGGGACCCAGAACTGAACACAGTACTCGAGGTGTGGCCTCACCAGTGCTGAGTACAGGGGCACAACAGCCTCCCTTGTCCTGCTGGCCACACTGTTTTTGATACAGGCCAAGATGCCATTGGCCCTGTTGGCCACCTGGGCACACTGCTGACTCATATTCAGCCGGTTGTCAACCAACACCCCCACGTCCTTCTCCCCCAGGCAGCTCTCCAGCCAGTCTTCCCCAAGCCTTTAACGCTGCATGGGGTTGTTATGTCCCAGGTGCAGGACTTGGCATTTGGTCTTGTTAAACCTCATCCCGTTCGTCTGAGCCCATCGATCCAGCCTGTCCAGATCCCTCTGCAGAGCCTCCCTTCAAGCAGATCAACACTGCCACCCAGCTTGGTGTCATCTGCAAACTTGCTAAGGGTGCACTCGATACCTTCGTCCAGATCATTAATAAAGATATTGAACAGGACTGGACCCAGCACTGAACCCTGGGGAACACCACCCATGACCAGCCTCCAACTGGATTTAACTCTGTTTACCACCACCCTCTGGGCGCGGCCATCCAGCCAGTTTTTTACCCAGCAGACTTTGTGCCTGTCCAGGCCAATGGCAGCCAGTTTCTCAATTAGAATACTGTGTGAAATGGTGTCAAAGCCTTTACAAAAGTCCAGGTACACTACATGCACAGCCTTTCCCTTGTCCATTAACCAGGTAACCTTGTCATAAGAAGCAGTGATGTCCTTGGCCTGGGGCTTTGTGTGGCCTCTTTGACCCCACAGTCAGTGAATAGAGCTCTTGCTTTGCTTCCAGCACTGCCACAAGACACCGCACAACCTCAGGCAACAGCCATTTGTCTGCTCTCAGTTGTAAAACAGTGAAAGTGGTATGTTTTGAGACCCATGGATAGAGAGCACGTATAGGATAGGTAAGTCATGCCAATGGTCACTGCACAAGTGCATCCCGTAAGATATTGCCAAGGAGAGGTTATTTCTTAAAGCCTATTCTCCACTCTCATTCTGACATCTCCATGCACAGTGCTTGCTGAGGAGAGCTGCCCACACTCAGAAAGAACTTGCTTGAGAGCTGTGTTGTTCTCTTTTACAATAGGGTGTGAACACAGGGTGGTGTTAATGTCTATAAATTATTTATTGCAGTTACTTTTCTCACTCTTTAGCTATTTATTAATTACGGCCGTACATTCATAAATACTTTATTTTTACAAGCAAAGCTTTCTTCAAGGAAAGAAGAAAATGTTTCTTGTTTTTCTGTGTGACAACATGACATACTGAGAAATCACTTACCTTGAGTTCCGTAAGTGTATGGCTTTGTGATGTATAGCTACAATAACAGCTTTCTGATAAGACATGAAATCCTTCATTTCAGTAGATGACATGATTCTAGTGGGTGGCATCTAATTTGAAACAGGTTTATATCATCTATAATCTCTTGGAGGGCCTCAGAAAGTGCAGCTGCTTTATTATTTTATAGCCTGCAGTTATACAAGCAAGATATAAAATGCGCAGATTATTTTCTCTTCTGCTTATCGTAGAGTGAAAGGATAGTACCTATTTAGCCTTTGTCTCTGCCCCTTTAATTTTCTTATTCACTGCACACTTCTTTGAGATTCATTCTTTTCTTTTCATTTTTACACTTACTTTTAAATATTTTATGGGTAGAGAGCTTATAATATGTATTGTCACGGCAGTTGTCTCTAGAGGTCAGCAATGAGTTTAATAATGAGATGCGAACCAGTGACTCTGTAAAACCCATTTCAGGTTATAAATGGCATGTTTTATTGAATCTAGTGTTAAAGGTTGTTAACGTATCAATTGGTGATGGTCAGGGTTAAACAAGCTTCAACACGAGCCCTCTCATGTTAGGAAACTGTCAGTAATGTATTTTTCCACCTTCCTCTTTGCTGAAGCCATGTTTGTGTATCACATCCATTTTACCATGGGTATTCTGCAGTCTAAACCCTCCAGGCCTGATCTGAATCTTTTATTACTTTTGCACCAATATAATGTTGTTAAGCACAACAGCATTGCTCCTGACTTCAGCTTGCTGGTGCAAAGAGAATTTGAACCATGGGTTTTCAGCAGTAACCTTTGAATCGAGTCAAAACCTAGTTGAAGTATCCTGCTAAATCTTGGCTCTTGCTTTCCTAACATAACAGATTTCTGACTTAATGAACTTGGGGTGATTATGCATGATGGAAGAGGATGATTTCTGATGTGGTAACTGGTTTGTCAGGTAACATTGGTCTTTATATCGTGACCATGAGGCTGCAAAAATAAATTCTTCACATGACTTTGGTCTAAAGTTGGTTTTTCTGGTTCAGACAGTTTGAAAAGTGTAAGGGTTTTAATGTTTTTAAAATGGCCTTTATTCAAAGTACCTCCACTTAAGGACATATAAATGCAGCGAGATAGAGCACTAGATTCTCTGTCTACTTAAGTTGTAGATTTGAGTTGGGTTTTTCTTCTATATTCCCAGACTTAAAACACTCAATTGTTTTCCCTCTATTTTCACACCACTCCTTGCTTCACAGAGACATCCATAACTGCATTGGTCTCATGGAGCATGTTACACCTTTTTTCTTCTTTCACTTTTTGCTTGCTGAGTGGACGTGTTGCATCACATTCCCATGAATTTAAAGTCTCCTGCAGTGCCCAGTGATGGGCAGGGTAAATGTTAAGCACTAACTAAGTTAAAGAAGATAGAGTACAATAGAAGTTACACTTTTTCCTATAAATTAGATCGAAAAAGAGTGGTGACAGGCAAGTGCTGAGCTATTAAAGTCCACTTGGGAAACAAAATTATTCAGAGAGAATAGAATTGTTAAAATTGAAGCAAATTTATGCATCCTAGTGACTACATCCACCTTGTGGCTTTGCGTTTTCCTTAGGGCACAGTGAGGAGTTTTGCAAGCGGTACAAGGAATGCATTGATTTGCAGGGCTAGGAAGTGTTCTGGACTTTGAGTAAATCTTAGGGAAACATTCACAGCAATATTTTATGTTTTCTAAAGAATCTAGCAGCTGTGTCCCTAGAGGTTAAGTGGCTCCACCAAAAGCAATGCAGATTTGGGTTTCTGTGCTGCTTTGAAAGCACATTTCATATGAATACTTGGATATTCTCTCATGCTCAGCTGTTTTTGTTTCTCAAAGTTAGCCATAACAGTCTGTTAGAAAAAAATGGGAAAACCTCTCACATTTTCAGGCAATAATCTGCCTGGCTGCACTGAAAAATGAGACAAAAGAAGAAGGAGCATAGATGTTTTACTTGCTCATGTGAAATGGTGAGGAATTGCTGAGGAGAGAAAAGGCAGTGTCCCTACCACTGCCAGAAGGTTTGCGTAGTCAAATCCCAGCAATTCTGCAAAGACCTAATGATGAAAATGAGAGGGGTTCTTCTGCAAGCTTAAACATCTCCCACATTGAAACTCAATGTGGGGTCAGTTCTGAAGGCTTTTGAGAAGCTGTAACAAAATTTCCCTGAATTCTGTCATAGTGGACACAGCTGGCTATAGCCAATGTTCAGTGATAGTGCTACGTGCTCTGATCAGAAGTAGCTCAGCTGTTGTGGTGTTGCTGTTCCTGAAACAACAGAAAACACTTTTTTTAAAAATTCTTTTGGAATTATCAACAATTCAATGTTGGAAGAGCAACGAAAGCTGAGGACACACCATACCAAGTGGGCCAAGGTAGGATGCCGAGTGATTTTCAGCATAGCACGTTGCACACAGGGATTGGTTTCTTTTGCAGTAAGAGGGATGTGAATGGAGGAAGAGGTTGAAAAGTTAAAAGTATTAGGAGTATTTATGGAAGCCAGATTTGTGCTGTGTTGTGATGGAAGGTTTATGAATGAATCCATAATGTATTATTTAAAGAGGAAAAAAAAGAAAAGATGAGACACTGAACAGTTACAGGAAGCTATTATAGGAAGCACAAGTCTCTTCCTTTTCAGTCCTGAAAGAATCAGCACGTTTTTTTAATTACAAGCAAAGTTCATTTGTCAAACTCAACTCCTCTGAGTATGTTGAAATGCTTGCTAGCTCTTAAATTACTTGAAAATTCCATCTCTGTTTTGGCAGTGGTTGAGCTCAAGGAAAAAAAGTTGGTAAAACAGAAACCAAGCATGCCGTAAACTAATGAGGGCTGTAACTTTAGAGGTCTTCTGAAACTAGATACAGCAAATTAAGGTTTTATATGAGTCCTGTGGGCCCAATGATGTATTTTTTTTAATCTTCCTGGTTTTAAAATGCTCCTTTACCATTTCAGTTTTTTCTTAGAAGCCTATAATAGAGTGTTACTTTGAATTTATATAATTTCAACATGTTTAATATTAATCACGTATCCTTTAAGACCTTCATTAAAAACATGATTCTTGATTTTTATGGCTATCCAACCTGCCTAACTCTCTTTCTTTTTTGTTTTTAGATGCATCATCCTATTCAGATGAAACCTGCAGACAGTGAAAAGTCAAATGGTATGTGTTTAATTTATTTTTACTTAATTGTGACTCTCTAAACAAACACACCATTGTGAGACTGTTTGCTTTACTCCTGGTGTGATGAAAATGATATGAGGTATTTTCCCTACACCTGACATGCTGGGGAAGATGTTGACCTGCTTGGAACTCCCATTATCCTCAGCTTAAAAGAAGGAAGAAAGTGTTTTGAAAGAAGGAATTATTCTGAAAAACGATTTTCCTTTTACCTGCTGTATGTCACGGTCTACCTCGCTAGATACGTCTTTCCCTTGTGCTCCCCTAGCAGTGAGGTGATGCAGGAACACCTGCTGTGGATAAGATGGAGGTGAAATCATGAAAAGTAAAACTGGAAAAGAAACAAAAAACATTCCCATGTTAATAAACCCTGTGAGCAGCTGATGGGCTTTAAACATTTGCTTAAACTTCCTTTTTGTAGAATAATGCTGTTTTGAATCTCAGCTAAATTTAGATTTTAATCATATGCTTGGTTCAGGAATGGGAAACCCACCTTGCAGCTCTCTGTATGCTTCTTCCTCTCAACGATTGTAAAATGAATACTATAATGACAGTAATATCCATTCAGAATACTAGGGTACTGCCTAAGTGGATGTATATCACATGCAAAATAGATGGCATGCTAAATCTATTAAACATGCCAGGTTTGTATATTCAAGGAAATAAGATAATCGGATGGTAACGCAGCCTGGTTGTGTGTGATTCTTTAAAAATATATACATGTGTATATTTTGCCCCTTGATTTGTTCCTGTAATTTTCTAAAATATATGTTAAAGATATCATCTGCCTTCTTAGATTGCAAGAGCTTCATTTTCCCATAAGGCCCACATAATCAGAGCTGGTTCCTCCAACAGGCATCTTTGCACCTCATTAATTAGTAATCAGGGCAGAAGCCGTGCACTTAGAGATCTACATACCTGCAAATGTAAATTATGATTGGGCTCTAAATCTCTCCGCAATGCTTTTTTAAGGCTTCTTTTTTGCTAATTGTAGTGCATCCCATTTTCAGGCTTCTCCAAGGATTATAAAGTTTGGAAGGAAATTAAAACTTCACATTATGCTAGATTTCCTATTCTGACAACTTCCAAAACAAAACTGACCACAAGCACAGGAATTTTGAACCATCACCTATGTGCGAGGAAGCAATTTTCTTTCTCTTGGGTTGAGTTTTAGCTGTGATTTGTTGCTTTCTTTGAATGCTCAGAAGAGAGGGCAAGGTGCCTGCATGTTCAGGAGGACCAAACTTTTCCAGCACCACTGTAGTCAAGAATTTGGAATCCAGACTCCAGTAGTATTTATTCTGGTTGCAGAGGGCAAAATTTTCCCTTAGGTACAGGAACATTGACCTGGACCCTCTGGACTAAGTATAACCTCTATGGGTTCTTCTTTCAAAGATAAATTTCACCTTGTGTTCCTTGCCAAATAGAAAAATAAGAGGCAATGAGCCTAAATAGACTCCCAGTGAGTTACTTTCTTATTGACTGAAGTTTTCCTTCCTGGAGAAGATTGAACATATTGGCAATGTGCTATGAGGAACTGTGAGAGTTCTGTCTTCCTCTGCAAATAGCACCTGCTTGGAAAGCAGGGTAGGTTAGCTCCTTGCTGCTGCTGCTGTTAGACCAGAGTTATCTACATGATACTCCTGTCTGCGCTGCGGGAATAGTTTATTATATAGTTCATTTATAATAGCTTATTTTGTGGCTCCTGTCCCTGACATGAAAGTCAGGAGGTAGCATGTTTGGGGGATGGTGAACACTTCCTTTTTAGCAACCGGGGAAACAGAAGGCGAACTAATGCCATGGTGGTAGTAACAATGGCACATCTCCTCAGTGTACACCCCTCCTATGGGGTGTAGGCGTGGGATCCATGGCGAAGGTGGGAGTTTGCAAGCAGCTTGGAGAGCCAAAAGAAAAACAACAGCAGTATGGGGGTTGCGAAGGCCTGTTCGGCATGTGTTTCCTGTATACTTCTGGCTATCCATGTGAGCAGGTTTATTTATCTGTGCCAACACCAAATTGTAAACTATAGCTCTTCAACCAGGTTGGTAAGTTCAAACGGGACAAGAAAGAAAGCATGCGAAGACATCTTGGTTTTCATGATTCGTGATGTTTGAGCTTTTGAGGAATGCCTGAAACCCTTTGATTTCTGAGAAGTGGGAGGATCCCACTATATTTTATAGGTAAAGTGGTGTTTCTCACATTTCAAAGAGGTTAAACATATTCTCTGGGTCAAAATTTCCAGATAGCTTGTGGAAAGATGTGTAGGAAAGAAAACTCATTACAATTCTGAGCTTGCATGTCTTTGTGAAGTCTTGAGAGACCTGTTCAAGTTCCAAAGGGAGGAAGGATAGGTTCCCTCATTCATCCTGCAGTCGTTTTCAAAGAATTGTGTTTGCTATGTGAGAAGATGTCCCCTCCCCGTCTTGAGTCCCTTGCAAAAAGATCTGAATGTGCATCCGAGTCCAGGAGTACGAGGATGAAATGCTCCTCCTTCTCCATCACTGTTCCTTTCTTTAGATTTATGCATCACTTCAGAAACCTGTCCCTTAGCACAAAAGGCCAAGCTCACCTCGTAGTAACTGGGAGACAGGTGTGGAAGAGGCACCTCCTGCACACATTTGACTAAGTGCCTGGCAACTTCTGCAGGATTAGTACTTCATAAGCAACCTGAAGATATGTTTTCTTCTAGGTAGGAACTGAGTGGCTGATAGATCTGTGCAATCATCTCCATTCCTCCCTCGCGTACAATAGTTCACGCATCTGAGTCATCTCTCTGCTTGTGCAGATGAAGAAAAGCTTAATTTCTTCCATCAGGCTTTTAGCAGCTAGAGTTGATGTGGAAAGACTTGCCTTTCAATCTAATTGATTTGTCTACCCAGAAGGATTCTGAAAATACTTTCATTGTTGAGAAATGTAACATCCCTGAAAGATTCTCACACAATGAATTTTGTAGTGTGTTTTGGTCTGATCACCCACTAGGTCTAGTCTGAACACCTTTATATTGCCAGGTGGTTATTTTAACCTATCTATAAAGTTTTGGTTAAGGATTACCTGCCAGAAAAGCATGGCTTCAAGACTTTGAAGAATCCACCATTGCTAGATTCATCTTGACTGTTAATCACACACAGTCTTTATCTGTTTAAGGATGGTTTCCCTTTTTCAAAGAAACATGGTCCTTATGCTCTATTGCCGAAAAGCACATAAACGTATCCTTGACTCTAAGTTGTCTATGCCATTGACATGTTACAATTTAACTAACACCAAAATGTGTCTTGGATCAGGATTTGAGTGCAGTCAATACTTTCAGGCACATATCCTGTAGACTGTATGGTCACAAATGAATCAAAACATCACCACTCAGGGAAAATGACAAATTTTTGTATTTAGTGAAAAGAAACGGGGGAGGGTAGTTGAACAATCTTATAATTTACTTTTATTTATTAGTGAAAACTTGAAAAAATAATTTTTAAATTCCAAGTGGCACAACTTTGCCGATTTGGATGGAGTAATTAAATGCCATATGTTAGCACTAACACATAGAAAAGTTGATAATTAATGCAGGCAGCTCCGGATCCAGGTGTGACTTTGACAGATTGTATGCAAGGGTTTTTCACAGGCTTACAAATAGGAATAAAATGTCTGGTTTTCCCCCTTCCCTTCTGGATGAAAAAAAAAAAACAACCCTTTTTTATAATTAAATATTTCTTTTTTTGCTCAAAAGATAAAATAACTTCTGGATGGAAAATGCACTCTGGACTCCTTGAAAATGTGTAATAAAGGGATATAATTGTGATTTTTCAGGACAGAATTTTTGTGGCTTATAAGAAAGAAAAGGAAAGTTTACTGAATCTTCAGGGAGATTTCACATGATTATTAGAGAGTTTAATTCTTTTGTAGCATACAGAAAATAATCTTTACTCCTTTATTCTCCTGGGTTAGCACAAGCGATCTAATACAGCCTGCAACAAATGCTCATTATTGAAGCAAATTGAGTAAAGCTAAAAAATTAGACCCTTCAGAATATTATTCTGCAATGGATGTAGGGCTGTCTGAAGGCAGAAGGTTCATTTTGGAAAAAGCACCCTCCCCAGCAGAGGCAGGCTTCATCTCACATAATCTTTGATGGCTAATGTAGCAATCTGTATTTAAACACTAGGCATAGACACCGTGCTAGTGACTGCAGAGCTAGTCTTGATAGAGCTACAAGACTGACTCATCTCAATTTTTAAAACAGATACTGCACCTCATCAGACTGGGTTCCTGCAGTTGAGCAAAACATTCCCACCCCAAATCCAGCAGGCTCCACCCATGAAACATCACACTAACTGCCCTGGCAGCATAGCTAACCTGTGTTTGTAATGTGTTTGGATGGATTAGAGATTAACCCCATAATAAATTAATCGAGATACTATGCAGTTTCACACCTTCCTTCATGTAACTAGAACTTCAGTTCTTATTCACTGTGACCTTCTGGCTGCTTCTGCTCCATCAATGAGGGATACTTAGCCACTCCATCATACTAGATGCTTATGGATGGTTGTATCTACTTCATGCCTCAAGAGTGGTGCAAAACAGCAAGAAAGTGAAGCAGTGGAACAGGTTGCCCAGAGAAGTCGTGGATGCCACATCTATGGAGGTGTTTAAGGCCACATTGGATGAGGCTTTGAGCAACCTGATGTAGTGGAATGTGTCTCTGCCCATGACAGGGGGGTTGGAACTAGATGATCTTTACGGTCTCTTCCAACCCAAACTATGATTCTATGATTCTAAGGTGATACCAAATGCTAGCCAAAAACATTTCATTAATTTTCTGGATTTTGAATTATTGAAACCTACTCCTAGTGTGAAAGAATTACCAAAGAGCAGTGAAATACTTTTGAGATATGTGCACACAGGTGCTTACCCTTGTGCTCTGTGCTCCCACCACCTTGTCCTTTGTATGCCCTCATTGCCCAAAGCACTTGGAGCTCCCAAGCTTTGTCCAGTCCCTCAGAACTCGCTTATTTCTCCTGTCCCTGCAGCTGAAACTTAGGACACCTATGTATTATCATGATTACCAAATTTTAGGAGTTGGCTGGAAGGTAACAGTTCTATCTGCAGTCAATAGTGGGGAACAGAATCCCATGAAACACGCTGTCCCATCTTTCTGGGAGAGGTGAAATCTGTCACTCTTTGGAGGAGCGGGTGTCCTGACATTGAGAACAATCAATTGATAACGTTCTAGCTGAGACCAAAACTGGACATCTAAACTGCAGATGACCATAGTTAGGCTAGATGGCTTTAGGCTGCCATCCTTTCTCCATCCAGGAGTGGGCAGCACCTTTCCCAATATCAGCACTTTGTTGGGTCACGGGTGTTTAACGTTGGGCTCCCCGTTTTACAGTCTATGGGAGCAATGCAGCATGCACAGGCGAATCAGCAGACTTGGCTGATCAAAAGGGAAATTTACTAACCTCTAAATATATTTGACTCATACTTCTTGAAGTCCACTGTCTATTTGTTTCTCAAACCATGCCTGCATGGCAGGTAAGAACTCATTTTAGAAAGGAAGAAGTGTCTGACCAAAAATGCAGAAACAAATTCAGACAGTCTTAACGGAGGTGAGAAAAACATTACTTTCTCTGCCTGAGAATGTATTGTTAAAAACACTCTCAGCCTAATAATATCAGATGTTCTATCAGATGGAGTGAAAATGTGTCATTTTGATCCTAACAATTGTCCTTTTAAATGTTTTTTATGCTGGGCCCCTGGCCAAAGAGAGAATAACGGTTTTCTAAAGCTTCAGCACTGATCAGCACAGACTAATGGCACTGAATGCAGAGCACGTCGTCATATCAATATGTTTTCTGTACTCTGAACATCCTTCGTGAAATCTGCATTTTTAAGATGTACAGTACACAGGAGCTGGATGTTTAATTTACTATAAAATCACCCTCCAGCTGAAAACCTGCAAATCATGTTAGTTAAATGGCATATTTATAGGTTTGCTAGCGAAACTGAAGGAGGCCAGCAGGGAGTTTGTCGCCTGCTACTCTTCGGAAAATTAAAACAAAGCCTTCCTGTTTGCATCTCATTTCCTTTGAATCTTTGTGTGAATCTCTTTGGTTTGAGTCTTTGTCCTTGCACCTAAGCAGGACTCAAGGGGCCTCTTTTGGGTTGGGATGGCATACATTTGTCCAACTCAGCCAGTAGCTATTTTTAAGAGTTGGGATCTAGTCTTCTTTACAGTAGACCTGCACATTGTAGTTCATGCCTAAAATCAACCCAAACTGAAACTGGCTGGTACTAGCTGACACAAAAGCAGAAGTTAAGAGTTTCATAACACAGAGCAGAAGGCAATGCTTGGAGCCATGCTTGGCACCGAGGCTTCATCCGAACTGACCTCAGTTGGTAGGATGGAGAAACTGTACCTGGCAGCCCAGCTCAGTACCTTGCCTCATACCCTTTCCTGCACCCTGGCCATAGTGTGTGGCTGTTGTCAAAGGGACAGGCTGGCCAGGGACCTTCATCAAACAGATTACTCAGGGCAATACAGGAATTGTTAGCCAAGTTCCAGGCATCCTTTCACCAGCAAAACTGACTGCCTAAACTCTCCTTGTGACTGCAAGTAAGGCAATTCAGTTTTACCGTCCTTAAAATAATTATTAGCAGCATCAAGGCCAATTACTTATTACAAATCAGATGTGAAATTTCATTATAAGACATAAATATTTATATATATATAGCCCAACGTGCAGGTCTTATTTATAATCCCATATATTCAGCCCCTGACCTGCATATAAATGGCTCATCCCATGCATTCATCATTTCTTAACCCTTTCTGAAGGGTTAATCTGCATGTGGAACCTCAGTATAAAGTGTGAATGAAAATGTTCATTCTTGAGGAGTGTCTGCTGAGGACAATTTCTTCCCCTGGGTGTTTAATTCATGCCAGTTTTCTTGCAAGCTTGTAGAGTGAGAAGCTGGGATTGTAGGGGTTGGTCTCTGGTTTGGATTCTGAAAAATGCACAGTCTTGTTGCTTGCTTGTGTAAAAGCTAAAAATACCTTTTAAAGTTAGCGATTCTATAAAAAATTACTTTGAACACCTCTCATGATCAATAAATATGAACTTTTTATTGTTGGAAATATTAAATGCACTTAAAGTCTTGAAGTATAACACAAATAAAATCCTATGAAAATAGATGCAGGTTCTTCTTCCTTAGCTGTAATTTATTCCATTTGAGAAACTTGTACTAATACAGGAAAGAGAGTTGGAGAGCAAGAGAAGATTTTTTTTTTGTAAGCACAGAAATGAAAATACTTCATTACAAAAATAATTTGCACAATAATAGAAATAAGTAAGTGCACTGCAGACTCTCTGGAGTAAAGCTTTCCTTCTCTCTTTGCTTCCCCACAAACTCTGACAGTCTGCTCATTAACAGTGAATTGGATTTACATGCTATTTCAAGAGACGAAGAAAGCACTGGTGTATATACTGTATAATAAGGACTTTGATTTTTGCTTTAATATAGACAGGAGAATGCTTTAACATTTTTAGGTCTTTCCAGGGTAAATTAAGTTTTGGTGACATATTTCATTTTTGAGAAGAGTACATGGCTGTAGTCCTGTAGATTTGAGTTTGATTAACGGGACCGTATGTATCCTGCTGCACAGTCTAGCTTTTACTGATTTTGGTGACAATGCAGGCAGGAAAAATTCTGTCAATAATTCAGGTAAAACACCTTTTTCTTTTTTTTTTTTTTTTGCAAACTCAGCATCATTACAAATCAAAGGGTTTAGCTCTGGAACAGCATTATGTGGCCTCCTTGTTAAAGCAAGGCCTTGGAATACGCATTGTGTCCTCCTGAAGGGAGAGGGCTGTGGCAGTCTGCAAAAAAGGCAGGAAAACTCAATGCATTCTTTTTCCAGAGCAGTTGTTACATGTCTGCCTTCTGAGTGCCACGCATTAAGTTGGCTGAAATTGAAAGCTCAGGCAGGAGCTGCTCTCTCAAAACATTTCTCAGGAATATTGTTCATTAGCTCATATCATTACGCGCACAATTCCTTCTTCACCCTTGCCCTGTCATGATTTCTATCAGGCGTGAAGGAGGTAAGGGAATTTATCTGAATTAAAATCTACGCAAAGATATCTTTAAAAGTCTGTCTAACAGAGAATGCTTTCCTCTTAGAAGCCGTGATGGGGAGGCATATGCAGAATGACTAAGGCAGGCAATTAATATGTTATATAAACAGCAAGCACCACTAGAAAAGGGAGAGAGAGAAAGAAAAATGAGAGTTTTAGGGTGGGGAAGGAAGCGGGGAAAGAAGGTTGTGAGTATAAAGTGTTTGCCTTAGGACTTGTCTTCAGTTACAGAGCAGGACTCACATGACAGGAATTTGGTTTGATGTGGTAATGAAGCATTGATCACAGGAAAAAGATGAAATGGCCTTTGCTCATTCATTATTTTTATCTTCTAGCTGTGGAAGACAGAAAATTGTTCATAGGAATGGTTTCGAAGAAATGTAATGAGAATGATATCAGGGTGATGTTTTCTCCGTTCGGCCAGATAGAAGAATGCCGAATTCTTCGGGGACCGGATGGGCTGAGCAGAGGTGAGTGTGCAGTCTGTAAAGTCTCTTTCCTTAAGTGCTAATTGGGAGCTGTATGTCACAGCCAAGGCAGGCACAGCCGCTGTCTGCAGCTAGAGGTTATGCTGTAAAGCGTCCCACGTGATGAGGGTATCCACATGAACTTTTCACAGTGACTGAAATTATCACCTTTTATTTCCAGTGTCAGAAAGGTCTTGGTGCCAACATATTAACTTGTGTTATCACCTTGTTTGTCAGCTGGAAAGGTTCCTATGCACCCTGAGAAAACATCCTCAGTTTTCTGCTCTTACAAAATCAAACATTCTTCCCTGACCCCTTTCTACTTTGTAGCGTAAGGGAAAAAAAAAGGGGGAAAAAAAAAACCAACTGTAAATGACTGCTCAAAGGCATAGAGGGTCATGGCAACTGGTCCATGTTTAGCACTACCTCCTCCATTCCTGTGTTTTCTATATATGCAAAACATAGGTCTGCTGTAACTCAGAAACAGGTTAGCTTGAACTTGAGAGCTTTACCTGGACAAAACTTTGAAAAAAGAGCTTTTCAATCTTGTGCTTCTATCACAACCCCAAAACCAGGGCAGAGGTGTTAAGCAGAGCCACCAAGAGCCATCAAACAGCTGACCTGAACTTTGAGAATGACGTGCGGCACAGACTTCAATAGCTGGTGATCCCTTTTGAGTGCAAAAGCGCCTTTTGGGAAAGAACCTCTGAGAGCATAATAAAAATTAAAATAAATATATTTTGGTGACCCAGACTGCATATTAACTCCATGGTATATGAACCTGAAATTATTCTTGGACCGTGAACCTTCTCAAAAAATCAGTGCCAGGTGGTGCTGAATGAAAAAGAAAGTAGTGATAGTCCTGTCTGTCAGTGGGGTAGGATGCTGTGGTACTAGCCATGACCATTTAATGGCATGGGAAGTAAAGTAATTTTAAGTGTGGAGCTGTGAAAACATCATTTCTGTTTCTATAGAAAAAAAAAATCATAGAAAGCACAGTTTATGCATTTTATTACATTTTCAAAAGGCACAGAAACATATATATTTTACATATAGATATTTTTCTTCACTTTTGGATCTACTTATTTCCAGAAGGCTGTAGGATCTGCAGAATATTGTGCAACAATTTTGTGCATGACATTTCTTCTTTTGTGCACAACCCAGATTCTTTAAAATGCCTGTGAATTTCAGCAGAGGAAGTTGCAGGTATTCCTATACTTCAGGACACTGTTTGAAGGCACTTACTATACTACTTCTGCATAACAAAGGCTTGTTGAAAAGACATGTTGACAATAAATAGGAAGCCCCAAGAAAATTACACACTTATGTTTATGCATGCTTGGTCTGCGATCCCCAGACTTTTGGGGCTGGGGTGCAGCAGTCTTTTCAGGCAAGGAGAGCCTCAGGATCATGGCTTTTGCCTTGGGAAAAACTAAGGGAAAGCTCTGCGGTTTGCTCCTGCAGCTCAGTAATGAATGTTAACTGATGGAGTCAAGTGCTGTCATTATCTATCTAGACCCAACACTGAGGCAAAACAAATATTTCTGATTTTCACTGATTTCACTTTGTAAGTAGCATAGGGAAGGGGTGATGGAAAACGCAAGTGGGAAAGGAGCTAAGTAACTGCTGAAATAACAAGATCTGGGCATCAGATGTTTTGAGCCCCAAAAAGGTTTGACTTCTCAGCATCACCCAACAAAGAAATGTCTCTTTCCTGGGATCCACAGAAATCCCACTATGTACTTCCTTTTATTCAGCACACATAGGGCATAGTACAAGCATAGAAAAGCTGATTATGAAATCCAGCAGGGTAAGTAAGAGTGGTGGATTACTTTTGTTCTGCCATAAATAGCAATATCACCTGAATCAGAAGCTGGAATTTTTAAACCATGTCACCAACGTTTCAGGCAAGGCAGTGTTGTCTGCCAGCCGGTGGAGCCATAGAGTTAATGTGGTGTCTCAGCCCAGGTAGGTCACACACCAGTAGTCATTGCAGAGCTGTATCCTCTCTGCCACTTGGGTTTATTTCGGTCACAATCACGACTCGTATTCTATCATGCCCTCATGCATCATGCCTTGTTAAACTTGAATTGCTTTCTACACACCCATGTTCACACTTGAAAATGAGTTCAGCTGTGCCAACCAAGTTTTCAGGCAGATGTTTATCAGCTTCACAAAATCACTACTCCATGAGAGAAGGCAAAATGTTGGGAAAATGGTTGGTATTGCAGTTGAAATGAAAAGTGCTAAGAGAGATTTGCAGCAAAGGGGGCTTGACTGAAAAAGCACTGGGTGGAAAGCTGCTTCACCAAAGCAAGAGGGAGAATTTATACAGTTAAATCTTTGTAACGAGTTCCAATACTTAATGAGGTTTGATTCATGTTACTGTATCCAAGATGTAAGTTCCCTTTGCCACAAACAGTATTTGTTTTCCCAGAACCAGTCCAGATGTGCTTCCATTCCAGACACAGAGGGGTGAAAGGAAAATAGTCACTGTCTTAGAAAAACACTGTCCTCATCATCCCAGAGGCTTCGGGAACTCTCACAGCAACAAGACAGAAATATGGCCCAATAAACTCTGGTGTCTCTTTTCAACAGCATAACAAGTGCACATCATGGTATCTCAGATGAAAAGAACTTGAAAAGTACGTTCATTGGTATTTATGCCAAAATTCAAGCTTTGTTAAAGGGTTCAGGCAAATAGTCTTTAGTGCCAGCAAGTAGTTGCAAGGAAGAGCTCCAGGCCACGCTCCTCGGAAGAATGGTTTTGGGTTGTGCTGCTATTTCTTTTTCTTACTAAAGATTAAAAAGCTTAATTCAATTGACTTTTAGGCCATGTCTACCCTACAACAGCAACCTCACTGCTAGTATGGTAAAGGCTTGCTGTCAACCCAAAAGCAGGGTGTATGGTTGTAATTTGCCACATGGCTTCAGTAGCAAGGAGAATCCCATCCTGTAGCATCAAGGGAAAATGTAGCACTTCATGATGAGTGTGATATTAGTGCTAAGATAGAGAGGGGGCAGAGATTGAACTGGTTGTTTCTATTATACTTTCTAGCCAATAGTTGACAGAACTTTAGTAAAATCACACCCATTGCTGTCACTGCTGATAATGGACCATCAGCATTTCCACTCCAAATTCCTATTGTCAGCTGTTTGAAATTCATCTGTAAAATGAGACTAAAATAATAATACAAAAGCTCCTCTAATGGAGCAGTATATTTTAAAGAAACTGAGATTTTTTTCTGTGAGTCATGTTTTTTCCTCAATGTTGTTCACTCCTGCATCTAAGAAATAATTGTTGTTTGTATCTGTAACTTGTTATATTCTGGCCAGCTACAAGAAATAGGCAGCAACCAAATGACATTGCCTTCCAAAGGCTCTGAGATGGTCCCTGTGAAATTATTTGGGTGGCAGATAGTAATTCCTAGCTGTGAAAAGTATTAAAAAATAAAAATACCCTGTTGGCTGTAGAGATAAAGAAACCAGAGACTCAACAGATATAGAGGCTGGCCTTCGCTTTAGCAGGGTTCATGGGACTATCTAAAGAAGCTTGCCACTGCCTGTACTATATTCATTATTCAAAGAGAAGGATTCAGCCTGCAGGGTTGTTTAATCCAGCACTTTTTCTGAAGAGCTAAGCATGCTTTACAAAAATTCATGATTGTGATATCATGTGCTAAGCTTCATTATCATGAAAAAGCAGAAGTGAACTGCCTCAGATGATTAAGATTTTAAATCACTTATTCTAAACGGCTTAAGGAAACTTTCAGACCTCCTGACTCCTGGCACTGTGTAATGCCTACATGGCCACAGATGCCAACACAGACAGCCATGCAGTGCTAGCTGGAGTATAAAAAAATAGCCAAAAATACCTGAGTTTGATTTGTAGCTGTGCCACTGATGTGCCACATTGACAATAGGTGAGTTGGTCTCTCATCATCTCTCCTTTATCCTGTTCCTTAAAATAAGGATAGTGATGCTCCTCTACCTTTGTAAAATGCTTTTTTTTACATCAGTGGATCAATATCTCTGTATCACTCTAGGAATTATTACCATCCATAATGATGATTAAAAAAATCCTCTTATCCTTATCATGGGAGCACCAGACAGCAAATTATTCTACTGCATTGCTAAATACAGTTTTACATAACAGGTACCAGCAAGGAGTCATATGGGTTAATAGCATGCACTGGAAAGAACTGCTAATAACATGTACAGACAGTTGGATATACCACAAAAATTGTGGAACAGCTCCAATGCATATTCCTACATCTTCTGGGCTCCTAATTGTATGATTTTTTTAGCAAAACATTGCCAGGCACAAGGGACAAGTGAACATTTCAATAGACATTGATTACAGAGATTTTTCTTTTCTTGCTTTGCTTTAAGAGCAGTTTAGAAATGGCATGGAGAGTTATACCAATTTAAGGAATTTAATTTCACCAAAAGCCATTCATAACTTTCAGATTCAGGGTTTTTCTTGATGAGTTAGTAAAAGAAAATTAGTATTTTCATTGTAATTAATTTCAGTAAAGGTAGATGAGAAGATTTTATGCCTGTTTGGTTTTCCATATGTGTAGTTACTGCTCCTTCATAAGCTTAAGTAACATGAAGTGCCAGCCATGAGCACAACCTGGACTATGGGCCACCTTCTGGCTTGTGTATCAGTGATGGGAAGCATGCATGGTGCAAGTGCTGTGTTTTGAGTTGCTCTTCAGAAGCACCTCTGTGCCCTATTTCTTTCACTGTAATATGATAACACTTTAAATTTTTTCCGATAATTGTGGTAGATTTAGTATTCGTTTTTCCCCTAGTGAAACTCCTTCAAAGCTGGGAAGGAATGAACCAGTGTCTCTGCTGGCCTTTAGCCAGTAACTCTACATCTCAGATCTGCATTACTGCATCTTCGCAGCAATCCCTCCCTAGAGGGAGGTCTGAAATCAAATAATTTGCAGGAATTTTTATTCCAACAAGACAATCATCGAGGCACTGTTAGAGAATGTGGTCTTTGGTACCTCTTTGATTCTGGTTTTGTGTATATTCCAGTTACTGAAGTCTGTACTTTGCAGGGTGATTGACTGTCCAATTAGAAATGCTTCTAAGGAACCATGAACTTCAGGAAATTTAAAATCTAGAATCTGTCATCTGGTCAATAGTCAAAAGTCATTAAAGCCAAAGAGATGAGGCGTATTTACAGGAGGTGCCTCTTGTTACCTTTACGTGCCTGAGATGCAGAAACTAAAAAGCTTCACAGTGGCTTTTTCAAACTGCCTTACTTTGGGCTGAGTTGTTGCACTTAGTCTCAGATCAGTCATTTTGTGTCTTAAGCAGTATCTAATGACCAAATATCTGTACAATAAGCAATGTGATGTCTTCATTGGTACCTGAAATGTATTTTAGGCACAAAGACAAATTTTAGTGTGATGTCTTCATTAGAAGGCTGTTTCCCAGGCTGGTCCTTCCTTCAGACTGTGCTGTATTAGCACAGTGTAGAAAAGGGAAAGCCTACTTTGTGATTTCAGCTAGAAATGTTTTAACACAACTAGAGCTTATTTTTATCAATTTTCAATTTCCATAACTTTTTATTTGAGCCTTATCTTTTCTTTAAGTTGAGACTTTCATCTCTGAGAATCCCGAATACTTTTTGCAGGAGTATTTTGTCAACTTTTCACCGCTGTTTCTTCACAGAAAGTGAAGAAATATCTTGTTTACAGTGAACTAGGAAGCTGTGGTGCAACCATTACACTACCAGCTGTGCAGCCACCATACGTAGTACTGCGATTGCTCAGATGACTTTGAAAATCTCTTGAGCCTTCTTCTGTGTCAGAGGGGTCACTGTAAATTTTTTTTAAATTGATTACATCTACCTTTCTTTCATCTCCAGAACGTTGAAGCCGTGGGTTTTAAACTTCCATTTTTAACTCTGATTCAAAAATGTCTATGGGTTTTGCATCTCCCTTTGGCTTCATTGAGGGTTTGGGGGCTTTAAAACCTCTGATAGACCATGGTAATTCTGTGTGGGAGGTTTCTTGTGTAGGTATGAAATCAGATGCCTTACCTTGAGGCCTCTGTACTTTAAATGTTCTACTTCACTTGCAACTCACAAGTATTGATGTTATGTTACACTGCCTGTGAAATGATGGAATGTTTCAAAACAGTCTATGAAAGCCTGAGATGAGAAGAATTAAGTGGGAACTTAAATGGAGCAATACTAAGCTTTTCTAAATCTTTCAAGTAATTCTATCACTTGAGCAGAAAGCCCAAGGTTTAGGATGGTGTAGGTCAAGGAGGAAGCTTTTCTAATTTTGCAGCTTCTTCAAAATTAATTTTCAGTTTGTAATGGGAGGCAGGTAAGCACCAAGCCTGTGAGTTCAGATGTTCTCTCAGCTGAGGTGCAAATGTAGTGTGTTCCAAAATCTCTTCTGCAACAGTGCTGGGTACCTCCCTCTGATTCTGCCTGCAGGAGGAACTTACTTTGGGAAGTCTTTCCCCAGTCAATCATTTATCTGGTGTAGGGTATGAGAAGGCAGCCTTTAAGAAGTAACTAAAACTCTTAGACCTCCTTTCTCCCTCCCCTTTTGTTTCTCTTAGTGATCCCTGACATTTTGAAACCAGAGGTGATAAATAATTGCAAGGTGACTTGCAGGTTGGTCGTATTTACAAAAGGGTATTTTATGTGTGTGTATGATTAGGTAGCTGCTGGTACAACAAGAAGTAATTTCAAGGCATTACCTGTAGAAATACCTCAGTTTTTCTCCTGGAGAGCTCCATAGCTCCAGTAAGAAGGGAGTAGTTGAAGTATCAGAGCTCAGTATGGTTGAAAAGAAATAATTTGCTTGTAACTCTTGGTCCGGAAGACCTCAGCCCACAGCACTACAATCAGTGCAGTGTTTCATAGGAAGAGATAAGAGGCCATGGAAATCTTTCTTGTTTCCTTGCACCATGAGGCATGAAATCTAATTAGTCTTGTCCTCTTATAATTGTATAAGGAACATTTCTATGTTCCTAAAGCTGGTGGTATGTTCCCAAAAGCTATATCCAAGAAATACAGTGAGTTGAGAACATACTGAAAAGAGTTTTCCCAGCCCTAGAGGAACCTCTGCAAGAGCACAGGATGGTCCAGGAAGAGCTCATCTGGCTTAAACAAGTGAAATCCAGTGTCCTTAGACACCAACTTCTGATTAAATTCTAGATGCCCAATGAAACCATCCTCCTGAAGTGCGTATGTAACCCATACAGGAAAATAAAGGTACTGCTATTGACTGTGGCAGAGAATATAATCGTCTTAGAATACCTTTTCTGAATACCTAAACTATATATGGAGTTCAGTGATTGAGTTACATGGACTGAATCCTATAATATAGGCTTACCCCCCCTCCAGTGAGGCAGTCTGGTCATTTCGGAAAGGATCACATGGTTCACAGACAATAAAACATTTAGGATCTTTTTTTTTTTTTCACACATTATAAAATGAAGGTGCATGCATAAGAAATATGCAAATTTTCTGTGTGAGTATCCAGGTTTGGTAGCTGAAAAAATAACTCTGGAATGTAAGTACATGTAGCAGTGTCTAGAAAGACGGTTAAATTACCTAGCATTTAATTGTGGTGCTTGATGGTAACAACTGAAGGTGTAAGTTATCAAATAATTTAGAAATAAGGTTGCCTACTGAATTTGTACCTTGGTTATTGAGGTAAATTAGGTATTTACTGTGCAAGTGACCAGTGTCCGTCGGTGGGAAATAGCCTGCCGACTAGAGATAACAAGGGGACCTAACCTTGTAGCCTCTGGCTGGCACACCGTAATTAAAATGCAGTCCCGTCTTTGCTGTGGAATGCTGTTTTTAAACGCTCACATTCAAGCAGTATAACCTCATTCATCAGGCATTCCACTTGCCCAGAGAACAAGTTTCTTTTAAATTGGTAGTTTGCTATATGGCACTTTACAGAGATGTAAAGTGAAGTTCTTTTCACTCCATGACAAAGGGAATGGGATCCATGCAAATGGATTTGGGCTGAGGAAGGAGGAGGGAAGTTTTGCAGTAGTGTTGGGCGTTGAAAGACCTCAACAGCTGAGCTTTGTGGTCAAAAAAAGAAAAAGCTTAAGGGAGGGAAGAGAAGGTCTGCTTTATCTTGAGAGGAGCACAGCTTTATTTCTCTGCTGATTCACATTTCTTTTGAGACCTGCTAATTGCAACATCTCTCAGTAAGTTACTTACAGCAGCACTGCTGGGCAGAAATTGTGATAAATGCATAAACTGTGTCTTACTGATTTTTGTTGACATTTTACATGCTTATTATGCATTCTGAACCTCCATCCAGTAATTGTCACTATGGTACCCACTCCTGGATAATGAGAGCGAAAGAAGTGAATGAAGCAGTTTCTTGACCATTATAAACAATATTATTCAAGGCTCTGTGTGGGATTTCTTGCCCTGCCCTCCAGTATGTCTCTATTTGTGCTCATACCCCATTGAATTTGCAAGACAATAAATGAAAACCCTTGGTGTTATTTCCTCTGTTAATGATAATAACAGAAGTGTTTTTAGAAGAGATTACTTTGAGACTGATGGTAAATTTGGACCTCTTTAATTTTAGTGCACAGCAGCAGTATGGAATCTAGCAGAGGTACTGTAATTTATTTACCCTTCTAATGCGCATTTTGTCTAGATTGCCATACAGAAAACTGGTTTGTTACATCATTTTCTTTGACAGAAATTTATTACTGAATAAGAATAGTATAGCAACATGTAGTGTGGTTAAACAGCAGCAAGACATCAGTTGTTGTGGTACCTGAGAAATACATAGAGTCACAACACTGCCGTGAAATTTGCGTAAAGAATTCTGACTTCTGGTTTTATTATACTCACTTATCAGTCAGAGGTACATAAGCTGGCTTAGGTTCTCTTGTATCAAGGGCCTTTACATTAAAGAGAAAAAAATTACCGCATGATGCAAAAATGCATTGACTTTATTTTCATGACTAGATGTAGTGCTTTTGGGTAATGATCAGGCATTGCTTTCTCTTACTGTTGTTTGATTAAAATGTGAATACGGTCTTGACTTGATAATCTTACCAGGTACACATGGAGTGAAAAAGAAAAGGTATTTTATGCCTCAAATTGATTTGCATAAACCAAACAATCTGTTGCTTGTTGGATTGCAAAATGGTTTATTTTGCCCATTGGCCACAGGGGCAACAATATTGTATTTTTGATGCCAAAATGTAGCTTTCATGCATTAGCTCTAAAATGACAATGTGCTTTAGCCTCTCCGTGCTTAGATTTGCTTCATTTGGAAATCTTTTAAGTAGTAATAATAATAATGTTTTGAGGAAATTGAGTGGAACACTAAATTATTCTCTGAAACCTAAGTTCAAACTGTGCAAGGCTAAGGGAGCTGAAAATCAATGCACTTTTAAAGTCATTAGAGATCACAAGTGAAATAACTCTGTGTTTCTTTAGCTAAGCTTTTAGTGTGCCATGGTATTATTACAAAATCAGCCTGAATCGGCATTAATTTCACAGTCTTTTTCTTTAAGATGCCCAAGGGTGCATGAAGAATAAAACGCAAATCTCAGAAGGCAATGTTTTATTAGTGAAAAGGGCAGTGAGTCATGCACTAAAAAAGTTGACCTGTGCTATGCCCAGTGTAGGTATGACTGACAATAGGAAAAGAGTGGAAAAATAGCCTAGGCGTTAGCCTACTGGCTGTTATGATTTAAAAGGTCGAGGAGGGAAAAAAGTGATTTTTTAGTTATTAATGCACTTAGCTTCTGAATTGTTCAAGTTGGTGGTAGTTTTCATAGATTAAAGAATTATATTTGTACATGGGACTCAGAGAAACAAAAATCATAAAAGATTTTTATTTTTAATATGTTATTTTCTTAAGTGTTGAGATTCCACGTACAGTACTGAATTTTGTCTGAGTCTTTTCACACTTAGTTGGAGGGTACACAATGGAGTTTTCCTCATCCTTATTTGTATAGTTGTTCTTGGTGCATCACAGAAATACGTGACTTTATGGACTCCTTTAAATTCCCAGTTCAGTTGCCAGTGATGCCAGTCACTTATTCACTATCCACGATTTACCCACATAAAAGCCATAGCAAGCAATTGTAATGCATGGTCTGAATAGACTAAACTATGCAATCCAAAGTCTGTATAAAAGCCTTATTTATTTCAAACCCTGTGGCTAAAGAACAAAACCAAAACAACAACAAAAAATTGGAAAAAAAAATAAAGGAAAAAAACCTTCATGCTCACCTGTCCCCACCTGATTTTTTTTCTTTCATCTATGGTCAGATTAGCAAGTCAGCACTGTCGATAAATAAACTAGAGAAGTTGTTTATTTTTATGTACTACTGAGAACAGTGTCGTCTTGTGGCCGTTCTCGTAGACTGTGTTGGTTTAACAAGCGTCCAACCCTTTTGTCTTGTTGTTTTTTGTCTTTCCTGCTCCCTGTCCCCTTGTTCCCACAGGCTGTGCGTTTGTCACATTTTCTACAAGGGCAATGGCACAGAATGCAATCAAAGCCATGCACCAGTCTCAGACCATGGAGGTACAGTACTGTATCATTTGCCCTTTCTTTGTTTTCTTTGTGCAAATGATTGCGAATGGTAAAGCCATGCTCTCCTGGACCAGATCAGACACATGACAATCACAGATTTAAACTTTTTACCTACCTCTCTTTTTGAAACTTATTTTTCTTAATGACCTGAAAGCCCACAATAAGGTTGCTGTGTGGTAACCAAACACGGCTCCTGATCCTGTTTTCAGTGGCATTCAGTAGAAAATAAAGATGCTGTGAATTCCACTCCTCAGTCACACTCAGTACATCTGATGAATAAATTACCTTTAGCACACACACTCCCAAAGAAAAATCTTAGTTTCTTTTAAATAGATTTTTAAGTGTGATGGTTTGCGCTGCTCTGAGAAAAAACTCAAGAGATTTAACCTGGCCACACTAATACCGGTGCATGTGTTTTCCTGCAAATAAATCTCCCTTTAAGTTAGTATAATTTCTCCTTCTTCATGTAGCCAATAAAAGTGCTAATAATGACAGAGTATACTGAAGTGTGGCACTTCCTGCAGAGCACTATCGTGGCTGGATCCCTCACAAGCAATGCTCTCTATTTCCTCCCAAACTGCCTCTATGGCCTTGTATTTTATCATGATGAGCAACAGAAAACTTTAAACCTACCTGTTCACTTAATGTGAATATAGCTGCAGGCTAGCAATCGTTCATTGGAGTGGTTATCGAATGCCAAGGCTTATCTGGCAATCTCGAAACTTTTTTCAGTCTGTGATTTTTGTCATGGTCTTTCCGAATTTTGCACAAAAATCCGCACAAGTATGAAGTCTTTACTTACTCTGGATCTTCTAGCTTATCATTGGAGAGTGCATGTTATACTGTATTATGTATACTGTATCTTTGTGTAGTGATGATTTTTCTCAGAGGTGGCATTGATGTTATGTGCACTTGTTTCTTTTTTTTTATTTCTTTTTCCACCAGGATCTTTCAGTTTCTTTTTTTTCACAGTGATTTTTCTTTGCAATGCTCTAGTCTCCCAAAGCATGCTGGGTGCTAAACAATCATTATTGCGTCATGTCGTTGAGCTGCTTTGTGTAACAAGGCAAGGGGGGAGACCAGGTGGGAGGGTGGAGAGAGGAGAAGAAGATAATAATCAAGCCAGTGCATGAATATGTCACTAACTGTTTCCTGTATACTACAAGTAATGATACCAGCATTGCAAAGCTATTGTCTTTCCAAACATCATGTTTTAATTTGGTTGAGCTTCTTTTATAATCAATGTGTTTTCTTTTCAGTGCAATGCATTTTTAGACCCTGAGTATACAGTTTTAGATGAGAATCTGCCAATAAGATGAGAATAATTGGAATTATCTTTACTCGAGATGTTATACAACCTATGCAGTCTCACAGTATACTGTGAAAAAAAATGCCACTTTGAGTCTCTGAAATAATACTCATAGTAATTTGCCTGCCATGCACTGCTCCATTAATTCAGATCTATATGTTTTGCTGTGTTTGATTCTGAGTAAAAAGGAAATGTTTATTGGTAATATGGTGCTTTACCTATATTTTCCATGTTTTTTAATGTATTCTTCTGTCTAGCAAAATGAATTTTACACAAGTCTACCTCAGAAGATGGTAAAACTAAAGAGATAATACCTCCCAGGCAAATTCTCCCATTCTACTCTTATATGCAGTACTCCAAAAGAGGCTGAGTTTTGACATTAGTTCTATAGAATAGTTGCTTTTGGATCAAAATACTTCCCAACACCTTTAGAGGTTTCATCAATGAGATCCCCAAATTGGCAAGGTGCTTCCAAGTATTTTGCCCTTTGAACACCCAGTTTTTGTGTCAATGAGCTTAGACTGAGAGTGCCTTCTTGGAAAGAAGCAGTGCGCCCTGCAGCTCTGTGAGTGAGGGACTCAGCAGAGTCTGTTCGCCCTGTCTTGTCAACAGAAAGAAACACATGAAGGCAACACCGGCAGTTGGGAAGAAACAGACATCAAATGGGAGGACATACCAAGCCATTGAATAAGGAAGGGAGATTCACCTTATGTATATGCTGGGAGCTTCCTCTCAAGATAGGAAATGGAGGAATATAAACAGAAATCATTCTTTAAGTAAAAAAAAAAATGTTGGTTGTTTTTACCCATACTCTTCTAATAAAAAGTTGGTTTGTATCAGCTGGTGTTAAATCTCAACCCTCAGCCTGAAAGAGTGGTCCTTGGACGCTTTTGTTTCATGTTTTTTGCAAACAAAAGTGGGCGGGGGTGACAATAGGTAGTACACAATGACATTTCAACCCAATTTCTGCAGAACTTTATTTTCTGATTTCATTGACTGAGATGAATTTCTAAGTGGGCTAAGAAAGAAAAACAGGGATGTTAATGTCCCGATGAACATGTTTCAGAATAATGAATTCTCTTACTGTTCTTTCCACCTGACTTTCTGACCTGGTTAAATCAACTGATTTTAAAAACTTAAATTTCTGCTCTAGAGTTTTTGCTCTTCTGCCTCATTTCTGTAGAGGTTTTTGTTTGTTTGTTTAAGGCATTCGAATGCAACAGCAGTTGAAGACGCTAATTTGTTATCATGGGGTAAATTTAATGCAACAATAACAACCCTTTTCTCATATAGAGCCACTTGCTACATATATTTTTAGTCTTCAGAATGTTTGCTTTCTTGAAAATGATGAAGAGACGAAATATAGAGCAAACAGTGAAAAAGTGAATTATAGATTCATAAATTGCAGAGATATTGTTTTTATACAATTTACTGACATTTAAGCATTCATAAATTTGATGTCAGATGTAGCATTGAGTGTTGAGCTGCTGAACTGAGAACTGAAATAGCCATATAATATTTCTTCGTTTGAAATTCATTTCTGTTTCTTTGGAGATAGACCTGATTTTCGTGTACATCTCAGTAGAATGCAGCACATTCTGATTGTTCATAGCCCAGTGCTACCAAATCTCATATTACATAGAAACAGCTTGCTTTTTTTTTTACCAAAACCAGAAAAATCTCTCACACACCCTCTACCTCATGGCAACTTTTTCTTTCTTTTTTTTATTTAAGGGTCTTGGTTTTAATATTACTATAAAAATCATAGGAGAGAGGTAATTGTGTAACAAGCTGACTCCTTCATAATTTTTATTTGATTACTGGAGTGGTACATATCTCCTTTCTTCCTCACTGAAACACTGACAGACATTTTTACAATGAAATGCACAGGAAAGGAGTTGGAGGTGGAATAGTAAATCACAAGTGATGATTTTCTAAGATAATTCTAAAGGAACAGTGTTGATGGGAGATCTTCATACAAGAGATATTATTATTGTGGTTTATTTCATCATTTTATCTGTTGATTGTGAATATTCTTATCATTTCTCCTGGTGTGAGGTTCTTCAGATAAAAGGTACACAGCTGCTTTTTGTAAATAATAGAGGACAGGAATTTTGTGAAGATGTTCACAGTGTTGACAGAGCAGCCGTGGGAAGAGTTAGGTTAAGTATAACCCACTCCCCATCCCACACTATACACCTTGGCTAAAGTGCTGCTGGTTTTTTTTGGACTTGAGTCATCTTTCACACCATTGTGTTCAGATTGAAGTTAGACAAAAAATTAGTATAACAAAGCATGGTGAGTAGAAGGAAGTAATTCATTGGATGCTATGAAGCTGGAAAACAGTATGCAACGATTGACAGTTTCTATGACTCACAAAATGCTTGAATTAATTAGAAGAATTGAATCATTGCAGTATATAGTTTGCTGCCTTGATTTGAAAAAAATGAAGGCTTGAAAGATTAAAATGTGAAAACATATTTTTATATCTTAGCAGATGAAAAAAAATAAAGTGAGAGCAACAGACATCTTCCCTATTCACACGTCTCATTTTCTCAGTGACTTTTCCCAGGAATACCTAATCTGAAGTCCAAGGGAAATATCCAGCTTAGCTCAAAAGTCCACCTGGCCCGTGACTTCTTCTCAAAGGTCCCTCAGACATGGGTGAGGTTTAGGCTGCAGACCAGATCTCTAGTTCTGTCTTACAGCCTTTCTTTTTCCTAAGATGTCTTACAGCCCTCCCATATCATGTAACAAGAGGTTCATAGAAGCAATAGAAGAAATGGTGGCAATTAAGAATGAGCTGCTAGCACCAGTACTAGTCAGTTTTAGTCTGCATCCTGCCATTTGGTCACATTTCAAGGGTGCCTGGTAGAAAGCATGCCTGGGAGTGGAGCGCAGGTGGGAGAATTGTCCTAGCAGCATCACCCTTGGTGCTTACTTTGGACTGGGGGTCCTTGATGGGAAAAGGACCAATGACACGCTGATGGTGGGCACTGAAGTAAGTCTGTTGTTCAGTCTGTTTCTGTAGGGTACACAAGCCAGCAGCACTGAGCGTGACCACACAGCCAGCCGTGGTGGCAGGGCGGTGTTGGCTGTGTGGTCCCTGGCAGCAGGGAGGTTGGACACCTCTCCCTTTGGCGATGCCTTGAAAACAGACTGCAAACAAAGCAACGCATCCATCTCGTCAACTGTGAAGCTTAATTAAAGAGGACTGGTACACTGTGCTGTCTCTGGCAGCATTTTTGATAGCTGGAAGGAAAAGAGAGCCTGAGGAAAGGTACTATGTAAAAAGAAGTGGGGAATCAGTGATGTCTCCGTAACCTTTTTCCTAAAAAGCTGAAAACCTTAGTCCTTGTGGTTCTGTGTGTGCCAATCACCAAGAGAGGGTGAGCGATCAGGTTGTAGCATTGGCTGTGGGACATGGCTGAGCTCATGATGTGAGGGTGACTCGGTGGGATTTAACGCTTCTGTCTTTCCTAATTTGTCTAACCACAGGGCTGCTCTTCACCGATCGTGGTGAAGTTTGCCGATACCCAAAAGGACAAGGAACAGCGGCGTTTGCAGCAGCAGTTGGCACAGCAGATGCAACAGCTCAATACTGCCACTTGGGGAAACCTCACAGGTCTTGGAGGACTCACACCACAATACCTAGCTGTAAGTTCATTTCAGAGGCAGTGGCTATATTATACTGTATTTATTTTAAAACCATGGTGCATCAGCTATAGTAAACTCCCTGCAATAAATTGCTAAGTCCTCCAGGATATGTAGCATGTCTTCTATATAAAAAATTCCCTGTGTTTATCACACAGTCTAAAAGTAAATAACAAGGAGTAGAATTTGAATAAATATTTCAAGATATGTCAGTGCTGGCTAAGGCAAGCATTTAAAGTTTATTCGTGCTGCAAAATAAAATTTGATTCCATTAGTTTGATTGTTCTTTGGAATGTTAGAGTCTACTTTTTATAGGTGGAATAAAAATTCAGTTCTTCCTTAGGAGAGGACAGATAGGCAGCTGATCATTCTAGGGGCCATATCTATATGGTGCAGCCTCTAAACTACAATGTTGTGGTTCAGTTCTCTAATTTTCCACATTTTTGTTTAGAAAGGGCTTTCAATTTAATGCATGATCCTGTCAATGCTAAACATGTGGTTCACACTACCTTGTACAGAAATTGAAGGTGGCAGGGGAAAGCAATTTGTTTCTCGTAAATTTAAAATAGTATTTTCCTTGGTCCATTTGTAAGATGAAAAAGAGACATTACCTGCTGCCCCTGTTAGAGAAATCTGAAATCCACAGCCAGGCATCTTAGGTCCTGGATGGCCAAGAGAGACTCCCCTGCAGCATAGCTGAGAGGGAGCCTCTGTCTTTTGTGGCTCTGGAGTTCAGGTGTGGTTGATCAGCTTTTGAATAACTTGGGGAGTTCCTGATGGTTCCGAGTTAGAGAAATAGATGTGTCTATGTATATGTATTATGTATACATAAATGGATATTTCGTAAGCATACAATTCCTCGGTATAGCGATGTAATTAAACAGCACTCAGGTAGACTAATTGATACTGAAGTAGGCTGAATTGCTGTATACAAATACCAGTTTACTGAGTGTCTGTGTGTTTGATTCATAAAGATAATAAAGAAAAAAAAAATAATTCAAGGGGGTGGAGGAAAATGGACCATGATTGACAGAGATGAGTTATGGTAACTACTAGACTACAGAGGGTTGTAATTAGTCACGCTATGTTGGTTTAAATAGATTTAACACCTGGTTGTTAAAAGGAATAAATTGATTAATTGTTTTAAAGCAGCAATGTTATTGAGTTTCCCTTGTGTCTCTGTGTTTCTTAATAGAGATTAGACATTAATATGGATTTACAGCATTGACTCTAGGGATGTTCATTCAGACAATAGACAGAATCGAGAGACTGTATAAATGTAAAGGAAAGCATAAATACTCCAAATGTGAAATGATAGCTCATTTTAGTTTTATGTTCATTTGTTACATTAATGTCAGATAGATTGCTGTGGTGTGTTGTTAATTTGCAGCTCCTGCAGCAAGCAACTTCCTCCAGTAACTTGGGTGCCTTCAGCGGCATTCAGCAAATGGCCGGTAAGTTAAAAAACGTTTCATTTTGCTCAAGCTATGTTTCGTGTTCTTAAGCTATTGAATTCTGTACCTCTAATAATCACATTGTCGAGGGGAATGTTTTATATTAAATGTGGCAGATGTGTTGGCAGGGGACAGCTCATGGTTCAACATCAATAGAAACACTTTCTCCCCTCTTTCTAAAACTGAAATTAAACCCAGTGCTCCCAGGTTGTGCAAACAGCTTGTCTTGCATTAGTCACCTGCCATTTGTCCAAAGTAACCAATTGTAAATTGCAGGAGAACTCTTAGTCCCTGCAGCTGTATCCTACCCTATGAAAAGTGCCAGTACAGCAACAGCAGGATTACATTCTAATTTCCAGAGAGATTTCCGTGTCCTGAAAAATCAAATTAATGGCAACCCCAAAATATTTTAATAATAGGTAGTAAGTAAAAATGTTCTGATCTTTTTAATGAAACCCAAGATTACAGGCCTACCTTCAGTATGAATTTTCAGGCTCTTTTTATAATCATGGAAAATTAACTGGGTGCCTTTTTGACTTTGGAACCCTAGTTGACAAAATTACACAACAGAAGCCTTTATGTAAAAGTGTAATCTTTAGTCTGGAGGAAAAAAAAGAAAGAAAGAAAAGGGAGAAAAATAATCAAAGTGAGAGCAGATTTGAAAGCCAGCTAGTTGGAGGGTTTCTTAGTAATGAGCTGTGTGCCAGTAGTAACTGATGTGTAGTGATTAGCAAAAGGTCACTCCCACTGTGTGACCTACCATGCTGATACCCTAACTTAACATGATGCTAGAGAAGGCAGCATGTGCAGTAAATCAGAGCACAGATGCACATTATGCCTGCCGCGAGAAACTGTTAAAAAGCTTTTTTTCTTGTTAGAGGGAAAAAAAAGGAAGCACAAACCCCTTAAATTGCTACATTAGTTTATTTTAATCATGAACCCACTGAATCAATGAAATACAACATTGTGCTTGCTTCATCATCACAAAACAAAGGCTAAAATTTTCAGAAGTCTTTATGAGTACCGTTTTCTCACTCTTCTTTTAATCCTAACCTGCTTGTTCTGATTCTGCTTTGAATGAATCCTGACATACTTTAACAAGTATAGATATACCACACCATATAGCTATACCCCACAGGTGTTCTTTGCTCGATCGTTATATTATGCCATTATTGCAGTGACATCAGAGACTAATGTGAACCTGCTGTCTGACAATAAAAATTGGCCTACAGATGACAGTATCTCTGAATTATTCTCTCCTTCTCAGACCTGCTGGCAGTGCTTGCTGGTTCTATTATGTTACACTTCCAATCTAGCATTTTTTCATTAAAAAAATGTATCTTAACATGATAAACAGAAGAGAGCGGTTCAGTAACAGTTTTATATTTGGCAGTTTTGGAAGTAGCTTTAAGCTCAGAGATTGTGTTTAATGTTTTCATATTTGGTTAGGTCTACAAAATGAAAGAATTGAGACATCAAGGGAAATAATGTGATATCCCTTGCATTATGTGTACCTTAGAAGTTTTCTGTTACCTGTTCCTCACTGTTAGTGTAGATTCAGCTTTGTCTCCAAGAACTCTGATGAAACTAAGAATTTTAGTCAAGTAATTTCAGAATGGGTTCTCAATCTGGGATCTGATTTATAAAAATCATATGGTCTTGAAACTAGCAGAAAGTCAGACATCTTAAATCATAGTGGCACATTATTGTTACTTGAGGGATATACCTTCTTGACTACAGATTAGATTGCTAATGCACTCATCTATGGGATAATTTAATGACTGACTGCTTCTTCTGGAAAATCTGTGTTTTTTCTTTTATATTCATATTATAAAAACAGCTTGAAGTTTACTCCTTTCTTTCCCCAAAATATGTAACTCTTAAACCTTGATGTTCAAGGTCAAATTAGTGATATTAAATTTCTCTCTGAGCTGCAGGTCTACATGAAACCGCCAAAGACTAAACATTTTCATCATTAGGACTGAGGGTTCATGTCCTCTCCTCAGAGATCATGTAGTACTTTGTTATGCTTTGCATCTAGTATTAAAGATTTGTATATTGTGTTTTGTGAAAGGAATAGAAAATACTCCTGTGCCTGCAGCAAGATCTTGCATTACCTGCTGAAGCCATCCTTGAATGTTTATAAAGGCCTAGAGTTTTGTAACTTAAGCTATATACGTTCATTTTACAAAAAGGAATCTAATATGTATTTTTCATATTGCATATAGCTTGCCTATTAATATAATATTTCAGGGAATTGAATAAACTGCAGACACAATTGAGTAAGGTGCTAAAGAAGATCCTTCATTGTAGCCTGCAAGTTCTTTGAACTTTGTGTTTGAGGGGTCCAACTTATATCTTTGAAGTCAATGGGTGTGCTTCCCATGGAATGCAGACAATAAAAGTTTGATCAAAAGCCACACAAGCCATTGAAATTTCATTCTTACTTACATGTCAGGGCTCTAGCCTCTCTTTTGTGCTCAAGTCTCTATGAAGTCACAGGTTGCTAAATTAGGACTTCTCATACAGCGACCCTCTTGTCCAAAATTAGGGACCTTTGAATCTGCAAGTATTGCTAAACCTCGTTGTCTCTGTAATGGACAGAAAGAACGCAGCACACGCCCTGCTGCACATGCAAAGAAATATTTGCCATGCAGTCCTCAGCGGTATTTTTTCTTAAATCAAAGCAATTTTCTTTGCTAGTAGAGCAAAGACACTGATCTTCAGTGTGAAATTTTAAATTCCTTTTCCCTAATAACATGCCTCAGTCTGTTTAAAGTAGTTTTTGTATGGCAAAAGCATGGTTTCTTTGGTTTTGTGGAAAGGAGTGGAGGTTTTAGCTATTTTTGGTTGAAGAGATTTGGAATTTGTTTGTTAGGCAGTGGGGTATCCACTCCAAAGAAAAATAGGGATTTTTGTTAAGGACTCACTAACATACAGACATTAAACACACAGAGCACCAGCTCCAAAAGTGAATGCTGTTCTTGCTGTAGCATCTCACCGGCCCTACTGCATGTTCAGTATTGTCTTTGCCTTATGTTCATAGACAAGGCATGAAGTCCAAGCTCACCTAAAATTTGTAAAACATTAATATTTGAGAGACTCAAAGCAGCAGTTTGTCATTTAGCTTTCCAAGCTTCAAGGTTCCACACTTGATTCCACAGTTCAGGTTTTGTCATTTTTATTGAAAAATGAGATTTTCATTAAATTGTTGTATTTCAAGAGCCAAGCTGAAGAAGACAGTTTAGTATGTCAAGACTGGTAATAATGTTGGGAGAGCTGGGAATGCTGCTTTGGTGTTAGAGTAATCCTTGGGTTTGATTACAGGAGCTAACCCTACCTTGCCAGATTCTGCCTCACTGTCCTTTGTAAAGCATACAAGCACGTACCATCATCAAGTGTATATTTTGTAGTGAGCACTTCCTCATTTTTCCTCCCTCCTCTGATATCTGCTGATGCTAATTTCAAAGCCATGTTTTCTCTCTCTCGAGCCTCAGTGTCTAACTTGTGCTTTGTCTTTGGGGAAGGCTAATAATGTAGATGAATTACTTTATGTGATTTGATTGTCTTAATTTAAAAAAAAACAATGCGAGCTACATTAAGCACTAGCAACCTTTCAAGCAAAGAAAAAAGATTCCTCCTTCAAATTTATACAAATTGCATGGAAAGCTTAGCTCAAAGAAGACTGATGTCACTTGAACGTTTGCATTGAATTTGGCTGGTGCTGGATCAGGCCCTAAAAGCCGCAGTTATTTAAGGCAACCTGTCTTTAAGAAAAACCTGGAAAGTACTGTACAGACAGTATAAGGAGGCTTTATGTTACATGTGGTGATTGTGGAAAATTGAAAAGTTCAAAAATATGTGTCCTGTGAAGAATTTCTCTTGTCCATTAATGTAAAATATTTTATATTTTGGCAGACATAAATATTTGCTCATACAGAAATACTTCTATATGTGTGATTATTCAGGACATATAAACATGTAGAGTACATATAAAAGACACAAAGGGACTCTTAATTTCCTTGAACAGACAGTGTGTTTTTCTTTCTGAAGTCATACAGTAGAAGAAACCATGCTTTTGGCTTTTCTTGCTTTGGCTTTCAAATCCCTATACTCTCTACAGCTGGGACTTTTTGTATTTTTCCAATGTATGGGTTTTTTTCCAATAATTTCCAAACTCTCTCACAGTTTGGTTGCGTTTTGGGTTGAACTTCTGGCCCTTTGTGAGCCCTGTAATCCATTTCACCCTTCTTCTGTTATCCAAGCCAGATTTCCTCCTGTTGCAGAGTCTGTAGGAGCAGATGGGTGAGAGAAACTCTGCAAGATTCTGCTTTTTGAATATTTTCCTCTAATTGTTGGATTGGCTCAGTGGATCTGGAGGGACCAGTGGGAAGCCAGGACCATCTGCACAAAAGCTCTATACTTTTGCATTGGCCCAAGGATCCTTTCTATCCTCTGACTCTTTGGTGGCTTCATTCCAGCAAAGCCATACTGAAGAAGGGCTTCTCCTGCTATGACCTCTTTAGGGATATCATATTAAAAGTAAAGGTCACTGAGAAACTGTTTCCAACTCAAGGGAGATAGCTGCTTCTTAAAGATAACTGCCAGTTTTGAAAATGTTGACCTTAGGGACTAAAAACATTGAGCTTTTGCAACAGTAATTCCGTTAAAAGTCCGATTCAATTTAACCCATACAATTAGCTTTTTTAATTTTTTTAGTGAATAAATTAAAGAATTCCATTTAGCATTTTTAGAGAGGCAAAATCTGAAATAAGTGAGCCTGTTCTCAATCTACATGTCATTCCTGCTTGCAGGAGAAGGAGAGGCACCTTGAGAGGAAAACCAACAAACAGCAATTTACAAGACATGCTTATTCAGGTGGTAAAAGTGCTCGATGTGGAAGTTTAGCTGAGTCTGGGCACAAGATCTGTAGCTCTTTCTGGGCTTTCCATAAACAGCGAAAGGGAGGAAAGGGGCTTTTTATTGCCTCTGTGGGTGGAATTCATCCCTCTGAACCTCAGCTGTTTGGAAATCAGGCGTCCAGTCTCCCAGCAATGGCAATGAAGTCACTCCCAGGCTGTAATTCATCATACTAAGGGCTGAGTTTGATCTGGTTTAGGATTGAATGAATCACCCACTTGCTCACTGTCCTTTGTCTATAACAAGAACCTGGGAGAGTAACTTCTGTGTGGATGGAGTTAGATCAAATTAATCTTTCCCACTAGGACAGGAAGTTTAAATTGAGAAGTGTCTTTCTTTCCAGGAGTGTGTTTAGAGCATGCATAATTTGCAAACGTGCTGAAATCCTATGAAAGTCCATTAGTAACTCTAAATTTCAGTTGGATTTAAGCCTGTACTCTTAAAACACAGGACAGAATCAAAGGTAGGCACAGAGCACATACAGTTTCATAGAGAGAGTGCTCTGTCTGGTTTAATCCCTGGAATGCTGCTAGAGTAACATCACACTCTCTCAGACATGACCTGTGAAACCTTTACCCACATTTTTATCAGCATCCAGAACAGCTGGTGTCGATGGTAGCAAATAGTTGCTTTTGGGCCTGATGATAAATTTTACCTTAATCCACAATTTCTAAGGTGCAGTCAGGATTTAATTCAGAAGGAATAAATCCTAATAATTGGGAAGGGTGACATTTCCAAAGAAAAGGCAGTCAAGTTAGTGAGAACTGCTTATGAGCTATCCAGATTTGGCTCGGATAATGAACACTGACTTTGAAATTCTCGGTGCATATTTGTCACTAAAATGTAGTCAGTGCCTTCTTTTATTATGAATTTGCTTAGCAAGTGAATCTCAGCTATTTCCTATTACGAATTCATTATGGTTTTGGAAACCCAAGAGCTGATGAGGCCTGAGAAGTCTTCAGGAATGGCTCGTGACTCTGTTGCCTCCTCTAAAAGTACCTGGTAATTCCAAATTTACAGTTATCAGAGGAGAAAAGCTGTGGTGACTGAAATGAGGCAAATTGCTTCATTATATGAAAGTTTGTGTCAGAGGCAGCACGAGAAGTTGTAAAATGTAAATCTCGTGCTCTCAAATTTCCCCGTGTTTTCACAGAACTGCATCTGTGACTGTGCAGCACTACAAAAATTTCCTGCGAATGTGCTAATAGGCCTTATGAGAATGTTCTATCACCACCCATCTGTCACTTTTTAACAGGCCTGATTGGCAAGCACTTGTAACAACTGACATCTGTTCTCGCTTATTGATATGTAGATTTATGGTAATTGCTGTGAACAATAAGACACAAAATTACCTAAGGTGAACATTAAATTAAATTTTCATGCCCCTATCCTTATAAATAATTTTTTTTAAAATCTTAAGTTTCAAGCAAGGCATACTGTGCATCTGTTTTGTACATAATTTAATTGTTTTTTTAATCTGCTAAATAACAAAATGAAAGTTGAATTTCCTTGCAATCTTGAATATTTGCCAAGCTGATAACACATTGGTAAATACATGTTATTATAAATGGAATCAAACTGTATTGTGATTCTGGTTTTTTAATCATTTCCCTTTAATTCCTAACATCATCTCCATCATGAAGATCAAGAGTTATTCCTTACACAGACGATTTTTTTTTCCCTACAGGGGGATTTTCATTTTTCATGTGCAGCTCTGCCTATAAGGCTGTTCTTCAGCGTTAAGCAATTTGCATTTCTTCAGAGAGAGATGCATTTGCTGAGTGAGCAGCACTTTCAAATAAAAACGATCTCCTCATTTGCGGTCCAGCTCTGTTGCGGGATTTGGGACCGTTTTGAAAAAGCTGTAGGATGTGAAATGTGTGAAGACAGTGTGTGAAAGGGAATGAGAGAGCAGGTAGTTCCCACAGAACTATACCTTGGCTGAAGTTCAATTGAACCAAAAATACCCATTTGAAAGGAAAATACTTTCTGGGCCTGGGACTTAAGAGCATTTGGTTTCCTCCTAGCAAGTGAGATGTTGATGCACTTAACAGTTGATTGGAAGAAACCAATAAACAGGGAGCAGAGATGGTAAAATGCCTGGGGAATGTGAAACAGTGGTGACAGGACTCATTTTTCTATGTTTGCACAGACAGAGGGTCCTAAAGAACATGCATATTAAATGATAAATATGTTGACAGAGATGTCACAAAGAGGTTACCAAGCCTCATACAACCCACTGACTACTACCCACTGCTGCTGTTTCACCAGTGATGTAGCCGGAAGCAGTCTGAGGGGTATCAAGAAGGATTACAGAACTGTAGGAGCAGCAGTAAGGGAATCTGGAGCACAGGTATTTTTTTCATCCACCCTTCTATTCAAAGAGAAGAGGTTTGAAAGGGCCAGTCACATCTGGTGAATCAACAGACAGTTACAGGACTGTTGCCTCAGGTGAGGGTTTGACAAGTTAGACCACTAGACTTGCTCTGAGAAACCTGGGCTGATGGGGTCCATCTGTCAGAGAAGGAGAAGAGCAGCTTTGGTCATAGGCTTACCAACCTGGTGAAAAATGCTTCAAACTAAAGTAGTCACAGGAAGGGAACCTCAGTCCATCCAACTCCTATCAGGTTGATGCCAGTGCCAACAAAAGATGCCCAGAGCCTGAAGAAAGATCACAGGTCAGCAGGAGAACACCTAAAGAGCAACACAAAGGATTTCCAGCCAGTAAGTCAGCTTCATCAGAAGCTCAACTTAAGTGCCTCAATGCAAACACACATAGCATGGGGAATAAACAAGAGGAGTTAGAGACATACGTGATCTTGCAGGGCTATGATCTCCTTGGCAACATGGAGACATGGTGGGATGGATCTTATAACTGGAGTGCTGGAATGGCGGGATACAAGCTCTTTAGGGAGGACAGGCAAGGGAGACGAGGTTAGTGTGTCTCTCTGTATGTCAGTGAGCAGCTGGAGTGCATAGTGCTCCACCTAGGGATGGATGAAGGGCCAACTGAGATCCCATGGGTCAGAATTGAAGGGAGGGCAGAGACAATTGACATCTACAGGCCATCAAACCAGGAAGACAGAGCAGATGACGCCCGCTATAGACAAATAGGCACAGTCTCGCATTCGCAAGCCCTGGTTGTCGTGGGGGATTTTAGTCACCCCAATATCTGTTAGAGGAACAGCACAGCAGGGCATAAGAAATCCAGGAGGTTCCTGGAGTGTGTTGATGATGACTTTCTTCTCCAAGTGATAGAAGAGCCAATGAGGAGAGGTGCTGGACCTTGTTTTCACCAACAAGGAAGGGCTGATGAGGAAGATAAAGGTCAAGGGAAGCCTTGGTTGCAGTGACCATGAAATGGTGGAGTTCAAGATCCTTAGGGCAGTGAGGAGGGCACACAGAAAACTCACTATGCTAGACCTCAGGAGAGCTAACTTTGGCCTCTTCAGGTGTCTGTTTGGTAGGGTACCATGAGATAAAGCCCTGGAGGGTAGAGGTGCCTAAGAAAGCCGGTTAATATTCAAGGATCACCTCCTCCAAGCTCAAGAGCGATATATCCCAGCCAAGAGGAAGTCATGCAAAAACCCCAGGAGGCCTGCATGGATGAACAAGGAACTTCTGGACAAACTTAAACTCAAAAAAAAAGTTTACAGAGGGTGGAAGCAAGTTACAGAGGGAGGAATACAGAGAAATTGTCTGAGCAGCCAGCAATCAGGTTAGAAAAGCTAAAGTCTTGGTAGAATTAAATTTGGCCAAGGGCACCAAGGACAACAAGAAAAGCTTCTATAGGTATGTTGCTTCCTTTTACTAGGGAGAATGTGGGCCCTCTCTGGAACTAAATAGGAGACCTGGTTACCTAGGATATGGAGATGGCTGAGGTACTCAATGACTTTTTTGCCTCGGTCTTCACGAACAAAGGCTCAAGCCACACTGCCTAAGGTCTGAAGGCAAAGGGAGGGACTGGGAGAACAAAGAACTGCTCGCTGTAGGACAAAATCAGATTCAAGACCATCTAAGGAACCTGAAGGTGCACATGTCCATGGGACCTGATGAGATGAATCTACAGATCCTGAGGGAACTGGTGGATGAAGTTGCTAAGCCACTGTTTGAGAAGTTGTGGCAGTCTGGTGAAGTTCCCACTGTCTGGAAAAGGAAAAATATAACCTCTGTTTTTAAAAAGGGAAAAATGGAAGACCCAGGGAACTACAGGCCAGTCAGTGTCACATCTGTGCCCAGCGAGATCATAGAGTAAATTAAGAAAGGGACCGGTGACAACCAACATGGCTTCACTAAGGACAAATCAAGCCTAAAGAATTTTGTGGCCTTCTACAATGGGACTACAATGTGAGTGGATAGCAAAGAGTAACTGGTGTCATCTACCTGGACTCGTGAAAAGCATTTGACACTGTCCCACATGGTTGGAGAGATATGGATTTGATGAATGGACCACTTGGTGGATAAAAAATTGGCTGGATACTCACACTGAAAGAGCTATGGTCAAAGGCTCCGTGTCCAAGTGGAGACCAATGATGAGTGGTGTTCTGCAGGGTCAGTGTTGTTTAACATCTTTGTTGCCATCATGGTCAGTGGGATCGAGTGCACTCTCAGCAAGTTTGCTGATGATAGTAAGCTGCGTGGCACGGTCGACACACTGGAGGGAAGGGATGCCATCCAGAGGGACCTTGACAGGCTTGAGAGGTGGGCCTGTGCGAACCTCATGAAGTTCAACAAGGCCAAGTGCAAGGCCCTGCACCTGGGATGGGGTAATCACAAGCAAAAATACAGACTGGGCAGAGAAGGGATTGAGAATAGCCCTGAAGACAAGGACTTGGGGGTGCTGGTCGATGAAAGCTCAGCGTGAGTAGACAATGTGTGCTTGCAGCCCAGAAAGCCAACTGTATCCTGGGCTGCATCAAAAGTGTGACCAGTAAGTTAATGGAGGTGCTTCTCCCCCTCTACTCTGTTCTCATTAGACCTCACCTGGGGTTCTGGATTCAGTTCTGGAATCCTCAGCGCAGGAAGGACATGGATCTGTTATAGCAAGTCCAGAGGAGGGCCAAGAGAATGATCAGAGGGCCGGAGCACCTCCCGTATAAGGACAGGCTGAGAGAGTGGAGCTTGTTCGGCCTGGAGAAGAGAAGGCTCAAGGGAGGCCTTATAGCAGCCTTCCAGTACTTAAAGGGGGCTGCAGGAAAGCTGGGGAGGGGCTCTTTATCATGGAGTGCCAGGGGCGGGGTAAGGGGTAATGGTTTTAAGCTGAAAGAGGGTAGATTTAGATTAGAGATTAGGAAGAATTTTTTCTTGTGAGGGTGGTGAGACTCTGGACCAGGTTGCCCAGAGAAGTTGTGGATGCCCTGTTCCTGTAGGCATTCAAGGCCAGGTTGGATGAGCAACCTGATCCAGTGGAAGGTGTCCTTGCCCATGGCAAGGCAGTTGGAACTGACTGATCTTTAAGGTCCCTTCCAATCCAAGCCATTCTGTGACACAATCAGCTCTAGACTGTGCTGGGTGACATTATGTGCCATGAGCCCTTGCTGACAGTCACATTTGAGCACTCGATGGAGTGGGGTTCTTTGCTGTCCTTCTCTTACGTGTGTGTGACAACAAGCAGTCTTTTTTCCTGCAGGCAATGAAGCTGACACCCTGTAACATCTGCAGAGCTGGTTTGTAGCCAGTATCTTTTAGTCACCTCCACAGTAAAACAGACTGGGTGGGGAGACAGCTTCGTCACTGCCTAGTTCTTGTTTCTTAATCTTTTTTTGGCGTTGAAACTCTTTCATCAAGTTGATGGGTTCCTCTTGTGCTTCCACAGGAAATGTCCCACTATTAAAATTGTTTTTGTGGGATGAGGCAATGCTGGTGTTTGTTTTGCATCCACACAGGCGTGACAGTCGTTCATGAGCCCAGAGAGAGCAGCTGTTTGTTCCACTGCTTGTTGACCTTGTCTTGCCTGCTGTACTTTTCCTTGAGCGCTGTGCAGTGCACGTATGCTGCCTTCCAGCTTCACAGCCCTCCATGCTCACAGCCTTCTGCAGCCTTGCATGCACATAAAATGCAATAGAAAAAGCACTATTAAATTACTTCAAAAGCCATTTGCTTCTAAAGTGAGGTTTGGAGAAAAGTCCATGCATTTTCTAGATTTCATCTAGGTGAAGCTATTCTCCTCTAGCACCATTCTGTATTTATTCACTATTGTGGAATCCTGCTGTGTGTGCTGTTTAGAAGTATAAAGTGGAAACCTTCCCAAAGAAGAAATCTAAGCTGATTATGACTGATCCTTATGATGAATAACTAACCAGTGGGCTATAGAAAGCCGTGCTGCCATGTTGGAAAGCAACCCGCTGCTTTTCCAAATCTCTGTTATGGAATGGCACAAAACATGACCTCAGTGGAGAACGGCAATGTTTCCTGGGTGTTCTTTGCTGGATTGTTTATACTTCTTAGGAAAGAGGAAGGTAAATGGTATTTGACGCCCAAATATCAGTCCAGGATGAAAATGGATTCCATTTCTCTTTTTGACACCCACTGTCTGCTTTGTTTGCAGAGAGCTGGACACCAACTTACATCTTTTCCGCCCCTAAAATCCTTTTTGAAATAATCTTCAGAATCTTACTACCAAAGAAAGAGGATTTTTAATGGGGGAAAAAAAAGAGAAATATACACCCGAGGCAATCAAGTAGCTCAACTGAGTAATTAAAAAAAAAAAAATTACGCTTGCATATTTGAATTTCTGTCTGAATTGCGCTTTTGGACTGAGAAGTTCTCAAGTTAAACGAGAGATAGCATTTGAAAACTCTTAAGAATTTCCTTACTATCTCTGGTTTCAGAAATGTATTTGTTAATTTGATGCTGCTTCCAAAACTTTACGTTTGGAGTGACAGTAAGGTAAAACTTTTTTTACAATAGTCAGTCCTGCTTTAGAAGATGACTTTGTTCAAGATTTGGGATGTTTTAAGCAGTTTTATTCTATTCACTTGAGTATCCAATATCTAATTATTTGTTATTTATAAGTTGTCTGTGTAGCTAAGGTGCAGTTTTGCCATTTCAGAGTTATGTTTGTATTTTAAACAGATTTTGAGAGAGCTTGTTTAGAAGACTGACCAATTTGCAACAATGACCCGTGATCATTTTATTTAGTAGTTACACTTTAATCGATTATATTAATAGTGACTTGTGACTAGGATATTTAATGTACCTTGCAAAATACTTTGGATTGGTATAGTATGAGAAAAGCCTTATTTTTTAAGATGGTCATTAGCCTCCAAGGGAAACCTGAAAGAGCTTTTTTGGTCATGTAGTTCCTGTAAGTGTGTTGTGCAGACTCCAGACTACAAAGCGGTGGATCTTGGGTAACTAAAACCTTACTCCTAACATTGTCATTGTGTCGTATTTCCAAAAGCATCAACATCTGGGCTGACTTTGGGCATTTGGCTGAGGTATAGAAGTTCGAGCTAGGTGCTCACTTAAGACCTGACCTGCCTGTTGGAACATGCTGGTTTTAAATTTGGGGGTTTATTCACAAACATATGCTTATATCAAGGTTCACCTCACAGTTTCTAATGCTGAGACAGTAAGAATACCTCTTTATGGGGCTCGTTAATTGTACTAACCCGAGTCTGCAACATATGCATTTGAAAGTAATATCACTCTCTCATTACTGCAGGAGTTCTCAATTTCTAGAAAACACCTGTCCTTCATTGAATTCTTTTTTCTTCACAGCATTATGTTTAAACTTTTTTTTTTTGTATTTTCTCCAAGTTGTTATTAAGTTCCCCTGGTTTGGGAAACAGAGTTTGCAGGACAAGGTAGTATCTCTTGTTAGACAAATTAGCATTCAGAAAAAAATGGACATGTTTCCAGGCACTCAAGCTCTTCTTTGGATGTTCCCAAAATCTCATGCAGTCTTCCTAGCTCTATCACTTGGTCTAAGAAAGATATTGCTCTTCCTACCACCTAACTTTTTAAGTGTACTTATATTATGAGGACTACAAGAACATAATAAAAGTCTTTTAGTATGTTTGGTTTAAACACTTTATCAATTCTACTGAGGGCTCTAGCAACATGCACAGATCTCTCTCACGTGTCCAAAAATGATGATGTCTCACTGCCATCCAAACAAATCTCTCTCACTTCCTTATGTGGACAGTGAGTCTGAACGTGGCCTCTGTGGACACTTATATCTTCTTCAAAGGATCCTTGAGGAGGGTCCAATCTGGGTAATGCTAGCATCTAACTTGTATCTGCAATTTAGTTTCTTACTAAAGCAGTTTGCCTTAGAGTAACTGTCTAAGTATTTTGTCTAAGTCCAAGATAAAAGGTAGGTACTTTTGAAGACCTCTGGAAAAGCAGATTCTTGTCCCTCTGATTTAAGTCCGATGAATGTCATTTGATGTTCCTTAACCATCTTTTCTTTCATTTCACAGAAATTCTATTTATTGTTTGTTCTTTTTACTTGCCATCTAAATTAGAGCTTTGCTATTTAAATGCATCCATTTCTTGAAGGTCTTCATTGAAATGCAGGTATATCTTCCCCACATCTTCTAAAAATAATGAAGTGGTAGGTGACTGAGTAGACTTGATATGGCAGTCCAGAGTTTATGGCCCAGAAGTCCAAATCTCAGTGGTGGCTGTATGATCAGACTGATACTAATTTGATGTTCTTAGTTTATGTGTGTTTTTAGAAATGAACCATCAAAAGGAAAATCAGCAAAATTACTGGCTACTGCGTAGTGCAGCCTTAGTAGACTTAGTACATTCAGAGGCAACAGGGGAAACAAATTGTACTCATTCTGATTATATGACTCTGTCCTGAATGTGTTTTAAACATTAGTTGTCTTCTTTACACACCCTGTTGTGTCAGGAAATAGTACTGCTTCTGGGCTTCACAGAGTTTAAATTACTTTAAATTCTACATTTCCCTTATAGAAGAGGCACAAACCAAGTTTAAATTTTATGAATTAGAGGTCTGTTCCTTTGGTCTATTCTCTCACCTCTTAGTCAAAAAGGTGAGAGATGCTATTTGAGGACTGTAAGAGGTGGTTCCCAGATTATAGATGCCTTGGGAGTGAAAAGAAGAATTGATTCTCTTGGCGAGGTACATCCCAAGCTCCATGTCCATTGAAAACAGCTTTTTTGTTATTATTATTATTATATTTTTAATTAATCTTATTGCATCTCCACACAGGCATGAACGCTTTACAATTACAGAATTTGGCAACTTTAGCAGCCGCAGCAGCCGCCGCCCAAACCTCAGCTACCACCACCAATGCAAATCCTCTCTCCACAACGACTGGTGCTCTGGGAGCCCTCACAAGTCCCGGTAAGAGCAGAAAGCTTCCTTTCAAAGTACAAATGTGAAAATAAATGGGAAGATGGTAGTTAAAACAGTGATTCCAGGGTGCATCTAAGTTCTGTGCTCATGTAAGTTCTGAAGACTCTTTTAAGAGATGAATATATTTTTGTTGCTGTTATTTTTAAGCAAATAACTTTTTTCAAGTGAGGCAGTATGGGCATGTTCACCTTTCCAGACTCATGTCAGGGGCCATTAAAGCCTAACGGACCCATGAGCCTATCTTTCCCATCCTACAGAAAGATCAACTGAGGTGGTTCCCAGCACATTGTGCACATTTCCTTCATCCATCACGAATGATGTGAAGTCCTTCTCTCTTCTTTTCCTTCTCTTTTTCTTCCTGTATCCTCAGTTGAGCTTTCTTCTGATCCTAACTGAGAATACAGTTACAGAAGTGATATTAGATGCATAAGGAATACACAGCCAGATTCTGACTTCATTTCACTAAGTAGAAGACAGATTTTCAAGGGAATAAGGGAGAGGACAAAAGGTGGTGGTGCCTCCATGACCACCGTGTAGACTTTCAGCCATGCATGTCCAATGTCTTCAAAACTATAGAGAGATATCAGGTCAAATCCAGAGTTCAGCATCTCCAGAATCCAGAGAGAGAGATGTTGATTCAGTGTACTTACTCTGGATTTACGGTGATGTAGCTGAGTCAAGAATCTAGCCACTTGTCTTTACATAAAGGCTGCAGGGTGTAATTATTTGCATCATGAAGTGTGTTTATTGCTGTTGTAAACAACATTCGTATTATTTTAGACACCACTAAAGAACATTTATGTTTAATCTTGTTTAAGTGTGTATTTATTCCCCATGAAAAAGCAATTCATGGCAGACGGCTTGAGCTCATCAGTAAGGAAAACAGTCTTCACTGCACGCTAGAACTGGGACTGAGTGTGGTAACAGGGTGTTAAAACCGGCCAGCACTTCTCATTATATTACTGGTTTAATGTTTGTTTAGTGGGAGAGGCTACATGGCCCATTCTGAGCTTGTGCAGCATTTTCCTGTTTCTGGTATTAGCCTCATCTCGACCTAAAAATAATGTTCCTTTGCAACACCTCTGAGAAGCATGTTGGATGAAAAAAATTTTGGTTTGCAGATATATTTTTTTTAACCTGATCAATCTGTTCCCTCCATCCTGGAGCTGGGGCTTAATGCTTTGCAAAAGGCTGGTGGCAGTGTCAATGCTTCTGCAGAACACTTGTCTAAATGTCAGCCATTTATGGAAGTGGAAATGTTGCATTTTACAGTATCACACAGTATCATAAGGTTGGAAAGGACCTCCGAGATCATCGAGTCCAACCTATAACCCAACACTAACACCAACACTAACACCATCATCTAAACCATGGCACTCAGTGCCTCATCCAGTCTCTCCTTAAACACCTCCAGGGTCAGCGACTCCACCACCTCCCTGGGCAGCGCATTCCAATGGCCAATCACCCTTTCAGTGAAGAACTTTTTCCTAACATCAAGCTTAAACTTTCCCTGACGAAGCTTGAGTCCATGCCCTCTAGTTCTGTCACTGCCCTCTAGTTCTGTCACTACCCCTCTAGTTCTGTCACATTTCATGCATGCTCTGTAATATCTCATCAGTTTAGTTGTTAAATGTCTCGTTAGCCTGCTCTCCCAAAGCATGCTCAGCATTTCTTGCGCCGTATTGACAAGACTTCTCAAGCCAACTCAACGTACTGCACCACGGTGCAGAGGGGCTAGAAATTAACTTTACTTATTGTTGCTGCTCTGCAGCAAAGTGGCACCAGAACATCAGGCAGCAGTATATTTCTGTTGCATTAGCACAGGACTCGGATTCATCCTTAAGGTCCGCATTTTCCTCTTTCCCTCTCCAACACAATCTTCTTATCCAGCCTAGCTGCCTTGCTGTTCCCTCTTTTAACCTGATCTTGAGGCTCCTTGAGTACGTGGAAGGTGGTTTCATCTGATGTCCACATCTGCAGAGACACATGGTTATTAAGGTGCTTCAACTGGGCTGAGCAAATACTTCTTTGGAATAACTAGAGCTTAATATTGATGAGGGTGATATTGTAGAGCAGATGCCAAGGTTTTTCCAGAGAGATTAATGATTTCGGCTAACACATTGAAGGTGTGTTATTTTCAAAAAGTTCTGGACATTTAACCTTTGAAATATTGTATTCAGAATGACAGTTGCTTATAAAAGTCTTCTATATAATAGCTATACACAAGTGTTTCTAACGTTAGACAGATGGATGTGTGAAAGAGAAAGGCTATATCTAATAGGTCTATTCACCTATTTATGTTGCACAACCAACCAAAAAATCAAGCCTTGTTAAAATGTCCTTCAGCTTAACCTTTCTTATCTGGTTCGACATTCTCCACCCTATTAAATATTTGGTTAACCTGAATAATATCTCCAATGATTCTTCTCTGCTCTATGGAAAATGAATTTAGTTCGATAAAGCTTTTCATAGTAGCTCAAAGTATTTCCATTAAAACTTGATGTTGGCAGAAAACATTTAAATCTGCCTTTCAATGTGTGGATATTTGGAGGCCTTGAGGGTATTTTTTTGGTCTAGTTTTCTTTTAATAGAACACTTCAGTTTGTTGTGTTTCGTGAGTGTAAATTATTTTGTTTGATTTCAAAGCCAGCACTAAGCCCAGGAAGAAGTGTTTGTGTATCTCCAGATAATGCATTAAATCAGTATTTCTCGGTTCAGAAAACTGCCCAAATTTAGGAGAATGCAAAGGTACGTGTTTAAATTTAAACCTGTTCTTGATGCTGTTAAAGCCAAAATACTGCATGGAAAAGGGATGGGCGTAAGGATGTACTTCTAATGTGCATTAAACCATGGCAGCCACATAAATCATGTCCATGTTTCTGCTCATATATTACTGTACATTTCCTGAAGATCTTTCCTGAATCAATCTCTGACCAAGAGCTCTTAGTCCTTTGTAGACGCGTGTCACAAGAGCCCTAAAAGATGGTTACTTCAGTTAAATTCGACTTGCAGCTTAATTTTATATAGATGAGATTCAGCAGCCTTCAGTGCATCAAAGTCTTCTGCAGAAATGTGGTCAGACTGACTGTGGTGCATTGGCAACACAGAAAAACAGGTCAGGAAGTAAGGAACCAACATCTAATATTTGAAGATGCCAAGTGTTGCTACTGGCTTCTAATTGCAATATATTCAAAAATAAGAGAAAAATATTCAGCATCCTGTGCTGACTGCTCAATTTGTATGAAATTCCTTCTTCAAGGTTCATATAATCACATATTTTCAAACAAATTAGACTCCAATGATCTTTCAGTCATACATTCTTAATAAATAGCTTTGACCGCAAGAGAGTCTAAGGACACTCATTCTCCTCCTTTCTCTTAAGCTTGAAACAGTATTCATTCAGAAAGAACAGAGACAATGCAATCCCCTAAACTATTAATTTTTTTATAATTGTAAATTTATAATTTCAATTTTGCATACCCATGGAAGTCTCTCCCTACAGCATTGTTAGAAATGATTTTTTAAAAGCCTTTGCTTAAAAAAACATGAAAGATTAAGCTTTCATTTTAGTAAAAATCCCCTCAGGCAATAAATAGGTTCTTTTGTCTCTTGGCCCTGGAAAAAAATTAAAATGGTTTAAATTGCCCATGGTTAAAGTAACTGTTTCTTGCAATTATCAGATGGTACTGAATAAAAATGAAAATGAAATTGTAAAAGAATAAAAACCAGGTAAATGCATATTATGTCTTTCATGAGTTTCTCATGGGTCTTTTGAAGACTCAGTTAATCATCTTTCCTGTCTTTTATTTTGATATGATAATTTTGTTTCCTTTATTTACTTTAATCACCTCTATTTAATTAAGTAATTCTTTGCTTTCGTTTTGCTTCACTCACTTAAAATATTTTTCTGTTTTAAAGGCAGGTACCCGTAGTATTTCATAATGTTAGATATTGGGCTGAGGTAGCTTTTACCTGACTGCAGGTTGTGTGACCCAGTTTGTTTCAACTACTTTTGGGTTGAACTCTGAAAGTTTGCATTAATGGGGATTTTGGAGGCACTATCTCAGGTGTAGATATCAATGCTGTAAATTCTCAATTCAGGCAGAATGAATCTCAGCTAAGTTTCAGGAACCTTTTCCTGTCCTGCAGAGATTCTCCTTGACAGATCTTCCAAATGGATCAACTATAGCAAAGAGCTCACAGGGAGACTGCTATTCCAATGCCTGCAAAAATTTATGGTTAATTCAGTGGGTGGTGGGAAGGCCTGGAAGTGGATGTGAAGGAGGAACATACAAGCTGAGGTTGAGAGTACCTGCCTCTAACACTGTCTGACAATTAATTTGCATCACTTGACCCACTACCCTAATTTTCCCAAGGATAATAATGTTTATTATGAAGCTCCTGATCTTTTTTGCAAACTGATGTTAAGCAACAACAGAAAAATGTTTTGTACTCAAAGGAGGAATATGGAAGTTGGATTTCAGACACCACCTTACTGTGTCACTTTTCCCTTCTCCATCACTGCACAGATTCTAATGCAATAACATTAGAGTCACAGAATCACATAGGTTGATAGACACTTCCCACAGTCTCTACTCGAGGCTGCTGCTCACAGCAAGATCCCTCAGAGCAGGTCAGTGAAAGCCATGTCCAGTCAAGGTTTGAATATCTCCAAAGGAGATTCCACAGCCCCTGTGAGCTAATTTTGTTCTTTTTTTAAAAAAATTCATGCATAAATATTTTTTCAGTAACCAGTAGGAAAGCCCTTCTGTGTGCAAATGAAGAGACGAAACATCTAATTATACATCCAAATTTATCTGCATAAGCATACACAATATAACTTCTGAGCTCTGGGAGGATAGAATTGCTAAACCAGAAGCTAATTCAGTTTCAGACTTAGGAACCTTGATTTTCCATGACATTTTCATGATAATTTGATTCTCTAAACTATTATTTATTCACACAGCTGAACTAGCTATTCATGCTTCAGTAAAAAAAACTCTTCATGTTTATCTGCTGTGTAAACCTAAGAAAAAACTTTCTGAAAAAAAATGCCATCAATGGAGTAAGTAAGACTTTTTTCTTTAATGACCTCTTAAAATCTTAGCCCGGCTTTTGCTGTATGATATCAGAATTCAGCCGTTAACTCTCCTAAGCACAAAAGTCTAAAAATACTCATTTTCAGATGAATGCTGACATTGAAGAATAATAACCCCAAAAAAGAAGTCTGTGAAGTATAGAATAAACTGAAAAAGAGGAAAAAAAACACCCTGCTTACAGTGCCTGTCCTGTAGGAATTAATTCATCTTTCCCCCCTGCTAAAAGCAGAGAATTATAGGTAGCGTCTGTGGTTCATTATTTTCTCTACCCCCTAATATAGCATAAAGATTGGCTTTGTTAGTTGAAGGTATTCATGTTGTGAACACAATTGTTGAAATGTTAGAGATTTTATAGAATATACAAGATGCTTCAGCTGAGAAGCAGCGAAAAATGTTCAAATAATCATTCTTAGAAGATTCTCTTTTTGTTCACTTCAGTACAATACGTTTTTCTCCAATCAGCAGTGCAAGTCTGCCACGGTGACTCTTTTGTTAGAGGCCAGTACACCCACTGAGATGGCTGTGATTTGCTTCCAGGGTGATCCAAAAATAACCCTAGCAGTAGGTGTGTAGGAAGGTCTGGCAGTTTGCTGAAGAATGAATTGAGGTAGATGTTTCCCGTTGGAAAAGATCCGTTTAAAAGCCTTCATACTGTAGTACAAATTGCTTATTTTTGTACCATTTCATATGGAATTAATGCAAGTTCCATTTTTATAAAATCATTTAAAATAAGCTTTATTAGTTTTGCAGTACACAGGAAACTTCCCTAGTATAATGTCCATTATTATTAGGATAAAGATATAATTGATAAATATAACACATAAATAAAGTTCTATACAGTACACATACAGTACACCTGTACAGTACAACCCCAGTGTATGATTTTCGATTTCATATTTAAATCTGGTTACGTTATTAGCACCATTATCTTAGTGCTCTGAGCACAAAGCAGTCCAATGCCTTAACCCTGATCTCAGCACCAATTTTTTATGTGATGTTTGCAATTTTCATAAATGTGTATTTTCAAGGAAGCCATGGATGAAAATCTTGCCTTAGCATGTCCATGACCCAGTGCCTCTCGCTTGACTGCATAGGTCAAGGAGATTTGTGATGGGAGAAGTATATTTTCTGAACTGTTATGCTGGGTTTACCCACATAGTGTTAAGTTTCTGAGTCTGTGGCTAGGTTCCTAAGTAAGGGAATTGATTCTGACTGCTCTTAGTGCCCATAGATTATGCTACTTCCTGGAGAGATATATAGGTACTAAGCCCATCTAATAATTAGGTCACCCTTAAGCAAGCATTCAAACACAAGTTGGAGCCAAAAACAGGAAACTGGGCATGCATTTTTGACCTGTACTTGTATTTTCAATAATATTTCAAAATGTCTTCAATAATTAAAGAAGAAAAAAGTAGGAATTTTGGCTGAAAATATCCCAGAGTCTCAGTACAGTGAAAGAAGTGAAGGGTAGTGAATTCCCACAGAGCCTCCCTGGAACAGTGCTTGTCTCTCCCTGGTTTCCTCATTTGGAAAAACAAGCCAGGAATAACCTGAAGGGTGCCGATGGCAGCAGACAGGCCAGCAATTAACTGGAGTGTCCTGTTTGCATATTTGTCCCTTAAAATGTAACAGGTATTTGAATGTTCTCCTAGCAAATTGGTTTCTGAACAAGTAAGTGTGTATCAATTCAGCCTAAAGGGTCTTAGGGAAGTTCAGTTGCTGAATGGTTGCACTTAGGGTGGGCAAAACCCATCAGTGAAGAAGTATGAGGCTGCCCAGCAATTGCAGAAAGAGATGTTTTGCAAAAGCTCCTTGCCTCTTTCTTAGAATCAATATATCAATTTATGAATTTTTGCACAGAAATCTCTGCCTGTTTCTTCAGAATTGCATAAATATCGAAGTTGCATACTTAAGGACAGAAATGTGTGCAAATTTTTCAGTGAAGCATTGTGCTACTTAAATATTTTGGATTTGGTTTTATTTTTTAGGAAACATTTTACGGTACTAAACCATGGATTAGCAGGATCTACTTCAACAGGAGTCGTGTTTGTTTTTTAAACATTAGTACATTATCATCTTCCTAAAGTATTAAATCCATTGCCTTAGCACATTTCAGGATTTATTGTGCTTGCAGTATACAAACAACATTTTATAATACATTGTATTTTGAAAGTGTCTCTCTACCCCACTCTTAATCTCTATTTCAAGCCACAAGGATTCCAGTCTGTATAAAAGGCTATTTTTCTTTCTGTTGGAAGTACTATTTCAAGTTCATTCAGAGTTGATTTCTACTAAAGAAACATGATATTATTAGCTTGGCTACCCAGGTAGATATGTGAGGTTATATGCTATATATCTTACAAGAAGTTCCAAGCCCAGAAAATTCTGGAGTTTATAATACTCACAAATAATGTAAATCTTGGCAAAATTCATGCACTTTAAGGAGCTATCAAGTATTTAAGGTTTACTACTACCATCACTGCTCTTTCGACCCTGCTGAATTGTGCATGTGTCCATAGGTATTCATTGAATGTTTTCCTAAGGCAGGATAAATTGTGGAACATAATGGGAATTAAAGTTTATTAATGACTTTCACCTAATTGTTCCAGTGTTGTCTGAAAAGAGCTAGTTGTTTGAATATGAGACTGCTGATTTATACATTGACCAAACAAAAATATCTCTAACTGCATGAGTTTAAAACTAAATACAGTAAAACCTTGACTACCTTTACTGTTTGCAGAACAGAAATGTGCAATACGACTGAAAAAGAACCAGTGCCATGTTGAACTACATATGACTTCACAAATGGTCTGCAAAGGACCTGGCTCAGTAATTTTACATGACACTGAGATAATCCTCAAGTTCTGTGTCTTACAGAGGTGACTGTTTCTTGAAGTGTACTATTACAACAAGGTTGTCCTTGTACACCCCACTAAAAATCCCTCCTTCCATGGAAATGATTATTTATACACTTTCTGGACTTACAATTCTTTTACCTGTAGACTCAAATTTTCAATACGTAGTTTATATCATCTCTATTCTAAAATACCAGGGCTAGGACTCCGAAGTTTCTGCAGTAAACAAATCCTCTGGGCACATCTTGCAGCAAGTGGAAGAGAAACACCTCCTAAGGAATATGTACCTGATCTTAAGGATAATGTATTAGCGAGGTGAAAATGAAGATGAATCAGGCCATACTCTCCCCTGTACTAGAATATGTATTGCCATATATGCATGTGATTAGCATTCTTGCAGCAAAAACATTGCTTACCTTGAACTATGGGCTTGGAATCTTATTGACACTCTTTTTGTTTATGGAGAGATGCTACTATAGGAAAGATGTTGCGGTCACACTGGGGCAGTGTGAAGGAACATGTACTCCAGGAAAGAGATCCTGGCCTCCGGTAGAGCCTTATTGATTCTAGATCAGAAATTCTTTGGAAAGTGATTTAGAAGTGATTGTATGCTGAAGTGGCTTCATGTGGAGGTCATTCCAGCATTGGGGAACGAGTCTCTGAGCAATAGTTCACATTGTGTGAGATAGCAGTAATAAACATGAGAGCACAGCTGGAAGTTCCTGCATAAATGCCAACACTCTGGTTTTGATGTGAACTCAGTGGTGCTTCGGTGAACACAAGCCACAGCCTTTGGCCCCACTGAGGGAAACAGAGTCATAAATGTTCAGTATTTATTCTTTGGGTTTTTTCATATTGGCGAGTTTCAATTTGGTTTGATTCGGTGTGAGTTACAGCTGGAAAAACCTAATGAGCATCTATGAAGTCTAACATAAGCCAGTCCACTATGACCTATTCTTTTCTCCAACCTCTCTTTAAAGTGTTTCCCACCCAACACTGAAAAGTGATTTATCGTTGTGGTCAGCTGGAGAGAATGCGTGGTATTTTGCAAGCATATGAAACAGGATATATGACTGGTAGTTTACCCTAGAGGTGCATGGTCTTCATTGAGCAAGACATTTCAATAAAACAGAAGCATCAGTGTGGAATTGGCCAGAATATTGACTTGCTTTTTACTCTCTCCATCTTCATAATATCACAGGAAAATGTGCCCTTAAACACAATAGCCTATATTCACCAAGACATGCCCAATCAATAAATCCTTGTTTCCTAAAATGCCTTCTGTTGGATAGATAGGTTTGGAGGAAACTTGTGGAACATAAGACTAGAAAGCTACAAAAATAGCCAGTTGATAGGTTTGTCTGCAATAACTGTAGTACTTTTGTATGCTCTGTTTTCTCCTCCTTCTTTGCACTGCTGTGGAAGATCCTTAGTGTAGATGCTGTAAATTCAAGACAACCAGAAATGCCAAGTTAGGTTTTAATATAAATTACATAAGTGATGAAGATAAGTGACCCTGATTTTCAATTGTTCCAAGCTGACAGAGATTCCTTAGCTCTCAAAGACCCATGCACAACTAAAGAGTTTGGATTTATGAGTCTGAAGATAGCCTCCAGTTCTTGATGACCTTGGCTTCTTCTGGATTTGCAGAGAATTTAAATGAATTAGTTCACCTCCATGTTCTCTTTTTCTTTCTTGTAAAAGTGAGTGTTCTCAAAGGACTTTGAAAAATATAAAACTGTTTTCAGAAAACTAGCTTCAGCCAGAAGGACCACCATGGGGAAAGACTCCTCTCTCTCTCCTACTCTGTCTTCCTTAGTCTCATTTGCATGTGCATGCACACAGACACACAGAAGTGACCAAGTGTTGAGTGTATGCTACTCTCCCTTCCTCATTTCCTCACTGATGCTTCTCTTTTTGTGTACCCTGAGAAGATATGGGTAATCTTTCATATGTATTTTTCACCTGTGAGTAATGAAGAAGTAGAGGGACACTGGCTTATTTGAGAAAGGCTGTGATATTAGTATATGTCTTTCTGTATCGTCATTCTTGTTTCCCCCTGATTCTTGCTTGCTCTCTTGCTTTTCTGGTGCTCTTTCCCTGGAGTGCATCTGTCACTTTTATTTTATTCTATCCAAGCACAAGCAGAGCACTTAAACTTACTAGAATCTTCCTTTTTGACATATCAGACAGCACTTCCAAGATACCCGAAAATGAGCAAGTTTTTACTTCTCTCTCCACAGCCATGGCAGTGTGTTTATCAGAGTACCTTATGAAGAATTAACCTCCCCAGAGTAGGAAAATCCTCTTTTATTCCAAAAATTGCCCCAAGAAACAGAACAGATGTATGCTGGTGGTATGTTAGCAACTGGGAGACCACTGGTTTGTGCAGGGCTGAATACTTAGAATGGCTGGAGATCACTGTAAAGGGCAGACAATTTAATGCCAATCACACATGCTAGTTAGATTAGAATACTGATGAGCCCTTTTGAAAGGCCAACTGCATCTTCTTTTGGCAAAAATATTAAAATGCCCCCCTTTACCCCACCTCTCTCCTAGATTCTCCACAAGAATAAATTAAAAATTGGAGGTGTGGTTATTATCACAGAATAATTAGACCCCATGGGATTAGAGACACTCAACATTTGTTAATGCCCCTGGGTTGTGATTATCTAATAATGATGATGCCTCTGTCATTGCTTAATTATTCTTCCCCTTTAGAATGTTCCTTATGCAGTCAGAGCCCGTAGAGCGTGCTCATTTCAGACAGAAATGCAACTGCAAATTCCTGAGAGCAATGTCACATGGGCGGTGTGATTGACTTACCCGCTTCTCCCCCACACCCATGTTTATAATCCTCATTTCATAAGCTCCATCATTATTGTACTTGAATCGCTCCTGTTTTCTATGAGACATTTAATTTGCATGTTTAGAAGGAAAGTTTTGAGCCTCCATCTCTTTAAAACAACCAGTTGTTCCTAGTGCTGCATAAAGAGAATAAACCTTAATTGACCTTAAACATATAAGATCCAATCTGGCCAGAATCTCACATAACACTAGGTCAGAGGACCAGATTCCCCACTACATGAGAATCTCCTGCAGCTGAGCGCTTTCTTTCTCTGTTTAAGAGAGTACCACAATCAAAATAAGATGTTGTAAATCAAACCAAAGTTGGAAGCTTTTCATAGACTTTATCCAACACAACTAGACTTTGGCCAATGTCTTTTAGTCTTTCACTCAGGCCAGCAGGTGTTCATCTTCTTTAGATAGTTTCCAAGGCGTTGTTCCAAACATTGTTGGGTTTTGCAACCAAAGATTAGAAAGAAAACAGAGAACACAACTTTAATCTGATTATCTTTAAATCCAGCATTTTCTCTTAGCATTATTATCCCTCTTGTACTAGCAGAGGGACAATGGAATATCCTGTTTACCCAAGAGATTTTGCATAGTAAACAGAGATTTTAAATTCAACTTGCTAAAGATTTCTACTTTGGGTTTAATATCTCTTTTCCTTTTGTCCCAAGTCTTATGAATTTTTTTTATATGTCACTGACTGGGAAGATGTTAGAAGTATTAAAATAATTTTGATTTTCTTTTCTTACTGCATTTACTCTCTTTGCATATTGCTTTATAACAGTTCTTTTCAGTCTTCTATACAATTTTATTTTCTGATGCACATTGCTAAATCTAAAGGAAATTAAGAGGAATCTAAAATCCTGAGGAATCTAAAATCCCAAGGAACCATCCAAGGTCAGGACCTCCTTTTCTTAAATGGAGATATAGCCCTCAAAATTTTACATGCAAAGTACTTGTGGTAGACTAGAATCAGAAGCACAGTCAAGAGTTAAGTGACATATTCCATGTCAGCTTCTATTCCTGTAAGCAGACCCAGGAACAGAAGCCCATATATGCGGTTCAGTTTTCTGCCAACATGTCTTCATTCTTCAGCTTTCTTTCATTCTGTCTCAGTGTTACCTGACTTTTCCTACTTTTCCACTACACTGCTCTAATTTTCATAAGTTTGTAGAATAATCGAGAAGGTCCTTCAGGATATCTATCGTCCCATCCCCTGCAGGGTCAGGTGTGAGATGAGATCAGGTTTCTCAGGGCTTGATCCAGTCAAGTCAAGTCTTGAAAACCTCTGAGGACATGGACTGGGAAATCTGAGTAATCTGTTCCAGTGTTTGACAGTCCTTACAGTACAAATGTTTTTCTTATATCTGGACTGAACCTCTCTTGTTTCAATTTCTCTCTTGTCCTCCCAACATGTACTGCCGGTCTGTCTAGCTGATGACCTCCTCAAAAGTACTGGGAGCTGCTTTAGGTCCTCCTGACGACGTATCGTCTATGACCTGAATGAGCCCAGCTAGTTACTGGGTGAGAGCTCCAGTCCCTGACCATCTCAGTGGCCTTCCACTGAACTCCTGCCAGCTGATCAGTGTTTTCCTTGTGATGAGGAGCCCATATCTGAATGTAGTATTTAGATGTAATCTAACAAGTGCTGAGTAAGGAGGAAAAATCACCTGGGTCTCCTGGCTCTTCTCCTATTCCAACAGCTCAGGATGCAGTTGGGTTTCTTTGCTGCCAGAGCATGCTGCTGCCTCATGGACACCTCCCACCAGGACCTCTCCACGTCCTTTTCAACAGAGTTTCTCTCATCCCCTACAGCCTCATTCTGTGCTACTGGAAGGGATTATTCCTTCCCAGGTGCAGAACTTTACATCTGTCCTTGTTAAATTTCATAAGGTTCCTGTTGGCCAGCTCAGCCCATCTGCGTCCCTCTGAATGGCAGCCATTTACTCAGGAGCAGATTAAGTCTGATCTAATTTATCAAGCCCTTGGAGTCAGTGAGCCAAATTCAGTAAAAGAAAGAGAATTCTGGACACACACAACCTCCAATACAGATTTGACAGGAGCCTCTCCCAAAAGAGGACATGTTTTCTTTGCAACTTCTCATGCTTAAACTCATAGAGATACTGAACCTTAAATTTGTGGGCAGTATTGATCCCTGGTGCACTATTATATCAACTTAACCAGAGCAAAATCAGTACTTTGAATGCTGAGTTACTTAAACTTTCCATTAAGTAAAACAACAGGAACAAAGTTGTGGTCCACAGCTGAGCAATGTGGTTGGCTTTTTAACATATACACATCCTCTACGACTGACTAAGCAGGATGTGACCAGAACACGGATAAGTAGGTAGCTGATATCAAAGTAAACATTAAGTTTCCTGTTATGCTGTGCATTAGGTAGTGACAGGCAACTGTGGAGTGTAACAGAGAGCTGCCTAAAGGAAAGCTGTCAGCAGGGCTGACACAGTTACTGTTGTGAATCTAAGTGGAAAGCCCCAGCATAGTTAAGCTAGTCTTGGAGCTGCCCTGAAGCCCTGCAGCACCAGAAATCTGGTTCTGCTCCAGAAACGTTAGTTGCTTTTTTCACGTGGGTGGGGTGGATGAAGGTGATGGCAACCCTCCGTGCAGGCAAAGGTCTGAAACTGCCCTTGCTTTTCTTTGCCCATTCTCTCATTTAGCCCTGCCATAAAACCAAAAATAATGTTTCTAAAAAGAAACTTCACTTAAAATCTTTGAAATACCCCTTTTATATTCTTAATACCTTAGTCCTGGATCTGCAGTGTGACTATTTGTCATTTCCATACAGTATGCTTGTGTTGGAAAAGGAGGAAGGGAACAGGACAAGGTGAAGAGAAATAGAGTGCACAGTTTTGGTATCACCCCATAAAATAGCATATATAGTATGGAGTTTCCAAGAGACTCCTTTTTCTTTGTGGTTTATCTGTTTGCTGAGAAGTCACTGAAGTTCTTTTTTAGTTAGGTGTTTAACAAAAAAAGTAAGGAAAGAATGTAATTTACTACACACTGCAAACCATCTCTCTGCTAGATCATAGTCGTAATTGTGGGATTTGAATAGGTTATTCAGAGCAACAGTAAGAGGAGTGTTCATCTAGTACCTTATTTCATCACCAAGTGCTCAGGCAGCCTCCCTGGACCCTCCAATTGTCCTCCTCTGTTGGGGAAGAGAATTCATTTTATAAATTGGCCCTGAGACATGAGAGGGTTGGGATTTGCCCAAGACTGTACTACAGACAAACATAGGTCTTCAATTTTCTTACTTCAAGGTCACTCCTTACTGTTAGGTGTAGGCATGAAAAAAATATGCCTGTGCCTCTAAGACATGGCTTTCTAGGAGACAAGCCAGCAAGTCGGAAGAAGCGGAATTTGCACTGTCTTGCAGGCAAAAACATAACGAGTTCTTTATCTAGGGCAGCACAGGAAGTCTGAGGCAGATCTGGGAAAGGCATCAATAGTATCTATTAGTTTAACTCATCCTGCATGCTCTTGTGCAAGGCCATCCTACTTTGTGCTGCGTAAGTCCCTGGTGCCCAGCTCCTTTCTCTGACAAGGTGTGCTTTGCAGAAGAGTGCACATCCTCTGCAGATTAGCTCAGAATTGCCCATCTTCAGGCAATTGACTGAGACCAAGATTTGATTGAGTTGATTACATTCAAGCTCCTGAGTTTGCATGGTTTGACATTGGTTCGGTGTGCAAGATGAAAGCAAATGCCTTGCTTTCAAATCAGCAGCTTGTAACACAATGTGTGGCTGACAGGAAGGGCAGGATCCATCCCACAACACATTTCCTGTCTGAATGGTCTAAGTCTACTGTGAGTTCAAACATTTCATCAGTAGAAAAAGGAGTGCTTCCAGAGGGCAATTCAGTCCATCCTGAGATAGAAATCTAAAGGTAAGGTATTTGAGTTGGAGGTCTCTTAACCTCAGAGACACTTCAAAAGAATAGTTTTGTTCAGACTAGCTTAAACTAATGATGAAGCTGCCAAAGGTGGAAAAATCAGTCCCATCCACAGTGTGCACGACAAAGCCAAAGAAATATTTACACATCATTGGCTTTCCTAGATGCTGTTATCCTGAATCTAGTTTTCCAGCTGATTTAAGTCCAGATGATGTAAATCATCGTGATTCTATGCGCTTAAACTAGCCAAAAGAATAGCCACAAATTTCTGTGTTAATACCAGTTGTTTTTCTAAGTTGGCATAGTTTTTAGGAATTGTGTTGAATCGTTATTTAAACTAAAAAGGAAATGGCTCATTGCTGGTTTAGACTTCTGTTAAAAAAATATCTGACCTAAAAGGTGCTATAACCGTTTACAGACAGAAATAAATGTGTTGAAGAGAATAGCTGAAAAAGCCAGCTCCTTCCAACCATGAAAATCTCGATGAATGCAACAGTTCTAGTTAAACACAAATTTCTGCACTCGGTAGAGCTTCCACTCCAAATGTTCTCTGCATCAAAGTGAGCTCTGTTAAAGATTTTATTAACCAAAGGCCAAGTCTTTATTCATAATGAAGCTGACTGATAGCAAAATTTTCATCAATTAAATGGGGGAAGCACAATCAGATCAAATGGCTGGTGTTGGGAATGATTTGGGGGGAGAGGGTGTTGGGAGAAGGCTGCAGCTATGCCTTTCTCCATTTCACAGCTTCTTAATAATATTATTTGTATTATTTCAGGGGTGTCAAACTCACAGTTCCTGCTGGTCTCCTGCTCCTGCAGCATAACCTGTGTCACACACTGCACACCTGACCAGCGCTGGCAGGAGTGTAGGGGCAAGGAGCTCGGCGCTGCCGCCGGGTAGAAACAAGGTGCCAGGATGGATAAAACAAGGTGGAGGGTGGATTCGGCCCACGGGGCATGAGTTTACCAACTCTGTATTATTTTAAGGTTTCTGGGTGTTTATTAAAGTGGAGTTGAGTTTGGAAGAAAGAGGAGGAAGGCTGTGAGTCTGGCACATAAATGTGGGAATAGAGGGATCAATGAGGAAGAAGCAGTAAGGTCTCTAGTAGTAAAATAAACATTTTTAACCTTCTCACCTTTCATGGTTGGAGATGGTGAAGTGTTCTGTAAATTCTCTATGTAGCCAGCATGCAGTGTACTTGCAGGAAAGAGAGCGGTTTTTACTACAGGTTACTGGATGATTCCTTACCCTTACAAGTCTAAACTGACCTCTTTATCCAGTGCTATGATATTACTTTCTCGTCTTAATAAATTTTTAAGGTCAATGGGAAATATGATGAACATCTTTTTTGAACTCTTGCAACAACAACCAAAGGATTCAACCCCGTGACTCCTGCCAATAGTGTCTTGATTGAGCAACAGCCTCTTTGAGAAGGTTGTGTTCTTATTCCAATGACTGATGATAGTAAGGAAAAAGTTCCTTTGAGTAGACAAAATCTTACAAATCATGTTCTGATGTTTATCCAGGCTTAATATTGTGATGGAATGATTGGTGCAGCTGGTAACAAGCAGCTCTGTTCTTCACCAACTTTTGTATATTTATCCAACATTCCTCAGGCTGGATCTCCAGTCTGCTGAATCTCTCCCTCCAGCTTCAGTATTAACTAACACACTTAACACTACTCCAGAAACATGTTGAGTCCCTGACATATACAGGTTTTAAGGAAGCAATAATAAAATTCCCAGTATAAAGAGAAAAATAATACACCAAATGTGGTGGATACAGGGTGTGCCTTACAGAGTGAAACCAGAAACTCAAGTCACTCCCACTTTTTTTGTCTGTTTGATTTTCCTCACTGTTGCACCAACTCCTGGTGCACCAGTAGCACAAAGAGGACAATTCCTAGTGGCACTCCAGCTCCATACATCAAGCTATCTGAGTACCTGGAAACAGATGCTTACTGTTTATTAAGCAGCACTATGAAGTGATTCAGTTCAGAGGAGCAATGTTCTGGTGTGGAGGGAATTGTGAAATATTTTCTTTTAATTTATTTGGTGGCAGGGGAACCTGGTACAAAACTATTTATAAATTCTGTAGGTATCCAATCTATTTTTGTCATCTGGACAACTAACAGCCATAAATATAGAATAACGCTATTTCGACAGTGATTTATACTTCCTTTGCCATTACTCTGAGCAGTTGTGGAGCCCAAGAGCTTTGCTGACACAAGAGAGTTATACAGGTTCCCCCAACATAGTGCAGTCATCTACTGTTACCATGAGGCATGTGATTTTTCTTTTTTCCCTTTGGTTCAATATATGTTACAGTTTTTTAGTTGAAGGAAACTACAAACTGGCAAAAGACAGGAGAACCATAGTACTTGTTTTTAGATGGATTTCAGTGTGTTCTGGGAACACATGAGGTAAAACCTTCCAGCTGTCCTAAGCCTCCATGCACGTCTTATAGGATCTTTTAACTTTTGTTTCATCTCCCTTTAAGTTTTTTGGGGACAAGGAATAGCATTGCTTCATCTGTTGGCTGTATCCAGCATTTTGTGAGACATTTTCTCCTCTCTCAATGTCTTGTACTTTTTATGGCCACTTTGTGATAGTGTTTTAGCTCATTACTGTCTTCATCTTCATTTCTTACATGCAGGTCTCAGTCAAAGAGAAGGAGATAACTAGTGTGGAGTCTTTCAGGAAACTTCACCCAGCAATGTGCTGGATCTGTCCTTTACAATTACCCCAACAAAAGAAGCTCCATTCATTTCTGTTCACCTCATGTTCAATAAGATAATGGGAACCACACAGATAGTTCAGTTTCTTTCTCCTCGAAGAAATGATAAGCCAAAGAGGAAGGAGCACTGTCCCAGTGGATCTGTGAGACAGTTCGCTGCTAAGCAGAGGAAATAGTCACAACAACAAAATGCTGATTTCTGAGGTGCTTCAGTATTCCAACTAGCACGTTGCATTGGTTATATGTCAAGTCATTATTTAGGCAAGCTGGCTAATCTGCATTGCAACTTCAAATGGAAGAATCACTGAGGCAACTGCTCTATGTTTATCTGATAGAATAGAGACTCTTGATATGAATAAAAGAAGAAAGGAGTTCTTAGCCCAACACTGGCCATCCCTGAATCACATATTTGAGCAGTGAGACTATTATAAGAGCCACCACAACGCACTCTGCTGCGCAAGAGGCAAGTATTTAATCAGATTTTTCTGCCTTCTCCAACAGATGTGATGATAAACCATAAGCGTATGGCTCTCATTCACAGGAGTTATTTGCCCCCAAGAGCTTTAATGTAATTTTCAGGCAGTTCTCTAGCCCTCAGTTCTCTCATTTCTTAAATATATGTGTTTCCCTGAGAGAAAAGGGTAATAATGAAACAGAAATGGATGGAATTCAGCCCAGTCAAAACCAATCAGAACCTTCAGATTTGAGGTTTATATAGTTTGTTTAAGTGATCTGCTAATGAACATGAACGGAAACACGAAGCATGTTGGTCACAGGGAATTCATCGATGTTCATTCACTTTGGGATTTTTTTCTCTTCTCTATTGGTGCCCGCATTATCTGACAAAAGTGACTTTTTTGCTTAGGTTTTTTGATTACTTTTTTTAATCAAAGACATTATTGGCTTCTTATTGCTTTGTGGAGAGAGATTGAGTAATCAAAGCTGCTTCTATATGCCAAATATAAAATTTTTCAAGTTAACGTTGTAGATGCTTGGCAAGTGGGAACAGGAAATGCCTCGTGGAGTCTGGAAAAGTCTCCTCACCCACACCAGGACAGTCTTTTGTACTTGAGTTCCCATGAGAGAAGACTTGTTTTTGGTAGGTCCTAAAGATTGTGAAGGTGGGTTATTTGTAGGTTAGAGCTTTGATGTTTACCCACAGCGGCTGCTACTTTCCTTAATGGATCCTGCCAACTGAAACTGTAGTGATATCATTTTCTGGAGGGTTCACTTAGTAATCTTATGTATTTGCTCAGAAGAGCATCAAGATAAAAGTGATCTTAACCATTTCACACCTGGGTAATGAATGGGAACAAAAAAGCATGGTGTAGACATGATGTGCCTCTGGTAAATCATCAACAAAACTCTGACTTTAAATGTTCACTTTTCAGAAGATAATGCAACTTTTTAAAGGAAAAGAAAGTCTTTATGATTGATGCAGTAAAGTAGGGCTCAGGAAAAAGCTAAAAACCTGATTGCTTCTGCAGCTTTTATGAGTGTGATTCATCTGGTATGACTTTACCTGCCTTCAAATTAAATGTTTAATCTACACTGGTTGTTCAAGGCTATTCTATGAAAGAGACACCTATTTCTAATTAATCCAATCTAACCTAAAAGATAGCTCTTTCTAAAGTTCTTTATTGCTTTCCTATGGCAGAGAGGAAGTCTTGTTCTCGTCCTAAGTGTGTAGTTTAGATGGATTCATCTCATCCACCTTCATCATTCCCTTGGCATTCTAGCAGCAAAGGCCTTTTCTCCACTTGACCAGAGGTCTGAAGCTCCTTTGCTATGAGGACAGGCTGAGAGAGTTGGGGTTGTTCAACCTGGAGAAGAGGAGGCTCCAGTGAGACCTTATAGCAGCCTTCCAGTACGTGAAGGGGGCTAAAGGAAAGCTGGGGAGGGACTTTTTACAAAGGCATGGAGTGATAGGATGAGGGGGAATGGATTTAAATTGGAAGGGGTAATATTTAAATTAGACATTAGGAATAAATTCTTCACAATGAGGGTGATGAGACACTGGAACAGATTACCCAGGGAAGTTGTGGATGCCCCCTCCCTGAAGGTGTTCAAGGCCACGTTGGATGGGGCCTTCAGCAGCTTGGTCTGGTGGGAGGTGTCCCTGCCCATGGCAGGAGAGCTGGAACTGGATAGGCTTTAAGGTTCCATCCAACCCAAACCATTCTATGATTCCATCTGAGCCTCAGCTTCCTCTCTGGCAGAGCTTCTGGGGATGCACGTAGTATCATTTATGGGTACATATACGTGCCTTGTTATACAAATGCTAGGGTAAAACCTGCAATAAAATGGATAGTAGTTACATTTTATGTTTGGCTGATCATTCTGCTTTTTCTAAACTTCAAGGCTTTAATGATGTTCATACAGTGTCCTAGAGCGGAGCCATAATTGCATAGTGTCTCACTTAGAATAATTGAAATTTCTCTTAGAACACATGGGGCCCAGAACAGAAAGCTCTTGTATGACAGAATTACAATGAGCAATTCTTTTTTTTTCAATGATAGAGTTTAAAATGTGGCAAAATATTAACAGCCTGGATTGTTAGACAAACTTTTGAGAAGGTTACTGATTCCATATGTACTGTTTCTGTATTATGTTTGCAAATAATAGCACAATGCTCAGTTTTATGATCCAGCCTTTGCAGTTCAAGGCTTATCAGCACTTTCCATCAACAAACATACTACTAGTATCTTAAACAAGGTGGATCTATTGGTGTCATTTTCTTTTTTTCTTTTTTTTTTCCAGCCAGCAGCCCTGTTGTTGATCTCAGCACTATTGCAAGCTGTTTTGTGATCAACTAAAATAAGCAAAATCTGGCCTTAATTTTGTATTGCTTTTCTTTTTTCTTTCAGTGGCTGCATCAACAGCTAATTCCACAGCTGGTGCGGCCATGAATTCTTTGACTTCTCTGGGTACTCTCCAAGGACTGGCTGGAGCCACTGTTGGACTGAATAATATTAATGCACTAGCAGGTACCGTAAACAGTGAGTATTTATTGCTGTGGTGGACAGCCTTCCCCAATTATCATGCTGCAAAAATATCAATTGTAAAGCAATGATATGATTATTTCTAATCTATATACAAAGTAAGGGGGTCAAGTGGATCTAGTTCCATTCATGGTAGATATGCAGTTCTGGAGTCATTTAGTTTCGCACAGTTTGCTCTGCAAAGTGAAGTCCCTTGGGTCCCTGCACAAAGACTCCTTTTCTTGCAGGGTGTTTGGAAGGTAAAAGAAATGTCACCAGGGATTTGGGTTGTCTAGGTTATAGGAGAGGCTCCTTTTTCATTTAGGGAGTCTGACAACAGGTGTACCACCCCAATTCACAAAACCTCACTCAGAAAAGTGGTATTAAGATGTTTGCCACAGAAGCAGTCCTTTTAAAATGTCTGCAGGAATTATCAATTTGACTTTAAAGCAACATACTTTACAAATGAAGGCAAGTGTTTGGCTTTTAATTGGTAACTGTAAGAGAAGGATGCGGTCAGTCACCTGTAATACCAGTGCATGCACGTCTATCCTGTTACATCTTAAACAAACCCTGGCATCTCCTGCTAAGTAGATGCCAGTAGTTAGAACATACTTCCTTGTTCTTAGTCTTGGTCAAGATTTTCCTGAAGAAGAAGGATTTTTTTATTATTATTATTTCTGCTATGATGACTTCACCTTTGCCTGCAATGGAAGAGATTTGTCCAGCTGCATTTTCCCTCTCCCTTTTTTTGGGCTGCTGTTACTCCTTGCATTTCCTTTTGCAATGCAAGGAATCTATTTGGTCATTACCAGTCCATGACACATCATAATGTACCTCCCGGAACGGATGTCCTCCTCAGTATCTCTTGCTCGCTCTGATGCTCTGCATGATGTCCTTTTTGTCACTGTTACTTGGCTGCACACTTAATCTTTTTGTTCTGTGATCTCTGGTTGTCATTGTTGGGAGCTGGGAAGGAAGGGGGCTAATGGATGGATGTCCATGTAACAATGTTGACTGCTTGCATGGGGTCTTGTGTAAAACAGGTCTTGCTTCTGGCAAGGACATTTGTATTTCACACAAACAATCTCATAGTACATATGACTCAAGAACAACTTAAGAAAAGTAAGTATTAGGTCCAAAAATGGCAGATGTTAGTTTCTTTTCTTAGTATTACATTAGTGTTAAGGCAAGCCACCGATAGTGCCATGCATGAAAAGCTAATTTATCTCCTCTCATGAGCTCTCGTAGTAAAAAAACTACCCTGTCACAAGTAAGAAACCATTAAATATTCTTTCCTGATAAACAGTTGTGCTTTGCTTGGTTTATAAGAAGTCACACTATCAAGAGCAGAGTATGATATCCCACTCCTTCTCTTCCACAAGTACTAAGAACCCAGGCACACTGCACACTGGAGCACTCCAAGATAATGTACCTTTCATCAATACTGAGCAAGAATTAATCACTTATGAGCTCTTGACTTTGCGTGGAAACCATTTTGCTGCACTCCTTTTAACACTTATTGCTAGGCTACAGGCAAGGAGGTTACATTTTCTCAACACGTATTTTGAACTAATGTGTGTGCAAACGTATGTATGTGTGTCATTTGAAGTGCCAATGACATATTCACAACCTAGTACCAAATTTCAGCTTTAGACCACCATTACTTCCATGGACTTGTACCAACAGTGGCTTTAGTCCCAAATCTTATTCATGGATGTTTTGTGGACACAGAGAATGTACATGCCTAGAATATCTATAATTGTATGGCACTTACAAAATGTATGTGGATATGTCTGTCTGTGTCTATATGTAAATGAGAGAGATCTAAAGAGGGGAAACTGCTTCCCCACAACACAGTGTTGTGGCATTTTTTCTCTCTAAAGAGTGACACTGATTATTGATTGCAGGTATTTGTGATGCTAATGATGGCAAAGCATTGTTCAGATTACAGCAACGTCCCCTGTCTATTTTAGTGACAAGACAGTGTTTTTCCTATTGACCATATCTGATCCTGTTGTTCACACTCAAACCCACCTGGGAGTTTGCCTTCAAAAAACCTCACGTTTCATGAGTATGAGGTTTCACACTGTGCCATGGTCACAAGCACTTCAGCATAAACAGTCATTCATTTGGTTATGTAGGTTCCTGAAGTGATTGTGCAGAGAAGGTGGAATTGAGTGACATGCTTCTAGTTGGGGAATTAAGAAGAGCAAAGCACAATTCAAGCGGAGCTGAGCCCAAAAATTAATCAGAAGGTGGTATTGGACTTGGACATTGATTTACACTGAGATGTTGGAAGGGGTGCTCTTCTGTTGAAGCCATGTTTGGCTCTATATATGAGAATCACAAGGAGAATGCCTTCCAGGCTGAGCTCACTAGGAGACCTTTATCTTTTTTCTACATCCTGACTGAGTCCATGAAAAAGAAGCTGGGTACTCTCATTGTAGAGAGAAATGTTGTAGAAAGACGTTTGGAGGCCTTAAAAATTAAATAAAGCATACTATGATAAGTTTGACTGTCTCCAAGGGTTTGACAGCAGTTGTATATACGTTTGGGGATTCACCTAGTCTTCCCTCAGTTGAGCTTGAAGCATCTAAAACCTTAAATGATGAAGTGTTAAACTGTCTGCTTTGGTCACATTAAATAATGTAACTAACAAAAAATAAAACTATAAATAATGAGGAAAAATTAATAAAGAGAGAGGAAGAGATTCTTTGTAGTTAAGAACGAATGTCATGGATTCAGGATACTGGAAAGATATGACACAATATTTGTGTGTTAACCCAGGGCAATCATTCAACCTTTCTGCCCCCATATTTACATCTGTAAAACAGAGATAAATCTATTTGTGACAGATTTGAAGGTGCTTGGAAAGCACTTTAAGAAACCTTTGGACTTGCCAGGCGTTGTCACTTCTGTTTTATGTGGAGTAACTCAAAAAATTTGAAGGCCGTAGATGAGAGACTTCAAAAGGTTATTTCACAAAAGTGAGGAAGAGACCAGAGTTCAATATCAGACTGAGGTGCACTGGTAGAGATAATAAAGAGATGGCAGAGATGTGTAACTGCGGCTGGACCTTGTAGATTTCATAAAAATGTAAAAGAGGAGAACAGAAAAAATGTTAGATGTTGAGCTTTCCGCAGATCTGTTTTGCTCAGGAGGGAAGTGTATTTGGACACGTGCACTGCAGTAGTGGTAGCTGTGCCCTTCCCGGATGCAGTACGGTGAGCTCAGACGGTCTGGCTGTGGCTAATCTGAAATCATTTGGTGGGAAGGGACTATTGATTCTAGGTGAAAGAAGGGGGAGGATGCTGCCCACTGCAACACAAAGCATGTTTATTTAATAGTCTGAGGACTCACAAAAGATAACATGTTATCCTAATGCTTCCACTATTATCAAGTTATTTCAACACTACAATAAAAGGAGAAATACAAGCTGTTTTATCAGGAGCTTTTACTTTAACCAGTGTTGGGTGTATACACATACAAGCAACAAGAGAAACCTAAGTATGAAAACATCAGAGCAGGATAAGGTCAGGCTTAGGACCCTATTATTATTATTTTTGTTATTTTGTTGTTATTGGTTGTTATTGGTTGTTGTTGTTGGTCAGGCTTGGGGTCTTATTATTGTTTTTATTATTGTTGTTGTTTGTTGTCGTTGTTGTTGGTCAGGCTTAGGATTCTCTTGTTGTTGTTACTATTACTATTACTATTACTATTACTATTACTATTACTATTACTATTACTATTATCATTCCAAATGTCCTGTCTTTTAGATATAAGATGCTTCACAAGCTGTCCTGGTTTGTGTTATACCTGGAACCATTATGCAACAAATATCTGGCTCTCCCAAGATCTGACAGAGATTATTACCCACAATAGTGGCATCCAGTACCTCCTATCATGATGCAGTGATGTTCTGAAGAGGGATGAAGGGGAAAGAGAAATATTCAAAGTGTGAGACATTTTAATAAGGGAAGGCTAAGAATATCACATCTCTGTCAAGTGTTTAGTCATACAAATTATAGTAATATCAAAAGGTATAATTTATGCAGTACAATTCTCTTAATTGGCACAGGCTCTGGTGGAGCCAGAAAGGTGCCACTTGAGCAATTGTCCTGATTATCAGAGACTCATAGGAATACGCTTTTCGAATCTACATAAGAGATTGAAGAAAACTAGTAAGTCAGCATCTTTATCCTCCTCTGTCAATGCAGGATAATTCTCTGCAGTATTCTTTCTATCTTTAAATTACTCATATGATAAGACTTATGCCACTTTCCTTGAAGATTGGCTCCCAATCTAATAGATTTCATTGTTAATTCACTATAAAGTGTCCTCTGCTTAATTTCCTCACTTTTCTCCAATTTACGTATAACCCGTTATTATTATTCTAAAATTAAGCCCTCTCTTTCTCTTCAGTGTTCCTAGCTTTTGGATCTTAATATGGCTCCACTAGTTACCTGTTCACCCAACATTTTGCCAACCAAAACACCACACAGTCAATGTCTAAGAAATGGTTGCTCATGGTTCTGAGTGCCCAGTTTTTCTGGTGACTGATCTACTGTACCTTGAGGACCCTAATTAAACCCTTTAGAGTTGTTTGTGACCTATTCACCTAAAAACTGGGGAGTATGGGATGGCTAGTTGGGCAGAAAATGTGGCTTAGCTCTCAGTCCTGATGAGTGCAGTCGGAGGTGTGGGCAACAAGAAGGGCTCTGAACTCTGCCACCCTTCGACTGCCAAAAAGAATGTAGCTCTGACAGGTGAAAGTCTGATTTTCCAGAATTTCTGAAAACAGGAGGTATTAATACTGTTCACTTCAACATGGCTCATTCAGGAGCCATGATGATAAACAGAAGCCATGGAGAGAGACTGTAGCCCGGGAGTTCATCCACCATCAAGTCATAGTAGTAAAACTTTTGCAGACCGCACTGTTTGCACAGATGAGGGATGCCATTTTCCACATAGCTAGCAATCCAGTCTGAAATTTCCTCTCTGGCAGTCATTCCAGTTAAATTAATCTGATATTCATCAGGATGTGGAATTGCTTTAAAGAAAAAAAAAGCAAACAGCTCTGCTTCCAGTGAGAAGTAAAGAAAGACATTGCTAGAACTGAATGCTTTTGTTTCTTCATGAAAGACACCTCGTCTGATGAAGCAATTTTAGTGACTCCGGAAGTGCTGCTGTTCATCTCCTCTGGAGTAACTGGAGTAACTGGAGGAGGAGGGTGAAAGCTCAGAGCATCGCAGTCCATTTGCTCCTGCAATCCTAAGGGATGAAGCCTGTAGTTGTTTAGAGGGTTGTTTCAAAATGCTATTAATCAGGGTTCTCTGCTGACTGTGTATAAGCAAAATGCTCCTGATATGATGTGGTCATATCCTGTTGATAAAGACCCTGGTAAGAAAGAGGTGATTTCCTCGCAGACTGTTTTTCCTGAGTCACCAGCTTGCAAGGATGCAGGTCAAATGGGTCCCTCTCAGCTTCAGATACCCTCAGCAAAAGCATGGGTATCAAGGAGAGTGAGCAGAGAGGCTTTCAGGAGCACCAAGCTGTAGTACTTGCCAGTAGCAGGCTGCATGCGAGTCCGTTTGACTGTGCAACCCTTGTGCTAAAGTGATCCTGACGCCAAAGTCATGTTTCTTTGTTTTCAGTCCCATTTGGTGGAACGCCGAGCTGCATGCACTGCCGTCATTGTCAGTGTCATATAATACCAACGACTTTCGGAAAGCACTAATGAACAAGTGCAATTTCTTTTCTCTATTGTTGGGTTTTTTGTAAAGTTGCTCAAATGCTCTCAGGTATGGCGGCCCTGAACGGAGGACTCGGCGCAACAGGCTTGACGAACGGTACGGCCGGCACGATGGACGCGCTCACCCAGGCCTACTCAGGAATCCAGCAGTACGCTGCCGCCGCGCTGCCGACGTTGTACAGTCAGAGCTTGTTGCAGCAGCAAAGCGCTGCGGGCAGCCAGAAGGAAGGTAAGCGCCCGCCTCCGGCACAGCAAGCCCCGCGCCGGGCAAACTGCCTTCAGCCAAGGAAAAGCAGTGTTGTGGGGTCGTTTCTTCACAGAGCTTTAATGAAGGACATGAGTAGCCTAATCTTTGAATTTTTTTCAGTTTTCTCCTGATTAGTGTTATTACTTTCTTTGAAACTCTAGTGTTATTCATTTTTTAACCATCTGTCCTTCAAGTTACACTTTACTGACCGTCTTTTCCTATGTAAAAGCATTTACCAACTGGCACAATAAAAAGGCATCGGTAACAAAACTCATCCCTTTATGGGTGCCATTCTCTCTTCTGGTTTCCATTTTCTGTGATAATGGGCTTAATCTGATTAGGTTTAAGATTTTGAGCTAATGACAAGATCGGTTTTCACTTCGAGTGGTTCTTTCCTTAATTGTGGGGAAGCAACTAAGTGAATGATTGCCCCCTCTCCCTGCGCCAACAGCAAATAAACCTCAGGAAGTTACTGCTAAGAATAAATGAATACTAATTACAAGATGTTTAGGAAAATGAGGTTACCCTTTTCCCCTCTTCCATTCCCCTGCACGCTTCCTAGGCATTGGGGCATTTGTTTCTGTTTTCCTTGCTTTCTCTTATTCTAATTTCCAGCTGATTCTAGAAGGGTAGGAAAATATTGCATGCTTTCTAAGATTATATGTCTTTTGTCACTATTGTTCTTTCCAGGGCTAAACTTTGGAAATAAACCTAGCATAATATCCTCAAGAGAAATTTTTTATCCTCTTTTGAAATAGTATCTTGTACTGTTACAGGAAGTGTTTCCTAGGAAGAAAAATTTGGCATTCGCCCAGTTGGCTATTGTGTAGGGACACTGGAGTTAAAATGTATATTTTCTTTGAATTCTTTACTTCATTTACTGCTAACAGCTTGCATTATTTCAAATGCACTCTGCATTTGTCTTTGATTTGACTCACTTTGGTCAATGAAAACAGACTATTTGACATCAGAAAGAAATTGCTTATTTGGTGTCATTGTAAGATACGTATTGGAGGACAGTTTTATTTTTTCTAACTATTTTAATTTTTCCTGTTTGTGAACATTCATATCAAGTGTAGACTTACTTTTTATTTTTATGAATTCACAGTATCCCTTTTAAAATACAGTCTTTTTTGTTATATGTCTTGGTTTTGTTAGTAAGGGGTTAAGTTAGTGTGAGTAAATTCCATCATTGAATACTGACAGCTATGTTCTGTTTCTTAACATGATTTCTTAACATGGTGAAAAGTCTGGAGCATTTGAGGATGAACAAGTACCAGAGAAAAATGCTATATAAATATTAAATGCTGAAGCACAGTCAACTGCCTCATGAATATGCTTTAAACTATTGTTCAATAAGTTTTTTCTTTTTATTTTAAAAAAATATTATTTTCTGGATGAGATAGTTTCCTTGTGGTAAGAAGAATTAACTTCCAGGTGGCATTTTTTTTCCTGCTTTTTTTCACCCACAAAAATGTTTTCCTTTTTGAAACCACTTTTTTTTTTTTTTTCCCCCCCAATTCAATTATCCTTTCCTTTTGGGCAAACATTGCAACCTTTTCTTTCAAGCTGAGAGAGAGTAGCCAACCTGGTTCTTCTGTATGGGAGAGGTGAGACTTCGTGACTCTTTTGTGGAAGGTACTTTTTAAATCTTAGGCATGCTGTCCTCTTCCTCTCCAGAAAACCAAGGCCATTACATCAAATGCACACTTAGCTTCTATTAAGCAAGGGAATATTTATAACAGGTTACTCTGCCTGTGGTTTATCAGAAATGTTTGTTCCCTTTGTGTAGCACTTAACGCTCCAGATGTCTGCATGGGAAGGCCACGTGTCAGGATCATGTTCTTCCAGGCATCCATTACTCATTGCCAGTATTTTATTGTAAAGAAGAAACTGAGCTAGGGTAAAAAATAACCTATTAGTGCTAGGATGAGTGTTTAAACCAACAGCAGTAACAATATGTATCTCAAATTTTGGCTGTAAGAAAAAAATTCAAAGCATCTTTGTGTTTGTGCCTTTCTTTGCAAACTCAACTTTGGCTAAAGCTGCTTTGGTTTCAACCCAACTACTTTATTTTGGACTTCTTTTTAAGAGACTTACTTTGCAAATATTCTTCCAGGAGAAAAAGGTTTCTGTGGGGAATTTGTATTAAAAAAACCCCAAAAGCTGTCATTTTGAAATGAATCAGTACAAATTTAATTCTGAGTTTCTTTCTCTCTCTGACTTCCCTAATTTCCAAGTCACAATGTTTGCTTTGTCTTATCGTTTTTATTCCCATCTCTACAGTTTTCTGCCCTTTGAGTTTACATCTGTGACACTCAAATCTGAGCTCAGCTCATTGCATTTCCATAAATTCCCACAACTAGAATTAAAATGGCAAACCCATGCAGATGTTTGAAGCAACAGAGGACTCCTTGTCCAGTTCTTGGGGTACTGTGAGCGAGTAATACTTTGTGTACTTGTTTTTCTAACCATAATTATACTGAAAGACACTCATATAAGTTGAAGAAACAGGCTACAGTTTAACTTCTTCAAGAGCAGAGTTAACAAGTAAACACTTTTCAAGATAGGATGCTCTAAAGAGCTGCATTTCAGCTCTGTTCCTTTGATGATCCACTTGCTTTTGTTCCTTTGAAGTTGGAAAGTGAATGCTTTCTTACCATCACCTTTAGTAAGTATTATGGAAAAAAAGATTAAATATAGCACTTTTAATAGCTGTTTTCATACTTTGTTTGTTTGTTTTCCTAAAGGTCCAGAAGGGGCAAACCTCTTTATTTACCACCTCCCCCAGGAGTTTGGAGACCAGGACATTCTGCAGATGTTCATGCCTTTTGGAAATGTTATCTCTGCTAAAGTCTTCATTGACAAACAGACCAATCTGAGCAAGTGCTTTGGTATGTCAAATTTTATAAATTGAATCGTAAAAAAAACACATACACAGTACTGAAAAGGGGCCAAGAAAGAAAATTAACAGCAATGTGAGAAATGTCATACTGGAACCTCATTCCAAAAATAATGGACTGTTAATCCTCAAATGAGCAGGAAGATGCACAGACAAACTAGTCCTATCTGAAAACTGGATATGAAAAAAACAATAATAATCTTCCAGTCTGACATCTCGCATGAATGTGTCAAGTACATGAAACTAATTACACCCTATGTGGGGGAATGTCATTTAGTATACTATTAAACTGCCTTATTATGGATACCTAATTATTCTCTATTGTATAGCTGAGCCACTTAAAAACGCTCTATGGTTAACCCATTACTTCTGCATCACAGGAATTTCTGAATTAAGTACAAGATTCTGCAATTAGAGATTGAATGGTGTGTACATGCAGTTCAGAATGCTTTCCAGACAGTTGATGTCTAGATATGCAGCTCAAGCTGTGGCAGATGGGCTCCAGTGTATTACTGAAGGTAGCGTCTCCTCTTACCTTAGGGCAGGGATGAAGGGAGCCTCGCAAGTTGGATGTCAAGTTTCCCAGAGAAGTCTTTGAGCTGCCAGAAAATTAGATCACAAGAGAGGAGAGATGATATGAGGTTATAAAACAAGTTCTAGGGTTGATTAAGTAGGACAATGTATTTCAATAGCGTTGACGCACCAGTTCCGTGTTTGATGGAGGGGAGTACAGAATGTGAGTGGCAGTCTGTTAGAGCATTGGTCTGATAATTATGATCTGATGCAAGACATGAGGAGAGTCTAAGAGGAGGGTCTAAGAGGAGGGTCTAAGAGGAGGGTCTAAGAGGAGGAAAGAATCTCTTAAAGAAAAGTTTTATAAGGCTTGACCTAAAGTATTGGAACTTCCATAAAAGTAACAGTGCAGCTGTATGTATGACAAAAGAGTAACCAGTCCAGACAAGGCCCTAGTTTCCAACACTCCTTTGTACTGTTGGTCTTTACCCAGCATCATCTCTTAATTTTGAAGTGTCCCCATTAACCATAATACATGTTTCTTAGCATGCACATCATTACTTTTTTTTTAAATCTAGGTTTTGTTAAAATGTATCTGTCTAGGGATTTGTCTCCCCCACGGCAGTTCAGGTGCCCTACAGCTATTGGACTTTGACTCATCTTGGAAGGGTTTGAATTTATCTAAACAGCCAGTGTCCAAACAGACAGTAAATACATCAAGTTGCTCAGAAATACCCACTCCACGAGAATTCAAGTCTTGCCATAATCTGCGTGGTTTTCATCTGAAGACAGGCCCTTGGTACACTTGAAAAATTAAATCCATTAAGGGAAAGGGTGTGACATTCTGTGTTTTTCCATAGCCTTTCAGCTCATTTTGAAGCATTCACCTCTTTAAGCTCTACCACAAAAAAAATTCGTATCTAGCCTAATATAATCTAGCATGTTTCTGCTATGGATTAAAACAGTCCCTGAGGCTGTACCAAATTTTAAAAGTCTAATTGAAATGGTCTCACTATTGATCTGGAACCAGTTCAGTTAGTATGTTGGGATGACAAAATCAAGCTATGGTAATAGAAGTGCTGAAATAATGTAGATCAGTCTGGGCAGGCGACTCAGTTCATCAACTCTGTTCCCACAGTTGCTTTTTGTGGGTTTCCTTTTACTCTTACCTACTTACACATTTGTTGGGATGCAATTACCTAACTTAGAGTGATGCACTGAGGTTATTTTATTGAGAAAAACAGAGAGATCAACACCCAATGGAGGGAGGAGTCCTCTTTTTTTTGGCATTAATCAGCTTTCACTAAAATTTCAATTTCTCATTTTTCCTCCTCAGATATTCTGCCACCAGTGAGGGAGTTCTACTTTGAAAACAATAAGTATCACAGTGGCAGAGGAAGTTGAAATTTTCTGATTCTGTAGGTGATTACCTGTATGATACTGCTAATCACAGGCAAAGCCAGAAATAAGCCTGCTAGTTGAACACACTAGCATACTCTGTATGTACCTCCTCAGCTTTGTTAGCAGGAATTTTATGTTTCTTGTTTCAGTCCCATATTTGTGTTTTAGAAAGCTTTATATTTTCTCTCTCCTCTCACCAAAAACTGGGACAATACCGCATCTGAAGAACCAGTTTCTCTCCTGTATTGTTAATAGTCGTTGCTCTTGTTACAGTTTGGGCTTGGTTTTTTTGTTTGTTTGATTTGATCTTCTTTTTCCCTCGTAGTAATCATAATAGTAGTAGTAGTAACAATAATAATAACGATGGTGATGTTTTGCACATGCTTGGTGCTTTCTACTCTGGAGTTTTCAGTCTTTTGCCCAAAGGAAGAGAAAGTCACGTTACAGATGAGGACAGATCGAACACCAGAAGGTTGTAAAGATTGTCCAAGGCTGTCCACTGACAGAATTGGGAAGGGAAGATGCATTCTGAACGAGTCACAGGATAGTGATGATATTTTATTCTTCTAAAAATGAAAAACTACTTTTCTTTGCAGAAAATGGACCTTGGCATTATTTGCGTTGCAGTCTGTTTATTTCTGGAAGTGCTTTTTCATGAGTTGATTCAGCAGACAAAGGGTTTCACATCAAGCTTATCTCTTACCTTTTGTAAACCTTAGAATAACAGAAATGAGAGATATGAAAGTACAACAAGGGAGGGGGAACCCAATGACATCAGAGCATAAATACAGTCTTCCTCATATCAACATTGCTACTTGAATGATTTAAATATTTGTCCTGATTATAGAGATACCTAGAGATTTAAAACAAAAATCAGAATTGCCATGACAAGGTCTTTGAAAATTGATAAGAAACATCATCCCATTCTCATTTAACCCATGGTTTAAAATTCAGACAAAAAATGATGAATGAGTGCAATCAGAAAAAAGATAAATAAAGTGAGAGAATGTCAGATTCCTCTATAAGCTTTATGAATGAAGGTTCTCAGTAAGGGAGAAGATGAAAGTGTAACAGGCTAATGTAGATAATGTAGATATAGCATTCTGTGTAAAGAGACAAATTGTGAATCAGAATAACAACTGGATGATAAAAGGCTGATTCCACTGATACAGTGCAGAGGTTGTATGTTTGAATTTGTGACTGAGTGAAGGAAACTGATAAAGAGACATACAATGAGGTGATTTGTCTCATGCTTCTAGAAAGATAAGCATAGCCTGAGCTAATTGTTCTTCTGTCATCAGTGGAAGTGTCTAAATTGTTGACGTGAATGGCGGATGGAAAAGCCACCTCTGGGTGTTCTTGCTTCTCTTCATTCACCATTCGTAGATTCCACCTAAGTGACTAGTTTAGATCAGTTGTTTCACTTGCAGGTGGCTTAAGCTAACTAAGAAGAAAAGTAGCTAAGGTGATGAGACATTCATAGCAGAAGAGCATCCTGAATGCACTTAAGAGAACAAAGTGAATGTCAGGAAAGTTGTAAAGGAAAATGATGAACTGTCAAGGTGGGTAAGAGTAGGTAAATCGCAGTTGTGGAGCACCTGCCTGGAAAGTGCTACAGTTGCCTTCTAGCTCATGGTGGATAACTTTTCCATTCCAGAGGCAATCCTAGAGATCAAAGCTGAGATCTGTAAGTTGATGGAATAAGAAAGAGGAGTACAGTGCGAAGTCAATGGTTGCAGTTATGTGAAGAGGGAAGGAGGGAAGGAGGGAAGGAAGGAGGGAGGGAAGGAAGGAGGGAGGGAAGGAAGGAGGGAGGGAAGGAGGGAAGGAGGGAAGGAAGGAAGGAAGGAAGGAAGGAAGGAAGGAAGGAAGGAAGGAAGGAAGGAAGGAAGGAAGGAAGGAAGGAAGGAAGGAAGGAAGGAAGGAAGGAAGGAAGGAAGGAAGGAAGGAAGGAAGGAAGGAAGGAAGGAAGGAAGGAAGGAAGGAAGGAAGGAAGGAAGGAAGGAAGGAAGGAGGGAAGGAGGGAAGGAGGGAAGGAGGGAAGGAGGGAAGGAGGGAAGGAGGGAAGGAGGGAAGGAGGGAAGGAGGGAAGGAGGGAAGGAGGGAAGGAGGGAAGGAGGGAAGGAAGGAAGGAAGGAAGGAAGGAAGGAAGGAAGGAAGGAAGGAAGGAAGGAAGGAAGGAAGGAAGGAAGGAAGGAAGGAAGGAAGGAAGGAAGGAAGGAAGGAAGGAAGGAAGGAAGGGAGGGATGGCAGAAATATTACGAGAAAAAGATCAACTGGAAAGAGTGAGGAAGTGGCAAGTGTTACTAAAACCAAGGAAGGTATGAAAGAACATTTATTATCCCTTAAGGAGATAAGAAATAATCGATTGTAGAACAACATGAATAGAGCTGTAGCCAGGAGAAAGTCTGTGAAGATTTAAGTGGGAGATGATTTTGAGTGGAAGGAGCAGAAGTTAGTCTGAATTGTTAAACAAGAGGCTAAAGTTTCGTAGTTTGGTGAAGTTGATTTAAGGTGAAACCATAGAGAAGGTCTGGCAAGGACTGGATAACTTAGTAAGAGGGTTTTTTTTCTTTACAATGGGAAAAGTGTATCATTCTGACACTGAAAATGGAAGAGCGCAGCAGTGTGAGGTAAGCAAGAGCCATAAGAGAACAGGTTGAAATGATGGTAAAAAAGAGGTTACGAAGCAGAAAAGTGCACAGGCACGAAGCACAGATGAAGAAAGCTCATAGAAGGGAGACACTGAGAAGCCTGTGTGTTAGGATGGAAAACAAAGCGTGTGGGATCCCTGCTTTGACAGAATGAAGGGATGCGTGTTAAGGCAAATTCAAGTGGAAAGAAGAGGGAGCATTTCAAAGCAGATGCATAATAGCTGAGTACAGTAGTAATTAGCCAGAGCTGAGGCAGAGCAGCAGTTAGGTGAGCTTTGCAATTACAAGTGGGAGGCCCAGATATGAAAATGAATTCTGAGCTTCCAGAATCAGGGAGATTTGAGTCCATTATGAACAGAGCATTTTTAGTCTCCTGGGGAAAAGAAAGCTGAGCCAGGCCAGCCATTCTAAATTACCCAAGCAAGCATTATACCCCTAGTTAGTGCTTGCAACCGACAAGCAGATCTGGAGTTCTCGTCAAGCCCTGCCGTTATCTTTACAATGATGCTTAATTTTGATGCTTGTGTGCCCCTTTGGGGACCAAGAGGCTGAATTAATTAACATTTGATGTTCCTTGAGATGGAGGGAGCTGTAAAAACAAAGAGTATTAGAACTGTAAATGTCCTAGGCTAAGCCCAAGCAGATGAGTGTTTCATAGCCCACAGGACCAGTGCACATGAACTCACATTCAGGTTTGCAAATGCGTAAAGGCATCTAAGTTTGGGATTTGTTTCTGTAACCAGACTTTCTCTTTCAGCTTCACATTTGCAAACTGGTCTAATAGTACTTCCTAATAGGCTGCGAGGTTTGTAGATATTACACTGAAAGTGTCACAGTAATAAATTTCTTCAGTCTCTAAGGTAGGTAGATAAATAATAGATTGGAAACTGCATTGCACCAAAAGTGTCCAGCTGCATCCCAGCTAGTAAAGAAATATTTTGAAAGTAACGGGGAAGGCAAAGGAAATGGGAGAGGAAATGGGATACAAAGTGTGGTCAAAGAACTGTTTGAAAGTAAGGCAAATGTGTCAAATAAATAGTGATAATAAAATCCTAACAAAGCACCTTCTGACATTTGTTCTAACCTATAGTTCGCTTTCTTTCCCGCCTCCGTTCTGTGTCTCGTAGGTTTTGTTAGCTATGACAATCCAGTCTCTGCACAAGCTGCTATCCAGGCTATGAACGGCTTTCAGATTGGCATGAAACGCTTGAAGGTTCAGCTGAAACGCTCCAAAAATGACAGCAAACCTTACTGATCTTAACCCCAGATGCTTACTGCTCTTATTTTAGCTTTCTTAGGGTAAGTCCCATGAGCAAACCTGTCCTCTGCAGGGGGGTTAAGAAAGAACATATAGCCAACCTTCACCAAGAGACAGTTATTTTTACAGTTACCACTTCCATTTCCCCACTTGTCGTTATTACACTTGGCTCTCATTTCCTTGCCAAGTAATTACTGAGTTGTGTTACTGTATTTTGTTTTGCAGCATAATTTATCTCCTTTTTAAAACAAAAAAAATAAACGTCTTGAAATTCAAAGCAACACACACAGAAAAAAACGTGCAATTTAACTCTGTGAACCCTGGTGCCATTAGCACACAATAAAAGTTGTTTTGTATGGATGAATCGTATTTTGCCAGGGTGGCACCAGCAGTTTATAGGTTAAACAAAATGGCCTCATGCCAGTTGAAGCACTTATTTTTCAACAAAAATTAAAACAAGTCTTTCCACTACATCAACTTGTTTTTTGAGAAGATTTGATTTTTTTCGGTTCAAATCAACGTATTGTTATTATATTAGTCTGATTTTACACTGGTCGTCTTTATATTTCACTTTTTTTAAGTTCTTGGTTTTTTTGGAAAGGTTTAATGTAAAAAAGATTTAGAGATCTGTTTCTAAAGCTACAGGGTTTAAAATAAAAAAAATAAAATAAAATGAGTGACAATACTTGATGTTTCTTGAGAGATAAATTTAATAATAATAATAAAAAGAAAGCCACAGGCCTGTAAATTTTATTTGTAAAAAGCATTTCTATTTTTATACAAAATTTTTACTGCCTCAGAAATAATGGAAGTTATTTATTGCCTATTGTTAACTTATTGGATACCTAAAGAGCAGCTCTCTATGCTAGCTAGATCCTTTGAAGTAGTCTCTAGAGTCATTGTGCCAAGAATGGGCGCTTTTTCACTGTTGAACCCTACACCCTTTACAGTTCATGCTTTTATCCTCTTGTTTGTATTTGTCTGGTTATTTTGTTCGTAGTTTCCATTACCTAGTTTAAAGTTCAGTCGTCTGACCTTCCCCCCGCCCTCCCCATACCTTTCTGTTACATTTGTAGAAACTGGTTCTTTCCTCTCTTTTCTCCCCAAAGAGGAATCCATTCTCTCTGATTCCTTTCAGATGGATTCTTTTGGGGTTCCATTGTGCTCTTGTTGACAAGTATTGTAAGTTAATGCAAATTATGTGAATGGCTCAAAAACTCTACTGATAAAAGATTTGCATTAGTTTTCTCCTGCACCCATAAAAGTGATTTTGTTTGTGCTGCATAGATTCTGTGTAACTTTTTTCCTCTTCCTTGTTTTTTCCCTAGACATCTCCATGCCCGTTAGCCCATCGTTTGCCTAGCATGTCCCTGTGGCGTCTCAAAAAAAAAAACAGTTTCATCGTCCCGTCATTGTTTCTGATGTCTTTCTGACCTCACATCATATTTGGTTCTCCTACTGACCTTTGATCTAGTTTGACCTTTGAAATTTGCATGTGACCTCATCTAGCTATGAATTCTGGGAAGTCAATGTGAAAAAACATTGCTGCATTCATGCAAGACTGAAATTTATTATTAGATAAATTAATAATAGGATTTAAAAACAACCTGTGGCAAAATGTTTTTTCTTTCCTTTTTTTTTTGGTTTTGTTTTTTCCTTTGTTCTTTTTTTTTTGTTTGGGATTTTTGTTTTGTTTTGTTTTCATTTCGTAAAAAAAAAAATAAAAAAAAAACAGACTTGAAAGTATTATACAGGGATTGGCATTCTGCCTGGTCACTGGTGACAATAGCAATATGTGTCCAGAGGCACAGAATGTTGGTTTCTAACAGACTACTTCCAAAACAGTTTGAGAAATAAAACTGTCTGATTTTAAGTCTCTAGAGGTCTGTAATAGTTTTTACATTTTTCAGGCAGTGTAAAGTTTTTTGATAAGGCCATTTTAGGTGGCTCACTTTCTCATTAAAGTATATATATAGAACCACTTTTTGTAGATTAGTATAAGAAAATATTTACCCTGTTTTAGGGCAAATGCTACCTACTTGTGTCACCTTTTGCTGAACTGACTCACAGTTAGACAATCCATGGTTTAATGCACATGAAATTACCTATATTTTATACTGTTTCAATGTACAGAAGAAAGGTTACTGTAAAATGTGTTACGTTGGTGCTTCTGTGAATTAAGTTGTGGTTTCATCATGAGTCTTATGGTCTTAAGTGTTCTATGTTTATAAAAGAGGAGTTTAAAATTGGTTTACTTGAACAACAAGAACAAAAACAACATTCAGAAAAAAAACCACAAAAAAAAGTTGTTTGCTTAAAAAAAAAAAAAAGAATTTCATGTGAAAAATGAAAAAATATTCCAGAATAAGTTTGTGTTGGCTTGTGACGCATTGATGTCATTTTTTTATTGTGAACAATTTAGATGTGTTTGTGTTCAGCAAAATGTGATCGGTTTTTCTTTTAAAGAAAAAAAAAAAATCAGTGAAACTATAGTGCCAAATTCCAAAGGTACTTTCTTCCTAGAGCTTCAGTGTGTTTCTTGTGTGAAGTAATTTGATAACATGGGTATTTTATTATGTGTTTTGTATAAATCCCTAATATTTAAAGAAAAAAGAGGTTAAAAAGTTTGTTAACTTGCTATCCTGTGGTCTTGTTGCCTGAAATTGTTATTGTTTGTTATTTCTCTTTGATGTTTTTTGTAAAGCATTGTATAAGTGCCCATGTTTCACTTTTTTAACCACTCTGCACACATCAATGCTGTGAAAGCAAACCTCACTATGTATTTTCTTCATATTGTATGGAAACCTCTAAGGTGAGAAAGTTTTGAACTTTTAACCCTTTCCACCCAGAGCTGTCTTGAGTGTTAATACCTTTTATACATTCACCATTTTGCTGTTTATTTTTATATATATATCTATATCTATAAATATATATATACTTAGTTTTTTGTGGTTTATTTAATACATGGTTGAAATCAGAACAATGCACAGGGCAGATCTGAAGGACAAAAATATTTTACTGCTGTCTAAATTTCTTCTGTATCTATAACTAAAATTATTTAAAACCGTAATTAACTTGTGGTTTTCCTTTTTAGATTTGGGGGATTTTGTCTTTTCTTAAAGAGCTTTTAATATGCTGCTGGAATATGCTATTCAGTATTAATAAAATAAAAGAAAAAGAAAACAATTCTTTAATTATCTATTGTGTGAGCCACTCAGACAGGAGTGGTAAATCCACCATTTGAGAACCTTGAGGAGAAAAAAAAAATATTTTTGTAATTTAAATAAATGAACTTTTGCTTAAATCAGATGCACTAGATCTTCCTGGGTGAAAATTCAGTGTGCACTGCAGTTAAACTACTTTTTATGGATAAAGTTTACATACACTGTAATGTTTGGTGTTATCTGCCATTGTTTGTAAGGGCAATATATTGGCTTACTCCTGCAGACACTCATAGAGAGAGGAGTAACTTTGCTCGTACAAGTAGTCCATGCAAATATATTTGTGAATTATGTGGGTGTTTGCTGGAGGAAGCTCTGTGTAAGGAACCAGAAAGGACATGCTGGTAGCCCTTTTCACTGCCTTGTAATTTTGATTAGGTTGCATCCCTGTCGCACAAGTAGTGACCAACAACCAAATTTGGGGTTTTGCTACCGGTATAGAGAATTCGTTGCCAATCCAATGCCTGTGGGCAGCAGTACCTGCTACTGGTGATAAAGTGCCATACCTTCTTCCACTTCCCTATTTCTATCTGATTATTTTTGAAGCCACCTAAAATTAAAAGCAAAGCCCTCTATGAACAACATCAGCTGGTGCACTCTTGTCTCTCATCCCCAACTTAAACGCTTTTTTATGTAGAGCCCTGGGATGGAAAGGACTAGCCTCTAGTGATGCAAAAAAGTTTCCTTCTTATAGCACATGCACTTATAAATAAATGATCTGTACTTTTCTCACATGTTTTTACTACTGCTGGGGCCTTCCTACACCCTTTGAGGGCTATTTTGTACTACTTGCAGCAATTTTGCATATTCAAAGTATCATCTCACGTACGTTATATTATATATATGTACATATATATAATATGAGATCATCATTTGGATTGTTTAGACTGTTTCACTAATTTTTCTCATCGTACCCACCGTATAAATTTCCAAAGCTTTTTTAGATGCCCTAGTGTGTCCTTTGGGTTTACCAGTTCAGTTAGAGCGGTGATGCCTTTGGTCCTCAGGCAGTGTAACTCGGCATCGGGCTGCCCTGAATTACACTACACGGGACATTGGCTTAGCAGTGGGAGAGGAGGAAAGTTTCTGTACTTCCAGGCAACAGAGATGGGTCATTGTTGAGAAAAGTGTCCATCTGGAAATAAAACTTTTAAAAAAATATAAAAATTGAATACCAAACCAAAACCCCAAACATCCACCTCCTCGGAGGCAGATTATCTACTAGTTCTCTTCCAAAATATTGAAAGGAAAAAGCTGCAAGGGTGCAAGGGCCTAAGAAGAGAGGAAGAAAAACGAGGGAAATTGCTTTACAAAATTCTAATCAAAAGACTAGACTAGCTGTTTTTACAAGCAAATTATCTAATTGCAATGAAATGGCAGTCCTCAAAGGAGTAACAAGTTCATCTTTCTTTCACCATAGGGGTTACAGTTCCTTGGCTTGTGCTACTCTGGAATCATTTTACTGTTTCTGTTTTTATTATCTTAAGTGCTAATTAACAAAAGGAAAAAAATATCCTGTAGTTTCATTACCTTTTTGGATAATGTCATACAAAAAAAGAAAAAAAAAACAAACCTATGTATTTGTGTTTCTTTTTGTGCTGTGAGAATTGTTGTTTGTAGATTAATAATACTCTCATTTTGTTTAGAATTACAAACTAGTTTTTAAGTATTGTCTGAGAAAAGCCAAAGTTAATGCAATCTAGTGGAAACTGTAAGACCATTTGAGTATTGTTTCTGTTTTATTGATGCATTTGGATTTTGTTGTTTGATGGAATTTGAGCCAAAAAAAAAAGAACAAAAAAAAGAAAAAAAAAGCAGGCTTTCCTATTTCTACAACTTGATTGTACTTATGCATTTTGTACCAGTGGAACTTTTTATACTGGAGATTAAAAAACAAATGGAAATTTTTGTGGCTTACTCTCGTGGGCCCCCTCGATCATGACTGATTTTCAAGTTTGATTTCTGGATGGTAGAAAGAAAGTTGGTTTTGTTTAGAGAATTCAAAACTTTGGCTTGATTTCTTTTTTCCCTTTGCTTATATCTAGTGTTTAGAATTTTGTCTTAACAAAAGCGGTAAGTTTCACTTTTTATTCTGTATCGTGCAGTTACACAATAAGGTAATTAGAATTAGGAGTACTCGGTCACTTTGCGTGGATAAATGTATTAGTTAAAACGTTAGGGGTTTGCTTTTTTGCTGTTTAGATCAGAGTTTTTTCTGATTCTTCTGTCCTCATTGTGAACATAACCGTGTAGTTGAAACAGTCAGACTTATTTTTGTAACGTATGTTATTGTGTGATGCAGTTTTTTGCTTCTGTCTCCAATATTAAACCATTTTCCTAATACTTGTCTCTCTACTTTGTGTCTTGTATTGTTGGTGGTCATTCTGTGTTGGTAATACATCTACACACCTCACTGTTTCACGTGCCTGTTTTTTTTTTTTCTCTATTTGTTGATTGTGTACAAAAGATACAGTCGATTCCACCTAAGTGAATATCTGATTGGGGGGCAAAAGAGGATTTGTACATTTTAGACATGCTATGGTTTCTTTGGTTTTTATTTTTTCTTTATCTTTTCCTCCCCCTAGTCATGCCTTATCACTCGGATAATTTCTCTGAGCAGGAAGCATTTTAAATTAGTTTCCTGCAAAGTCGTATTGAAGGTAGCTTTTGTTAGCTGTCTAACTGCAAAAGCTTCTGCACACAAACACACAGAATCCCCCTGAAAAGATATTTTTTTATTTTTGCTGTGACATTTCAGTCAGGATGGAAATGCTGCTTATGGAGATCAATTCTTCTTAGTCATTAAAAAAATAATAATAATACTCTGCCGCTACTTCGCAGGAGCATATGAAACATTCAAGAAGAGGAGGATATAGCCTTGGGATTTCTTCCAAACTGCACAGTAATGTGATGGCATATGGTGTTAGTCAAACTCTCCTTAGAAACTAATCACATCTTAACTAGGGCTGTGAGAGCCTGTAAAAGCCTACCAGGTGATTGAGCTTGTTGTGTGCAGTTATACATACAATAATTAAAATAATAAAATAAAATCCAAGTGAGCACAGGAAGACTTTCTGTTAAAGGAATTTCCTCTTAAAAGAATTAATAAAAAACAAAGACAAAGGAGAAAGAAATGATGTAAAAGAGTTCCCCTGTCGTTCAAATGGGTGATATTTTTGCTGTGGGCTTACAAAGCAGATCATTCTCAGCATTGGCTGATAGTATTACACAAATATTGAAAGGGACAAAAGAAATACCATAGCAGTTTTTTTCTCATTATTTTTTTACAGTTGGTTTTTAGCTTTTTTATTCTTCTATTTCCTATCAATTTTTTCCTCTTCAACAAGAATCTCTCTGCTCTCCCCCAACCAGTGTCTACCACAATGAAATAAAAACTGTAAAGGAAAAATCTATGTTGTTTTGGTTTACAAAATCTCTCTTCTCTCCTCTGTTTGATCACAGATACAAACCTTGTAATTTGGAGAGGGAGGGGAAAAAAAACAAAACCAACCAAAAGAAACCAAACCCAAGGAGGAGAGAGAAGCACTGGCGAGTGCTCTCTGGAATTCAAGCCATATGCCCCTGTCCCATTCCTTTGTCCCACTTTCTGTGATGCTCAGGAATCGAAGACCACGTAAAAGTGCTCTTATGAGACCCAAACAACACTCCTTCCTCTTGTCTCCTCTCCCCTGGTCTTTCTGGCACTCTGGCTTTGGCTCACACACACAAACACACACACACACCCCCCTCTGGTAACGTCTTACGAGGTCATGGCACACTGGGTGTTTCCGTGTGATGTCAGCAGCGGCGTTGGCTCCTGCGTTTGGAAAAGTTTTGGAATTTCATGGTGCCTCATGAGTTGGCCTGGTTGTTATTGCTCAATATTTTTTTTAAAACTTTTTACTGCCCTTTTTTTTTTTTTTTTCACTTTTCTGTTCCATGAGAGGCAAATAAGTGATGAGTGTGGAGTCCCGAACAAGCTCAAGAGTCGTCCTGTAGGGTCTATTGTCAGAGGTCAGGGGTCATAGAAACTCTAAGGTTAATCTAAAACCACCTGTAGTGGGCAGCTCAGGCAGGAAAGTGGAAACCAATGGTCAGACTATATCCTTGGTCTTTTACACCTCTAGAGTTTATGATCCTGATTTGGATAATATTGACACCAGTGGATTCAGTTGAGTAAGTCTTGGCTTGCATGAATGGTGAATCAGAATTGGTCTCTGGGGTATTTTAAGTTGTTGTGGAAGTTTTCTCTTTTTTTTTTCTTTTTTTTTTCCCAAAACTTGGTCTTAGGAAAGAAACTAGAGGTTTGTGAAGGGTCTTTTCTTCCAAAAATACAGCTGGGGGAAAAAAAAAATTAAAGACATACTGCAGTTGGCTTTCTTTTTCATACTCAGGGCTGAAAGATAGAAGTTTTCCTTTTTTTTATTTCAACAATGGGGAAAAATGAGTTCCTTAAAGCAATGCAGCTGAACAGTTTGTCCTGCTTAAATTCATGCTTTTAATTTCAATTATGTAAGGCACCTTGCAGTGTTAGCAAAATGTCTCTTTGTTAGCTATATGTGTATCGCCATGGGAAATTACCAAACTGTCACAAGACTTGCTGATTAAAGAATAGCCTGCCAGAGTGTGTGTGCCTTTGCCCAGTGTGACTCTTAGGTATTAGGCTAAAGAAAACAGTTTAACAAAATGTAGTGTGAATCATTCCTGATAAGTGAATAAAGCATTGTGACCAAGCAATCAGATTATTCACTTATCAGGAATCGACTGTACTGATAGTTTGCCTGATTGTTTTTGTTCCTCATCTCTGTTGTAGTTTCACTACTTTGGTGTGTTCTGTTTTTTCTCTCATGCTCTTAGCAAAATCACTGGGAATATCCCTTCGTGTGATCATGAAACATGCTACTGAGTAACAAATAAAAAAAATTAAAATATAAAAATGATATCTTAACAAAATCTATGCACTTGCTATCAGGAACACAATACTGGATGTGTCTTATATATATTGAACTATAATAGTATTCGATTTCTTAAATAAAGCTTAAGAAAGGATTCTGTTGTCTGTAAAATTTTATGAGCATTAAGTGGAAAAAAAAATCCATGTTTCTAGGGTTGGGTGCTTTTTTGTTATATGAAATCTTACTGGGTACATGGTCTTTAACCGTGCCCAGGCAATTGTTATCTAATTCGCTTGATATTTCATTAATAACGGAGACCTTGAAAATTAGGCTTACTGAAGTGTACGGAGAGAAAAAGTCTTGCCATTCAGTGACTCACAGCAAAAGATACTAAAATGAAGAAATTTCTAGTTTTTTCCATATTTGCAAAAGCAAATGTGCCTGCTTTTACAGTAAAACTAAGAAACAACTTCAATATGTGAATCAGACAATGTAATGAAACAATGCTATATCTCTTTCACCAACAATGCTGTAATTCTTTTTGGTATGTGACTTTTTTCCTGATTTTAGACAGGTTTAGAATAAAAAAATGAAACCCCGTATGCTCAGAATCACAGACTGAACGCTCAAGGTCGAAGCATCTTTTTTGCAGAAGATGTGTGGCTTATTGTACATTTCCTGTGTCTGAGCCTTCTCTTAGGAAAACATTTTCACACCAAAACCCATGAATTAAATGGGAGTATAATAGCTAAAACTGTTGATTACACTGGAAAATATATTCATTCAATGGCTGTACATTTGCCACAAAATTGTAGGTTTCAAACAATCAGATTTTTATGGAAATACCAGTATTTCTTGTATTTAGCAAACTTTCAATAATGTCAGCCTTTGGCAGAAAGATCCAGGAGAGTGGTGGGGGTTGCTTTCTATTTTCTTTTGAACTGCATTACTGCCTCACTTTTCATATGCCATTATATTATCTGAAAATAATAATAATAATTAAATTGTGGAAATCTGTCCGCTGCTTGTATTATTCTCCTCTATTCACACATATTTAGCAAATGTTGTTGAGCTCGACATCGGATGGCAAAGTTTGTTAGACTTGACAGTCTCTCCCAGAGAGGCCATGGAGAGGATTGACTTTGATGGGCAGCAGGATGGTCCTGTCCATCCGACAGGTGCACAGAGCTCTGATTGAGACCAAACTCTCGTTTTCCGGGGTTGATGATTGTGATGGAACACAAATATTAAGTAACAGAAATGATTGGTTCATATTTGTATTCCCTCTGATTTTCCTCATTAGCAGATTTTCTTTTTTTTCCATTAAAAGGAGCTGGAAAGTTGCAATCGTTTTCTGAATCATTCGCCCCTGTTGATAGCCTAATTGTTTTACATGAACACTAATATTTCCCTCTCACACATTTATATCTATCAGCTAAATCAGCAGTAAAGTAAACTCTTCTGGGATACATTCCTATATCAATTAGCGAGGATTTATGCTCCAAAGCACCATTAACGTTAATGGGAGTGTGCTCTTTAGCATAAACAGTTGGTGATAGGTCTAGTGGACTTTTATTTCATAAATGAAGAAGCATTTGAATCTTGGAGACAATTTTTTCAGAAGACAGTACTTCAGGGAGTGATGTCTCAGCCTCTCCAGGCTGCTCTGGGGACATCTCACTCACAGGTCATGCATAAATTGTTGAGTTCCCAGTGAAAGGAAACAGCATCAGTCTAGAAAGTGGGCTAATTTCTGGTACAAAGTCTTGCTGGGATTTACCTGCCTGAGAGCACACCAGGCAAAATACACAGCATTATCCTCCATCTGATGACTTGAAAAATGTTGCCCTTGGCTCACCCACATTGTGTGATGCCACACAGTGGAGACCATAGAGGTGTTGGAGGGAGGAATTTTGGAAAGAGGCACAAGGAAGACCAGAGAGTGAATCCTGTGGGGAAGAAAATATTGGGTTTATCATCACCTTGAACTCTAGGTTTCACAGCTTCGTGCCTTTGAGTAGAAAGTTAGAGAGGAACAGTAAATCACTAAGTCTCACCTTTCACATGTAGGGCAACATAGTTTCTCCCTCACCCCGTGCCTGATGAAGTCTACAAATATGCAGCCAAAAGGTCTCAGTCTTAATCCAAAGCTACTGGGAGGCGGGGTGAAAGTCCACCACTTCCCAGGGGTCTACAAGCTGCTGAATCCCTACCCATGCTTCTGCAGGTGTTCTCTCTCTTGTTTCTGACTCTGCTCAGTTCTACTAGCTTAAAGAGACCTTTTGTGTCTACCATTTCCCCCCCCAAAGGAACTTTTAAGCAGGTCTCAAGTTGGTTTTTTTTTCCTAGAAAATAAATACATCATGCTCTGGAAGGATCAACATACAACAGTGGTTTTTTGGTCCCTGAATAGTTTTGTGCTTTATTTCTGCAACCTTTGTTTTACTTTTCTTTTTCCCTGACATCCTTTCTAAATTTAGGGTACCAGAGCATTATTACAACATCAAGTCTAGTGATGGAATGTGCAGAAATTAAAAATTTAATCTCTGCTCCTCTGAATTACACTGTCAGGGTTTGCACCAGTCCTTGCAAGCTATAATTCACAAAAGCCACTGAACACCATATTGGCAGAATTATTTTGGGTTGCTTCTTTCTCAGCTGTGTTTTGCTCCAGGTTCCTGCGTGTGTGGCCGGCTTGCCTGTTCTCAGCTTACTTACAACTGTACTAAAAGCACTTTTGTGTAACTTCTATTCCTCTTTATTATTTTCCAGTATTATCATCAGTTTTAATATTTACTTCCAAGTCATTAGAGAAAATATTCAACAGCATTCAGACTTATTACTGATCCCTGCAGAACCCCTCTAAAAAAATATTCCCCTGAAGTGATTCCCCTTTGACAGCTTTTTTGTTGGCACATCTGCCAGTTCTTAATCTATGTTATGTGCCTTGTATTGGTAGGTTAGAATGCTTTTATTTTTTTTTTAATCAGGATCTTCTGCACTGTCAAACTTACAAAAGTCAGAGTATATGCTCTCTTCGCAATTAGTTTTATCATCCGAAGCCTACAATCACATCAAGGAAGAAAATTGAGTTGGGCAATATTTCCTCCCTAAAAAGCATGTTGATTGGCATTGTTTACCTCTTCTTTAAGATCTTCTACCCCTTTATAACTATACCAGTATTTCCATTATTTTGCCAAAGTACCATCAAAGTAGCCTACCATGAACTGGGACATCCTGTTTGTCTTCTATGAATGCAAGCATGAGAACGATATGTTCCCCATTGTCTGAGATGCTGCTGGTCTGCCTAGAGTGTCCTAAAAGTTCTTATTAACAGATCTTATCAACTGTCCCATTCCCAGTCCAAAGTACCTGGTGATACTTCCTTGGAAACACTGTAAAGTTATTAGCAATGGGAGCTACAGAGTTGGAACAGAAACCATTTTATCCTCTTCCTGACATGTGGGTATGTGAAAGTAGAAGAGCTTTTGACATTTGCTCTTTTTCTGCAGCATGACACAGTTTTCACATCTCCATAAACCTAAGTTCAATGCTGAAATGAACATACTTAAAGTAAATTTTTGCAGTTGTCCTTCCCTTTTCACCCAGGTAGAGTTGACCATGTAGTGGGGAACCATGGGTTAATGCTTATTTATTTATGTGTCAGTAGGAAGCATGGATGAAGGTGAAATACTTTTTCATTCAGTCATCCTCCTCTGAATAGATACAGTCACCCCTCATTGATGCACGTGTGAGTTAAAGCCCTGTGGCCCTGATGCAGGCAGTAGAGAGGATTCAGTATCACCTGGGGAATGGGGGTACCTGGATGCACAGGACCTGTTAGAAAAGAGAGGTCATTTGGAAATGAGAAGAAACCTGAGTTAGTCAAACTGACCTGACACCAGTGTTAGTACAAATGAAAATACATAAGCAGCAGCAATAATGGAGGAAGGTGATGTACTGTTTTATGCAACAGTGTAGGCACAGGCACAAGTGCCCTTTCAGACCGCAGTGATATCATACAGGTCCCTGATCCTGTCTCTTGGGCATAGACATAAAGGTACTGAGGTCCTGACGTACACACCCAGCCTCAGCCCAGCACCCCTCAAAGCAGGTACGTGCCACTGCTTAACCCTGTAGACACCTCTGCTCACCAGAGAAGCATAAATGCACCCTGGAGACAATTATTGCCACCTGAAGCAGTATGCCTAAGACCAGGGAGTGAAGGAGCTGTTTGAATCACAGAGTAGAATGATAAAATTTCTTGGTTTGAAAAGACCTTTGAGGTCATAGAGTCAGACTGTACCTGTCCACTTACCATACCCCTAAGAAACTTATCTACCCATCTTTTAAACACCTCTAGGGACGGTGACTCAACCACCTCCCTGGGCAGCCTCTGCCAGTGCCTGATAACTCTTTCAGAGAAGAAATTTTTCCTGATGTCTAGTCTGAACCTCCCCAGCACAACTTGAGGCCATTTCTTCTCATACTATCACCTTTCATTTGGGAGAAGAGACCAACACTCACCTCGCCACAACCTCCTTTCAGGTAGACAGTGATAAGGTCTCCCCTCAGCCTTCTTTTCTCCAGGCTAAACAACCCCAGTTCTCTCAGCCATTCCTCATAAAACTTTTTCTTCAGTCCCTTCACCAGCCTCATTGTCCTTCTTTGGATGCGCTCCAGACCCTTCTTGTACTGAGGGGCCCAAAAGTGGACACAGTACTTGAGGTGTGGTCTCACCAGTGCTGAGTACAGGGGCAGAATCACTGCCCTGGTCCTGCTGGCCACACTCTTTCTGATACAAGCTAAATAAAGGTTTGGGGTTGTTGCTGACTTTCTATTGGCTGTAAGAGAAGAACAGGAGTAGAGTTCAGTTTTCTTAGTAAAGACATCAAGTATTGATCCCAGTGCTTGACAGCCCAATGCTTAACCGCTAACTGCAACCACTGCAACACAAGAGCCACGGGTCTCTTCTAGGTAATTTGTTGTGTCTGCAGCCCCCTGGATGTGTCTCAGACTGCTATAGGTATCTCAAACGACTCCAGGCACCTCTGTTTAGGCTATTCAGTTAAGCCCAGGATGATTAGCTTGCCCAACTCAAAGACCCAGTTTGAGATGTTTCCAGGTGCATCATGGGTCTTATCTCCCATGCTGGGAAACTGTACGCTGGTCAGCAGTTATTCTGTTTGCCCACATGTATGGCTCAATTCATTTGCATCTAGTGCTCTTTGTGATGTCCTAGAGACTCCGAAACATCCGTGAAGGCCCTGCAGACGTGCAATAGGACATCTGTGACCTCCGATCTGGGATATCCTAGGCCATTTCAAGTGCTCTAAGTGGCATAAAGATATGAGTCTGGTACATCAAGATACCTGGCTAAGGATCCTAAGCTTAGAAGGATGAGTCTGTGAGCTGAATCCCACTTTAAGACCTTTATTCACTTTCCTAAATCTGAGTCACATTGAATACTCCAAGGCAACTCCAATAGCATTGATGCCTGCATATATTAAAAAAAAAAAAAGAGCTTTAGGGGTCTAATTTGTAGGTGGAGGAAGGTGAAATTCAGTGAATCCTATTGTTTACAAATGAGCCTCAGGTGATGTCCCTCAGGACCTAAGAGGGAATTGTGCCAAAAAAACAACCAACTGCAGTAGGACTTCTTTTTTAGGAAATAGGTGTATGTAGTCTATCCCTATGACAGAAGAGCCAGAGTCCCAAGGAGTTATGCTTATGTGATTTATAAAGCTCTGACATTAGTTTCATCCTGTTCAATTTCTGGCATTGAGGTTCCTCAGCAAACGATTTCTTATCCCTTATGGATATGGCCGAAGTATCACATAATTTGTCCCACACTTACCTTGGTCCATGATCCTGGTATAACCATGCCACACACAAGTGCATCCCCCGTGCCCCAGACCACAGAGGAGAAGCAGACCTTGGATGCTTCTGCTCAATTAAAAAAATAAATAAAACACAATAAAAAGTGGGAAACTTCACCACCTCTCTGGGTCGTTTATTGCATTACTTGACTGTCCTCATGGTGAAGATGTTTTTCCTGATATCCAGCCTGAACTTCTCTTTTTGTAGCTTATTCCCTTACTTCTTACACTAGGCCATATGCCACTGCAAAAAGCCCTGCTAAACCATCTTGATAAGGACTTCATAGATAGCAGGGCAGGCTGCTGCTGTTAGATGCACAAAGCTGTCTCTGCTCCAGGCTGAACAAGCCCAGCTCCCTCAGCCTCTGCCAGCAGGAGAGCACTCCAACCTACCTAACCCTGCTGTTGACCCTGTGCTGAACTCCCTCCAGTGTGTTCATCACTTTACTGCACCTAAAATTGGATGCTGCATCAAGATGTGGTGTAACAAGTATCTTATGGGTGGGATAATCACTTCCCTCAGTGTCCTGACTCTGATTCTCTTCACACAGCCCAGGATGCTGTTGTTTTTCTTTGCTGCCAGGACATGCTACTGGCTTGTGGTTCACCACGACCCCCTCAGGTCCTTTCCAGCAGACCTGCAGCCCAGCCTGTCCATCCAACCTGTATCATTGCAAGCACCTCTCCCCTCTCTTGTGCAGGTGTCTGTGTTTGTCCTCCTTGCATTTCACAGAGTTCCTGCTGGCACTTCCCTCTAGCCTGTCGAGGTCACGCTGAATGGCAGCCCTGCCATTTGTGCCCCCTAAATTTGGTGGCATCTGCAAATTTGGCAAGATGGGATATGGAGCATTGTGAAATACAGACCTTGTACTGGCACTTGGCTTGGATTGCACTTGTAATCCCTGCAGGTGGCTGAACCTAACACAGGTCCAAGTTGAGAAGAGAGATAGTACCTTATAGTATCTCACCCACTTCTTTCTCCGCTTACTTTCATACCAAACTGAGAATAAATTGAGATAAGGAATCTCCAGAAGGTGCTAAGAAAGGAAACAGAGGTTGTTTTCTAGCAGGTACACACTGTAACTGGTCATACAGCACTCTCAGAGCACATCCTAAGAGGCAGGACCAGGATTTCTGCTCCCCATTGTGCTGTGAAGCACACTCTTGGGTGACAATTTCACAGGTCAAAGCAGCTCCTAGTACTTAAGTATGTCCACAACAATGACAAAGCCAAAGCTACTGTAGCAACCCTTCCAGGACAGCCTTGTTCTTGCAGGGGACAGAAATCTATCCACTCGCCCTTTTCTTTGTTATCTATCAGACTGCTACCAGCAGCCGAAGACAGTCTTCCTTTCCACAGGCAGGAGCACAATTTGTGGCATGGGGACCTGCTGCTCTCTTGTCTTTATCCCAGCTGTTTTTGCAGCTCACCTTTGTCCCCACACTCTCAACAGACCTCAGATTTCCAGCAGTCTTGGGGGTAGGGTAAGAGAAAATGCCACCATCACTCAGTTACAAATTGAGAACACGTTGACTGGAAAGGCATGAAGACCTTGCCCACGTGCAGGAGAGAAAGAGGTCATGAAGGGCCATTTCTCCTCCCCTTCCCACAGACCCACCAGTAGGTCTGCTTTCATTTAATTGTTTTACGAACAACTTTTGCCAAGCCAGTGGATCCCATGGTCATTTTCATGGGCCTTGCACAGTCAAGTGCTATAACAAATTCCCACATGAGAAATGCCCCTCTTCCCTGTCCCCTTCCAAGAACCTTGTTTATGACTGGGGACACTTGCTTACCAGACAGCTTTCATTTGTGCCAAAATATATTTCTCAATAAAAAGAAAACCATAATACTGTCCCTTCCCCGTCCATGTGTCTCCTTTTTAGTGTTACTTCTACCCGACAAAAGAGTTATAGATGCAGCCAGCTTCTGAACAACACCAGTGGGGTTGTGGGGTGGACTGGAACGTGTAAGCATTTTTACACTTACTGAAATTGTACCCAGGCTTATGCCACAGTCTGACTATTTATACCTTCAGCATCTTGGCAAAATGGCTTGTCACTGGGTCAGAATGCAATTTCTTTGCCATAAATCACCTCCCGGTGCCTGGTGCAGGAGCAGATGCCAGCCATAAATTTGCTTTCGGTGAAACAGAGCTCCTCAATGAGAGGTCATGTTCCCAGGTGTAAATAAATAAAAAGTGCACAATTCATGGAAACAACACCAATCAGCTGGATTATAGCTTTGCATGGGGGGCAAACAGGTTTAACAGGAGTCATTCACAGTGCCCCTTCTCCTCCAGCCTCATTTTATTCAGCTCATTTAACCTTACTGTTTTCTAATAACAGTTGGCCATCTCCCTGCTTGCTGACTACCCTCTCTCCCTTGGCAAAGTACAGAAATGTTTCCTCCCTACAGTACTCAAGGCTGTGGAGTTCAACCCCAGGGACTGGTACCAAATTGCATACTTAGACATAAGAGCTTGTGTGTGGCCATCCCTTGGGCTCTGTTAACCAAAGTTCTTGATTGTTTGAGCATCCCTCTACACCTATTGGGAAAGCTAGAAAGATAACTCCACATGTGGGTGAGGCCTTAGCTTGGCCTATCATGAATCTGAAGAAACTGCTCATTCTCTGCTGATGGAGAGTGATTGAGGAAGGGATCCTGGTGCAGAGATCAGACTTTAGCATCCCAGTTGGGTGCTCAGCTCATAGCAGTAGGACACAGTGCGCTGGGGCATGCCTTCTGCCCTTGAGGAGCCCTTGCACTCTAGGAATGCACTTCTGAACATGACTAGAAATTATGATCCTTGGCTTTGAAGGTCTAAGGAAATGAAATACACAGGGGAAAAGCCTAAACAAACCAAACAAACAAGCTCCCAAACCAAAGTCCCCCACAACCATCAAAATGGATTTCATGCAGCAAAATCCACCTCTGTCCTTGGGAGAGAAAGTTTGTGAAAAGCATTACTACCAGTGCTGGAAGCTCTCTTGAGTTCTTCTTCTGCATATATGCAGAACTGCCTTCCTCTGAGCAGCCTGCACCTGCTGAAGGCTTGCAGGGCATCTAAATGGCTGCAGAGCATACATTCATGTTTCTCCCACCACTGCTCCCTTTTGATGTTCAGTTGCCCAGCCAGGCTTGGGGAACTGCCTGCATAGCACTGCTGTTTTGGACTGACAGGTATCAAACAATACCTTCTTCTGAGCAGAGCATTTCAAGACCCCCATGAGGAACTGTGTTTTGCCTGCATAAATTGATATGCAGAAGTAAGCAGCATGAATCGGTCACAGGGCACTGCAGCGCTCCTGTATCTCTTTCATTCTTCCAACAGCTTGGATTTTATGCTTGGAGCATCACTCTTTCCCCATTCCTCGCCTCTCAACTGGTCCTCTCTCACCCAGTTCCCATTCCTTTTCTTCCTATGAGTAATTCTTGTTCTCTGCTCTGTATTCAGCAAGCGTTTGAAATGAATGAAGGAGGTGATTAATTATTTAGGATTGTACAAGGGAATCTAACTAGGTGCAGTGGGAAGGAATTAAGCAAGTGAGACATAAAGGCTGGAGATCAGGAAAATATTTCCTTAAAGTGAAATGTAATAGAGGGCAAGGCTGCCTCTGGGGCAGCATAGTAAGTTTCTCCTCCCATGAGATTTAAGATTGCAGAGAGCAGAAAATGGTCTTTAAGAGTAATCGTTCTGGGACAAGATTCTGCCCAAGACTGTATTTGTCTCTCCCTTCTAGGCACAATGGTGGGACACAGTGTAAGAGAAAGCACTGAAACAAGAACACAAAGAGTTTATTCATGCTGCAAACTTAAAATGCAGTGGGCAACTTCCCTTCAGTGCAAACAACTCCTTTCATATCCTGTTTGAAGATACTTTTTTATATATCCTTGTTACTCAAGTAATTAATTTTCAGCAGTGAATGTGAGAGGACACTGCATAAGCACAGCAGGTAAATTTGGGACTGAAAAGAGAGCTAATTGCGAAGACTACATCTAAGATTTCTAATAGCACTCTGAGCAATATCAGGGTTTTCTGCTTTCATTTGCTGTGCTGTCTCCTTTCATTACTGAGTGTCCTCACACGAGCCTATCTGCCACGCTCTTGAATCCTTTTATCTCTCGTTAACTCTGCTTTTTTTTCCCCCATTGATCAATTCCTTCTCATGCAAAGACTTCATATGTTTAACCTTCATAATCTTCCCACTTTGCCATTGTGGGTCTGTAATTACAGGCTGTTTGAGGGCTCACCTAGCAATAAATCAAGTTGCACTAATTGAACGAAAACTTGTTTAAAAACCTTCTTACTGAAGTGATCGTTTTGCCTTTTTTTGGCTCAGAAACAGCACACAAACTTGTTGGTTATGTGAAACGTAGAATTATCTTGGCAATTCACAAGGACCATTCTGGTTGCAGAAAAAGTGGTGCCTTCAGCTGGACTTGGCTACAGGCTGTGGGCAACCCAAGGAAACTGAGAGTGGCCAAATGTTGGCTTGGCTGAAGCCCGTCAGTAGTGGACAATTTTGTCATATACAACAGTGTGACATTTTAATGCTACAGACATCTATTCCAGCCTGTCTGAGGGGATTGCTACTTAGCTGGTTCCCTGAAATGACTAAAATTTTGCTTCCTCTTAGCAGCTTCATTAGTTGTGTTCAATACTTAAAATAAATCTACGGAACACAATGCTGTCACTGGAGCAATTCCCACTCTAGCGCTGAATTAGCTACCCAAGCCCTCTACGCTGCTGGAGCATCGTGTTCCTCTTGACCTAATTAGAAGGCAGAGTGCAAGATTATCTCATGTGGCAAGGTCAATACACCTTATCCAACTGTGTGCTTTCTTTGCAGCACATGCAGCCTGTGGATGGTGGCTCCTTATGTGTTCATAGCAACCAAGCCATGTTGGTGACATTGATGCGGTCATCAGACATTTGGACAAGCAGAGCCACATGTATGGCAATACCTGGCAATAGGAATTCACAGGTCTTGAAGTTTTTGGGTGCATGTCTTGATGGGTGATAACTGCAAGTACTGACCCTCCAATTCACTGGCTCTGGCTTGCAGAGCAGTTCTGGCTAATAATTAATGCTTTATAATTTGCTGGCAATACCAAAGCAGTTTATCTTTGTTTTCCCTCAGCTATCACATTGCATGGCACTCCTGGCAAGCACATTGTTCTCTTTTCTCTAATTTACTGCAGTTGAGATGAGGACTGCCTGGTGTCCCCAGGCAGAGTCTGTGTCTTTAAACCTTCAGTGCTCCAAAGAGGTGACAGTGATTTGAGATTCCCATAAATATAAGCTGAGAAAGAAAGAAAAATCATTTTATGCCAATTTTACAGTACAGGAGCCTGATTCTTCCAAGCCGTTGACAGGAAAAGCCCTAAATGGAGGGAAAATGTGGAAGTAACACAAGGGGGAGGTTTCTCACTGCTTCTCGCTCCTCCTGGAGGATATCAGCTGCACGTTGATGACAAACAATATTGTTCTTTACTTTGGCAAAATACTCCTGCATTGCTCTATATCTGATCTCCTGGATAAATCAGTCAACCCATCTTCCAGATCCTTAGTGTTCTGGTAAGAAAAACAAAGCTTGTGCATGTCCCAGTGTTTTCAAGTTTCTACCCTCTCATTTAATTAGTTCTTGTAGTAGTTGATGGACACCAAGCCTATTCTCTATTTCTCCTTGAGGGTTATGAGGGTCTCTTTACAAATGATCTCAGGAGGCATCTGGTAGAAAAGGAGGGCTTTGCCACTTTGGCCCTCAACATTTTATTTGTATTTTTGCTTAATTTTCAGTTCCAGGCTAAATGTTGCACAGTTGACACCAAGTGGAGGATAACCAAGTCAGATTTTCCTGTGCACTGTCGTTTTGGGGGGAACAATGTGAGGCTGTTAGGAAACATCACCCAAATTACCTTTTCCAGATATTGGATCCATCTCTAACAAGCTCCTCTCTGACCACTGCAATGTGCAGCACAGGTTGTTGAATGTAGAGGGACTTACAACCAATCTGGTCTTGAACAAACAGCTATAAGCTTTAGCAACAACCCATACTTCCTAGAGCCCCCAGGAGATGTCTGAATAATATTTTCCTTCACAGAATATCAAGGAATAATGAGAGGCAAATCTGTGCACCCTTGCAAAGGCTTCTTATTAGTGGTTGGTAAGCAAACTTGAGGAGAAGTGATTGCGTGCCTTGGATTAAAGAGAAGCATTGGCAGGACCTTGGAAAGCTGAGATTTCGTTCATGTATCATTTCTGCAGAGAGCAAAGTTGTGCCTGGGGAAAGAAGAGGGGGAAGGTTAGCAGTAAAAAGCAGCAGCTTTCAATTGCATTTAAAAAAAAAGGGAAAAGCAGATTCTGTGAAAATATTTAAATGTCTTCTTAAAGCGAAGAACCTGAAGTGAGTCTTTCCCATCTGTTTTCTTCACATTTCTAAATAAGCGTATGATTATTTTTTTAATGTTTTCTCCATAGGGTGTTAAAGTGTTACTAAGTGATTCTGGTTCCTGAGCCTCTATTTTTAAGACCACACCATGATTGCTTTGCAGCAAAGATGTGACGAGGCTTGCATGTGATTCAGTAGTGCTCAAAGACTTCAAGTTCTCATTATCACTATGGCAACTATTAATCATTCATTTGTTGTAACATGATAAATACATGCCCTCGACTAGAAAGCATGTTATAAATCACTGGAGTACCCTCAGAGGTGCTCTGCATGGCACTAAGTCACCCAAAGGAAAGCACAAGTACAGCAGCAAGTGTGTGAAAGTGCTGCAGCAAACCTTGTGATTCAGGTCATCAGAAGAACAAGGTAATCAAGTTCTCAGTTAGTTTTTTGTTTGATTTCTCAAAACAGTAAACAGGCATGACGTAAAACATTTCCTCTGAAAGGTAGAAGCTTAGAAGTGTGGCAATCATACAAGTCTGTGCCAGGCCCAGGGAGGTGGCATGGTGACCCACCACATATTACCTCCAAGGTGCTGGACCACCATGCCAGGATGAAATTTCAGATCTTGCAGACATTATATGCACATCAGCAAAGATGTCCATTCTCCAGAGCAAAGCTGATGTTTTTCTTGGGCACAGAGCTACAGCAGCCTTCCAGTACTTAAAGGGGGCCTTCGGGAAAGCTGGGGAGGGGCTCTTGATCAGGGAGTGTGTTGATAGGATGAGAGGGAACAGTTTTAAACTGAAAGAGGGGAGATTTACATTAGATGTTAGAATATTTTTTTTCTGTGAGAGTGGTGAGGCACTGGCACAGGTTGCCCAGAGAAATTGTGGATGCCACATCCCTGGAGGTGTTCAAGGTTGGATGAGGCTTTGAGCAACCTGATCCAGTGGAAGGTGTCCCTGCCCCTGGCAGGGAGGGCCTGGGACTGGATGATCTTTAAGGTCTCTTCCAACCCAAACTGTTCTATGATTCTATACTGACGTGGTTTCACTGTGTAATCTTAGAGCTAACATGAGGGTGTCTCCATTGTGCTATAAAGCATGAATACGTCCTTTATTTAGTTACAAACCAAAGGCCAGCATAAGACATCCTCGTCTCTCCTCCCTCTTTTTTCAAGCCCCTGTAGGCTCCTTCTAGTCACCAGTACCAATCACAAGATATGCCTGAAGACATCATCTGCTACGAAATCTAAGCAGCCACATTAGCACAAAGCAAGATTCAAAAGCAGCTCTCTTGGTCGTACAACTACATTGTTGGTCATAGCAAAGCCCCCTAATTTCACTTCTCCTCACCGAGAGCAGCTGAGGCAGGCTACCTTACATCCAAGCTGGCTGGAGAGAGCAGCTTGTGGAGCAGATGGGCCAGAGTGGACACTGGTCAGCAGCTTGACTTAGGTTTCCCATGTGATGTTGTATGGCCCTCAAATATTTGGTGGGGGGAGGCCTTCCCCGGGAGGAGGCCTCGTTCATATTTAACAAGCTGCTCCTGTGAGATCTTTACAGCATGATGCTGAGGGTGAGTTCAGTGCCCCAGACCATGGGATGAGGACATGTCTGAGGGTGTAAAGCCTATTAGGAACAGGATAGAGAAATGTCCTGGTCCTGTTTCTGGAGCCAACACTGTTTTTATTGTGGCAGCTATGCCCAAGAGTCTTCTCCAAGTGACTTACTAATTTACTCCAGAAGGAGCCCCTGCAGTCAGCTAGTATGCTCCTAGCACGGGGAATGAACAGAACCATAGCAGGGCAAGAAATGTAACCAGCAGCAGCAGACTCCCACCTGTCCTGAAACAACTTAGTCTTCATCCTGATAGGCCACAAATAAGAGACAAAGTTACCACCCAACATCACTTAGTCTTTCGACCTCTTTTGAGACAACTAGTGATTTTTTTTCCTGGCTCAATGTGAATTCTATACTGTGAGAAGAGGTCTAAGCCCATCATTTATACAGGTCACTGGCACTGACAGCTGGTGGAAGCTTCAAAACTCTCTGCTGTATCAGTGTCAGCGGTATCCCAGAGCATCTGCTTTGCTCCATAAGTAGGACAAGGGAATTGGTTATACACTTTTATTTCATTCTTGTGAGACCACATCTAGAGTAACGTGGCCAATTTGCACCCACCAAGAGAGTGTTCAGCCAATTGGAGTGATTCCAGTTTGGTGACAGACCGAGGTAATGAGGGAGCACATGATGTATAAGATGAGACTGAGACAGCCAGTCCGTTCATCCTGGAGAAGAGGCAGCTTCAGAACAAGAGGAAGTGGGATAGGATCTTACAGCTGTCTTCAACAACCTAATGGGTGGCTGTAAGAAGATGGAGTCACTTCTTTCTCAGGGGCGTACAAGAAAAGCACAAAAAGCTTTCTGGACAGCATGGGCACAAGAAATTGCTGCAAGAACAACTCCAGTTAGATATAAGGAAGGAAAATTTCACCATGAAAGCAGTTAAGGACCGGGACAAATATCCTGGGAGAAGGTGGGATCTCTATCCTTCAAGACATTCAAAATTCAACTAGGCATGGCTCTGAGCAACCTGATCTAACATGGAAATTGGCTCAGTTGTGAGAAATGGGTTGGACTAAGACCTCCCAATGTCCCTTCCAGTCAAAAATTTGTTATGATGCTTTGATCTTTTAGTTAGGTGATTCCTACCTAGCTAATCCCCAGTAGCACGTCAATGCAGAATATGTGCTATTAATCCACCACTCTTTGATCTATGGCACTGGAGTGAGCGAGGGGATCACTAGATGAGCCCAGCTCTGGAGAGATCTTGCCTTCAGAGATTTATGAGAGATAAATACATTCCTCACTCAACCTACATGGCATTTGATTTTCTTTTATCCTGCTCTCCCAAATCCCTGTGCCCAATGTAGCAGTTCTCCTCTGCGTTGTACAGAATCTGAAATAAAGAATTCAAAGATATGTTAGTGCCAACAGGAAAGGCTTTAGAATTTAGTGTGTTGTTGTATGCGTTATATTCAGATTAATCAGGGAAAAAAATCACACACGACGTTGATAAGCAGATGGATCCCATGCTCCTAACAGAGGATAACTTGCAAAAAAAAAAAATCAAAGGATGGTTTGTGTCTGAGAACAGCAGTCTTAGTGGTTGGAGAAGGAAAAATCTTCTCATGGTATTTCTGTTCAAGTCCAGCCTCAGCGTAAGGTGATCACGTTATGTATTTAAAAATTAATAACTTCCATTTTTCTGAAGGGAGATTTATCACAAGGATTATCTACAAAGGCTACACAGAAAGATGTCACAGCATGGAATAATGTGCCAGACAGGATAGCAACAGCAGTAAAGGGGCTCCGTGAAGCCCGGCACAGTCAAGATACTGAGATAACGGCCTCTTTGTTCCATAAATATTTTTCCATAACGCTCACTGCTGAACTACCAGAGCACTTTCAAGTCATGCAGCAGGCAATACGACTAACATCTGTCATGTTTTTTTCATGGGGTTAATTACATCATATACATACATTTGTACATGCACACAGGCACCCACACATATACACTGATGAAATCTCTTCCTTGCACACATTGCTTTGTTTTTCTCTTTGCCAGTTAAGGGGAAGAGATAGAAGATGTACTTTCCAAAACAGTAGGGGGGAAGATTTACAACACATTTAAAAGCAGAGATGCGTTTCTTTGAAGTTCTGAAATTCAAAGGTAGCACACTCAAAATTGCATCCTACAAGTAAAAGACAAATATTATCTTAAAAAAACACAAACAAAATCACCGCTCCTCAAAAAGTTTCAGCCCAGAATCATCTTCTCTCTTCTCAAAACAAACAACTCTTGGCTGCAAAATAAGCAGTGTGAGATGTGGCAAGGCAAGAACTGTAATGGTGTTCTCTTCCAAAGTAAACACTCAATGCTTTCATTACAGTGAAAAACAACAATGGTAGACAAAGTGTGCATGATGTAAACACCTTTAATGCAATTCTAATTTTATTGTTGCTTCAAGATCACAGATTGTTATGGCAACTAAAGAGGAAAGGGGGGAAAAGGTGATCATAGCATTAATTTGATATCAGATTCATTTGTTCCATATTTGTGCTTCAACACACGCATAGTAAACAATTCCAGTTAAAGAACAATAATAACATTGAAGCTATAGTAATGGTATAATGGAATATCCACTTAACCCCCAAGTCTGGTTAAAAAAATGAAAATGGAAAATAAAAATTAAATCTTTTGTGAGTCTATTGCTGTTCCAGCTGCAATAGAACTCGCATTATAATCAGACATACAGTCTATCAACTCCAGTTCATCAGATGGGATGTGGGCATTGCAATACCAAATATGGGAATGAATTCCTCAGTTCTGATGTGCCTTCTCCCAAGGAAGGATAATGCAAGCCCCTGGGTGCAACCTTGCCTGGATGGGGAGGAGGCATCTCTTATGCTTTGTGAACATGAGCCGTAGCAATTGAGCTAGGATTTAGTTCCTAAACTCAGGCTGAGTGTGAGAAAACTCATTGCAGACTGGCAGCTCCCCAGCATGATTAGAGCACATCCCATGACTGTCATAGACCCAGTTCAAAACTTTGTATTGACCATTAAAGCCAGTATCTTGAACATATGTATGCTACCTTGAACCTTCATCCACAAGAACTTGGGCAGAGCTCCATCTGTTGTGAAAGAACAGTCTTCTACATTGGCTACAAATCTCTTGACTGTCCTCAGAGTGTGCAAGAAGCAGGAGAGGAGACTGAACTTCTCGAGGTGGACTTGCAAGCTTTCTCCAGGTGAGTTTTGTGTACTGTAAGCTTTAATCACAGCCACTGGTGAATGTTTAAGTACTCAGTGGTCATTAACTGACACCCAAATTAGGTGTTTCAGGAGGCAAAGGGTTTCTAAGTACTTTTGAGGTTCTCTGGCAGTTTCTTGCTTTGGTTTAACAAGTTGTGAAGTAAATCTACATAGGGCCTTACTCAAACATGAGCTGTCTGAGAGCATGAAGTCATTGCCTACAGCCACACAGAGCAACACAACAACGATGACTGATACAACCTTTTGTTTCAGAAAATACTCTCAAGTTAGGAAGATGAGGACTGGGGGCAGTAACAGAGACAATAAGCCCGGAAAAGTGATAACTGTGGTGGCTCTGATCTTCACTCAGGCTCAAATCTGGACCCAGCATGCGTATTGGGTTTTCTTCTTCCATGCAGATAAATGTCTCTGTTACCCACCATAGGTAACAGCCATAAAACCGTATTTTGTATAAATCTGTTATAGATAGGAAGTGGAATAGGTACACTTGCATGTAGAAGACACTCACACCATCTATACCTACAAGTCAAAATTCTTCATTTCATCCCTCTTGAGAATAAAAAATAATTGTAAAACCCTAAAACTTTCCACTAACCAGAATATCCTGCTGCCCAGAAGATCAATATGTGTAAAGTGGAAAAAGACTGAAACTACTTAAATGAGGATCCTTAAGGGAACCATATCTATCTCTGATAAAGGGAAAAAATAAGTGGCATGAGAGAAATGGAAGACACAAGCTATTGCCCTCCAAGGAATGTGATGTCTGCAGCTTACCCAAACATAATTCAGGAGGCTTTGGGGCATGAAGTGTGCTTTCACTTTGGAAAGGACCCATTATTAATAGTGTCATGGGTTTCTGGGATTACTGTGTCTCAGAGGTTTATTGTATGTTCATTTGCTCTGCTTACTAGCAAAATGTTTCTCCTCCAAATTCTCATCTTCTTGGGCTGTAAATGCAGCTTAGGTTCTGAAAGTCACAGTGGGCTCTTCCAGGCTCATCCATCAAGAGTAATAAAGTGTCTCCTGGAGGTTACACATGGGTAAGCAAGAGCACAGTCTGACAGTGGTGGGATTACACCATGTGTCCTACAATTAGAAATTAATGATCAATTCTTTCAGGTGATGTAGAAGATAGAAAAGGCTCCAGTTCCTGACATCTGCTGGTACACTGGGGCCGATGGTAGTAAAAACTACATGAAAAGTAAATGGAAGTAAAAACTGCCAGAAAATGTAACTCTCAACACACAAAAAGCATCCAGGCTTATGCAGGTGAGAATGTGCTTTTTCTACATCCTCCATTTGCAGAACAGAAGCAGGTTTTATTCATACTTCTTTCTTTGAAGAGGTGAAAGCAGTGAGGCAGGATGTGGCCTCAGGGTCAGAAATATGAACGCCCTGTTAATGAAGAGAGAATTAAAACATGAAAAACAGTTTCATACAATTGGCTAATAAATGTTTCCAGACAATAACCTCATTCAAATGTGAGTCTGTAGCACAGCATTCAGAAACACCATCCTGTGCCTGGGAGCCAGGTGAAACTGTGTTTTGGTGCAGTTGTTCCAAATGTATCTGTATTATTCTTTCACCAACGAAAGTAAAAGCAATAGGTCTCTACAAATTATTCCCAGAGTCAGCAGTGCTTGCATTTCCAAACCATAAGTGACCAAACCCTGTTCAGCAGGAAGTGTGTCATATAGCTACCAGTGTCTAGTTCAGTGTTACTTAAATATTGCCAGCATCATTGCTTTGCTTTTTTCAAGGTTATTTCTGGCTATTCATATATGACAAGGAACACCAGTGTCATAAACCACATATTGTGCTCACCGTCACTGGCACTTGGTGCATAAGATGCAGTAGTAGATTCTTAATTAGTCAGAGCTACAGACAGAGCTTTTAATCTCCCGTGTTGAACTGTCATCGATCATTCCAAAGCATGGAGGCAAAGACCTTGAATGTTCTTGGTGACCTGGGGTGCCTAACCTGCAACCTTTGAAAAGGCTTCAATCTTTACATGGCAGGACAACTCCACTAAGCTGTCCACAAAAAAACCTGTGCTCATGCTTACACACTGACACAAACGTAATCTTTCAAGTTCTTCTGCCCTGTCAGTGCAATCTGTATTAACTGACATTTCATGCAGAGTTGTAGGAATTCGTTTGCATGGTTGAAACAGCCGTGAAGGGAAGTTGAAGCCTGCCAAACCTCAAACAGGAAACAAAGTGGAAATGATAGGCTTCCTACAGAGGAGAGCAAATTAGATAAGACAATGATCCTTTCTGGGCTTGCAACCAGGTATTATCTTTATTTTCCATAAATAAACATGCACTTGGTGTTTCACTCATCCAGGTACTGCATAATAGCTTTTTTTCCTTTTTTTTGCACGCAGACCATCACCCAAGTCTAAGAAGGACAGGTTATTTGTGTAGAAATGGAAATATTTGTCCTTCATAGTTCATTTCTCATCTGACATTCTTTACTCCTGATTGTTCTGCTTTAAAAGATAGAAGCATCCAGCCATGGAGAAGCAATAATAACCAGCAATAGAAGAAGCTGATGACACAGCATAAATGTTGTGCTTTGTACTTGGTGGCTGGCATTCAGTAACACCACAGGGGCTGAACCAAAAAGGGTTTGTTTTTTTTTTTCACAAACCCATTTAGCAGATTCTTCAGAATAACAAAAAATTAAATGAGGATCAGCCCATAAGCAAGAAGTAAGCAATTGAAAAAAATGACCCACCTGGTCCCATTGGGATTTTGCAAATATTGAAACTGAGTCATGATTTTTCATAGAATCATAGAATCATCCAACGGGGCCTTGAAGACCTTCAGGGATGGTGCATCCATGACTTCTCTGGGCAACTTGTGGCAGTGCCTCACCACCCTCACAGGAAAAAAATTCTTCCCAATATCTAAGCCAAATCTTCCCCCAAAGCCAGGCTAGAGAAAAAATTATATACCTTCCTGCTTAAAGTATCCTTCATCAGAACTTAGACACAGCAGTGTATATATTATATAAAAAAAAGACCTTGTAATGAGCCCTTTTCAAAGAACACATTGTAAATCAAGATCTACGTGTATGCAGACACCTACAACCTCTGTGTTCAGGTGCTCCAATTGCTGCTTCTTGGCTACATAGCCTTGAAAGGAGACATTGAGCATCCAGATATTATCCTCAGTCTGGGAAAAAGACCACTCAGATCAGGAGTTCCCATGCCACCTACAGCCTCCTCTCCTAACAAAAACATCAGTGTCTTGATCAGGTAGATAAATAACAAACATGACATTTGCCCCTCCCAGGGACATTGCAGCGTAACGAATTTCTTTATGTCACTTATAAAAGGCATAGTTTCTATAATGCTGTTTCCTGCTGTCCTATTACTCATTTTATACCTTTTTCCCCACCAATTGTTGCTGTTCTGGAGCTAGAAAGCACATGTTTAAGGGGAATTAACCCCAAGTAAGGATTCTTGGGCAATTTAGGCAAACTCTGGATTTTTCCCCCCCATCCTTTCTTTTCAATATGGAAATGAAACTTCCAAAAATCCTTTCCAGCCAGAAAACAGAGCATCAGCCGGGATCTCCAAACTCCCCTCACCATGGCATTTTGCAGTACTGCTCCCCAGAGCTGCAAATGTGAATTCAGATGTGATTTTTGGGGTTTGGATATGGCCACCTTTGAAAAGAATTAAACATTTGATGTCTTCTTGATAATATATCTTGGATGACATTGACTTGAGCTAAGAGAGAGCAATCAAGAAAACACAGTGAGCCAACAGAGCCTGAACCGGCTCTTATTTTCCATCCGTGAGACCCCAGTTGCAAGTGGAGTAAAATAATTATAACTCGCAATTCTGAAGTTGGGTTTTACAGTGATTTTGAATTTTTCTTGTTTAAGTTTGTAATGTTTGGAGTATTTTTCTCTTGCAAGTGTTTTTCTGCGTATGATCTCTCAGCAACATACAGTGATTAATGGAAACTCCGTTATACTCTTGTACAATAGAGAAGACACAGGATTACAGTAGTTTCTTCTTCAAGAACTGAAAATTGTACTCTCTAAGCCACTAGAATAAAGTAACTGCTGATGAACATTGACTTTAATGGCTACTGGGGAATCTCTCACTTCACTACTCAAATCCAGCCACTTGTAGGGTGAGAATGCAACTGCCACCCAGTCATCTGCAGCCACAGTGAAAAGGAGTTGGGGGATGGCTGTTTCAGGGTCACAATGAAACAGAAATGGTAGCAAAATCCTGATTACATTCAATGAAAGCAATTTCCGTAAGCTGAAAATAATTTTTATGTGAAATTTAAAAAAAAAAAAATTGGAAGAAAATTTAAAAGGACTGACTTTTTTTTGAGTCAGGAATGGTTCAAAGCAAAAAGTTTTCACCAAGCTGATATTAAATATTTAAGGAAGTTATTTACTGGAAAATGTAGAAATTTGGTTTTATCTTTGATTCATTTCAGAAAATACTTTTGGATTTACAGTGTTTTCAGTGAAGTGGAAATGCTCTTTGTAACAGCAGAGAGATGAGCCCCAAGATACTCTGCAGATGGATGGAAGGAGATATCCTATGTCCCGAAGATCCTGAAGTCCGAAAAGGCAAGTCAGGCAAAGAGTGGAAAGAGATGGCCAAGACCAGGCTGGGCCGATTTTTCCCAAAGGCTGCAGGAGGCCAGTGGCTAACCCAGACCTCACAAATCCCATCCTGGTTTCTCTGCTCTTGAATCTCACTTTCATATGGTACTTCTTCCATTTGTGAAGGAGATTCAGCAGGTTGAGCTACATTACCTGGCATGGCCAGACATGAAGGCAAAGCTGTGATTCCTGATGTTTCAATCCTTTTTATGATCCTAATTGGCTCAGACTTAGAATAAAAAAAAATGAACAAATAATTCTTAACGTCTTTGGCACTCATTACCTCATCCAAAATGTAGCTCAGGTGAGTTTCCTGGCAAATACAACCTAATCTCTTTAAAAACATAAAAGGTACTATGCAAATCTTAGAGTTGAAGACCGTGTTTCTCCTTCAGCCTCACAGACAGAGCCAGTTTCACCAAGCTGCACAGCTCTGTGGGCTGCCCTGATGTCTTGCCGTTCATGTCCTGAAAAAAAAACAAAGCCCTATGGTCATGCTTAATGTGGCACAGATTAAAGACATCTTTTGCTAGGCAGCTTTTAGCCAGCAATTGTAGAGCTCATGCTGCTGAAAAGCTGTGAGAAAACACCATTAGTGACCCAGGCAATATCTGACCACCCCATGGACTCATTGCCAAGGGAAAAGACCTCTTATCTGTGAGAAGAGTGCCTGGCAGGATCAGTTTTAAATATGCTAAGAGCCATTTTAACATAACTGAACATTACAGCTCGAGCCCTTTGGCCAGGATTTCTAGGATTTCTGAATGTCCTGCTTTGGGCTTATGAAGAGGCAGTACTCACCCACTTGCCAATCCTGAGCCTCCGCATGTTGCACAGGAGAACCCTTTGGAAAAACTGCACACCACTCTTAAGTAATAAAATCAGCTTCTCTCATCCTTCCTTTAGCTGTTAAATAGATACACACAAAAAAAAAACCTGCTTAGCACAATCAGCAAGAAATAGTTGTTTTCTGGAACATGTCCTGCTCTGTGTATATGAGACCCTGAGATGCTCATGGTGTTTGTGGGGTGTCCAAGGTGGCCCCCGTCCCTGGGAAGGTCTCCTTTGCAATGTCCAGGCTGTTTGCCACATCACTCAGAGATGAAGATGTCAGCTGTCAAGTGCATGTGTGGAGACACTAGGAGGTATCGACTTTTATCCTCTGGTGAAGGCTCATGTACAAAATCTCCTCCAAAAGGGAACTAGTCAAAGGTAAAAGAGACTCCTCAACATGAGGCAAAAATAACATTCCCATCTCCCTCTTCAGCTGGGCCCGAGCAGTTGTGCAGCCATGCTGGGGCACCCAGTCTGGCGTGGAAAACACCTCACAGTGGTGCAATGGCCATGGTGAGGGAGATAGTTGCCTTCTCCCTGAGGCATGGGGCTGGTGGGCTCATGGCCATGTGTTCACACCTGACAAAAATGCAACTGACTGTTAAAAGATCTTTGTGATTATATACAGTAGACTTCATACTGTCATGAAGATGCCTGTGTCCTCTATGCTGGAGGTAGGCTCAGCTCTCAGATCAGGGAGACTGGGAAGGAAGGGAAGAGAGGTATTTAGTTAAAGTTTAATTATGGTTTTAGATATCGAAGTCTTTTTACTGAATTGGCTTTCAGGTGCACAGTCTGGCCCTGAGGAGTCTCAGAGGAGAGGCCACCCTGGCTGATGGAGGCCAAGAGATGTTGGTTTCTCCTTGTAGCTGTATCAAAGTCAAAATGAAGAGGCAGGAAGAACAGTTGGGATGGGATTCACCTCTACATGCACATGTGGTAGGAAAGGAAGAGCATGTCCCTGCCCCTGGCCCATCCATCCTCCTCATGCCTGTGGGGATCCAGAGTGGCTTTCAGTGCTTGCCCACCTATCCTTAACCACAGAGGATGTCAGGATGGGGACATTATTAATAAAGACATTAATGGGTTTGTGGTGAGAGCAGAGTTAGGATTTGGCAATCCAGGGACAAACAGGGCTGGTGAAATATCTCAGAACAATGGGAGAGATGGTAGGGACTGAAATAACAAATGTGCCAACAAGAAAGCCGATGGGTGGGAACTGATGGAGAAGGTGATCTGAAGAATGAATAACCAACCAGTCAGTTAAAAGACCTGCTAGGTGAAATAAACAGGAGAAATTTGGCAGCAGAAGCAGGAAGGAAGTTGGTTTGAGGCAGTAGTTGACAGGTAGGGCAGGTGGCCATGGTACCACTGGGCAGAGGGAGGCAACTCGAGAGCACCAGTCTATCATTCCCTTGGCATTCGTTCCCCTCCCCTTTGATCAAATAATTTGCCTTTTTATTCAGAATCCCCTCTTGCTACTGGCAGCTTCATCATTTATTATCTAAGCCCTCCCTCCCTAAAGTCATCCTCCCATCACTAGTCCCTCACAGGCTCCTCAGATCATCCTGTCTCCAAATAGTCGTGTCCCATCCACATCCAAAGCCAATCGATTTGGTCCCGTGCTTTTGCCTGCTGTGCCTCCCTGTGATACAGAGATAAGTCCAGAGCACCACTCATCACTTCACTAATGAGCTGTCAATGCAAATGTGCCACTGAATAAGGGACATGTTTGTGCAGTTCCCACGCACTCAGGGCTGCTCTGGCTCTGGGAAAAAACAACTCTCCATGAAAACAGGTTATTTTAGCTGACTGTGCGTTTCTTCAAAGTAACCATACCATTTCCAGATAAAGCAAGAGCTGAAGCACAGAGGAAAGATCTGATTTTCTGTTTCTACCAAGGGAAGAAATAGAACAAAAAGTTAAAGGTAACTTTTGTCCACGTAGCCCAGAACAGGCCTGTGGTGGTCTCCTGGGGCTGCTTGAGTTCTCCCCGGGTACCACCAACCAGAGTGATCTTGGTGAGAGCACTGTGTGCATGGGTCCTGCATGGCCTTAGCAGTTCATCTTGGGTCAGACAGGAGGTGTGTACAGCACAGGAACTTCCATTCCCACAGCAAATGGAAACAGCTAGCAAAAAAACCCCAAAATGACCTGTGACATTTGGGATAGCGTGTTTCCTGACAGATGAAAAATGTCACCTCAAGCACTCTGTACATCCATGACAGATGAGCTGGCAACTGCTCTAGGTCACAGCCAACCTTTGCTGAACTCATGCTGGTTTCACAGAAATAACCCTTGGCCCTAAATCCCTGCCCACGCACCCTCCTGCGTTTCCCTGCACAAGCCCTTGAGCTTTTCAGTTTGCTCCCTGAAATGAGCAGCAACAGGTAAAAGAATACTTTGCAGCTTTGAGTAGAATCCCGTAAATAGTTTGGAATAAGAAAAGATTCCAAAGGGAACTAGTCAGAGGTAAAAGACACTCTGTGAGATGAGGCAAAAATAACATTCCCATCTCCCAAAGCTCACAAAATTTTAATGTTTCCTCTTATGAGATTTCCTAGTTTTCCACTGTCATGAGAAATGTTAAGACTCCAAATAGAAGAAATATCATAAGGATAATAAAAAAGCTTCTATGTGATCTTGAACAAGTTTTGAGCAAGGACTGAACTGGTCCTGTTAGGAAAGCCTGTTCGTTCTTGCTCAGGACAGACTTGGAAAAATGTCATTTAGAACTATCCTTTGGTTCGGCTCCATTACTGAAAATTGAGAATCTTTTTCAGTGTGATTCATAACCATTTTATAAGTGTTTTGTTAGCAAGAAGGAAAAGTTATGCAAACTTTTCCTTCTGCCACAGCTGGTTGATCAGGAGAGTAACCAAGGCAAAAGCAGCACAGGGAAAAGAGACATGAAATGAACTGAATTTTTTACAAGTTGGCAAAACAGTTGTTGGGGTTTTTTACATAAAAGATGTTGTGGATGTTTTTACAAAATTTGTTCCTGAAAACTCTCTAAAATCAGGTTTCCGATCACTAGAAACTCCTTTTTTTCCAAGTATCATTTTCAGAATTCAAAAAGATGGATCAGCTGGTTTAGCCACTGAAAGAGAAATAAATATTTTTGTCACAAAAGTCCATGTTTGGGACTTTTTCCAGAAAACTCCATATTTGGGCCCTTTAGGTAGCTCCTGGCAGCTCTGCAAGCCACAGGACACTGCTTGGGACAAGTCATTCCCATTTCTCAGCCACGCAAAGCTGCAGCTCCATGAACTTCTTTTGGATCTTCATGACAACAGTAACAGCACCCAGAGGAATAAGGAGGCAAAAAACTGATATTGGGCATTAATCTATAGGTCCAGTGCAGAGAATGAGCTGGGATGTCGCTGAGAGCTGGGAAGATGAAGCAGGCTGTTCCACAGCACTGCCGTGGACCAACTTACATTGCTCCCACATCTTTAGACAATGGGTCAGTTACTACAGTTTTCCCTCAAAGTCCAAGAACTGGCCTTTCCTCCCTACTTTTTTCCCCTCTCTAAGGAAGCTTCAAAATGGAGAAAGATATTCTTTGATGCTTTTTTGTACTCCATGCAAGAGGATGGTGCTGGCAGAGGAGAGGGCAAGCACAGTATTTCAGCTGATTGTTGTCATTGGATGAGGAATATTTTTCATCCTCAGCACCTGAAACCTGCAATGTTTTTAATCATAATGGGTAAAAAGCTCAGCCTTTCTCCTCTACCTCACTGACATTCTGATGGAAAAAACCACACAAAGTCCAGGAAACGTGTTGAAAATTTTCTATGTGATTTTTTGTTTTATAATGAAGGGGATGTCGTCGAAATGGAAGTTACAAAAATAAACTCACCACCTGTCTTTTCAGCTTGTGGGTGTCAAGATTACAAAAATATTAACAGCAATGTCACAAATGTAGTGAAATTTAGAGCAAACATCATTTTTCATATGAACTAACAACGTTACTATGTAACTTTTAAAAATGACAGATGATAGCTCTCGAAAGTAAACTATAATGAGAGTTCAGATGGAAGTGTTAGGAAAATGAATAGGCAAGCACACAACTTGAGCTTGCAAACTGTATGTGTTGAACGGAGACTATAAACTATATATTTAAAGTGAAATGAGAGCGAAATTTTCCCTAGAAGAGCTAAGCTGTGTGAGTTCAATCAGCCATTCACATGCTGAGTTCCTAAATAGATGTCAAATTTCATATGTATATGCATGCACATATCACAGATAATTATAAAAAGGTAATATTTAATTTTATTAAACATTTAATTTCATTAAATAGTCTAAAAAACATAAATATATCATTGTGTGTGTATAAATATATGCACAGACACATATCCGTGGGATTTCTTTAATAAATATATACACGTGTGAATGTGCACACACACAAACATAAGTTGGTATAGGACTGCATCTTGTCCACATATGACTGATTGTATTTTGACATAATGGATTTGCAAAACGAAGTGGCAAAGACCCAAAAAATTAAACCCTTGCTGCAAGGACAAATTAGCATATTGTGAGATCCCTGCAGAGGAAATCAGACATCTACACATTTCAGCCTACAATGTCCTGCAACAAAGAGATTGCTCCAGTTGCCTGCAGCCATATTTTTAGAGATGAGGAACTAATTAGCAACATTATCAGCATATCTTTGTCAAAAATTCTGTATCTTTCCCAGGTTGAAGAATGCTGTGCACAGGGAAAACGTTGACTTTAACAACATAATGAGAGGGCATCAGTGGGTTCTTTGTATAATAAAAACATTATCAATAATAATTCTACTAACAACAGCAATTATAATAGATAGGATAGGTTTCTCTTTTTCCATAGTGACTGGTGACAGATCTCAGGTACCTGATATCAGTCCCTCTTCCTTTGGCCAGAAATAGGAAGATCTTAATTTAACCTCATCCCAGTTTACTGAAAATATAGGGTTCCTACCTCAGGCTAGAGTAGAGAGGAATGTGAGGGTAGAGACCTCTAGCCTTAGGTGGAGTCGAGAAAAGAGGGGAGAAGAGGTCCCTGGAGCGAAGTACCCTCAGGGTTGCACACTGGGAAGAACAAGCTGGTTGAATACTGGAGAATGAACACTGGACAGATGGCCCGGGGGCAACGAAAAGACCAAATCAACGGGGCAGATGCACATTCAGGCTAGGGGAGAGGAAGGGGAGGAATGAGGAAAGGTGGCTTCTCCTCTCTTTTCACTATGATGAAGATGAAAGTGGCTCCATGGTCTGTCCGTCAACAGCCCTTACTCTCAGCAAGGGTCATCAGAGATGTCTAAAGTTCAGGGACAGCGAGAGGTTCTTTGTCTAAATTTTCACAGTTGACCAGAGGTTTTGAAAAGACACTTCAATATTCAGGTTAGAGAACTGCAGGCAGTGTTAACACATTCAGAAAGGCAGATGGCTTTATGTAGTTTGTGTTTGCTGCTCAGTGTTATCATAGAATTAGAATCATAGAACTACCCAAGCTGGAAGAGACCTAAAAGGATTATCGAGTCCAACTCTTATCTCTACATAGGACGCTCCCAACAGTGTCAGCTGCCATGATTTTATCAAGAAACTCAGAGGAAGCTGTGCTTTTCCTAATAGCCAGAACTCCCAGAGTTGTATGCGTGTATTTTATGTATGACTGAAAGCTTGAAAATTTCAGTCCTATACATTTCTCTATGTGAAATAAAGCAAAAGCAGGTTTAATTTTCTTTTTAATCTTCATTTTTAAGTTATTATTGGGATTTGCACTAATGAAAAATGATCCTAGGCCTGCCACCGCTGAACATCCAATGATAGAGGTTTCCACTGTGTGTTTTAAGTTTTAACATGAGAAACCCATCCCAAAATTGTTCATATCATGAGCTGCAGAAGTCAATGCATTCACTGCTGAAGGGTCAAATTGTCCCTGCTGGGGTGTGGTCCAGGGAAGTGTAGGTGCTCGAACCTGAGGCTCCAACAACTGGACTTGGAAAATGTTACAGAAGACTGAAAAATAATATAAACATGGAAATATCCCCCAAGGGAATGTGTGTCACTCACTGCTCCTGTCAAGGAAATCGTAGAAAAATTTCAGTTGACAAATATAAGTACCCCAGGAGCAGCACTACCACAGATGACAAACCCATCACACCACTGAACAGTGATTGCTGCACCCTGAACAGTGTCCTCACCGCTGTGGGGCAAAGCAACTCGTAGGAGACAAACAACCATGCAAACTGCCATGTTTTCTGTGAAAATACCCTTCCTCAAATCCCAAGATCAGGAATAGCCCTCAGCCTTTCCAGGAAGGCTAACAGTATGCTTTTGTCCTTCTCCTCCCACCCAATTATCACCAGGAGAGAGGGAAACAAAACCCTCCTGAAGAGCTTTTCCCCCCAGAGAGTAGAAGGCAGCTGATATCATTTATTGAACAGTCCTCTGGGCTTCTGGGTGTTGTTCTGTGGTGACTTTGTTGCTCACACAGAACTCCGTTCACACTTTGGAGGCCACCAGTTAAACTGAGCCCTGAAACAGTGCTGCCTGCAGTGTGGCCAGGGACAATGAAAGGACTTGAGTAAAATGCACAGATTTCTTCATCTAGAAGGCTTTTCCCTTGTAGTGCTGCCCAACACCTGGCCGAAAGCTGTCTGGAAACACACCTGGTTGCATGCCAAGGTAGAGGGGCAGCAGAGAGAGCAGGCCTATAAAAATCACTGGAAATCTAGGTGGCATCTATGTCATACATAAAATGTTCTCATTATGGATTTAATGAGAACATCCTCCAAGGCTCACATATTTGGAGTGTTTTATTTGAAAAAAAAAACAAAGTGGGTGGTGGGTCAATGTCAGAGATCAGCTCTGAGGCACCAGATTCAAGTAACACTGTGTGATTTTGGTGTCTGGGCTCCCATTAGAGCCAGCAAATCATGTCAGCCCCACTGAAAGTTGAGCTTGGGGCATGGAGCTGGCTGATAAGTCATGGGATCTAAGGAAGACCTCTGCACTTCTGGACTGGACTGACATTGGCATTTGGGCAAACAAATCAATCCCTGACTGTCTGTCTACCGTGCCACTCTCCAGATTGATTTCACCTCCGCTGAAAATAATGGGAGTGTAAAGACTGAAAAACACATATGAAGACCAACTGTAGGTATCCCTTCAGGCTGAATTCTGAGTTGTAGAAGTAAAAGGACAACTTATCCTTTGTTACCCACCTGCTTTGTTTCCAGTTCTGATTTTACTCTTCTCCAAAGATGGGAGAGCAGCCACAGAGTGAAGACAGCCATCAGCTGGGATGGCCACAGTCCAGCAAACTGACAGGTGTCACAGACAGATGGATCATTGATGTTCATTACCAATACAGCTTAGCAACTCCTGAAGCTGCCCACAGACCGCAGCCAAAGCTGGGACAAAGGCTTGCTGATCCAGAATGTGACTTTTGGTGAGAAGATGTCTCTCTTGTGAAGAACAAGCTCCGTCAACTGTGCAATTTTGCTAGTGCAATATGGAGCCTGAGCGATTTGCATGTCGCTATTATCCCTCTGCTTACCACAGAGCTCTGCTTTCATCCGCAAGTGAGGTCCCATCAGTCACCTGCTCGAGAGTTCATATGCAATCACCTGCAGATCTTTCCAACAGGGTTATAAATCACTAAAGCACTCGTACAAAAACAGAGATGCTGTCATTCTTCCTGGTGAGTCCAAGTTGCACACGTAATGTCATGGTCATCTGTAGATGAGGCTTAAGAAACCACCCATGGAAGAACAGAGGACCTGAGATGTGCAATATTGCTAAAACACCACCTAAAACTTTCAGCACTCCTACAAACAGAACTGGAAACAGGTACATGCCTGGAGAAGAGAAGGATTTCAGGGAGATCTTATAGCAGCCTTCCAGTACCTGAAGGGGGCTACAGGAAAGCTGGGGAGGGACTTCTTATAAGGGCAAGCAGTGATAGGACAAGGGGGGAATGCTATAAACTAAAAGCTGGGAGATTTGCGTTGGACATTTAGGAAGAATGAGGGTGGTGAGACCCTGGCACAGGTTGCCCAGGGGGGTTTTGGATGCCCCTCCCTGGAATTGTTCAGATCCAGGTGGGATGGAGTCTTGAGCAGCCTTATGTAGTGGAAGGTGTCCCTGCCCATGGCAGGGGGAGTGGAACAGGACAATCTTTAAGGTCCTTTCCAAACCAAGCCATTCTATGATCCTATGAAAATTAATTTTTTTAAGAGATTGAAAAATTATCAGAGGCTTGAAAAATACAGTGTGTTTTTCTATCAAGGTGGCCTCTATATCATTGAAAGCAGGTTTAAAACAAATTTTTTCAAATGAGTCAAGAAAAAAAAGCAGCTCTCAAGAGTGCTCCTGGCCTAGCTGGTACCCTTTCATTCCTTCTGGCACTATAGTTCTGTAAGTCAGTGTAAATACCTGTTACAAATTGTACATGCTTTTTTGAAATCTTGCTTTTAAACCCGGTGCAGAGACAAAAAAAATGGAAACTTGTATAAGTGAAGACCAAATAGAAATACTGAGAGGTTTATGGCCCAATAACTTTTGGGTTTTAGAATAATGAGTCTATGATACATAACTACTTATAGTGTCATATTATTTACAAGGTTTTATATATCATAATAGTGTCTGGTTCTCTTTGAGGCTGTGAGATACTAATATCTATTTATCAAAATATTGTGTATAAGAATGATGTGTAAGTCTGGAAAAAACTTTATGCATGTCCCAAATGGACAGAAATCTGCTCTGAGATTCAGCAAAAAATTAGCAACTGCTTCTGCATGCCCTGTTCCAGCACAGTTGGTATGAGTTACAGTGGCCTTGGGAATGTGGGATCTTTCAGCAACCTGCTCGCTTAACTCCAATGCAGTTCTTCATCTTGATAAACTTCATTTGTCTTGTGCATAGATACAGGCACACACATATTTATAGAAATATTGAAAGTCAAGCCCAGCAAGTGGAAACAAAGAATATTATTTGAGTTGGGCCTAACAGATTGGATTAAAAAATAAATTAAACAAACAGCAAACAGCCCTTGAGCACCCGCATGCCAAGTTTAATCCCCTCGTTAATTAAAAATGGCCGAATCATAACCCTTTTCAAAAATTAGGTTTACAGTGGAAATGCCAACTGAACAGACCCTTCACTGTAACAGCCCTGCTGGTGCCTCCAGAACACAATCGCAGAACGGCAAAACATATTGGCACCTCCTGTATATGCAATTGAAATATTCACTCAGTGCCATCTCTTCCTGTTAATTGCTGTGTGGAAAGCGGTCCCCGTACAACCTCTTTATCTGTCTGCTTCAGAAGCACTGCCTACTGCCACGCACACTCGAGGGGCACGGTTGGCCAGGCTGTCTGGCTCAAGTGCCAAGCTCGGTGAAGTCACCGAGTCCATTCTCCCCTCCCCGAAAGCGGCAGCTGGATCACCACTTGGCTCCCAGGCTGGTGCCTTGGCTTGCTCTGCTCTTGGCTGCTGTGGGGCTGTGCAACAGCTTGCACGCCTCGCTGAGCAGGATGCTCCCTGCCGCTGCCACTGCTGCGCTGGCTCAGCAGCCTCTCCTTGCTTTTCAGGAGACGAGTGCTCCCGAGGTCTCCACTTTAACTTCTAGCTTTTCTCCTTTGAATACGAGCACCTTAACCTCACCTGCTTTGAAAACCAGTTTGTGATTCCATGCATTGCAACCTGTTTCGTCCATTTTCTCTGTTTTGTACTTAATCAAGAGCTTTATGCAGCAGGGTTGCTCACAATTACAAGTTTCTTCAATACCTTGTAGGTAACAGCACCCTGATATCAGCTTTAAACACCATTAGGCTAAGGGTAAATGCAGGATGTAAAATGGTTTCTGCCTTTGCAGACAGATTCCCTGTACGAATTCAGGACCAGATCTCCGCTGGAGCCATGCCAGTCCACACCAGCTGTCAGCGCAGCCACAGAAGATCAAGTATTCGTGTTCCACCCCATCTCATCATCACAACTGTCAGCTCAGTCCCCACCATAGAATATTTATTAGTGGTGATAACAGGAAAGAAGAGAAACGGCAAATCTTAAGTTGACTTTTGCAAAGTCAGCCAGTAAAAAATTTACAATTTGTCCTCATAAAATTATTAAACATGTTGGGAAAGATATGGAAAAAAATATCCTTAGGGCTTAGGGGCAGGTTTGCTTTTTGTTTAACAAAGGATTGGCAAAGGATGCATGAAGCTTGACTTGTCTCTTGAATTCATGTACAGAATTGGAAAATGGAGCAATCAGTGAAAGTACCAAAGTATTTGTGTATCTATGGGTCTGACCATGCAAAAGTTATAAACAGTGAAGTGCTAGGGGTTGCACTTCACCAAGAGACAGTATAAGCTTTTGCATTTACATACGAGCTGTCACCAAGGCTTAACGAAAGTGTTTCCAATTTCTTTTTATTGTATTTTGTATTGTGTTTATGTTTTGGAAATCGAGGCACAGAGCCTGCAAGTCAAGGTGAAAAAAAAGGACAAAGACAAAATGAACAAGGTCCGAGTGGATTTCAGGTGCTTGAAAACACAGAAAGCAATATTTAAAACTCCATGCTCAGCTGCCATATAAACTAGGAGATATCTAGGCGCCCAAAGTATAATTCTTCATTGAAGAAAAATTCCTTTATTCACCTCCTCTCCTGTGTGCCAAAGCATTCGCAGTCCTCACTGATGGGCCCTCAGCACAAGACCCCACTAAACATGGCCCCTTCCATCCCACAGCCAAGTTTTGCCACGGTCCAACACCTCCCCCTCCCACCAAACTGGGGCTAATCCCAGGGATAAAGATGAACGACCCTGCCCCTGTCTGTGTACCGTGTCTGGTTGTTGTGGTTGGAGTTAATTGAGGAGCTTCTGATTCTGGTTTGGCCTTAGTCTAAAGTAAATGCATTTTCTGAAAAACTAACTGCATGTTTTTCAGACAGTATCTTTCTAGCAGTGATAACATGGAATATTGGTATGCAGAGGCCAATATTTATACTTATTTCTCTAGTAACCAAGGCCATCCTTGAGCAAAAAACGGCTTCTCCTGCAAGGAGGAGGGCGGACAGGACAGGTGACCCCAAACTGACCAAAAAGAGTTGGTCATACGTCATACTTGGTATGAAATTGAGAGATCATAAGGGTCTCTCTCTCTTCTGCAATGGCTGACATCCAGTATGGACCCTGTCTGATTGTTCCTGACCCCAGATCCATGTGTCCCTGAATACAGTTCCTGAGACCAGCTCCTTCCTAGATGTGGAGCCATTCCCCTGTGTCTGCTCTACAGCATTCGCAGTGACCTATGGTCATCGAGGGGTGGGGTGAGGGTGTGATCTCAGATAATCGTACATATTTTCATTACTTTCTGATTATTTTAATAGTTATTATTATCATCATTCCATTAAAGCTGTAGCTTTAGTTTCTAATCCGCAAGCCTCTTTCCTCTCTTTTTCCTCTCACTTCCCCTAGGGGTGGGGGGTGGAATTTGGGAGTCCAACTGCACGAGTTTAGTCTAAAAGTTAGTCAGGTCAAGGCTAAATCATGACACTGGTAGGTGGAGCTTCCCAGAGACCCCAAATTTGGGACAAAAAGGGTGTTTAGGCTTGTCTGCATGGTCTGTAACCTTGGCTCAGTAACCACTCAACTGACTTACGGCATCATCCTGATCCCCCTTGAGAATGGCTGACTCTGACTCTCATTTGGAGTCCCTAAATCCCAATCAGCAAATGAGAACTAGAGGCCCTTGGGTTTCCTGTTGGGGAGATACATTTCCAGGCAACCCATAAGAACTCTTGCCCCAAGCGCTTTGCCTAAAGCTGCAAAATCATCAGGGGCTCATGTCAACTGACTTCCCATCTGGGCTGCTGATAAGAACTCCCTTGACTAGGAAGAGAGTCACCACAGAGAACAAAACCAGCTCCTGCTGAACTGATTATATTTACTGTAAAACATGGAAGCAAATGAAATCTCTGATTGAGAGAGAAGGAGAAAGCTTTTAACCCCACTCTATGATGTTTGCCTGATTGACAAGTCTAGAAATGCAAATGGAAGAGTAATTATAGAAGACGCACTCCTGTTGCTGTTGAGATTTATTTTTTCAGATGTAAGAAAGAGAGACAGAAAAGGCCTGTCCTGTTATATTGGTTTCCATAGCTTTTCGTGCAAATTGATTAGAAATCTAAGTTCAAGATGCACCAAAATACTCGGAAAATCTTCTTTTGAACTGTGACACAATCACAGTGTTATGGATTGGTACAAGACAAAGGAAAAAATAAAGAAGAAAATAGAATTCTGGGGCAAAGTCATATTTTCACTGTTACAAGTCCTGCAGCTGTTCGTGAAGGAAGATAGAAATGTTTCTGCTACCTGATTCAAATCAGTTTAAAGTTGAGGGGGATATCCCTAAAAATATCCATTATACCTTTGAATTCCCTTGGCAAACAAAAGCGATAGAGAGGACAAAACACTGAAGTGTCTGGCAGCTCATACCCACTAAATATTAGGAAAAGATATGTCAGGGCTTTGAGTGAGACCTAAGCTCAGCAAGAACACATTTCTTTGAGGGCCCTTGAGGACACTGTACTTTTTAATTGGACTTGTACTTCCAATTTGAGACCAGAGTATCCATCACACAAAGCATTTTTTTTTAAATACAGCATAGACAGGATTCGTCTTGCCTAATTCAAAACATCCATGCTGGAGATGTGCCTTACTGAGCCTCCCATCCTTTGTAACCATGAAGAGAAACAGGCGCTTTTACAGCATGCTCAGCTGACCTATTTTAGTTATCAGCTTTAGGGCAAGATGAATCATGCTTTGAACGTGCCAATTTCCCTGTGGTGCCAAAGCAAGACTAGACAACCAGTTTATTTGCTCAGATGAATCCCACGTGGCTGGGGCTGATAGACTTATGCTAGGATTTGGCTGAATGTGAACTGCCTCTGGTCCCAAATCTTACATCATCATACAGAGAGCCCTGTGAGTTGGATATATAAGCCTGGGTAGTTATGCACTAATTCCATGATATACTAGCAGTACCAGAGCTGTCTTGCATCTGGCCAGCTAAAAACCTAGATGCAGGAAACCAGGTCTGCATAGACCTTCAATGCAGTGAAGAAACTGCTGCTGCTTCGGAGCCGTTGTATTAATGGGAAGGGCCGTGAGAAGCAAAAAGATCAGCAAATGCAAAAGCAATATGCCTAAAGTCATACTGGAAGTATAATGAACGTAGGACTAGAAGCCACTTCTTCCAACTCCTTTCCTGCCCAATTCATTATTCATGAACTGGAAGTTTGATCTTATCTTCTAAACATTTTCATTACCTTTGGAAATCTTTCACCCTCCTTGGGAAATCTGTCCCTTTGTGTTTTAAGAGCAGACCAGCTATGAGATATCTTCAGGAGCTTCCAGACCTCTTGTTCCTCCTGAAACCTGCAGCACCAGTCTGTGTTTTGCAGTAAGTGAGCGTAGCTGTGCCTTGGTGGGTCCTTAGAGATGAGTTTGAAAAGCAGCGGCTGTCCCCAGATATCACCCTGTGCTGCCATAACAGTACTGTGCTGATGATTGCCACAGTCTGCTAATGAATCTGGATGGTTTCCTTTGAGAAACAAATCACCCTGAACTTTTAAGTTGTCCCCAGAGCTCTTATTTTATAAAGACAGAATCAAACAACGGCAGACTCAGTCTAATTCCAGCAATGTTAGTATGGATCTGTAGTGGGAATAATTTGCATTTTCAGTTTTTGTTTCTTGGTGGTTGTATATTAATGCCCCAGACAGAAGCATCACGAAAATAATTTACATTCTAGTCTTTCCTCCTTTGATGAAGACTTTCTCTGAAAGGCAGCTGGAAAGGTAAAGATTCAGATTGCACAGGGACACTGAATATTGACCAGGAGCTTTCCTTCCAAATTTTGTCTCCAGCAAGACTTAAGAAAGATAACAAGAGTTTTGCACGTCTGATTAAAAAGGCAACACTCCAAACTGTGCTTGTGTAGGCTTTGGGCATGATTTCTGTTATGGTCATAATCAGCTGCTTGCCCATTCCAGCTGCTAAAGCACAGTAGACAAGACCTGAATTCCAAATATTATTCTCATCACCATGGTATCCTGTGCACATATCCCCAAAGGTAATTAAAGAAGTTTGAGACTCTGACTCCAAAGGACAGGTCTGTAAATAATTTCAGCTCTCACAATTAGGTGACATTGTGTTTTGTTTTGTGACTTTTTTACGGCAGGGAGTGAATCCAGAAGCTTCCTTGCCTCCAACAGAGAGAGAGAAATCAATGCGCTCCAGAGAGGGAATGAAAAATACCCCCCTAAAAAAAAAACCACAGAGAGCAAAGTTATTTTAGCCCCAACCCATAGAAAATGCTGCACACATGGACACATCCACAACTCACCTCCCTTAGAGGCTCCTCACCCAGGCATGCAGTGAGGTAGCTCCATCTTGTCTTTGAACAGAATCCTCCTTCTCTGCTGAAGATCAATATTCAGACCTATGTTAAACACAAACACAATCTGTGCACAAACAGCTGAAGGGAACTTTTTGGTCACTCCCTCCTTCAACTCCCAAACTCCCAACAAGAGTTTTAACTGCAAGGTGACAAAGCAAAGACCCTTTGCTGTGCTGACTGTTTGGCTCAATATTCCCATGAACATCCCAAATGCCATATTATTTTCTAGACAGCAGCTCAAACAAAACCAAGCCCTTCTTCCAGCAGATGTCAGAGGAAGATCTGAACCTCCTAAACATGAGGGATGTGAACCACACTGGTATACACTTCCGTGTTTTTAGAAAGGGAGATCCCACTAGCTCCTTTGAGCAGCCTATTCTTGTCACTGCTCAGTATCTTTGCTCTGAGAACAGCTACCAGACTAGATAAATAGCAATACATTTCTTTTAACATATAACTCATACTTTTCAAATGGCACAAGAGCCACAGGATCAGTATTCTGTTGCAGGTTTCCTCCCTTTCAGAACCTGTAGTTCTGAGTGGATTTAGGTGTTTCCTTTCTGTCTGCTCTGAAGCTGAGTTTCTGGTGACCCATCTCAGGTGTCTTGTCAGTGCTAAATGCAGTCAATTAATTGCCTCCTGAGGAAGATTTGGTCAAGCTGCCTTCTCAGTTGTGAACATCTTTCTTGAAATTACAACCCTAAATTATACCATGCAGCATAATGTAAAAGATACGAAGAAAAATAGAATAAAACCATTGTGAAGAAGAAACACGTACTCAAGTTCTCCTCCGTCCCTGTCATCTCCCACAGTCTGACAAAAAGCTGTTTGTAAGAACATCTTGAAATGAAGAATCTAATATTCAATCACAAAAAGATTAGCCTTTGACTGTACTTCACTTCATGCTACACTAATACAATCAGCTTGGGAAATGTTATCCAGGGAGAGGTTAGGGAGAGGATGGTAGACCAGGTGATACTGGAGACCTAAATTATAAAGGTTTCTTTTCCATGAAGCATGACTGTTATTTGCTTCTGAGTTTAAGAAGTAGCAATGCTAGAGATGAAACACACAGCGTGAGATATTCAGCCACGTAGTCGAGGGCAAGTGTACTGCTGAGTCACTGCTTACAGCAGGCCTGTCATGCTGAGCTTGGGCCAAACTGTGAAAAGGGTACAGGAAAACTGGGATTACTTTGGAGAAGCTAATTCAAAACTAAAGCAGCCTGTACATACCGTGTCCAAGATGCCACTGAAGGCACGAGGAACTGCAGGAGACCTGGACAGAGTTTGGGCACTCAAATGTAGAAGTGCAATCCACAAAACATTTATCACCTGGGGCTCCTGAAGGGCCATAAACGTATAATTTTTTGCTGCTGTAATTACCCAGCTGTCTGGAGTTTTGCTGTTGCTTTCAGAAACACTGTCATCTCAGCAGGACCATGTGGGTTAGCATCAATGTCTTGTACATGCCCGTTGGGATCTGCAAATTAGGTCTTTCAGTGCCTAAGTTCCCCAAGCAGCCTTGGCTTTTTCTTAGGTACGAAGCACAGGGGAGGAAGCATCGCACAGATTTCTCTCATGACCTGGAAGATTAGACACCTCTCTCTGAGCCGGAGATAGAACACACCACCTCCCCTCCCAAAACTATCTTAGCAACAGAGGAAATCCAGAATTCAAAAGGGGAAAAAAAAATCATCAGCCTACCAATAAAATCTCTGACTCTGCACAAAGGAGTTGGGCTTTCCAGTTTCTTCCACAAGAACTGTGTCTGCATTTTGCATTATTTTCAGTGAGACATACACCGATTCTGCACATTTGCTGCCTCAGCAGTAGATGTCTAATTTCCCACAACATAAGCTGCTCTCATAGGATAAATACATTATATTTTTGTGACATGCACTCTCATATGCTCTCTCAACGTTAGGATAAACAAGAGTTCACAGCTTGGGAAAACAGAACTGATGACAAACATCATTAAATCTCCAAATAACACTTTTTTCCCCCCTGAGATGTCCTTCCTGAAGCCAAAGAGAAGGACATTCGATATATACACGTGTCACTATTACTTATACCAGTAATCTAGCAGACAAGACCGTGGGACTGACATGATGGCCACGGGGCCTGAATTTAGGTCACATACAAAATGAATTAAAAGCTTCTCCTTATCTCGGTACAACATCTCTCCCTCACTTGCTCCCTTGTCTTTGGCACTGCTGGATGTATGCAACAAAGACAAGGAAACTAACAACAAAGAAAGGAAACTAACCCACTGCTTGCCATGCGACTTCTAAGCAAATACAGCTCTAAAATTAAGGTACCAGACCACATGAAGTTGGTATAACCACAACAGCAAGGCTCTGAATTGTGTTTGCCCCCATTTAATTAGTCCTACAGATCTTGATGACAAAGATCTCTGTGTGAACTTATCTTATAAAAAAGAAGCATCGTACTCACAGTTCCCCCCCGAAGAAAACCCAAAACCAAACACATATGCAAAATCTGGACTAAATCTAAGTCGTTGGCTTTTATCAGATCAAATGCTTGGTGGTACCTCCACCTGACTCATGCTCCCCACTTCACCTCCTCTTCTACAGAGCGAGTTGTGCAACAGAGAGATGGCTTTAGGTTGAATTACAGACTTGCAAGCAGAGACTACCACCCGCGAATCCCAGTTGAGTCCACCCCTAGGAAAAGGCTCCCTCATCCCCTTTTTAAATCATCTATGGTTTTATAAAGCATACCAAACACCCCACATTGCCCAGACTTGCATGCAATCATTATTGAAGTCCAAAGAGAAGCCTTCAGCCAACACAAAGGCATACAACCCCACCCAAAACCAACAGTAAAGACGTTTAGGTCTTGAAGAACAGCAGATGGAGGGGGTTTGTGGGTGTTCGGTGTACTTTTGTAGGACAGGGTAGAAAAAAACCTAAGCCTAGTAATAAAGGAACCAAAATCCTTCAGCACTGAACTCTCAGGTGCTGAAGTGACAGCAAATTCAGAGAGATGAGGTTGAGGTTAGGGTGCTGATGGAATACTTCTGGAGCTTTAACTGGGGAAACTTCTTGTGTTTGAATCTTCCTGGGTGCCTAGGAACTGACTCTCTATACTTATTATGTAAATAAACACAGTACTATCAAAGCAAACAGTCTCCTGGGGTTTCAATCCTGAGTCAGCTTTGCAAAACTACAGGGGTTTGGCCAATTGTTATGATGAAAACTGACAGCAACACATTTTGCTGCGCTTCTCAGAAAGTCTGATCCATGTGTGAAATCACCTGCTTTCCACAGGGCTGGAATGGTCCCAGCATTGCCCTTCTGGGGGCTGGACATCTCAAATGAATGAGGCATTGCAGAATTTAAGCAGATATTAAAACTACTGTACAACAGTGTGCATATACCCTGGTATGTAAGGAGAACGAGATGAGATAAATTGTGTTTGGATTTTTTCCTGTTTAGTTTTGTCTCTTGTATTTTTGGAGTTCTATTCTTCTGTTCTTGAAGAGCTCTTTAAAACATTGCCAGGGGCAGTAGTGACTAGCTGTGTATGTGCAGAGGTATGAGGCAGATTGGAGCATGGGGAGCCAGCAGGACGAGGCATCCTACCTAAAACATCTGCCTGCAAAAAGGGAGAAGCTGCACTCTATAAGCAGGAGGGCAGTGAAGAGTGTCTGTTTGTGTGCCGGGAAGGTCAAGTAGGAGGAAGTAAATGCTGCTGGGGAGGTAAACCATTGAGACCTCTGGTGCCCAGCTCTGCTTCTATAAAACATAAGCCAGGTCAAGGTGGTCAGGACATGCACCCAGATAACACTCAAATGGAGGATTTCTTCTCTTCCCAGCATTTTAGAATCTATTAGACCATGGATTAAGACAGTCAAATTAGGCATACCTTTTGTCACACTTTAGTCTGTTTCATAACAATCACAAGACTGAATCTGGCTTTAAACTCATCATTTTTCATCCCAGGGACAAAGCTGGTTTTCACCCAGTGTGCCAAGACATTCTATGAGATTAAAATTACGTCTCTTGCAAGACTGTCAAGATCCTGCCTTCAAGGGTCTCTTTCTAATTGTTTTCAGAATCTGCCAGCCTTGCAGGGCACAGTGCTAAATTCAAAAGATGTGAGGTGGAAAAGCCTTTTTTAAATGATTTTAAAAATCAGAGGAAGAGAGAAGGCTATTTAATTCCATACAGAAAATCACTTCTTCTTCCTGCCAAGCAGCAGTGGGAGCACAGCCCTTGGAGTTCACGGTTCAAGAGTGCAATCATTTGACATGCAGTCATTGCCGGAAGGGAAAAGAAGAGACCAACCTAGGCAGAGATTCTGTGACTCTGACCTTCCAAGAGAAAATCCCAATTTGCAGAGCTGTCCTTCAAGGACCTGACTCCACAGACATTCACTGCATTTACCTTCACCTGGGCAATCATAAAATAACAATAACAACGCTATCAAGGTTGAAAAGTATGGACTTAAGCTGAGAGTGTTGAGGATTGAAAAAGGGGACTATTCCCCAACAACAACAACCCAAAAATCCCTCATCATGAATTGGATTTTGGAAGAACCTTTAAAATTTCATTTTGCAGTCTCAACCTTTAATTAGGACACTTAAAAATGCAGAGGAGTGCAACAACAACAACAACAAAAGGCAAACGCATCCCGTCCTGGGATTAGTCTTATGCCTGGCATTGAAAAAGCCACCAAATGACAGGCAGTACTGCAGTAATTCATGTTTGTGACTTTGCAGTGATTGGCTTTTAATGCACTCACCAATAAATTACCACTAGTCAAACAAAACACTCCGAGGAGAAAGTCAGAAAGGAACATTCAAGGTTCTTGATTATTTATCAGTTGGCTGAAACATTCGGAGACTAAAAAGAGTGTTATATATCCTAGCCAACGAATCACCTCCTGGCGAATGATTTTTACATGCCTATGAAGTGAAGTTTCCACTAAAGACTGGAGGGAAAGGATGTGCAAACAGCTCTGTGCAGCCAAGGTAATATTAAGATAGCATTAAGAAGCCAAAAGTTGTTGAAGCCAACAATAAACTGTTGATTTCCACACAGAGAGGTTTCAGCAGACTCAGATCTCCAGAAGCTACGCCAAGGATGCTTCACCAGAGGGAAGCTATCAGGCTAAATGCATTTCCAATTTCAGTGCTACCATCTAATTAAATTTAAGGATATTCAAGCCACTTAGTTTTTTCTTCCCTCCTTGCCTGGTACGTTTTTCAGGATGCTTCACACAACCACCTAAGCAGCTTAAAGCCTTTGCCTTTCATGAGTTCACATTTTGGCTCTCCCACGCTGTACAAATGTTACACCATGAAAATACCATGCTGGAGAAGAGCTGAACAGAACTTTGTCTCAGATGACATTTTAAACCATTCAGGAAACACTGACTCCAATTAGATTTTTCCAGTAGTCTTTTAAACAAAATAAATGTTTCTGCTACAAATCACTTGTGTTCATCCATTAGTGGATAATAACTCCAAAGTATGATGACTAAGTTGAAAGCATGGCGTGATGGGAAGCCAGGTTTGTAGCAAGAGATAGCAACAGGAGACAAAGTACTCAACTAATATTTCTAAGAAACAAATCCAAAAAGCATGTAAACTCTGACAACACTTATATTTTTCCTCCATCTAACTTAGCATTTGGTTTGCATTACAAATTCACTCCTAAAGAGACTCGGTGGTGGGTTTTTACAAAGTCATTCTCAAAACTATTTCATATAAGGTGAAAAAGAAACCTAACAAAAATCACAAGGCCCTGCAAGTGATAGCACCCTTCTTGTCGATGCAAACGAGTGCAGTCTCTCAGACTGGGTTCGGTCTGTTCTTGACAACACCTTATGCAATAATTTCCGCGTGAGCCATGGGAGATAAGGACCCCTGTGGTTCTGAATTGCCACCGTGCTGGACTGCATGTGAGTGATAATTCAGCACTAGCATTTTGAGATAGAAAATTACTGTGTATTTTACACTCTTCTAACCTTCTCTTCATCTTAAACTGTCCTTCAGATGATAATTCGAAATATTTTCCCTAGACTTTCTCCCTTTAATAAAAGTTAGACAAAGCCTGAATCATCCTGTATGTCATGTAAATGTTTTGCTACAGATGCATTTTTAAATAAACATCTTATTTGAAAATTTCAGCACACAGTGTTAAAGCGGGATATGCTGCTGTAATTCTTCACACTTCTACCCAAATATCTCACTACATCTGTGATGTTGCTGCGTCACCTAATGTTAGCATGTGTGATTTATAAGCAAGAAATGGAGAGAGAAAGAACATGCTGTAATAACTTGCCTATAGCAATATGCAGAGAGCACTGATGCCAGGGCTGGGAATTAGAACTCAATTGATTTCTGGTATCGAGCCCCTTGCATAATTCACTAGGTCACAGTGGCAAGATTTAAATACGGGACTAATTGAATGTTCATATAGTAACTGCTGCACTTTTGGTCCAGCTTGATGCAAAGCTGGAGAGGAAGAAGGGTACGGAGAAGAAACTGAAGTCTCTGGAGAAAAATTCAAGGGGAAAAAACAGCTGGAGGAGAAAGCTGTTCTGCCCTTCTCCTGTTATCTCAGTGGCAGGTTAATTCTGGACAACAATTTAAGTGTCAAACACAGTCAATCTGTTTCACCAGGGAAAATAAACCATCTCCTCAAATCCCAGGCAACACAGGCAAGAACAGAAAGAACTTGGGTCTCTAGTGTGAGCATCCTGAGCTCCTCTAGAGCCACAAAACTGCCTTTGACAGCAGGGCCACCTCTGGAGGGAAGCAACCGTGGAGTCAGGGGTCATGCTAGAGTCAGCCTTGAGTTACCATGAATAATTATAAGAAAGAACACATGAGATGATAACAAATGTAAACATTAGGGTGAATATCTCCAGAGGAAAATCCTCTTAAAGGTCTGAAAAACAAAACCAAGCAGACCAGGGGAATTACAACTTCTCCCTTTCCCGGGCTGTCCATCTCATCCAGTGCAAGATTCCTCCTTCTGTTTATTGGGCAGGCAGTTTCAAGTCCTGCTTGATTTTGCCTTCATCCAGCTCCCAAAGGGACTGATGGTGCTGCTGTGCTTGCTGGGAAGATGCTTTCTCCAAGCAGCCTTACGAGCTGCTTGTGGCGCATAACACAGCTCCACTGAGCTACTTAGGTCTTGCTGCATGCGTAAGCAGACGTTCTACAAATATTCCTGTTCCTCCATGCTGGAAAGTCAGAATCAGCCTTAGACTCCTGGGGATCTTCTTCATTCTGCTGGCACAGGAGAGGACTTGCATTGCTAACTAACCTAACTGTGCATGGATCCCATTGCTAACTAACCTAACTGTGGATGGATCCCAAAGCAACTGCCCAGGTATCTTCTCTTACCTTGGCAGTAGTAAAGCATGTTCTTTCTAGGACTTCCTCCTGCAAGACAAGACATGCCAGGAGCTAAGCATAGTATGAAGCTTTAAATGTTTCATAAGCTCCAAAACAAGCAGTTTTCCTCAACCACATGACATTCCTCAACCTCCAATTAGCTTATACAGGACATCTGGTGTCCCTGGGACAGCAACATCTGCTTTTTCTCCTATGGCATAAATGCCACACATTTTCCACCTGCTCCCCTCTTCAGGACCTCTGGGATCTGGGCTGTCTACTAGGCACTTCCAAAGGAGTGCAATGGTGAAAAGGTGAAGCACCTATGGAGGTCAAGTCAAAGCAACAACATGCTCTCCAAAGGTGGCTGCTATCAATTCGTAACACTTTCATCTCCCAATAGCTAAATTATCAGCCAGTTTTCCTAAACGAGCATCTAGACAAGCTCTCTCTCACAGAAAAATCTTATTGTTTTTGACTGCCTCATGGAAGTATTTACTTTTCAGACTTCAGTCCGGAACAGGAGCAAACAACAGTTGTTCCCGTCAGCCAAGGTGAAGGCTGCTCAGCTGAAGGTCTATGAACCCCATTCCAATTCTACAGTTCCCATTTAGAACACTTGATTTGCCTTGGTAATATTTAAGGTTAGGGTTAAAAATTAAAATCTTCTCATTCCCAATCCCACAAAAAAAAGAAGAGTAAAAAAGCCCATAAAAAAAAAAGAGGAATTTCCAGTGTTTGCCCTTGTGGCCATGGAATTTTTTTTTTAATTCATGCAGCCAAATATATCCAATAAAACTCTTCCAGTAAAACTTCTGATGAAAAACTGGTTTTGTTTTTAAAGACTACAAACTGTTTATAAGGTACCACCCAACACTTGCAGGAGAGATAGGTGATCTGAAAGAAAGGGAATTTACATCCTTTTTATATGTCACCCCCCAGGGCACTTTCCCAGTTCTTAGCCAGGCTGTACTAATTCCTGTGCTGGCAACAGGACTGGAAACTCTGGACACATCAGTGGGGACATCCAGTTCTTCCAAATCCCTCTTGCTCAGATGCTTTCTGAAGGTGGGATCTGTTTACGGAAACATAAATCCCTTGGCTGGGCTCTGAAATGACTTAAAGCAGTTAAAAAGCTACTGACCAAAGTCATTACAAATCTTGCTCATCTTCACAGGGTCATTTGGAGATGAGCGGATACAACTCGCCTTTGGGCTGTCACCGAAGCAATATTAATAATTATGAAAAATAACTTATGCTTTGCGCAACATAGCAAATCTACAGTGCCATGTCTGGAATTAGCCTTTCCTCAGTGACAAATTCTAAACAACAAACATTCATAATACAAGTCTATGAACTATTGCCTGTGTGAGATAATAAATCCTTTGGCAATATGAGTAGGATAGGAAAAGCTTCCCGGTACAAATATTGTTAACTCTGTCTGTGCATTAAAATGGCAAGCTGAGACACATCTGGTTAGCAAATACAATGAAATCTTTTACAGAAAGGGGTTTAGAGAAAGGGAAAATCCCAAAATGTAATGCCAGGCATTTTTGTGACAGTGCGGAAAGGTCAAAGCCTCACAACCCACTCAGTGGAAACGCTGAGGGGATTGTTCCCAGCACCAGATGAAGAAGACAGAACAAGCGCCTACATCCAAGCACAGGACTGGAACTGTGTACAGGGTAACCACAGCAGCAAAAAGTGGTGAATGAGTGCTTTCAGCCATGCTCACCTAGAGGAGTGAATGGTGTGGAGGGTCTAGAGACAAGCTGGACAATGCACCAACAGCTGTCATTTGCATTGAAACACTGATTAGGGTCAGAGGCTCTCATACACGCCGTCACCTCCAGTACATAAACACAGGCTGTTTTCAGGTATGATTGCTTCAAACACCATTGTCTAAAAGCAGTTTCACTGCTCTGAAGGAGAATAGAAGTAAGCCCAGCAATTATTATGCAAAATATTTCAGATAAATGCTAGTTGAGCTATACATCCACTTACTGTTTCAAAAATATTTACACCTGTAATAGCTAAAGAATTAGATATTTTTTTCTAATATCTCAAATATAAGACTACTCCATCATCCAGAAGTCGTCTTCTACCCAGGTTCACAATCCTGAGTAGGTAGGAATCTTTTTTTTAATACTGTTTGTCTCTCAATGATCAAGTTTTAATTCAGCTCCTCACTCAGACTCCCAGGCATTTGAATTCTCAATATCATAAGCAGTAAAACACTGGCATCTGTTACGTACAACCAAATGTCATGAGACAACAGGGCGAATTATTCTTTTAAATTTGGTCTGTAATGCAGAGAAAGGAGAGCTCATCTATCACAATGCATGTTGCTGGACATAGCCTGTGGCTATCTAACAATATTTAGAGTTTCTAGGGGGAAAAGTTTCATGGCACATGAAATCAAAGGACAGTTTGATTAGATTAAATTCCCATGAGTAAATAATTTCTGAAGAAATTAGCATTGGCCTTGATGCTGGGAATTGTAGCTTAGTACAATTCATTTTGTGTAGACAGACATGTGGTCGACATATGAGTATTGGAAATTTTTAAAGGGCAAATTTTTCAAAATATAAGGGAATTGTTGGCAAACCTAACTGGGAACATCACACAGAAAGTGCGAGATACAGGTTGGATGGGGCTCTGAGCAACTTGATTGAGTTGAAGATGTCCCTGTTCACTGCAGGGTGGGGGTTGGTCTAGATGACCTTCATGGTCCCTTCCAACTCAAATCATTCAATGATTCTATAAACAGTAAATTGTTCAAGGTCTTCTGCCTGACAGTAAAAAATCCTTCCAGCAGACATGCAGAAAATTGTGCTCTGCAAAAACCCCATCTAGTCAAAAGGAACAAATACTTCAATAAAGAAAAATTATAAAAAGCAGAGCAGGAAGTGGCAAACAGTTTCAATCAGGTTGAATATATAGACAAGTAATAATGGAGATTACAGAATTCAATGAAAACTTTATAAACTCCAAGAAGTAATCATAATAAAGATGGCAACTTGCAACAAATAAATCCCAAGTGTCAGGTATAGCTTTATTGTTAGATGTTAACATTAGAATTTTATACACTGATATAAAAAGGCAACTTCATGTAACCACATTAGTGGGAGATATGAATCAGTGGGGCTTTTTCCAGCAGATTCCCCCAGGGACTAACCCTTGGTTCAATATTATTTAATATTTTATCAATGTTCTAGATGTTCATATAAAAAACTCTGTATCACAAATAGATGGGACAGCAGCAAATGATCAGAACTTAGTTTTACAAAATAAACTGGGATTTGATTTATTTGGGATATTTTTGAAGTATCACAATACAAGAAAATTGATTCAAACATAGTCAAACGCAAGGAACGAGGAAGGGTGACTCTGGGATTTTATCAACAAAGAATTAGAAACCAAAGCATCGTGAATTCTCTTCTGTCATAGGCGTCTCAGTTCAACTGAACTTTTCCTGGGGAACAAGAGTTTAGTTTCATGACTAGTTCATATTAACACACTTATAGAGACAAAGGATTTGAGCTTGGGATTAAAAATAAAACAATTAAAAAATACTAAAGACCTGTGATAGCATAGAATCATAGAATGGTTTGAGATGGAAGAGACTTTAAAGACCATTCAGCTCCAATCCCCTTGCCATGGGCAAGGACGTTTTCCACCGGATCAGATTCCCAATACCTTCATCCAACGTGAACACCTCCAGGGATGGGGCATCCATGATTTCTCTGGGCAACCCATGACAGTGCCCCACTGCCCTTACAGGAAAAAATTTCTTCCTAATATCTAATCAATCTAAGTCTCCCCTCCTTGAGCTTAAAACCATTACCTACCATCCTATCACTGCACTCTCCGATAAAAAGCCCCTCCCCAGTTTTTCCCACTTTAAGTACTGGAAGGATGTGTAACAAAAACTCACCAGTCCAACAGCCATTAATTACATTTCCAAACAAAATAGTTTGCAGATATAGGACAGCAAACATCCAAGGTCAAGGAAAAGTAAGGCTTGTTTACATCGAAGGCAGTCTGCACAGAGTTCTGCAAGGGCACTCCCGAGGCATATGAACAGTCTACTTCTCCTCTAAAATGTCCACACGCTGGTATGAAAGGCAGATGCATATCCTGAATATTGCAAATTTGCAAATCACAGAACTAAGAACAATAAACTCAATACTGCCACAATGAAAAAATACCACTTTTCTGCTCTTCTGTTTTAAAAAAGGAATAAGTCACCATGTACTTACTTGCACGTGGACAGGGGCTCTTTGGAAGTTAGTGGTAAATCCACTTTCTACTCTGGAAATCTGTTCTTTGAGACAACAGTTAAACACTACAGCTGTAAGTTTTAAGATGGGCCAACTAGAAGCAGAAAAGTGGAAGATGACTAAGTTCCCTTGATTTGTTCCTATTTTACAGCCAAATAATAGATATACTCTTAAAAGTTTTCATTATCCATAAGAATTAATTACATCAAATGCTGCTGAGAGAAAAGACTTACAGGCAAGGCAGGTCAATAATTTCTATGTATGCATATATAATGTACACACAGTCAGATCCTGCCTGCCTAGTGGCAAGTGATGACCTTACCAGGCAACCAAAGTCACAAACACAGATTGTACTTTGTATGACAACTGTCCATGACTATGTTTAATTATCAATTAAAAAAAAAACTTCTCAGTCCCTGAGGCCAGAGACTTGTTCAGTCTTTGTGTTCAGAGATGTTCCTGAGTGCTTTTTTTTTATTATTATTATTATTTCTCTGAAATGAGCCTGCGTGAAGAAATCTCACTTTCATAGGAGGCCTGGGTCCTTCATCTTTCACAAGCTTTTGTTGGCATCTTCGTCCTTGATTTCAATGCTCCTCTATATCTGAGACCTCTGAACCAAAGCTGCAAAGAACTTTCTGAGATATAATAAGTTTCTTGAAGTTTGTAGGAATTAATACAATTCATTTCCCTTCTGCCACATCTTTGCATTGTACTGCCACTTCAAACACAGAGCCCACTTAGCTTCTTCTGGAAGACTTCAGATGTCAAGGCTATGAAGCTTTTGAGCCTCTTGGAGCAATTACAATAAAAATCTCATTTCAAAAACATGCTTTTAAACAACATCTTTACAGGAAAAGAAAACCTCCCATAAAAAATAGAAAATGTTTTTCAGGGTGAATTAATAAATGTGTTTCAGGTTCGTCTAACTTGGAGATGAAAATATTTGGTATCACACACAGAAACTCAGAGAAAACCAACACTTAGCTCAGTACTTCTGAACAGACATAAAAGCACCATTCTATATCTGTGAATGCCAAAAAAAAAATCCAAACAACAAACCTGAATGAAATTAAAGATTAAAGAAATGTAATTTAAAAGAAAAATGGAGATCAGACACGGGACGAGTTGTTTGTACAGTGCCAACCCTGCGTGAAATGCATTACTAACAGGTATGAAGACCTCCCTGAAGTTTTTAATCTCAGACACCAAACATGCAAAAAAGGCTGACAGGTTTTTCACTTTGCTTATGAAAAACTGTCAAACATAAATATTCCAGTTCTGCTGAGCTCTGTGGCCTTGTGCACTTTGTATTTAGTCTTGGAAGGCTGAAATTCTGCTGTGGAAGGCTTTCCTCTCCAGGACACAAAGACTTCTCTAGCACCAAGCAAGCACAAGCTAAGAAGAACCAAGCTGCCCAAGTGGTGGAGTCTCCATCCCTGGAGGCATTCAAAAAAACATGTAGATGTGGCACTTCAGGACATGGCTTTAGTGGGCACAGTGGTGTTGGACTGACAGTTGGACTAGATGATCTTAGAGGTCTTTTCCAACCTTAATGATTCTATGAAGTTTTGGGCAGTTATTAGCCATTCAAACCTACACCAATCTTTGTTGCGCATCTGTGACCGGTGGCTTTTTGGTTGGCATGGGTGAAGAGGGTGGATCAGGGTGGGCAGGGCACAATGCAACACAGGATGACGGTTCCCAGGCTGCCTGTGAATGAGGTTATACAGAAGAGACCTTCAAGAGTGGAGGGTAGGCTGGCAGCAGAAGGAGCTGAGAGCAAGTACAGGCTGTACCCAGGGTGCTGTTGGTAAATAGTATTTTCTCAAACCGGTAAACAGTCCCAAGTGGGGGCCCTCAAGGATTGATATTGGGCCCAACACTTTTAGTATCTTTAGAAGTGACCTAGATGGTGAGATCAAGAGCACCCTGATGAAGTTTGCAGATGAGACCAAGTTAAGTGTGGAGGTTGACACTCCAGTTGAAAGAGCTACCCTCCAGAAATACCTGGACAGGCTGGAAGAGTGAGCTAGCAGGAACCTTATGAAGTTCAACAGAGATAGGCATAGGATCTTGCACCTGGGAATACATAACCCTGGAGTGCAACTCAGACTGGGTTCCACCTGGTTGGAGAACAGTCCAGTGGAGAAGGATCTGGGAGTCTTGGTGGACAACAGGATCAACATGAGTTTTGCAGCAGCAAAGAAGGCCAACAGGATGCGGGGGTGCATCAAGAAGGGTATCATCAGTAGAGATAAAGAAGTCATTATCTCACTCTACTCAATGCTTGTCAGGCTGCACCTGGACTACGGCGTTCAGTTTTGGTCCCAGCTATACAAAAAAAAATGTGGATAAGCTGGAGGAGGTCCAGAGAAGGGTCACTAAGATGATCAGAGGACCAGGAAACCTACCATACGAAGCAAGGCTGAGAGAACTGGGTTTGTTCAGCCTTCAGAGAAGGCGGCTTAGGGAAGACCATATTACCTTGTACCAGTACATAAAGGGTGCGTACTAAGAGGATGGAGACTCCCTTATACAAAGAGTCATATGGAAAAGACAAGTGGTAATGGGTGTAAGTTGCTCCTGGGGAGATTCCAATTCAGATTCCTGAAGAAAATTTTTCATCATGAGAACAGTTAAACACCAGAATAACCTCCCCAGGGAAGAGCTAAATGTATCTACACTGGATATTTTTAAGGCTTAGCTTGATGGGGTTCTGGGCCATCTCATTTAACCTATATATCACCTAAAAGGTTGGACCAGATGATCCCAGAGACCCCTTCCAACCTGGCATTCTATGATTCTGTGATTCAAAATCTGGCAAGGAAAGACTAGGCAGGGTTGCAGAGAGACTAAAAAACTGCTGAGAGGAGTGAGGAGCAGACATTCCACAGCAACATCTATGGATAAGAGGGGGCTGCTCAGAGCTTGCAACAACGCACAGAAACTCGGCCGGGTTGTCTTAAATCCTGGAGGAAAAAATTGCACAGGAAGAAACTTAATGAGTAAGGGCAGAGAGTGCTTAAATATTTAAGAATTCTCTTCATTGCTTTGAATTCTAATTGAGATAATTAAGTATTCTAGCTGACATTCTAATAAAGCTTTTTGAATTCAAAAAGCCATTCTCATTTTCTTTTGTAAGCTCGCTGTAGCGAGAGGTTCAGGTACATCCACCTCAACGCACCACCAGCATCCTCTAGGTCTAATCCAGTTCCTTCTTGTTAGAAAAGCAAAGCAGTTAAAGACCCCAAAACAACACCTCAAGTCAAAACAAAAGAAGCCCGAAAGGTTAGACTAGACTTATCACAACGGTTGGATAAAACTAGTTGAGAAATTCTGTTCAGAGGAACAAAGTGCAGTTACAAGATACATTAGGAATTAAATGTTGCAGAACACAGGAGACACCTTACATCCTGTCAGCCTGGCAAGCATTTATTATTTTTTCCAAGCAAAGGCAAAAAGCAAAGCGGGATTTTCTCCCTAAGTGTTTCCATCATCGACACATGGAGCCAAGAATAAAAGGGCTGTAGGTTTTTCTTGTAAACAGCACTAGAAAAGAAGAGAAGTACCAGACAGAAGATGCAGGCTGGAAAGGTTTTATAAAGTGGCTCAGGTATGGACTAATGATAAAACTGAGCATCTGTTAAATGCCAAGGACATAAAGATAGGAGTCCTTCCTTTTCTTTGTAAGCAATTCGGACATTGGCTCCTTGAAGTCTATGAAGAATAGTGAGTGCTAAGTCACTCGAAAAGCTGGACACAGGCTCTTTGACCCACTTCAGTCGTTTAAAATAATTAGACTCCACTGCCTCACAGGAGTACGGTCACGGAGAGGCCTCTTCCAGTGCTGCATAAACGTTGAGTCTTTGCTTTATGGCTGGAAACAATTCCAACCCCACAGCAAATGACTTCTACTGTATTGCTTAAAGAGAAAGAATTGCAAGACAGGAGTGCATGCAGTTCCCCTTCCTTATTGCGAACATAAACCCCTTAAGAATTACTTATGGATCCCAGTGACCTCCACAGCTTTGTGGCTGAGACTCGTAGGTGGAAATACAGTCTTCAGCTTCCCTCTAGAGACACCCACTGAGGAGGCCACCTTGTCAACTAAGATTTTGCTGAACCTCCTCCAGCAAACAGTGCAAACAAGGATGAATCCTTCCATGTACTGTACTCAGAGGATGATACACCACAGGTAACTTAAAAAGTAAGCAAGTTCAGTTCAACTGCTTGTGCGTAGCCGACAAGTCTCTTCAAAGTACAGCTAACTCTCCATCCCTGCATTGGTAGCTAAGCAATTTTCCTTTATTAATCCAATCTGATGATAATTAGAAGTGGTGGAACTTTGGCTTCCCTCCTACAAGCCCCATTAGTACAGCTGGAAATAAAATTTCAGATCTCAGCTTAGGGTCATTCTAAATATCAGAACATGATTCACTTCTAAAAGGGGAGGTAGGCAAGGAAGCCTATCCTTAGAGTTAATAATAAAGTAATTATCAAGGTTGCACAAAATGTTATTCTGGAACTTGAAGGCCTCTGTAAGAAGCCACTTAAATCAACAGGAAAAAACACCACTTGACCAAGCCTATTGAGTGTAACAAGAGGATTACAATAAAAGTGATCTGCTTATGTGCCCAAAATCTCAAGTTCTGAAAGCATTTCAAAGCCTTTCAGACATAACATTTACAACGATAAATCTGTGCACAGCATGACACCCCACCCATTCACTGAAATCAGGCTTTTTTTATAATGGCATTTAAAGAGCAAAGTTATTTTCTTCCTTACCCGAAATTTTGCCATCAGAACTTTACTCTGCAGGGAGCAGACAGAGCTGCGTTGAGTCTGCAGATGTTTAAGCCAAGGAGAATTTATGATCTTCCCCTCTCCAGTAGGATTTGGGATAATCTGGACAGAGCAGGGACGACCAGGAGAGGATGATGTCGCAAAAATTGAATAAGTCCTTGAGGTTTGTCACAAAACAAATAAACAAACAAAGAAATTCCCCCACAACCAGCACCAAGGAGGAGCCATGAACACTTAGAGGAGACAAGGGGGTTCTTTACTTCAGTGTGAGACTAGGTATGGTCAACAAACCGAGCACATCAGTAGAACGACTGCTGCCGGGAGGACGTGTGCTGCCAATCCAGCTGCACAACCGCACAGCAAAGAGAGCACCACAGGTTAATGCTCCTTTTTATTTACTTTATTTTTTACCCATTACATAGCAGAATTACAATTTACAGCATCAAAAAGGTTGAGGTATAAATCTGCACAACAGATCAGCTCCATATAGCTGTAAGTGTACTAATTGTAAGGCTAGGAGTGACAACTCTTTGTTTATTCACTATACGAGTGAGTAAATATTTACAGAGAGTGCTGCACCCAGCCATTCCAAAAAGGTTGCATTGCTCCTTCATGGTGCCCAGCATAAATATCTCAAACCATGGGCACAACCTGTACTCAGAGCTGATGAGGCCACGCTTTGAGTTCAGTTTTGGGCCCCTCACTACAAGAAAGACATTGAGGGGCTGGAGAGAAGGACAACGAAGCTGGTGAAGGGTCTGGAGCACAAGCCTTACAAGGAGCAGCTGAGGGAACTGACGTTGTTTAGTCTGGAGAAAGGAGGCTGAAGGGAGACCTTACCGCTCTCTACAACTCTCTGAAAGGAGGATGTAGTGAGGTGGGTGCTGGTCTCCCAGGTGATGAGACAAGAGGAAATGATCTCAGGTTGCACCAGGGAAGGTTTAGACTGGATATTAGGAAAAATTTATTCACTGAAAGGGTTGGCAGCATGCCCAAGGAAGTGGTTAAGTCACCACCCCTGGAGGTATTTAAAAGATGGGTAGACGCGGTGCTTAGGGAGGTGGGTTAGTGGTGAACATGGCAGTGTTAGGTTTAAAGTTGAATTCTATGATCTTAAAGGTCTTTTCCAACTTCAATGATTCCGTGATTCTGTGAAACTCCCAACTTAAGCAAGGTATCAACAAGGGAAAAATTTCAGCAAGCCATTTATCAGCCATTTATCAGGTTTTCCAAATAACTAGATAATGTATAATATAAGCACCTGTATCACTTTTCACAACATAAGCGCTGAATATTACAATACAGGCCCTTCTAAATTACTTGTGATAGGTTTTATACTCATAGGTGCCATTTTCTGTCTTATAGTCTCCAAATGATGTACTTCATCCTTCTTCAGTGATTTATCCAAAGCAAAGTGACAGCACTGCAACTCAAAGAGAGACTTTGAGATGGATTGGAGAATGCAAAGAATTGATACAGAGCAGGTAGCCCATGACAAGGTGACACAAGAATTGGAAAGGAAACTCATTCACTGGTGTAGCTAACAGGTGGACATCTCTACTGAACTGAAATGTCTGTGAGGAAAACAACCTGACACAACAAAGCCTGGGGAACAGAGCTGTGAAGGATATCAGGAGTTAGAGACACAAAGTCTGAACAAATGAAGGATGTCTGATGCCCAGAGCATTAGTTGACAGCAGTAAAGATCTTCTAACACAGTCACTTTCTTTGGAGAGCAAAAGGTTGATTGGTGAGTTGCCTTGAAGAAAGACTGAGGCTAAGAGGAATGTTTGCAAAAAATACAGTTATATCCAGTTTGTTCTAGGTTACCTTTACTGTGTCCAGTAATTTGAAACCTGTTAACTTGCAGAATGGATACAACTCCTCCTTTTCTGAAGGTATGGGCTCTCCATGCTGTGCTTCAGCCAGGGTACTGCTCAACATTCAGAGGAAGAAAGCCCCGGAGGCTACGAGAAAAACTGAGCTCCAACTCAAGTCCCAAACACTAAGGCTGCTAAGCATCACCACTTTGAAAATCCAGACCTTTTGTTTTTAAGCTTTGTGAGTTTTAATATAAAAAACACATTACCACTGGGTCCAAGTAGAGTTTGCAGCCAGTAAACCTCTCCCACGTATCTGTTCCACAAAGCCCCTGTTCTGATAGCTGGGTGCCAACTTGCCTGGAAATGTAGCACAGCCTACCTGATGGTAGTACTGGAGATCATCTTCCATCCTTGTTCTCATGCTCAGTGGCACCAAGCCCACCGAGTTATCATTGGGATAAAAGTCTGGGAGCAGGTCAGCTTAAAAAGGTGGCACAGATTGAACAAAATCATCTAACAGAGCTCCTTGTTACAAAATGCAAGATACCTGACTTTTCCTGATGGTCAATACTGCAAATTAAAGGGGACCTAAAGGAAAGATGGGGATAGGCTCTTTATCGAGGATGGGGGTGTATTTTTAAGCTGAAAGAGGGGAAACTTAGATTAGATAATAAATTTTGCACTGTGAGGGTGGTGAGGTACTGGCACGAGTTGCCCAGAGAAGCTGTCAATTCCCTGTCCCTGGAGGTGTTCAAGGCCAGGTTGGAAGAGGCTTTGAGCAACCTGATCCAGTGGAAGGTGTCCCTGCCCATGGCAAGGGGGTTGGAATCGGATGACTATTAAGGTCCCTTCCAACTCAAACCCATTGTATGAAATGATTCTAGAAGACACTGTTGAACTTGGGAATGCTTGAAAGTGGATGGTTTGAACCAGAAATTAGCTCCAGTCCTCTTACAGTAAGGACAGGAGCACAGGCATCCTAGTTCAAAGCACAGGCTTCAATTCCACGTTGACTCATTTCAAGCAGAAAATCTTACAAAAGCAACTTATTATCAGGAAACAAGGGGGCATTTACCTAACCAAATCAAGCATGTTGTAGCTACATCTGACCTACTGCCAGTCTGAGCTGGCACAGTTTTGTGGCACAATACAGCCTTTTGCAAAAAAAAAATAAAAATGCTTGATTGGTCCTGTGTGTAATATGACTTTTGTTGCTTGATATTGAGCAGAAAGAACCTATGACTTTGGATTGCAGTGACTGTACGAGTGCCTCCACACTCCTCCTGCAATCGCTAAATTAAATTGTTGTCAGGAGAAAAAAAACCTTTCTAAAGAATTTCTTACCAACTCTAATATTGAGAACATAAATGTTGTTTTTTTTTAATTTGCACATTGTCTGGAGGGAGGAAAAGCTGAAGAGGCAAGCAGTAACCTGTGATATTAACTGCTTTATCATGTTTCCAATGAACAGCAGCAAAAAGGCATCACAGAAGCTCTGAAGACCACAAGTTGGCACATTATCAGAGTAAGGAGAAAGAAGAATCGAGCACAGCTCACCTCAACAAGGCTGACAATAAAGTAATCAGTAAAATAAACATACTAAAAAAAGGGGCAGTGGGAAGGGAAGAAAAACCAGAACAAGGTATGTTAATTTTTAGATTATTCAGAATGTGTAGGTTTGGATCTTCTAAAAGCACCACCGACTTTCAACTAACATTAACAAAGAAAGGCAGTCGGTGTTAGCAGATAGAATGAAATCACTTAGGAGAGGGACCTACATGCTCTCTCCTCCAGGAAGAAGTCCTCTTGGCACAAAGAAGCCAGAAAATAAGTGTGTTTCCTCTGGTCAGTAGATTTCAGAACCACTTAAAGGCTATCCTGAAATGACTGCAATTATATTTCCAATTTCAACCGCTGGCCTAGTCATCTCCTCATTGCAACTCTGCCATTAAAAGCATTTGGACTGTCTTCATATTCCCCAAAAGAAAAAAAGAACACCTGCAGTAAACCGTGCAGAGTGCCATCTAAAGCAGAGCCTAAAGGACACTTGGTTAAGTAACTGTTAAGCTGTAACTATGCAATGTTTACAGAGCTTTGCAAAAATGCAGTACTTAAAGGACTACAAAAAGAGATTATATTTCCCTCTCACTTAAGCACTGCAAGCAGAATGTACTCTGCTGGAAGTGGAATGGTGGGCGTTTGATGGCATATTTTAAATAGTATTCCTCTTTGTGCACGCAGTGTAATGCCACCCAAGGGGGAGATTTAAAAAAAGAAGTCTGCAATTTGCAAGTCCATTTCAAAGTCATATCGAGGATAATGTGAAATTCAGGATAGGATTCTTGAAGAAATCTCCCTGGAAAATGCATATGTACCTCAGGGAAGCTTTGGATTTTCTTCCCCACACTGGAAGGCTGATCTGTTTTCTGACATTTCAGTGTTGTTTACTCTTTGCTTCTAATTTGGAATTACTGAGTGGTTTATTACAAAGGTGCATTTTTGACTAACAATAAGATATTGCTCTTCTGCAACCTCCCAGTTTCCTAAAAATCCTTTACTCTTCACCTTGAAACTGTTATTGGCAGTGAGGATATAGCAGTTACTTTTACAAGAAGGGATTAATCCTGCTGTCAGGTATCATGAAGGTAACTGACATTTACACATGTGAAGGACCTTCTTTCACGGCCCTAGGGAAAAAAAGGATGGCCCACATTTTGGTCTGATCAGTCTCAAACAACTGCAAACAATACCATGCATTCAGGGCTTAGGTGGTCACATCAACAAGGATTAGCAAGGAATACTCTCCCTTAATAGACTTGTGGCTAAATGGGTTTTCTTTCCTGTGTCACCTTCCCTGAAGCATTCAGACAGGCCACAACTAAAACTGGGGAGAGGAAAGCGTCAAAATAATTTTCCTGGGGTCGGATTCTCTTCCTTAGATGCCCAAGTTATGTGGATGTTTGGAACTAAATTCATCACCAAATCTGATGTCAGAAAAGAATCTTCCCCCAGGTAAGAGCATGGACAGCTTCTGTCTTCGCCTGCAGCACATAATATAGTTTGACTATAGAGGTAAGTAATTTGGTCACGTAAACAAATCCGACTGATCAAAACGGTCAAGAGTTCCAGTGATACCATGATCCTTCCTGTTTTTACTCTGCAGCCACAGAAATTTGTACTGCAGAAGACTGCAATGCTTCAGCCCAACACTGAAGTCTTTAGCATTAAACTGGAACAGCATCAGGCTGAAAGGAAAAGCAACCTCAGAAGACCACAGCACACACTCAAGTGACTTCCTTTCCTCTCAAATTCTTGGTACTTTAATTTCACTTTATTTTTGCCATCCAGAAGTTAGATACCTACCCTTGTTTAGTTTTATGTGTTAGTGGAGAGAATGTGGCATTAATCACTTCCCAAAATCCTACCCTAAGCTTGTCCCACTAACCACACCAAGAGTCATGACCACTAACTTGGACCAAGACCCTACTGTTCTGCAGCTTAAAGCAGGCAAACTTCAGAAAACTATGACACTGTGGGAAGGAAAGGTCTCAAGAATTTTATGTTGATACTTACTGCATGACTGTTTTCAGATCAAAGAAAACAGTGACAGAAAAGCCTGTATGAGGATATCTAATCCATTATGCTGAGATGATTCCCTCTATCAGCAAGATACCAGCACAGCTGTGTCGCACTTCACTCTGCATTGAAGGTTTTGTGTTACCCATACAAATGACAGATTTGAATCTGACAGCACCTTTAGTTTTGTTTGTCCAGTTAAATGAAGAGTGTATTTTGCACTACAAACAGATGACACAAGGCTTCTTTTTCAAAAACACCCCAACTGTATACCATGCTCTAAACATGTGACAGACCCAGAGCAGCAACAGCCTATTACTTTGCACTTTGATCAATGCAACTTTGCAAGTCTCTCATGCCAATAATTCTCCTTTGAATTGGTATTGAGTGAGATTATTAGAACAAAACCAGAGAATTATGATCACAGTTTATACTCTCAGCTTTTGCAAATGATAAGGGTTTGCAGTGCAGTAAGCTATAATCAATAAGCTTGCAGCTTCTGTAATAACACAAAAGCACTATATAGATGGTATCCATGCTGCTTAGTCCAGAAATAAACACGTACAAATTAAATAGGACATACAAATACACACATCATTCACTTATAAAAAGTAATTTGTGTGGAGAAGAGCAAAAGACCAGTTATGAGCTAAACAAATAATTAAGAATAAAGACAAAACAACATAAACTTAATTATTATTATTTTAACATGTTAAAAATACAGTCACATCAAAATAGGATACACAGTTATAAAACTGTTGCAGATGACATAAGAAAATAGTGTGTATATATTTTATATATAAAAATCTACAGTATTTACTAATGCTGATACATATTTTGGAGCCTTGTGTTGCTTGCAGAAATAAATTGTACAGCTTTGTTATGAATTACAGAACCATCATTAAACAAAGATTATTACACTTAGCCACAATATTATATACATATATTTCTAAGCTGCTGTAAGCAATCAGAAAAAAGGTAAGCCCAAGTCATATTCATCTTCACAATTTTAGTTTAGAGTTTCAGTGTAGTGCTTTGCTACGGTTATTTCACTGCAGTTTGCAATTTTTAAAATATAAAATTGCCCAGTTCATTAAAAATTACATCAGACACATTATATACACAAAAAAGGGTTTGAAATACACTAAGTAAATGTTACTTCCATTTGTAAAAATTGTTTTACTTCTGTACCTTAAACCTTATAGAGCCAACCTGCAGCAGTAATAGGCACTAAAGCTCATTCTTTAAAGGAAAGAAAAATCCACTTCTATGTTTTCAGTTAACAAATCTTACAAAACAAAAGATAAACAGGACAACTTTCCAAACCATCCAAAACTGGTTTTGATGCCAGTTTGGTACTTAAGCATTAGAAAAAAATATCTCTTTTAAGCACTCCAAGGACCTCTTCTGGCAAGATCCTTATCTGCTTCAGCTCCCATTGGTTTCAACAAGAGGTCAGTGCACTCAGCACTTACACACAGCACCCAGCGGCTCACAGGACTGCATCCTACACGTGCCACTTAACCTGCATTATTTTTCAACACCCAATTCACAGTCAAGGAAAACAAAAAGTAGAAAAGGTTGCAAAAACTAATTAAAAATAGTTACATTACCAGGAGTATAAGCTTCCTGTTAGCAGTAAGGATCATTTCAGTGTGAAACACTGCAGTCTCTCAGCAGCCTGACAGTGCAGCACCACTTGCCCCATCACAGATACGAACCTACCGGCTCTTTGGGGTAAAAAAGGGCAAAACTAAATGGAATTGACATGATAAAGCTTATGAGAAAGGACACCGCATGCTCACACAGCTCAGGGAACATAAAGCCTCGATCAACTCTATGACTCCTGTGTGTACTTCACAAGAGAGTCAACGCGCTGGTCATTCTCTGACACCTGTGGGATTTGGCCCTGCAACCAATCTGTTTAGTCCAAAAGCACAGCATGGCAAAAAGTGAAGGGTGCAGCACCATTTCTGTATCTGGCCTTACTCGCACTGTGTTCCAATACTCTGTATATAGGATGACATTGTGAAGGTAGATTTGGGTGAGAATGTAAAAATTGTCCACTTCCCATGCACCTAAAAGACTAAACATCGCCCTGAATTTTAAGCACCATTTGTTAGCCAGATTAGAAAGACATTTTTGGCTTTCTGCTTTTGCCTGCCTGCTTCTTCTTGCTGAGGAAAATGACAAACAGTAGTCAAAGGAGAGGAAATGAACTCTTACACAAGATTAAATTAACAAGCCCAAAGCATCTCTCCTGCCCAGAACAGATACTTGGATGCTGAGGCAGCTGTATAAAAATGACAAAAATTCCCATTCAAAATGAATGGCTTCTCAAATAAATTACAAAGAAAAACTAATATGAAATAGAATTCACAAGCTTTCTGCAAAGTTAAATGCATTTACATTTAAACTCTTTAGCTCTCTTCCATACGTGCTTGTGTGTAAGTGCACGCTTACACACGCGTGCACATCTATACAGTGCATTAACAATGTCAGTCAAAACAAAACTTGCGTGTTACAGGCTTTAAGCTGAAAGATCGTAACACAAGTTATTTAAACCTCAAGGAATGACAGCATTAACCACATCATGTATACAACTTATTATTGCTATGTCTATGTGCATCAGATCTCTTCCAATAGCTTCAATGCAAGTCTAAGAACTCAACTAACCTTCAATGCAAGTCTAAAACACCTTTGAAATAGTGTTGTTATTTGAGTCACGTGAACTGTCCGCGTTTCACAGAACTGAGGTGAACTAGTACTAACACAGTAATGTTTAGTAAAGTTTTGGTTCTTGCCATTTTACTAAGTATAAAGAGATTCTCAGAGAAGCACGGATTCATGCATAGACAATCCATCACTTCTGTTTCGATAGTGTTGGGCTTGAGCTGATGGGCTTGAATACTGGTATTGTGGTGAACCATGCTCTTCAAAGGTTGGCGAAGTCCTGTATCTTATTGGACTATCCACAGAAACAGGGGGAAGACTATGGTCTTGAAAAGGTGGTGACTGAAAATGCTGGTATTTCTGGAAATTATCCAAGTGGCCTTTGTTAACATCTTGGCCCCAGGGCTGCCTGTATGGTTCATGTCTGTAAATATACGCTGCGTCTGGCCACTTTCTATCTTCTGGTAAATAATCCACTGGAGGGATTATGAATTTGACACCTGATGGGGACCTTGAGTTGCTGGTATAAGCATCAACAGGGGCTACTTCTATCTGACCAGGGGCTGGTGAAAGAGGATTTTGGCGACTGGCAGGATAGGAATTCATCTGTAGTTTATCTGGAGAATAATCTACTGATATAAAAGAACCATATGGCCTGCCAGAAGGGCTGGTTCTATTCCCATGATAATGTAGAGGTACAGAACTTATATTGCTTACATTGGAAACATGCTTTGGAGAATTTCCATGGTAATTAGGTGGATTACTATAACATGGCAGTGCCTGTTTTACATTCAGTCCATGAGGCGGTCCATCAGATTGTGATGGATATTTTGGAGATCTGGGTTGTGAAGTGAAGGTGTAATTATTGGGTATTTTTAATGGAGTCGGTATTTTTTCAGTTTGCTTTCTTGGACTGTTAGAATATGTTACATGCCTAGGGCTCTGCGGACGAGATCTATCAAGCATTTCTTCAACGAGGTTCCCATTCTCATTATCAACTTCTGGAACATTGTCATACTGAGATGCATTAGACCCTCGCTTGCCTTCATCGGCATCCAAAACCCTCATCTTTTGCTTTACATTCAAAGGCTGCGCTTCTCCAGGACTTGGCGGTGGGCCCGAAACAGAATTGTTTATCAGCCTTCCTTTCACCTCTCCAGTAAGTTTCATTGTCTTTTCAATTATTTTGTTATCAGATGGTTTATTCCACTTAGGTACAAATTCCCTTCTTGTATTTGAAGTAGCATTAGAATTTTGATTAGCAGCAGCATTATCATACTGTCTCGAGTTGTCTTGCTCTGTTGGCGGAGGCTTTCTTCTGGTATCTACCTCACTCTTAGGCATACTATTCTGCGTCTCTACTGCATGAGCCTTCTGCTGTTTTAAGGAAGGTTTCTTTTCCAGTGAATCAATTCTTTTTCGGTTATTTGGTGAGCTTTCTGGTTCTTCCCCTGGGGATGGCCTCCTCTCTGTCCTTCTTGTTGCTTGTGTACTAGTGTTGTTCTGTCCATTAAGCATTGGAGTAGAGTTAAGCCCAGCAAGCTGAGGTCCTGATGGAATCTGCCCCAATGGCTTCTTTGGAAATTCATCTTCTTTACCTACAACAAGAACAGTAATAATATAAATTCACTTCTTTGATCTCTTGGTCACGCAAGCAAAAATAGCTATGAACTCTATTACCTGGGCCTCTCTCTGGGTCACCACTCTGCTAAACACCTCAAAGGCTTTTCTGTACACTGACGTCAAACACAAACTTTGTTTAGGCTCTCATCTCAACCAGTTACTCTAGCTTTCCTCTCTACAGCTGACGCAATCTTGCCAAGATTTGCTCATTCATGACATTGCTGCAAAAAAGATCATTTTCCTAGATGACATTTTTATTACAGTAATTACTCTGTATGTAGCCCTCCTCACATCATCCTTGTCACATTAAGTAAACTACTTTCTCTATCCTTTCCAATATCCCTCTCCCAATCTATTGTCTTCCATTCATTCATCCTTCAATGTTTGCCTCTGGTAAGCTGTACTATCAGCTCCTCACTCACATGCCTATGCTTCCTACCAGATGTTTCTGAACTTCCTTTTATTTCTTTTTTTGGGTGGAGCTCCTCATTGACATCTGCACAGTGAAGTCCTTGTTCCCCCTAAACCCCTGCCCAAAAATGTCATCCTCAGTATTCAAAAGCTACAGTATAAAAGACTCTATGGAGAATCATATTTTTTCAGTTCAGTTTTCCATCAGCTATAGAACAATTAAGAAGCGAATACTGATACTGGCTACGTCATGATTTCAACTGAGTGTTCAATGGAGGAGTTTAGCTGAACACAAGGACGTCTTTTACAGCAATAGCTTATGTATGGGAAGTTCTCCCAGATTGAAGCTCAAGACATCGCAACACCCAATGGTAAACACCAGTTATGTGGGGACCCAGAACAATCGACACTGATACTACAGAAAGAATAAAGAAGTATTTTCATCACTTGATGCTGCTCATAGAACAATTTACACCGAATTTTCCACTGCAGTCGACACCCTTCATATTCTCAGACAAAGTCTTTTATCATGCCCACTTGCATATAACTTATTTAATTGTGCAATACATTACTTTCCCATTATAAGCAGAAATGGTCACATATTTCTCATTAAATTCATTAATCTAAATTTAATTTGATGTTCAGTTTTTCCCAAAACATAAACAATTATTAAAGTCTTCATAACCCATCCAATCCTATTCTGAATCCATTCACTAAGCAAAAGCTCTCTTCTAAGGAGAAAAAAAGAAATAGGTATCCTTGCTTAAATGCTATGTAAAATAAATTACATAAAATGGCTGTCAGTAAAATAATTCCTCCTTCTTCTTAAGACAAGAACTGTAAAATCCTTCTCTATTATTAAAGATCACACAGCTAGTACCTCACTCTTTCTGGCTATTTGTAATTAAAACTTGTTTTATGCATCCATATGGGTTCACAGGAGTGAACACACACAAATCTCTCCGTCCCTGACACAAACTGCTGTGGTTAGAAGTGAGCTATGTTCATTTTTACAGCCAGCAGTACGAGTTCAATCTTTGATGACTGGTTCATGATAGAGATACACAGAGGAAAACCAGCAGCCAAGGTCAATATTATTTATTATAACAGCAAAACAACCTACCATCATGGATAAACTAAATGAAAACTTGCAGTTTGTGCTAGCTACGATAGCAGAGAAGAATGCAATGATGCCATGTGTCATGACAAGATAACTAAATAAAAAGTACTTAAAAATAGTCTGGGTTTTGCCAAACAATTTAAACTGGCCTTTTCTTGATTTACCAAGTTTTCATATGAGACCACAGGTCATACAGAAATCTACCCTTCCTTTAGAAATACACAACTTCAGAAACTTCAGTTTACATTTAATAAACACAGCGTAGCCAGAAAATCCCTCCACTCTTACTTTACCTCAGTTATCCCTTTCTCCATTGTGATCACACAGTTATTTAGATACACAGACATATGCTCTTACACCGAAGGTACTTGTTTTCCACCTTGCGACACCTTGGCAAGGAAGTCACTCATGCTGAGCCCTCTCCCTAACTACTCGCCCCCGAATGGGAGATTCCCCATATTAAATTATCTTAGAGGATTACACACCTGTACTCTGTCATGGACAATACCTACAAAAACGGTTGTAAGACAGCACAGCAGGTTACACGATAGGGCAGGGCCTCAGTATTAGACTCTAACGAGTGGCTCTTGGAATTACAAGTCTCATGGCTTGTCCTCTTTCGCTGCAGGGCCCCATTATTCACAAACCGGGCTAAAATCTGGAGTGTGGATTTGTACACTCCCCAGCAGCACACCATTGGAAGAACAGATGAGAGGACAGAGGAATGAATTCCAGAGACGTTGTAAACAGGTGGTTTTACAGCTCTGCAATACACTGTCTGCCGCACCATTCTTTTCAAAATTTTTTTCTTTATTCTTTATGAACTGTAGTTCACTTTCTGAACCTCTGGCAAAAGTCAATTGTACTACTTACTCCCAAACAGTGTGAGGCAAAGCTGAAGATCATCCTTTAAATAAAAGTGAATTTTGCCCATAATAAATACTCCTTTTAACTGGAACGATACATTGCAATACTCTCAACATTCCTAATTATGAACATTAAAGTAGCACGAAGTCCAAACTAAAAAACAACACCCAAAGTATGTTCCAAAAACTTGCCATCTAAATAATACTGAACTAGTCTTTATATGCTGTTGATACATTTATAACCTCCAGGTGATCTGCAGTAGTTATGGGACAGTCTAAGAAAATGGTTCCTGAACACCTGTAAATTATTGCATTTCTGTTCTTGTATGCAATACATGTTTTAGAAAAAAAATTCTTCCACACTTGAAATTCAAGTATTCAATATATATGTATATATATAAAAATGATGACAAGTTACTGCAGTACCTGCAATGCTTCCTTTATCAGCACAAAGACAATAAAAGCATGAACTTAATTCCCTTCTTCCAGCTTTTACTCTAAGAAATGCATGCAGATCCTTTGAAATATACTTGGTTGCACAATAAAGGTGAGGGTTGTGTGAGTTTTTTGGTTTTTAATTTCACACACTTAAGGTTTCTTAATTACCATTAAGCTCTAATAAAACCCAAGTGAGAATACTGCAGACATTTTTATTGAATTCTATCTAGGCTGCATTGAAGATTACATCATCTTTCCTTCACATTTCAGGGTAAAGGAACACACTACAACTGGGTATATGTGAGCTGCCCTGTCTAGAGAATGCATGCTGTAACATGAATTACAGCTGTATAATGAATATCAGAGAAGTCCTACCACTATCTACTGCAAAACTGTTACAACGCGACATTAACCCATGTACCGAGAAACAAGCAAAGCCTTCAGAGACAGCAGCTCATTTAGAATAACACTTCTGCATTCCAACAGAATGATACCATGTTTATAGGCTGGTAATACCAGAGTTTAGTGCTTTCAGGGAAAACAAAAATATGGAACAATGAATACGTGTGGAGGGAAGGTCAGCAGGGAAAAGAAGAAATACAGCTTTAAAGCCTAGCCACAGGGCTTCCACAGAACTTGGTTTAACTTGACCTCAGACAGAAACAACTGACACAGCTTGCTTAATCAACTACATCTGTATGCAAGGTTTTAAGAAAGGCCACATCACTAGAGGTACTCAATTCAGTAATCACAGTTGGGAAGCACAGGGCTTGTTCTGGGTCAAAAATGCTTGAGCTGTCATCACCTCCTGCCATAAAAAGCACTGGAAGGAAAAGAGTTGTATAAGGATCTATAATGCTGTAGGACAAAGACATCCTGCAAACCTTCTAAACTAAAAGCAACCTGGTTCAAACAGCAAAATAGATATTTAATTCTAATTTAAGTATACAGATCACTCATACACAGAGTGAGCTGTCCCTTCCAGTGGAATTACCAAGTACTTTAAAAACAAACAAAAACTCCTGAAGTTCAAAAATATCCACAAAATTGAACAAGTAGAGGATAACCAAATGTATTACCATTAACATTAACATTAATACAAGGAGACATTCCTTAAATGCACAAAGTAGCATGCAAACTATTTCCACAAATGCTCTAAGTAGGCCACTATCAGCAAGAACACCGTGATGCTGCATGCTTGCAAGACAGACAGACAGACAGGAGGAACGGAGGGACGTAATAAAAGCAAAAAGGTGAGGAAAAGAAATGACAGTCTAAAAGCAAACAAAAGAAACCTAGTCACAACAAACCTCTCTACACTTAAGAGATACATGGATAGCTCACCAGAGAAGCATGCAAAAACACCAATTCTGCTTACAAGCTGCGTATCTTTTATCTACCAATATTCCACTCCAAATCTGCCCAAAGATTCACACGTAGCTCTCAATCATCATCTTTACTACTTCAACTAAACTCACTGTTCAAAGTCCTCAGATCTGAGCACACAGAAGCATTATTTGGATGTTTTCAAGGACATTCAATTGAATATCTGTGTTGTTGATCCAAAGCCTGAGTTAATTCACTTTCTGGACATACCTGTCTGAGGAAGGGAGAAACACTTGAATTCTACACAAAGGATTTCTGGGACAAGTGCTTTTCTACAGTCTATGATGTTTACTCACAAGGTTTAAAAGAATTTTAAAACCAGAAGTTAACACAAAGCTGTCCATTTCAGCTGAGATTGTTCTGGCAGCAACCACTACAGTCATCGAATGTGCCTTTGTCTTCTGAAGCAAACCAGGCAATCAGATTTATTCCCAAGTGGCCAGAATTTGCATGAGATACAGAACAGTATCTCTTATCCTCTTCTTCCTTCAACATTTCTAGACAGAGTTTAGTTACTGTTTTTTCTCAAAGACAAACATAATAGCTTATCTCAGAATTTAAAGAGGTGGGACTATAGGATTTTCAAGTTTTCCTTTAAAGGAAAGGTTGTGATTAGTTGGCTTATATGCAGTATAGCATAAAATAAACAACAGCAAAACAGGTGAGGAATGATAGAAATGAAAGTACAGGGAGACAACTTAAGCAAAACAAGAACAATCAGGTGCTCGTTTGCTGCTGGTAAACATACTGCCTGACATGAAAAGGAGTAAAGCAAATATCAGCAGATCTGACTGTCCCCAAAAAGATAAAAAATTCAAGTCACATTAAAGAAAGTTTTAGTTTGCTGACTTCTTCCTGCTCTAACAAGTCTTGGTCACCACCCAGTGGAAGCCGATCTCAACTACAAGACTTTTACAGATAATTGCTTCAGGAGGCACTAACAGCCTCATACATTGAACAGCAGACATATAATTGGAGTAAAGTGCTTTAAGTGCTCTCTCCGGTGAAAAACAGTCTAGTCCTTAATTTCAGCACCAGAACACATGCACTTTGACTGTTCTAACACAATTTTCAAGGATGGTAATGGTCATAAAAACAACTCTTAAAATGACATCTTGATATTTTGTGTTTATTTTCCATCAGTGACATGCCATCTTCCTTCTTCAGTTTACAAGTCCAAGGGAATTTTAAAGAAATTAAAACGCCTGCACTAGAAGCTCGCACTGCTGTCTGAAAGTCAACCTCCGCTCCTCCTCCTTTATGTGCCATCATCAGAAAAGGAGTTACCAAACCCAAATCTTGCCTGACAGCTTGAAGGTAGAACAAAACACACTGTCTGCCTTTCTACTGCTATGTCCTTTTTGTGATACTGACGGTAAGGAAAACTTAGTTTATAAACTTATGCATTTAGATAAACAGAAATGTTAACAGATTTGATCACCAACCAGAAGGTACAACAGCCAGTTGTATGTATCAAAGCTAAAACTTTCTAAAATTAACCATTTCACTGAATATGCCTAATTCCATGTTTCCATTTCAGAAAATATACTTTCTTGAAAAGTCAGTTCAAAATAAGACTATGAACCAATGTAACTATCTGTATCACATTTTTTAAAAGCATGCAGGTTTCAAACAGCAAAGATTTTTAAATGATGCAAAGTCAATGTCTAACACTGCTGAAAATAATGTACTAGCTATATTAGTACAAATTCATATATTATTTTTCTTCATAATACTGTAAAGTAGTTGTATCTCACAAAAATAAGGCAGAAAAATAGTTGATTAAAATATGAAGAGCACTGCGTGAAATAGCTACTTGAGTATTCTTCAAGCACAAGTGAAAAATCCCAAATTCCTCTGAAACAAAACACAATCAAAAGAGAGAGACCATCAGAAAGAGTGAAGTCAAGCTGACTTACATATTTATATTGTTTTGGCTGTCAAAAGATGCATTAACAGCAGGAAATAGACATTATTTAATAGATTATCAGCACTAGAATGTATTTCTGCACAGATGAATAATTAGAATAGACAGATGTTTGAATAAAAGATATCTATGATAAATTTAATAAAATTTAACTTTAAAGATCAATAACAGGCAAATACTTTAAAAAACTGTTATAAACACAAGATTCAAACTTTGTCAATTGTCCATGAGTACAGAAAAGACTGGGAGAACTAGAAAAACTGAATCAGAGTTTAAAGTGGGTATTATCACACACACAGATAGTTAAGATGAACAGAACGGCACTGGTAGATTCCAAATTAGGCAACACTGCTTTATCTCTAGAAAAGGCTGCTGGGAGGTCTATTCAACTGTCAGTCATAATAAATCAATCAATCCCAGAATTCCTATGCCTTCCTTTTTCAGGATACCTTGTATCAAGATGTGGGTAAGGAACTGTCTGAAGAACACCCTCAAGGATCTTCAACCTTGAAGGTGAGCCTGACTGGTTTATGAAGCTCTAGATTAATAAATTGTTTTCAGACAGGTATTTTGAACTAGAAAATGAAACGATCACCACTAAACGCTTTTGTTTATTCTGCTCAGCCACTCTAAAAAAGACACATTAATATATAAATATCATTTATTTAGCATCACATTATTTATGTAGTCCTACAAGATCAACTTCCAGTAAACCTGGAAATTCCACACATGTCTTGCGAGCATTTCAAGTGTTTTGCTGTTGTTCTAAATGACAGCCAAGAAAAGAATCTGCATCAAAAAATTTGAAAATCCATGGTATCAAGGCATTTCTTTTCACTACACTTTGGACATTATCCTTGGATTAAGGAAGACATTGTCTGCTCTGTGCCAGATCTGGCTCCTTGGGAAGAAGTGAACTGGAGTCGTACAAACCTAGATGAGTGCACAGTTGAAGAACCTGCCGTGGTTTGATCCTTTATAATCTGCCAGCCAATCCAGAAAACATCAACTGCCTTTCCTACTAAATTTGCCTGAGGATACATCAGAAGTACTTCAAAAGACAGTTTCTACTGTGTAACTGTCACAGCCTGCCTCTCTGAGGGCTTGATAACCAAGCGGCTTACCAACAAGAAACACGCTTATCCATATGGTTTATTGTCTCCATAGAGTCACTGGAACAGCGATGCCTACCTTGGGTTTTGAGAACAGCACTTCAGTTGTGAGCCATTCTCTGAAGGCTGTACTTGCTAAGTACAGACCACGCTATGTTGGCCAACACCTAGACTAGAAATTTCCACAGGGAGCAATGAAAATCCATGGCCCACTTTAGGCAAAATAGCCCAAGTTCTGACAAAAGCATTTCGCTGTCATCCAAAACTATCGTGATGTCATTAACATCCAGCTGAACATTTTAATGGTTTTATCAGCAAGAAAGACATTTACCGAAGTCCCTTTACTCCTCCCTGCTCCGAAGGGAACAAGGAGCTTGTTAATCCAGTGGAAGAAGCCATGGAAGAAGAAAGCCAGAGAAAGCTACATCAGACATAAGCAGACATCCACTTTCAGGTAACGCAAAAGTTACTACCTCTTTTAATATCCTACAGCAGCTTACCCTACTTGAGCACAGAAATCTATACAGCCTAACAAAGGATGCCAGATGGAAAATTCCACTGAGTTTAATTAGCTCACTGCTTTTCCTGGATGCTTGATACTGATGCATCTGTAAGATGGAGATTTTTTTTATTTTTCATATTTATTTTAGTTCTTAAAGGTGTAATTGTTGCTCAATGCAAAAAAAAAACCCAAAACCAAAAGATAGGATGTTGTCCTCTGATTTCAGAAAACTAAAACAAACATTATTTTCTCAGGCTATGGTGGATGCTTAAATGAAGAGCCTGGTACTTTTTGTGTGTGTATTACTGCATGATATATAATGGTTTCAAAAGTTACATATAAAATTGAAAGAAAAATAGTACAAAGAAACTGAACGTAATAAAAACAGTGAAGTCAGACAAACACGGGAGCAAAGCTGAATGTCTAGAGAATGCTGAGAACCTATAGAAAAATATTATTGCCTGAAGATAATAGTTAGCAAAACCAAAATGAACATCAGAGTGGGAAAACCAAAAAAAAAAAATCAAAGGCTTGTGAAACATGAAGAACAAATGAGGCAGCCTCACTCAGCTACAGATAAGAGCAGACAAATCAGCTAGATTTCCAAGGATTAGGATGGTGGCATTTCTTATTTGTTTTGTGAAAGGTTAAGTAATGTTCCTATTTACCACTGGCAAAAACACATCACACAACAAGGCTTCCCAGTTACTTTGAAACTGAAAAGAAAAAAGCTCAATTCCTTCTCCACTATTTCACTTTGACTTTGCTGTTCCTATTTTAATACTAAATGTCCCTCATTCATGTTGGAAGAAAAAAGGTGTTTTATTGCCATTGATGTTGCTTTAGCTATCCAAAAGAAAACCAAAATGGCTCAAAACAATCACTATCTTGTCATCTCGTCTTATCAGAAGTTACACGTAAATGTACAAAGTATGAAACCAAACGACTTTCTATTCCATTGCTGAACTTGTTGTCTTGTCAAGAAGATACATTCACTACCTTCTACTTCACCACTTTCGTGGAAAACCTACCCACCTTTGGAGTTTTACGAGGGGAACTCCCTTGCTATTCAAATATAACCACACAGAACTCCATTATTTAAAATTTAAGAAAAAGCACTCCCATAATCTATCTTCATTTAACATGATGGAGTATAATTGATGCTAAAAGAGAAAGTTACTCATTAATGTATTTGCTCACACGTAGTCACCATGTCCAAGTATCAGCTGCAACACAATGACTGACAAAGCAAAGACCTGAAGAACAGGGCTGTAAAGAGCAACTTGCCCTAAAGAACAAGTCCAGACTGAAACCAACTTGTGGAAAAAGGGCAGAAAGAAGGCAGGATGGGAAAGCTGTGATGGGAAAGGGAAGAAGCAGTGTACACTGAAACATGGAGAACTACAGACTCGTAGAACACAGTCTGTAGGTGAGCAGATGAAAAGAGAAAGACAGGAACCAGACTTAGACCTATTGTGGGTGTTACAGAAAGTCAGAAAGAGGGCAAAACAATGGAACGAGGAGCAAGAAAAATGGGAAACTCTGCCAAGAAGTCAAGATGATGGGAACCAAATGGGCAGAAAGTGTTTGTACTCCAGGGGGATGGAGCTGCTGGAGAACCAGATCAAGCAGGTATCCATTTGTGATGAAATAGCCCAATGCTGCATGCAACAAGTAAGGTTTACAGAAACCAAAAGATGGAAGTTCTTCAATGAAAGAGCTTCAGCAACAAATCATCACAACAATGCTACACAGGCAGCCCTTTCTCTGACACTTCTTAACTTGTGAAAATTAATCATTGCAACTTGATAGTTATTTTAAGGTAATTACTGCCAAATTTTTTAGATCTTTAAAAACAACTATTCTTCCTCACATACTATTTTACAATGAATAACAATAAGAAAAAGGAAACTGAATATTCCCAGGAAAAATTCTAACTAAAGATTGTGGAAGAAGGAATAGAAAACAGAATCTTAACACAGGAAGAAGAGATCCTCTACACATTTCATGAGGAGTGCCCCACAGAACAACCATCTCCAATCTGCAATCAAAAAACATAAACACAAAAGCTAAGAAGAAGAAAAGAAATTAATTGTTAAACCAAACAATTGAAAATCTGGATTTGACTAACAGTAAAAACTACCTGACCTGAAGTTTGTTCCACAGCTAATCAAGCTACAAAACAGTCTGGATTCTCAGACAACACAGTTGCTTCAAATAATTTTAAACTTTGATATTTAATCTCCTAAAGATAACCTATAAAGATTTTATAAATCCAAGTTAATAAAATTAGCAGAACATGGAATGTTTTAAAGTGCTTTGCCATTACAACCAGTTAGCAAAAAAAAGCAAACCCATGAAATGAAAGGTGTTGATTTTAAACTGTAAAATATTTTGGGAGGAAAAAAACCCCAAACTTATGCAGTGATGAAGAGAAATACTTGCATAATTTTTAACAGCATGAATTAACAGTTCAAAAATGGACAACGTGTGAATAGCTCAAAATATCTAAATCTGCATGTGTACAAGTGTCTTACCAGCTACTGGTAAATCCAGCTTTGCTCGTTTCAATTCTGATATAGAATTTTGAAGCTGGTCTATTACAAAGTCATCTTCATAGAAGAAATCCTTGGCTAAAGATTCCTGCAGAAATTCTACAAGCTCTTCCATTTGTAATTTCATCAGATGCTCTATATAAGAAAAGAATATTATACATTAAAATATCTTGATTATGAACACTGGAAAAAGTACTTAAAACATTAGATGGTTTTGTTTTCAAAGCAGAACAAAAAACATCAATTAAGCAGATAATTCTACATGAAAAATCTATAAAATGCATTAAAAATTTAGTTACAAATCAGCATGGAAATGCTTTCTACTCATCATTCTCCACTTAAGACAATGTTTTCCAAGAAGAGGCATCTTTAGAAAACTACCAGTCACTCTCCTTCAGCTGCCTTATGTCCAACAGCTTCAGGCCTTCATTTTTCAGCCTTCATCCTCAACTTACAAAACACTGCTGTAAATCCGTACAACATAAAACACCTCTCTTATTAAGAGTTTTGAAAAGCAGCAAGATAAATTTTTAAAATGGTTTTATGATATCCTCATTCACAACTGATTAAACTTCCAATGAAGTTGATGATGGCAGTTCACACTTCAGAACTATTGCTTTAGGCTCTCTGAAAATTCAGGTACTTTTGTCACTTCAACGAAATTCAGGTCATATTTTGAAAGTCATTTTTCAGTTATCAGATTGTATTTCTTTCCCTTTTTACACAGCAGTAAGGCCACGTTTCCCACACAAATTTATTTGGCTTGCAAGGCTGTAACTGCATGCCTATGTAACTTCTTTAAGCATCTGTATGCCATCAAAAGTTCCACAATGTACAATTTCTATACAGAAACCATAAAAAAATGGGTTTGCACTGTAATAAAAATGCTCTTGGCATGTATTCCACAATAGCATTTTGACTGGATAGCTACGCTATCAATGTTTTTAAGGGCAGACAAGAAACTGGAAAACAAATCAGAACTCATCTTCTGACTCCTTCTCTGCCCATCCTCGAATCTCTCCACCATTGCCATAAGATACTCTGTTTTTGAGGAAGTTGCTATGTGCTTGCTAAGCAAGTAAACTTTGCACTTGGATTTTTTCCTCAGGTTTTCCCATAAAAAGAGTAGTGAATAAAAGAAAAACTTTAAGGAGATGCCTATTTGCAAATAAAGAAAATAAACCAAAATACCACCCATAACTACTTGCCTCTAAATGTTTAGCTCTCCTAAGCACAATGATTTTAAAAGGGACCTTTTCATTTTTCACAGCAGTTTATGAACAAACTAAGGAATACACCCCAGTGAGAGAGTGAGGGAGTATCACAGCAATTCAAGGAGAGTAAACTAGCTAGCAAATTAAGGCATCAATTCTGCAGAGCTCCAGGCAGAGTTCTGATTTTAAACAGAGTTCAATGACTTTGCTAACAAAGCCAAAGTCCCAAAGTAAGATTGTATCAGCCTTGAGCTACACGATATCATCCTGAGAAATGCTCGAGTATATTTAGAAGCTAACATCCCATCCTCAAAAGCTTTTAAAGTTTCTTTGGAAGTTAAATTGCTAAATCACTTTTGAGAACTAGGCATAGAAACTCTGGACAGTTCTGTTCAAAATCTCAAATTTTACTTTACCCAAAGGCAAGAGACAGAAGAGAAGGCCATCCAGGCAGATCGCAAATTCTGAATTTTTATTATATTCTCAGGCAAACAATGGTATAAAGAGGCCCATACAATGTCATTAAGAGACATTATATGCTGGTGATTCCTCATAGCTGAGTTGGTCACTAACAGAGCTATAAGTATTGAGTGGCCCATTCTGGATTCTTGGCACACTTTTTTGATTAATTTATATCCTGTGGGGGCTAACAAGCTGTTTCCAAACCAAAGAACAACATTTTTACCCCATTGTTTAATCAGCAATACAGTTCACCTCACGTCGATGTTTAAATAACTTTCTTACCATAATAAATACTTTTCTTTGGCAATCACACACACAAATAAAGCAAAGATTTACTCTTACTTCTGTGTAGCTTCAGAATTGTGTAAGACATCGCAGTGAGAATCCGCTCTCCTTCAAGTATGTAGATATCCCATATCCTGAGGCTTAATGTAAAGGGAGTCTGCAAGGAGAGAATCAGGAACACTGTGAAAACGTTCTCCCAAGTCACAACTGAAAACAGACACAGAAAATGGAAAACATACTCACACGATCAAGGAAACACTGGAAAAACCACTTTGTTGTATAAAAGCTAGTGGACATGTCCTGGGAGTCCTGTAAAAAACACACAAGTTTAAAAATACTCAGAAAAATCAATCAATACCTTGCACTGTCCATGAAAAGACATTTTCACCTTGAGGTCAATGTACCCAATATTCACCATAAAGAATTAATTTAACGGCATGAAATACTTTTTACTTCAACTCCACCAAATATTGGTCTTCTATCATTTTTCTTTATCAACTTCACCACCTGAAGAAACATTCATTCAGAGATGCAGAGGGCATTTACACGCCTTAGACTTACCTCCATATTATTCTTGAGATAGAGACAGCAGAGGATTAAACCCTCTCTCGAGAAAACAAATCAATATTCTGGAGCAATCTAGTTTCAGCCACGGGGCCCTTTAGTCTTTAGCTTCTCTACAGCAAGGCTGCCAACTTATGGAATCATACAAAGGTTTGGGGTTGAAAGGGACCTTAAAGACCATCCAGTTCCAAGCCTCCTGCCATGGGCAGGGACTCCTCCCATGGGATCAGGTTGCTCAAAGCCTCATCCAATGCAACCTTAAAAACCTCCAGGGATGAGGTATCTACAACTTCTCTGGGCAACCTGTGCTGGTGCCTCAGCACCCTAACAAGAAAAAAGTTTCTTCCTAATAACTAATCTTAATCCACTCTCTTCCAGGTTAAAACTGTTACCCCTCATGCCAAAGGCTGAAAAGATTTTGTGATAAGAATACCTATCAACCATAAATCAGCCTAAAACAATTGAATTATTCAAACACAGGACCTCAAAACAGCACTTAAGACTAATAAGCAATTCCACTCCTTAATTAAGGGGCCTAATTTCCCCTAGAGCATAGATGGTCCATCTGGCACACCAACCCGTTCAAAGACGGCTAAAGCCTCTTTGCTTCTTCAAAGTTGTCTGCAGTTAGAGAAAAGGCCAAAGTTAAGAAATTCTGAATTTTATCCTTGAGACAACATCACATTTAATGCTTGCCACATTCAGCTTTTCCAAAAAATTGAAGTATACAAACACTAAATAAGCAATGGACAAAATCCCTCTGGTTTATCACTCTTTGATAACTTCATTTTTAGAGCCTTTAAAAAGACGCAGACAGAACAGAAAATACCTTACATTGAGATTTTTCTAGCCTATAAGAATGGTCATCAGCCTACTGAGAGAGATATATTGGAGGGTGCCTTTCCCTGATAAAAAGCTGATTGCTATTAGATTTCATGCCACTGAACTACTTCACACAAAACCAGAACTCTGATGTAAAACTGAAAAAAAAAATAATATATACGTAATGAATGTTCTCTGGACCTCTCCATCTAAACAACTGGCCAAGAACTTCCTCAAAAGGGAGCTATTAAAAGCATTTTATTTAAATTAGCTTTTTCAATTACTAAAGCAACTTTTTGCATTTTTCTGAAACTTTCTTTTTCAAGTGACCCAAGGATGGGAGGGGAAGAGTTCTTGATCATTAAATGCAGTATATTAAGGGATACATAAGCAATACACAAAATTTAATAACATGCCAGGCTTAGGCCACATCCCCTCAGTCATGTATAATTATTTATGGATTCTTAGTAAGTACAAAGGTCTTTTACCATTTACTGTTAAAATCACCCAGTTATCTTAGTATTATTCTAGATTTTGTTCCTGCAAAGTGACAACCTCAACAATGAGAATAAGATGGTAATTCTAAACAAGAATCATCTTCTTACATGTATTGTAAAATCTTAACATGCAACTTTCATTTCAGAGCTAAGTCAGTTACAGAACTGGTCTTGATTTATTTTTTTTAATATGACAAGATTATCTGGCATGACTAATTGTGACTTGACCGTTTAACAAAAGAATGTTTTTTCCTAACCAGATCTGCCTAATTCCATGTCATGAGGAGGTCTTACAGCATTAAATGTTATTTTATAACACAACAGGCACACATTAGAATAGACTATTCCAGTTGGAAGGGACCTACAACAATGATCATCTGTCCAACTGCCTGACCAATTGAGGGATGACCAAGCTAAAGTATATTATTAAGGCATTGTCGAAATGTCTCTTAAACACTGACAGACCTGGGACATTGACTACCTCTCTAGGAAGCCTCTTCCACCACCAAGCAATGCTTCCTCATGTCCAATCTAAACCTTTCTTAGTGCAACTCTTAACCTTTCCCATACACCCTTAGATGCAACTCATCATTGCCAAACTGCTAGTCTGGTACCAAATTGTCTTTTTTTCAATTCCAAAAGAGATAAACATACTAAACAGAAAATAATACAGTCCTGGGAAGGTCATGTTTGTAAGCAGCTCTCACTCTTAGAAGATGTTGCTGCAACTTAGTATCTCTTACACAATCTCTTAAGACTTGGAGATGGATTCTGGCAAAACCAATGTGACTGTAAAAGAGAACTCCTGATGAGTCCTAGAAGGGTATTTTTTTCCCCATTACAAAAAATAATTTGTTACTTACAATAAATATGGTAAATATTAGCAAAAAATAAAGCGCATATTATTTTCTATTTAAGAGCACTAGAAGAGACAACACCCAACATGTAGCTTTGTGAAAATATTACTGAATATATGCAAATTTTAGAAGGACCATTAAATTCTCTTACAAAGGTTACCTTTTTAACTGAGATTAAAACTGGTTGGTTGCAAACTCACTGCTGCCCAGAGATGAGCCACAAAGCCGTACACACAATAAACTCTAGACAAACGCTTTAACATCGATTCCTATACAGGAGGTTTGCACAAAGCCAGGCAGAAGGACCACATATTTTCCTTAACTCAGAGGTCAAAGTGAGACAGACACAATTTAATTACCCTTAGGATCCAATTTTACCATAAGCGTGCCAAGGTGCACCATAACTTTGTCTAATGGTAACAACAGCACTTCTGCCTCTTAAGAGCTCTGCATTTTTTCTGAGGTTTGAGAACTCTTAATCTAGAGGGTTAACCTGAATTGAAACAAGGCAGTAAGCTGTAAATTAGTATTACTTTTATTGTGATACAAATACTTACCAAATGCTGCTTAAGTTTGGACAAAAATTTTTTCAGTATTTTGTCATGATGTTCTTGAAACCTTAACAGTTTTGGAAAACCAGGAATAAAAAAGCCTAAGAAAAGAAGTTGACCATGTCACATACATTTGTACTGTAAAAATGACATTTAAAAATGCATTCTGAAGTCTGAAAATATTATCTCCCTGTAAGACTATTGGATCTAAAAAGATATTCACTGCAATATTAACGATGTCCACATACAAATACGCACATAGTCCTGCCTAAATGACTACAGCAAACATCAATACATTCTCTTACTGACTATTCTTAGGCTAGTAATCATAGATGACAGCAGATCTATTAGTCCCACATTAGTCTACCCACTATAATATCACAGGGCAACCCAATTTACAATTATTCTTTAAAACAAAACAAAACCACACCACACACCAACCGAAACTTTTAAAAGCACAAAGATCCCCTTCCAATTGAGTTAGCAGAGTTTAAAAAGGCTCAGAGCAAACAGATAATACTAGCCAAAAAACCTGAAATGTAAAGGAAAGCTCGCACAGCTACACAGCAGGAAAAGAAACCATTCAAAGAAGATCTTTCAAAAAGCTGAAGCTGTGTTCAGTTCAGAAAAACAGAGATGATCAAACACTGGCAGTATAAGAATATGAAAACACAAGTGTCCGTTGTTCTCCCATCCTCCTCTCAAAAAAAAACCAACTTACAAAAGTTATTAAATACTTATAGACCTATTTTTAAACACTTTGTAAGCAGAAAACCTGACAGAGGATTTATAGGTTGAACAGTCTGTAAAGATTTTTAGAAGTGCTCAGAGGAGATAAAATCGATACTAAAAACACATTAAATTTTTGCACCGAAGACACTGGGGAGGTTCCCAAGTGAGAAACCTAAACAGCTCTAAAAGAACTGAAAGATGAAATCACTGAAACATTGATTCTATGAAATCTGCTGCTTAAAATACCAGGAGCCTGGAAAGTGACTGACATGATGTGAGCTTTTCTTAAACTGGTTTTCAGTCCAATATCAGACCAATATTCAAGCCAATAATACTCTAGAGGAAATCGACAGAAAGCATAATAAAGAAAACTGGGGTAAGTGGTCTTCTAGATGGCTGCAATGCATCTGAGAAGAAGTAACATGGATTTTACAAAGAGAGATCATGTCTATCAAATCTGCTGGGCTTTCTTAAAGAAACCAGTGAGCGTGTTCACACAGAGCAATGGATATTGTGGATAACTTTCCAAAGGTTCTATCTCTAAAGCAGTTGCATCTCTTCAGTCCACCTCCTAAAGCAGCTAATCCAATGAGTTAAAAGACAGTAAAATAAAAAAGACAAGCTTCACCCATGAAGTTGCAGAGGAGCTTGTGCTGGGACCTAACTTATTTGTCATGTCATGTGTCCATACTGTGAACAATCAGGTAGTCCTAGCCATCCTGAAAGAGAATTGGAAAACCTGGAAAAGGCAAGTAGTCACAGAAAGTATCAAAATCTACAACCACTTCTGTGTCAAGAACATATTGAAATACTGCATCTGATCAGCCTGCAGTAAAGAACAGCTGAGGGGAAATATTACCAAGTGCCAGCAGTGAAGAGATTATGAAGACAGTGAGTGCCTTTTCTAATGCAAAATGCAGAGAGTATCATCTACAAACCATCACACCGTAGAGCCAAAACAAAAAACGAAAGAGCCCAATCCATAATCAAATGCAAACAATTATTTAAGAAAGAATATCTACTGGAGATTATAAAAGGCAAAAGAATTTTTCATCTCAGGAAGTTCCTCCAGAAATTCTTTCAGCCTCTAACGCATTTTCCAGAAGGTGTTGTTCTCTGGTTGCCTTATTCTCCGACACTTCACTGAGCATCTGTTGCTGGCCCCATCAGAGACAGGACACTGGGTTAAATATGTCTAGTACAGCAATTCCATATTTGCAGGATTAAAAAAGGCTACAAAAAGCCCAATAGTTTTTACTTGTTAGGCAGTACGGAACCTGGAAGAACAAGTATGGACCCACAGAACACGTTACCTCAAAAGAAAAAAATCCAAAAGAAAAAAGAAAACTCCTTCCAGTTACTAATTCTGTAATTCAGTGCACAGCCACTAAACCACAAGACTTACCATCTCAGTCACACACTTTTGGCATTTCATATATACAAATGCATATTCTACCATACTTGAATGTCAGGCTGCATATTAGGAAATTTTACTGAAGAGTTCGACGTTCTACACAGTTGTATTTGCACAGTTGTAGTTGCATCGCTCTTCATTATTATTCAGTTTACAGATTTTTTTGCAAGATGCCTTAGTCTGTGTTACATTGTATAAAGCTCCAAGCAAGCCTTTGACTCTTGATGATTTCAAAATTTTAGTAATGACATTGATTCTCACGTCAGATAGCACTGGTGGGGGCTTGGGGGAATTTTTTTGGGGGCGGGTTTATTTTTTTAAAGGCTTTTCAGAAGTATAAACAGAAAAACAGCCAAATAAGTACTTCATGTTGGGGGCAAAGAACATCCAGGAACAAAGAAAAGCCAGGAAAGAAAGCTATCACAATATGAGAAAGTCTTAAGCAGGGAAAAGGAGGCAGAGATTGCTGGAAATTTGCTAAAAAGCCCAGAGTTCTAGATAGTATTTATTTTTTCAGGTTTCTAAGAACTACAGCTTTTTTGAACCACCATGTCATTAACACCTACAAGAGATGCTGGAATTCCTGGAGTTGTTCCACACCAATAGCCATGGAATACGTATAGATCATACTAAATTTGGCACGGAAAGAGAGAACAACCAGTAACATAAAAGCAACAAGACCACGACAGCAGGAAACAATGTGAGGCAAAGATAAAACCAAGAACCCCAAATTTAATGCCTAGATACAGATCCATTTTTCACTCTAGACTCCCATCCTGCCAAATGACAGTATAGCTATGATATTATTTAACACACTGTTTATTAGGTTTCCACTACTATTTTATTGCTATATAGATAACCAGCTTCCAATTGGTTATATTTCCCAAGAGATCAAGAGGAAAGGAATCATTTGATTTTCATTAAGAACTATTTGAAAGATATCGCATATAATAACAATTACTTACCATTATGGGCAATGTAAGCTTCAGTAACATCCAATGGCCCCCCAGTATAAAACTCTCATCTTATTTTGACTACACAGACAGAACAGCATAGTTCCATTATCAAATAATTTACAACTTTAATAGGGTGGGTTGAAACCTAATATTTACTAAGTGACATGAAACTCCATACCATGCATAGCATGCTTTGGACCAGAGAGAAGTTTCACCAAGGCCCAGAAGGCATCTTCTTCATTCATGTACATAAGGAGCAAAGCTGTGATCTGGCTCATTCCCTGACAGTATCCAACTTCCTGAAAATCAGACAGTGAAAATATTACAACGCTGAAAATAAAAGCTTATAATCATAAGTTATTAGTTTTCCCTTGAGCTGGGGGAGGAAAGAGGATGCCTGCCCCAGTAACATAAGTTCCCTAGTTATGGCACCACCAAACATAATAATTAAACTTTTAAAATATTGATAGATAGAAGGGATGATGCACAACCTTCCAACTGAGGAGTAAACTGGAAGACTTGACTGTTCATTGGAACTCTCTGCTGATGAACAATATACTTGTCAGTATTAATAATTTCAAGTAACTATCACCTTATTCTCTGAACTGATGTGGTTTTCTTTTAGTTGTAATTTGAGTATTTTTTGCGGGGAGGGAGTCTTGCTTTATTTTCCTTTATGGTCAGGGCACCAACTGATAAGCCTAGAACTTTTCAGGAGTGACTTATAACTATAAACCTGTTCAAGTTTAGCAGCCCATAGCAAACAAATGCAATAAACCCAAAGCAAACCATTTTATTGTTCCAAAACTGAACTTCAGTGTTTCCTCTGCTATTAATTCCGACTTTTATGGCAGGAAACAACTGTCACTATCATTTAACTGCTCAGATAACCCCACTGATAAAGTATTTATAAGGACAATGACTTAATTGTTGCACAAGTTATTTCAGCTTTACAAGCTCTTAGCAGAACTTTGCTCTAGAGATAAAACCAAAGCATAAGAACTGCTACATAGTCAGAGGAAAAAGGCAACAATATAAGCGCAAACTAAACACCTCACTGCAGTATTCCCGTCATGACAATTCAACAGTCGATTTTAAACAATATTTTTCATGCAACTTGAAGATATTAGGCCAATGATCCTCTACAGAAGATCTATAAAGGTCTTTCCAGAGTTTTATTTCTCAGTGTGTCACGGCTGTTTACAATGAAAAGCTTCAAACACAACAAGTGAAAAATGACGAATTCCAGCTATGTGAATTCTTTTACGGGCCAACAATTGCGAGGAGACAAACTGAAACAGGACAGAAAAGTTACATTTCCTAGAAAAATGAAACAAAGCAGTATTGATTAGAGTAACTGCTTAATTTCACTTTCTTCTTAACTTCCCATAATTCACATTGAATTTTAGGGAGCTGCCAATGGATATAAAATGAAAGATGTAGAAAAATGATCAAAAGGGGCACAGTGAATGAGAGGACAGTGCATAAAAAAGTTAAGTGTGGACATGATAGCACTTCTGTTTCTTCTATTTTATGCATGCAGCCAAAAGACATTACAAAACACATATGTTTCCAACCCTTATGATACAGTCTGGAAACCCCACTCTATAAATTCTCATCCAGGACTGCAGTCAAGACTGAAGGCTTAAGTAAAGAAAATGCAACCTTTAAAACCATTTTCCATTTGTTAGAACACTCCAGGTTTTATTTTCACTTCAGCTCAAAAAAATACTAACAAATAAATAATTTATATGTACTTCTAAGGATCTCCAAAATATTTGTTAGGGGTTGGGGTTTTTTTAAGGGAGAAAGAAGATACAGAATTGTAAGTTATTATCTTACAGCATGTTCAGAGAAACCATATTTAAATGTGAACGTACACAACTTACCGTATTATATATGGAATATGCAGCTAAAACATGGAATAGAGATTGTTGCCTTGAGAAATAAGAGTAGAAAAGGAAAATATTATAATATTGTCTTTTCTGAAAACAGAAAACCATAAAAGTAGCAAACTATGTTTTCAAAACCTCTTTTCCCAATTTAACTTGTTGAATGCCAAAGAACAGGACAAAACAGATTTTACAATAATGGACACATCTAATTTCAACATTATATTTAGCAGTTTTCAGGTGTTTTACATGTTGAAAGGTTTCCAGAAATACCTGTAATCTTTAGAATAAGGTGAGGGTGTCAGATCATCTTTACAGACAGGTAAAGTGAGAGATAGGATGGGCTACATTTCAAACACTGTTTTATTCTGAATTCCATGCTTGCATAACACTAACATAACTGATTTCAGAGATGCAGACAAGTTGAAATACACAGAGCAGTCACAAAGGTGTCCTGGCACCTAAACAAAAGGCTGCTTTAGTGACTGCTACAACACCATCACCGAGTCTGACTCCGCATGCTATGCTCAGTCCTCCAGAGGGCACTGATCTCCATGTACTTCACAGTCAGAATTACCAAGAGCTTTGTACAGGTTCTTTGCTTTCTGTAAGTCTGACTTGTGAAGGTAGACAGACAAAAAAAAAAAAGGCAAAACAAAACCAAAACCAAACCTCTGCTGTTCTCAGACTGGGTTATCAAAGTAATGGTGGTGAGCTCTCATAATGAATTTTTGAACTCACACCTATTCTCTGAGATTTGTTGGGGACAGAATTCGGGAACCTGAATGCCTACTTTCATCTACAACTAAAACTGCTAAATTTTAACTGCCAAGTTCTGCACACTGTCCTTTTTCTGTCCAGTGAGATTCCCTCTGGCACTCACTGATCAAATGTATACAAACAGATACTAGCAGGTTAAAATAAGGAAGAATATGTAAAAAGCTGTGTATTCTCTATTAGGAAGAGGTTGCATACTTAGGGAACTATGCCGAAACATCCAGTGTAGGGCATTTTTGTTTGCCCTCTGGCAGAACTGAAGCTTAGTCTTTCTTCAGCAACCAAACTGTAACCTAAAGTAGTAGATATTAAGCTGAAGCTTTCTTTTACAAGGACATATCGAAAGGCCCCAAATGTACTCAGGAACCTTCTATATCCATCTGAAACTCAACATAAGAGCTCAATCTCATTCACAGTAAGATACATAAAATAATGGTAAATTTAGTGCTATTTACACTAGATGATACCACTGAAGACCTGTAAAAGAATGAACCTTCAAAGACACACAGTCTACTTTAAAGTCAAACAAACTATTGATTTACCTGGGAGACTTTATTTCATTGCTATATGAAATGATTTCTGAATTTTTCATCAAAGCATCACTGGAAATACATAATATATGTACAGTAATTCCAAGATCTATTCCGAGTGTGAAATTGCTTTATGCAGCCAAAGGCTTTCCTGTGGACTCTGAGGGCATGCTTACAACACAGCTACAGGGACTGAAGCTGGCTCTGTTTGGGTTAACCCCCAACTGATGGGGCAGCAAGCTTTTACTAACACCGAAAACGTGTGCATAAAAACTAGCTCAGGCCCAGAAGCAACACAGCCATTTCTGCATGGCAGTGTGTCAGCACTACCAGGAGACACGGCAGGTCAGCTCGAGCATAGAGAGCACTGCACAAATATATCTGAACTACAGCGGCTGCACAGAATAGCTCCCAGCTTGGGAATTTCTGCTTTGTGCTCCCTCCCATGTTGCAGCCATCAGAGACATTCCCCATATTTTGAATCTCTCCACGAAATACCTAGAATAATAATATAGGAAAATGTGTTGTTTATTATCACATTAAAGTCCACAGCTCTTTGAGTATTGCTTTCTGAAAAGAGCAGACTACCCTAGAATCTGCCTTAGAAAGAAAAGGGGATTAAAAACTGAACTAATACAGTCTCAGAAGGGAACAAAATACCCTCTTCATCTCAGCAGGGTGCTGACGCTGCAAGCTAGCAACAATGCTGATGTTCGTATTGCCATTTATTTCACTATTAAGCATTTTTAAAGATGACAGCTGCCTACTATTCCTCATCCAATGACAGTAAAAAAAACCACAAACCCAAAACAAAACAACACTTTGAAGAAATCCAAAAGCATTAAGGTCTACACTCATAAATAACTAAATGCTCACATCTAAAACACTACTTTATTTGGTTCTGAGTTACATACTAGAAGAAGAATATAAAATCCAAAGGAAGGTTAAAACCGCTGGGAAGACAGGAGTTTTTCGAGATGGGAAAAGTTATTTTGTTTTTCAAAATACACAGTTAAATAAAATGATTGGGAAATAAAACTTAATTTATTATCTTGGTATTCCCATGTTTTTCTATTCACAGTACCTGAGACTGTTTTTATTAAATATGAAATGAGATGAGAAAAGCTTAGAACTGGTCACGTTTGGAATATTACTGACCACCTCATAGTGAGGGAGAACTGGCTGGTTTGAAATGACAATCGGCTTTTGCAGTACTAATGGCAATCACAGCACTGCACATAGACAATCCTGCTCTGAAAGTCTAGAGCTTACATTCAATATTCTTGCATAGGTCGAAGAGGTTTGAGGTAGCTTGGAAGCCAGTTTTAGGAGAAACAAACCAAAACCTTTTAGTTTACTTACTTAACACCGTATCTGTCTCGAAACATGATATGATCTCTGTACGTTCGATTTACATCAAGGTCAATTTGCCTAATATCTGGCGAAGACCCTCGTGCTTGACATTTCAATTTCTGGGAAAAGAGTAAAGAGAAGAAGTAAAAATTGTGAACTCTAAACCAGCAGAATCTTATCTGACTGTACACTTATATTGAAGTGTTTGCCATCGTGTGATTTAAACAGTTAATATAGAATAGCAACTCACAAAATAACAATTCTAACTTGCAGAATATACACATACATATATAAATTCTACAGTCAGACACACACACAGAATAGACCTGAAAAGGTCAATCCCATAATACAGATTTTTGTGTCACACCATTCACTATCCATACTCAAGGCTATGTTTCAGCATTTCAGATTTCTAATTGCCACTTCTCAGGTAGGCACATCACTGGAGTAAGACAGAAAGTGAATTTTACTCCTCAGGAACAAGAACCTAAGATGCAAATGCTCCAGTCTAGACTTTTAGCAAATGATTTTGTCTGTTTTCCATACTTCTCCTGCCTTTTTCTCTACGCAAAAGTAATAGCTACATAGCTGCCAGTTATTATCTAAGTGTAGATAATGGACATTTCTCTAGTAATTTCTTCAGTCTTTCTATTCTAATCTAATTTAGTTGTAGATTACCTCTGCCTCAGTACTTGCTTTAATGTTCTATAATTAAATCCAATTTTGCAATTGAATACTTGGGAAGACTGCACAGGTTAGACTGCCACCTTATTTTTTCGCATTTAGAATAACTTTGTTTTGACATTAATTGATTCTCATTTCTGTTCCTAAAAGCTGAGTTTGCAAGACATTTCTAACTGGATTCAACATGGTATTTTCAAAACTTTACATCTGAGCAGGCATTATTAGAGAATACCACAGACAAAAGGCGGAACTCAACAGCTTCTGGTTGCAAGAAAACAAAAGGTTTTAAAGACAAAAAAAAAAAGAAGAAAACCAAAGGGATTGGACAGTGTTAAAATCACTTCAGGAAATGGAAAAAACAGAGAGCAGTAAACTGAGATAATCACAAATAAATAAGCTAGGAAAATGACGGAAGATACTCCATCTACTTTCATAAACGAACTACAAAGACTTTGTTTTGCACTGAGCACTAGATGGCATGAGCCACCTCTGAGGATGCAGTCCCCTTTTTTAAATGATTCTGGGTTTATTCAGTATTCTTCCTCACAACTACACTTTCAGCACAAACTCTGTTTTATCTCTTTTGGATTTGTCACTGGTCTTTCTCACAAAACTAAACTAAATATAACAGCCACAAAAAGCAGCCTGTCAGACTAAAGAGCGATAAATAATTTAAGATGAAGGTCACCAAAGATGAAGGAGACCAAAATTTAGATAACATCAATGCCAACACCGATTATCTTTCATGACCCTAAAAGATTCCTTGTCTACCCAGATCCACGGTCTCAGCTCAAAAAAAGTGTTATCAAAAATGCCAAAAATCAAACTAGCAATGCATTTCCTTGAAACTCTGGACATTATCTCTTTAAAGAAGGCAGTGAACATTGAATTTATCCCCACAGGAATTCAAAACACTAAAATATGAAACTGTCTTTCTGTTAGCTGAAGTCTCCCTATAATCCTTAAGCAGAGAGAGAGAGAGAGAGAGACAGAATTTTAAAGGATTCGACTACCTTTCTGCCTAACTTACTATCCTGCATATAAACCGTGAGAAGGACTTGGCAGTGTTGGTTGATGAGAAGGTCAACTTGAGCCAGCAATGAATGTTCACAGCCCAGAAAGCCAATCATATCCTGAGCTGCATCAAAAAAAGCATGGCCAACAGGTCAAGGGAGGTGATTCTCCCCCTCTACTCCGCTCTCATGAGACCCCACTTGGAGTACTGTGTCCAGTTCTGGAATCCCCAACTTAAGAAGCATATGGAACTGTTGGAATAGGTCTAGAGGAGGCCACAAAGATGATCAGAGGGCTGGAGCACCTCTGCTATGAGGACGAGCTCAGAAAGTTGGGGCTGTTCAGACTCAAGAACACAAGGTTCCCAGAAGACCTCATAGCAACCTTCCAGTACCTGAATGGGGCCTTTTTACAAAGGCAAGTAGCGACAGGATGACAGGGAACGGCTTTAAATTGGAAGGAGTTAGATTTAAATTAGACACTAGGAAGAAATTCTGCACAATCAGGGTGGTGAAGCACTGGCACAGTCTGCCCAGGGACGCTATGGATGTCCCCTCCCTAGAAGTGTTCTCAGCCAGGTTGGATGGGGCCTTGAGCAGCCTGGTCTGGTGGAAAATGTCCCTGTCCACAGCAGGACAGTTTGGAACTGGATGATCTTTAAGGTCCCTTCCAACCCAAAGCATTCCATGATTCTATGAAACCTTACTCTCCGCTCTTGGGCCTGAAGTTTAGCTCTGATGGCCTCCAGCTGTATTCACACCCACAGAAAAAGTAGGAGTTAATAGGGAAAAATTCAAAGAAACATAATGTCAATAACTCATAGATTCCTTTAACTGGGTGAGTATGAGAGCTGGGGGCACATAACACACTATTTTCTTTATATTCCAAGTAGGAGATACACTTAGGTGGACAACTCATGCCTATATAATTTTGTGGGGTTAACATCCTGTCATCAGGTGCAGCTCTGAGAATACAATCAAGTAACCAGGCAGTGCTTTGTAAGGGATATCTAAGCTTCACTTGGAGATGAGACTGCAGAAAGACAGCCAGCTTGTTCTGGCTTTTAAAAAATGAAGGTATCAACCTCCATCTCCTCCGGGATACTAGAACACCTCTTACTGATATTCCACTAGGAAGGCGCTTTATTAATAGACATTTCTCAAAGAAGAGCTGTAGTTTCAGATGTTTCTGTCTTCCTACTCGGGCAGAGGTTTTGCCTTATTTTGTTTGGATTTTAGAAAGGCTTTTGCAAGGATTTGAGGACAGAAGAAGAAATGGAAAGAAGATCAAATCAATTACACGAACTACAGAACCAAAATACAAGCTGGAAAAGTGCTTTACAATATATGGTCTTTTTCCTAGCTAAAAACAAGCCGCAGAGTCCAATGTAATGTTCAATGTCAATTTCTAATCCCTTTTTTTTCCAAACACTGCATAACAATAAAAGCTTAATAAAGCCTGTAGTCTCAGTATCTGAACTTTTACAATTAAAATCAATATTAAATATCAATTCTACAGACTCACATTGTAAAAGTCTTTCATTTCTTCTTTCATTTTAGGGACATCAAGAAGTAAAGACCAGACTTGCCCTCTGAACTGCAGTGGGATTCCTTTATAAATTCTCCTATGAAACTGTAAAAAGAAAAAAAATATTAGTGCAGTACAAACTACAATGTTCTGAACAAAAGGAACGATCACATACAACTTGCTAAGAAGACCATTACATTAATTGTCCTAACAAAGGGACAACGGGTTGCAGTGTCATTTGAAGGACTGAAAGCGTCCAGTGACATTTTCCGGGACCTCTATTGATGGAATCAGCGGAGGCACAAAATGGACAAAAAGGCCAAAACGTTGCATCCATGCAGGAGATGCTTACAAGTCAAGACTTCAGCACATAGGAAGGATTATCAGACTTCCATCACCACTGCTGAGCAGCACTTATTCTACCAATATTGGAAAGATGACTCCAATTTGGTAATTTAGGAAAAACAACCAGATTCTTAGCAACACAATATTTCAGGACAAGCCCAAATAACTCACTATAATTATGAATTATAAGCGGGAACAGTGAAAAGCAATCAGCAGTATCACAAAGCTTTATAAACATTAACAGTAAAAAAACCCAAACACCATAATTGATTTTAGAATTCTTGCAAAATTGCAACAGTGCACTGATATGTATGTGTGCCTACATAACAAACACGAGAGATCCCCCAAAACCAGGATGTGCCATTTGTAAAGCTAACAGATTTCAGATTATATGTCTAAACTAATAATCATTTTCCTAAGTTCATATGAAAACATTTGCACAAAAAACAAGATATAAATATAAAAATATTCTACCTATGGCTTCTGATAATATGGCACTACCTACCAACACTGCATGCAATTCTTAGCTGTGACACAGAACATTAATTTTTCCATTCCTGACATTCTGTTCTGACACATACAGCCTGTATTAGAAATGTGTCAGAAGAGGATAACTCGGTACCTGTGCGTAACCAGAGTAATTACACAAACTATCTATCACTTTTGCCTCTGACACAGCATTGCTCTTGCAGTTTCATTCAGTGATTTGGGTCTTACTGGGCTTATCTAAAAAAAAATAATCAGGAGCACTGACAACTGTCTTCCTCACTTCTCTTCTGATCTGCATCTCTTCATGCTGCAGCATTTAGGAGCGTGATCAATCTCTAAACAGAGAAAGATGCACCATTCATCTAAAGTCTTGGCTTTGTGCAGCCAGGAGAGACTCAACATAAGCAAAGCCTCGGAGCAATTCAACCCTAGTTGAATTGAACACACACACACAAAAGGTATCATCCTTTCTGTCTAAGAAAAGGAAAACCAGAGGACGCTAACAAAGAAAAAGAACCTTTCTGAAGTTCTGTTTTTAATATCATTTTAATGATGGTACAGAAGGACAACTAGATTTAAAACAGAACAAAACACACATAACTTCTCTTTAAACAATTAAGTACTCTTTGCACTAACCTACAATGAAAGTTAGAACTTAAGAAGTTCAACTGACAAAGCTACCCCTTCCTTAAAACTCTTATAATAGTTATGTTTGTAACCTAAGAAATATTTTACAAGAAATGTTCTCCTCAAAGATGGGATCCTTTTTTTTTCTCACACATCTCATGTCTCCAGTTCTGGAAGATTAATGAGCTCCTCATTGCAGTACATTCGCAACACAAAAAAATAAAATCCAAATCAGCCATCATCTCAAATAACAAAGTCCATTACATCCATCATTCAACAAGGCCTCCACACAAAAGTACTGGAAAACATACAACCTCCCCTTCCTTCCCCTGCCCCAATCTCTTAAGCTCATAAACTACTTCCAGGAAAAGAAACAAGGCCACTATCACACAGCACTAGCGTAAAGAGTGAGAACCGGCATTCTCGCTACAGCAAGAGAGAAAACTGGTTTTCCTGAAAATAAAACTCTCAGTTATGCCAGGAAGAGCTGCACAAGCAGCAGAGGGACTCTGCTACCTCAAAAAGAATCACTGATGAGAAGCTTAAGAATTAAAATCTGAAGTCTCACAAGAAAGTATATTCATAATAAAAAGAAAGTGTATCTACAAAGGCTGCTGCCTTTAGAGGTTACTCAACTTCTGTGGGCTGGCATAAAAGGAATAAAACGCGCAAACACAGGAGTTGCTCAATCTCATTCAAAAATCTCAGGAATGCCAAGAGGGTTCTTCATTAACACTCTGTGTTCAGACTCCAAACTAAGTGGAAACTTGATTATTACGTCCTGTGTGAATGCCAGAACAGCTGGAAATTGCCAGCGATCCTGATTGTTTCTCTTCTTCCTTTTCCTCTCAATTTAGGCAACTTCAATCACACCCAGATGAAGGTAGACAGTGAAAGACTGAAATGCTTTGGTGGAAATACTCAAATGGGAATACAGCATATAACAGTCTTATTTAATCTTTCCTGAAAGTTATGATCATACTAAGCCAGGAAGGATTTACTGTCTGTGGTTGTTGATTGTATTCTGGATTATAAAGCAGTAGAATACAAATAGGAAATAAAAGAGCAAGCTAGAGAAAGACCACACTGAAACACAAACTTTGCTGTTCTATGACACTTCCTGCATAAGAAATAATTGACGGGGAGATGAAAGCTTTGTTTTGACAAATATCAATCACACAAAGACACAAGGGCAGTTATGCACTTCAGAGACTGGTGTCTGTAAGAATCACGATGACTCTACTGAAAAGATGCTTAAAAAAATCACATAGAAATCCAGGGGTTTTAGATACGGTTATGGAGTTGCATATGGGTTCATTTTATTATGTCATCCTTCATTACTTCTAAGTCATTACTTAAATATGATAGACACTGGCACATTTCTGGTCTCAAAGTGACAACCCTTCCATCTCTTTCCAGTTCTTCATGGTCACACATTGCTACCCTCCATTCCCTCCATTCCCCCTCCCTGCCTCTTTTTTTTTTAATTAGGTTTAAGCACAGAATTTCTAATGAGAAACAGCATGAAGTTCCCAGAGCCCCTATCTTTCTCGAGATATTCTTCTGCAATAAAGATCAGAGGAAGACAGAAATTGAAGCATCTCGCACGCGCGCACATACATACAGAGTGCTAATGCTTTCTCATTAATTTTCTTGTGAAGTTATGATGGAAAAAAATAAAGCAGTAGCTTATAGGTAGCTCTGCAAGAGTATTAAATGAAAACCGTATTTTGCAATTAAGCATATGACAGTTTTGGATAATGTAATCAAATATAGGGATTCATTTACAGCATGTGTACAGTATGAACAGATTTCTTCAAGCCAAAACTCTCTCAGCTGTATATTATTAAGGCTCATTACAAATAGCCTGTCTAAAGTCCAGTACTTTGTACATACTCTATTCCTGGGACTATCACCTTCTCTGACATCACCTTGCTCTCTCTAAGAACACAAGCATCTCAAGTATGCTATTTTCCAAAACCAAGCCACCACTATAACCCTACAACTGTTGTTGCTGCAGTGTTCAGAGCTGTTTCTAAACAACACTGATTTTGGGAGCAGTCTCACTGCACAGAAACCATGGGAATGTCAAGTGAAGTGAGTATTTTAAAAAACAGGCTGATCATTTTCCTTTGCAATTTGCTCCTCTAGTGTTAAGCAGTTCATCCAATCAAGTAAAGACAGAAAGCAACAGTCAAGAATTGTTCTTGCAACTATTGCTTCCATGTTTGAAGAAGGCGAGCGTGGAAAGCTGGTGCATTCTTTCAACACACTTTCAGATATAAACTGCCTTTATCTGTGAGTTTTGTACAACCCTGAGAATACCACCAGGCTTCCCACAAAGAGCATTGACAAACAATGCCTGATTTTCTACTGCAGGCTCAGGACTACGAGGACGCTGGTTCTTTATTCTGTATGTTTTGGTTCACTTATCACATAAGATTCAAGAAAGAGTAAGGAAAACACCCTTGTTTTCAAAGACTCATGCGCTCCACCAGAGAGCAACAATGAGTGAAAATTTTTCCTAGCCTCAAGCACAGCTCATCCCTTTATGAACATATTGAATTATTGCTGCCACTATTTATAGTTCAGCCTATAATTTGTTACATGGACTGAAACTTCTTCCGCTCAGCCGATCTCCTATAACTTCTGCATGCATAGAGGATTATTCAGTTAAATCAACGTATCACGGACCTATGTCACCAGTGGCTGAAGAGGAAGACCAGTTTACACAGCACATAGCTATTATGTTACCTGAAGGTCATATTTAACATTCTCTTTGCAAACCAAGCAGTTGTTACTTTTTTTTTTGACCATTCCTTTGACTTGGGAACATAACTCATCTTCAAATCACCAGTCACCATAGTAAAGGAACAAAGCCGCAACTGTTACAACCTTCAGTTTCTCCTCCCAGTGAAGACAACAGGACAGAAAGTAGGATTATAAAAAAACCCCTGGGAAACAAATGATTGGGGTTTTTGTGTGTTTACTTCATATTTTAGAAAACTAATTTCCCCATTTCTTAGTTATATCCTGAGAAACATCAGCCACTGTTTATGGTACTTTTAACAAAAGCAAAATGCAAGACATAGCTACCAGTCTCAAAACCAAAGGCAGCAAGCAGACACGATGAGTTGGGCATATGTTGAGTAAATTTCTCCCTCTGACTCGAACTGTAGCATCTCAGTCTCTCCCTTTAAAGCTTTCCACTTTGCACAGAATAAGTTACAGAAGACCAGCAAGGGAGTAAGATAACAATGCAGCCAGTCACCCAGGCAGCAACCTGGGATGAGGAACAGTTGTCCTCTAGTCCTCAGCAAAATAGAGGTGGATCAGCAGCATGAGAAAGCACCAACAGAAAACACAAGTTTTAAGCCCTGTTGAGGAGAAGAGGGAATTTTAATTTGGGAACCTCATATTCTGTGCATTATCCAATAAACAACCACAAGACTACTTATGAAAACTTCCCCAGAAGACAATGTTGGGAATATAGTCTCTCTAGCACTCGTTTTCCCAGTTGAATTTCTTCCATAATTTTAAAATGACTAAGATTAGAATTCCAACATTTCAAAGCAATTAAAAGGATTCAATGTCATCCCTAACATAACCCGCTTTCTGTCATGCCCCCGCAATCATTAATTGTTGTCTGAATAGAATAAAAATAATTCTGTAACTAAAAATCTCAAAGAGAATTTAAATATTATTAATGGGCAATTCAATTCCTTAAAATTCACCTGGCAGCTTCAAATAGAAAATAAAAACAAACAAAAAAGAAGTAAAATCAAGTCAAGAAACATTGTAGCACTGGGTACTCTTAAGGAGCTGCCAGCAGATTTCAGGTCTTCCACATTGATCCCAAAATTAAAAAAGAAGCCCATCGAGGTATCAAGTATTCTATTCAAAAGTAGACCCCATTCATATCATCAAAAAAATTCACTTCTCTTGAAGATCACATATGCTGTGTTGCACATTATTCACAGAAAACACAGACCTATCCCAAGGGGCACAGGGTGTTGGATGGCTTCCTACGCTTTTTTACCTTCTAACTCCCTCAATACAACTCTATTAACAAAGCAACCAGGTGTCTTGTGATATCTTAGTGCATGGTAATTTAAACATCAAGCTATATGTCCCATGTTATGACTAATCAGTTTCTTTGGACAGTTATTCAGGTGGTTTTCACTGATCCAAGACTGAAAAAGCAATCTCAGGCCCTTCAGTAAACCAGGTCTGCAATAAAACCAATAAAAAAGTGAGGGAAATGGAAACAGAAACGGTATAAAAGAAGATTATTAATAATAAAACCCTTCACAGATCTTACTGAGACACCACCAGTAACTCAAGAGTAACTTTAAATTTAAATATTCATTAATACAATGTCCAGCAAATCAAAAAAAAAAGCAAAGTAAAAAGGTAAAGTTAAAATTCATAACCCTTGAAAAAGGTGTTGATCCCGGAAGAATTCAGCTATATCCATTCAAAGGTGTCCCCTCTTCTCAAGTTTATAAAGATTTATCTTTTTTTCCTCCTTTGTATTCTCAAAGCCTCTGTTTCTCTGCAAGTCGTGCAGGTCTGATGCTTCATTGGTGCCACAGATTATTTTGCAGACATATGCATGTGTGCAAAATATGCTGTGTGATCCTAGTTCCAATCCCACCGTGCAAGTGCAAAAGCAGTACAGCATCAATTACTACTATGAAATTGTTAGAGAGCATATGCAATATTGCCCCCAAGTTCTCATTGAGTTATTATTATTATTATTATTATTGGGCTATTATGTACTATTACATTTTGAAAAAATAAAAAGCCTTTTTCTTTCAGTGTGGATTTTTTTTGATATCTTATGAGCAGAGAATCTAATTTAAGGTTATAAATTCATTCAGAAGTGATAGCTAATGAAAAAAATCATGCATAACTTTACCTTCTCACTATTCTTGTATTTTTCCCAGCTTTTCAGCATCTTAAGCCATTTTGTCGTTCTTTCAATTTCAAGGTGCTTTTGCTGAAAAGAAATTAGAACTTTTTAATCTTTTCAAAGTTTATACATTTTAGATTATCTACATTTTTCTAAAAACATTGACAAAAAGTTCAACATTGTTTCATCAACTTTTTATCCACTCATTTAAGAACAGCAACAAAGAAAAAGATGAGCTTATTTACAAGATTCCCAAAAAAAAGCCAACCAAAACTGAATCAGAAACCTTTATTTTCATCACTACATAAAGAACTGTATTTTGAAAGACGAGTTTAAATACAAGATTTGTAAAAGTTTTTCTCTACAGATTTTGGCAAGTAAATTTTCAGACAAGTAATTTCTGCTGCAAGCTTCTTAAAAGTTAGCTGACTCTGAAATGATGAGGATCTTTTCCCAGACTTGCCCTAACATAATTATCTACTGTTTTCCAGTGACCACACAATCCATCCCTTCTTAAAAGGCACGAAGCACATGAACAAAAACAAGTCCATGCAGCAGCAACAGTGCAGTAGCAGTGTGGGAAATAAGCTCCAATTCTGAACTCTAAAAGCTAGAAAGCCTTGCTGTAATTCTCATCCTTGGCTTGGTACATTTTTACCTAAATGGCCCTATAACAATCTTCTGAAGGCAAGATCTACTTGGTTAAATTTTATCACTGACAAGAATATCTCAGTAACAAGGCAATAAAATCAGAATTCAAAAGAAAACGAAACCCCATCTTCTCCAAATAAAGAGTTATATCAATAGTACAACATGCAACATAGTAAATATGTGAATTCCATGCATTATTTGTACTATATGGGGCTTTAAATGCATGGGACAACCCTACTATCTTAAAGAATGCCACTCTGCTTATGAAAACCTTGCTACAGTTGCCAACAGTGTCTTGAATTTGGGAACTAAACAAGCACACTTGGAATTAGCTATTTTAGTCACTGGAATTTCAAGGCACTTTGGCTCAAAAAAAAAATCTGTATTTTGTTGGTTCCAATAAGATGATTTTTAGTACATTTTTATGGGCCAGTTTCACATGCCATACAGTAAGTGAGTGTCTCTGATTATACTGCAAAGTATTGTAAATTCTTTTAACAACGCTAGCTCAACTCTTTCATAATGCTTTGGAGCTAAGGATCAACAAAAGAAAAGCTAAAGTAGAAAAATGTATGTGTGAGGCTATTACTTTCTGTACAAAGATGGATATAAACTAATATTTAGAAGCCCCTTCACCTCCGACTTCAAATCCAGGGCTTAATAATGACAAGGACATTCTGTTTCATATGGTTTGTGATGCAACCTGGTAACAATGTAAGAGCTTAATTTCAAATCTCCACAGGATACTGAAAGCTTATTAATACTTTTATTAACTGCATCTGAAATGTTCAGGAAAAACACAAAAGACAATTATTACTTATTGTCTCAACAGAATTCTGATTTTACTTCTAGCTTTTACTCACCAGAATATGTGCATTTTTTCTTAGCTCTCAATGCGACAAAATGGGCAGAGGAATTCTTTAATCCTGGAGCCCAAGGCCTTACGCTTGCAGAAGTGCAACTTGATGACTGTTTAGGTCAACCACAAAGTTGGTTTTGGTTTTTTAATTTATATTTATATGAATACAACTGATGTACGACTGACCTAAGTATAAGAAAGTTATAGAGAAAGAAGTGCCTTTACTCTTTCAACCTTAACTTATCTAGCTATTCATGAAACATTGGAAGAGGTGGAGGGGCAGGATGGAGTCAACATCCCTAGAAGCATTAAAAAAATGTGTGGACATCGCACTTGTGGACATTGTTTAATAGACAAGGTGGTCTTGCGCTGACTGATGGACCGGATGATCTCAGGTCTTTTCCCAACTTAATGATTCTATGATTCTATGTTGCAATAGGCTGCCCATATTCTTGTTCAGGTTCCAGGTTGTATTTGGTAAAATCTCAACCACTTGCTTTTTTTTTAAAAATCCTTTTTTTTTAGTTATCTAAAACACTCTTCTTAAGAGTTGGGTTAGAGGGGAACTGTAGAGAAACTACTGGTTTCCAAATGTCATAAGTTTCATTATACATTTTCTGATTCCTCTGCACACCCATAACCCCTTTAAGAAAGACACTTTCTAACATCTCTTAAAGCAGATGTTCTCTAGGCATAGTTTAGATTGCAGGAATAACATTGCTATCGAGTCAGGAAAGGTCTCTGCCCTCAACAGGTTGTTCAGATAATTGGTAAGAAAAATAAACCCCTATCTGCTCCCACAGTCTCTTTGTTTCTATGTTTGATCTGCTTTCAAGATGTTTGGTCTTTTAAGCCAGCAGCTCGCTTCAGCTGTGTGTTTGTTCAAGCCTTTATGTCTTCTGTGTCAATTTATCCCAGTTTTCAAGCGATGCTGCTGTAGTCAAAATCACAATTATTTCTGTGTTCAGTTGTTGAAAACTTTTAGCTATTTTTTTCCCCAGCCTGAATTACGTTCCCTTTCATGTCTAACAGGTGTGACACTGAAAACATGGATAGATCTGATGGAGCTCACTGTAGAGTAGAGGGATGCTGTTGCTACTCTTTCAGGCAAGTTCCATGTAGTTGTCACAAAAAAAAAAAAATCCATTTATCTTTCTTCTATTTTGCACTTTGAAGCATTTTTGCCATTGGGAATAACAGAATCCCTAACTGAAAGCAGAGATGGTTTCTTACTTTTGTGTCACTAAATAATGCACCAGTGAAAAGTAAAAAAGCATGAAGTTAAGTTGGCAAGGAACCTTCTTTTGTGCAGTACTCCGGCTTCCCAAAGAATAAGTGTGCTAGGGCTGAGGGTTAAAACAATGTTTTAGCAGAAGCCTCAGACATAACCAGAACTGCTAAACTGTTTCCTAGAGAACTTATAATCAAGTAAACCAGAGGGGAAAAAAACAAGCAAACTGAAAATGACTTACAAAACATTTCACAGCACTTCAAAAACAGAGTTGGACACAGACTCCACACTTCCTGAGTTCAGTTTTCTGTCCACTTTTCTCTTCTAGATGATCTTTCCTCCCCTAGTTTTATCTCAGATGTGTTGTACGTTTCATTTGAACTTTAAGTAGTTCAATAATGCAGGATGAATATTTGATGCATTTAATCCACCAAATGCCCAACAAGGTAATGAAGCATTCACAGTAATGATGCCTATTCTAAAAGTATTACACATGTAAATAATACACAGAGAAAACCCAGCTGAAGTTTCACACTAGATTGTATACGAAGAATAGAGTTTCAAAATTCACAAGGATACACAAACCTTCACATAAGTTGCAAACTTAATAAAAACATGACTTATGGACATTTTTTTTAAATTCACAAGTAAGGCAAAAGGAAAGCATAAGTAGTTCTGCCAAATAAGTGAATTTAAAATATATTGTACAAAGAGTTTTTAGCGTTAGTCTACATTAACTCGACACATCAATTATCGGGTGAATAGTATCTTGAAAATTGTAAAGATTCAACCACCACTGACAGAAGACAGATAAACCTCAAACCAGCAGAGGTCAGGATTCCATCAGGAGTATAACCAGGAGTTTAACACAGGAACATTACTGGACGATTACAAAAATACACTAGATTTGCAATTCAAGACTGATTGAGTAAATACGGCTTCTGCTCTAACATTTTCTCTGAGACAGCATGAATACAATATGGGACAGAGAACTGAGACACTATTTTTCCCCAATAATTTAAGGCTAAGTACAAATCCACAGTGAATCAAGAGCTTCAAAACACATGTACCACAATAATTGCAAGCCGTCTATTCTTCTGATGAAAATGAAATACACTGACTATGCTATTAAATATAATAGAACATGGCAGGAAAATGCAACTATTTCAGGCTGCATATGCAGAAACACACATGAACGAATGCAAACCAAAAGGCACTGAGAAGTTCCTTCGTTTATGAGAAGCTCCTCTTACTAGCCCTATACCAAAGCTCAAAATAATTGATTTCCAAAAACACTGCTGCTCTTAACACTCAAGGAGATGAGCTGCCTTAGGACAAGTCATTCTGTCTTTCTTCCATGCACCCTACTGATTCCTGCAGCCAATAGGACTAACTTTAAACTTGCAGCTTTAAATATTTTCTCAACTTCCTTATCATACAGAAATACAGACAATGTGGACAAACAAGAGCGATCTGATCTGCTCTTGGAGATAACAAACAAGCCAGGAGGAAATATCAATAGTAACTACACCCAGACAAATAGAAATTCAATTCCTTGTATTTCTAACGTTCCATGTTGCCAAATATCAGTTGCCAGACTTCTCCTAAAGAACCCTCCAGCAGCAGAAGGATTTTTGGGCTAGGAACTCCATCAGCTGCTGATGTGTACTGCATGTCCGGAACACGCCTGGCTCATCAACTCAACATTACAATGGAGGTCATCACGTTCCAGTGGCAGCCAGGATATTTGTCACCATTTAGCAAACAAGAAAAGCATGGAACACTCCTCAGGGGATGGCAATATCCAGCTCAGCATCAAAGTCTCCAGCTCACCTGGACAATCCATCCACCCAGCACACTGGAGGACAGCTCACCACACAAAGACTCTTTCAGGGCAGAGATGGGTGTGATCTCTCAAGCAGCTCTGTTTCCCTTCTAGGTCATACAAGGAGTGAGGAAAACTCATGTCTTATTGCAAATAGCAAATGTAAAATCACACGGGCCGCAAGGGACCAGTGGGCAAGTTCAGACGGACATAAGGGCCACAGTCCTTACTGGGACTTAGAACACGTTTGTGTGGGAATGCAAATCACTAAAATGCTTCAGCTCCTCATTTCACAGTGATTTATATTTTAAAAAGATGTGAATCTGTAAATATTTACTTCCTAGTCAAAAAAACTGGAAAACACTGGACTTACCTTTTCTATGGCTGCATCATGGACAGGGAGCTCCTCTGGACTGAAAACACAGACAAAGTTCATGTTACTCGGTTAATCTTGGCACAAAATCATTTCTAATAGGTTCTTAAAAGGAATTTTATACAGCAGCAATAAGTAGTTCAGAATTCTTGTTTACTCGTTACTAAGACAATGATACCATGGAACCCTTGGAGTTTATTTTCTAACACAATATTTTAAGTATGGAATTATTAGAATTATTTCAATCTTAAACATTCTAAATCAAAGCACTTGCACAGCTTCAAAGAACTTAACAGAAAGTTTATTTTTTCTTTAGTAAAAACACCCCAAACTGAACCCCAAGTGAATTTTTTTGCTTATTAGACCATACTACTGTTAGCTGAAATATCAGTATAAAATGTTTTCATCCTTTACTACTGTGTCCCATGAAAGGCACTGAGATTTTGCTTGACTTGGGAGAGTTAACTTCCATTTTCTCACAACTCTAAAAACTCACTCTGAGTAATAGGAAGGAGGTAGTATAAAAAACCAACAATCAGTTTTACTACTAGGTATTTAATCGCTATTTAAAAATACAGTCCTTGCCCTTCTTAGCCAAACTGTAAAAAGGCAGGCTATGAATTGAAGGCTTGAAAAGAGCCTCTGAATTTATGTTTTCAGACTTCATATTATTTTAGTTTCTTTCTGAGGGTTCTAACTTCTGTTTTTCTTATCAAAGAAACTTGTGTTTTTCTTATCAAAAGTAACTGGACCACTTTGATGCCAAATGAGCTGGCCTTCCTTTGCCTGCATCATCCACAGTTTCTGAAAACATAGCAGCTCATCTGTAAGCAGCAAGGCTCCCTTTTTGTGCTCCACAGATCAGACAAATAACACACCCAACAAAACTCTGTTTAAAAGGGAATAAAAAGCAGACACTGTGTGAAACCCTTTTAAAAAAATTCCTACTGAGTCTTGATATTACAAAAAAACCTCCTACCCACATCGTTAGAGCTTTCTATAGCAAGGACATAAAACACCAGTATTTTAGACTGCAACAAATCTGTGCAAGGGAAAAAAACACCACAGGGAAGGCTACAAAAGTAGTTGCTGCTGCTGTTACTGTGAGAACACTCTGATACAAAATGCTTGAATTATATTTGATCTCATTTCATTTAAAAGACACAGTTTCAAATTCAGAACTTATATTTGAATAAATACATTTGAATAACTTCATCTAATGGAAGAGCTTGCTCCAATCAATACATTTTCAGAGACCATACACTCAAGTCAAAGTTTCCAGTACAGAACCTCAAAACTAATTTGAAAGCTTGTCTAACATGATCAAAATAAAAAAAAAATCTGATTAACATCTGTCCAACACACTAGAAACAGCCAGTATTCACTGTTAACTGAGGTTGGAAATGCTCTAAAATCATAGCATTGCGCACTTTCCCATGTAACTAACTTAAATTGAAAGGAGGCCCTTTCATGCCAAACATCACCCAGAAATTATTGAACAGAAGTGAAAAAATAAGCAAAAGGGAAGAAAAATTTCAATTTAATAACCTGCTTGGGCAGGGCTGTTGTTTGTTTTGGTTTTAAGTACAAATATTGCTAAGCCTTCTAAACGTCACTTAAACCTCTCAGTTCTCAGAGACAATCGCAGGCACCATCGACCTCCACCAGAAGCCTCAGGCTCACACAACAAGATGAGCACACAGCAGCCTCATTCTCCGCAGCCCTGCAAGATCACACCAGTAGCCGGATGAACACACAAGGAACTCTTTTTTCCTCCAGTGCCGCCAGCATTGTGCAAGACACGGATCTGGCAGCTCCAAATCCCTGCAGGCTCTCACCAGACATAGCAACTCCTCTCCTTAACTGGTACCACTTGACACATTTGTTAATCTGGCATGGAAGCTAATCACATGGAAGATTAATCAAACTTAATTCTATCACAAGGAATGAATGAAATAAATGAAGCATAATGATTTAAGGAATTGCTCTTTGCTAATTTTTGCAAGTTACCATCAATACACAAACCAAAGGCACAGCTGAATCTACCAAGTAGTGAAAGAAGGCTCTTTGGTCCTGGGAAGCTGACACCGTACTCCCTCACTAAATTAATCCAGCAGCAAATGTATAACCCCATTCCTCATTATTTCTTTAGCTGCACAGCTATGCACTAATACCATATACCTATACATTTTAAGCACTGAAATTCCACAGGCACACATTAAGCCAGCCCTATCTTTTGATTCCCAGAGATGCTGCTGGCAGCTGAGCACCAGGAGAAGAGCACATAAATTGAGTGAATTGCCCCGGGCTGCTCAATAACTCACTGGACTGGAATGGAGGAGCTCCTGGAGATCTTCCTCTCAATTAACAGGATTGCTCAAACTACACCTATGTACTCACACACACAATATTCAAATCTATCCTGCAAGGATTGAGGGAGAGGCATAGCGGGCAAACCAACTCTCCCAAGCCCCTAAAGATAATTTAAATAAATACATTTCCATTTAGTGTATGGCTTTCTATGCAGGAGAACCTTATAGCTCTTTTTTTTTTCCCTAAAACAGACTAGATGGGATCAGACACAAAATCATTTAATGTCTACTAATCAGTATAATTTTATTGTACCTTCTTTTCTTTTTTTTACTTATAATGATGAATCTCCCCCTTCCTCCCCCAGCCTAGCCAATCTAGTATCATTATACCTTTGTTATTAGTGTTGAACCTTCTCCTACCATCCCCAATTTATTTAAACTTGTATTTTTCACAGTTTTTTATCCATGTACTTCACCAAGTAATAATGTGAAGTAATAAACAATATTAACATAATACAGCCACATCCTGCTGTAAGATGACTGCTCAAGTAATCCTCATTTAGGAGATACAGAGAAGAACGAGAGTGATTAACGAAATTAACCTGGAAACATACAATACTTGATATCCAAAGAGGAGTCACAGAGAGAACTTTTAACTGAACTCACATGAACAAGGTGTCACTGAGCAGAAACAATATCTTAACGTGCTATTGTTCACAATAAAGACACATCCAAACTAGGTAAATTCATCCACTTAGACAGGAACCAAGATTTATTTACATCTGCCATGTACGTGCCTCTGCCCCAGGCACTAAGATTACTGCCTGGGTAGCCCACACTGCAAGCTAACAGTAGCTCAAGGGCTCTGGCTGGCACTGCCAAGCAGCTCTGGTGTTAGGGCATTAACAGAAAGGTCTGAAAATATTGTCTACAGGGTTGGGAGCTGCAAAATGCTGGGACCAAATCTTAACTCCGCTAAGGAGTAGGGTTCACATGAAGGCATGCTCAGTTTCCTACTAGAAGGCTTCTCAAAGACATTTCACTGAGAGGAAGTCCCAGACTCCAAGGTCTGGAACTCAAGACTTCTGCCCATGGTCCTTCGCTGGTGGTGATCTGCACCACCTGCTCAAAGGCTTCTTACTGTCTTTTGGTCTGGACTACTGCCGCCTTCTGATGAGGATTATAAGGCCTATAAATTCAAAGGAACAAGATTTAATTTTGAAGAACAAAGACTTTATTTAAAATTATTTATTAGATTATAAGCAATGAATGGATTCTACATCTTTAAATCCACCATGGTGGCTAATAAAAGTTTTCATGAACTTTTCAAGAAATCTTTTTAAAAGAAATCTTAACCTTAAATACATAACTATCTGATACTTCAGAACATTAAACACGCAGATCTATGGTTTTGACCGTCACGCTCTGTGTTGTAATTAACCTCCTCGAGCAACAGTGGTGGTTTAAATAAACTGAAAAGTCTCATAGAATCAGTTTGCAGTCGCCTACCCACTGCTGCTGTTTAAAATCATCCTCTTTATACAACACTTTGATAAATTTGTTCAACATAAACACAAGGAAAGACTTTCTCATATTAGTCAGTCATCAGATTTATTCTTTTCCTACACTCGTATTTAAATCCCAAATGTGTTCCCTGCTGGCTCAAATCACATACTTTTCCTGCTTCTAAATAAATTTAAGAGACATAGAAGCTCCTCTATCGTTTGCAGCTTCAGTCAAGGATGTAAGACATACAGTGCAATAATCAGCAGTCTCAGTATGTTGATAACCCCAGAACTTTACATTCCAGAGGATCAGTTCAATTCTTGACAGTTTCAAGTTGTATAAACCCTGACACACTAATTTTCATTAAAAAAAAAAAAGTGGCAAAGATTGACCATAACAGACAAATTCTTTTCTAAAAAAACTACTTGCCTGGAGAGCTGTCATATTCAAAATTTCTTTGTGAGCTGTATTTTCATTTCTAATAAATTCTATTTCAAAACACATCACTTGCTTAAAAACCCTCTCTACTTGCTGTAGTCTTTCCTACCCCAGAGAAGATTAGTCTGTGCACTGTGAAGAACTCTGGGATCCTTTACCTGAAACATGTTGCAGGAATAACTAATACATGTGCAAGTCATTATTTAATTTTAAAAAAATTTCATTCAATTCAATATTCCTATCTTACTGAACTCACTACAAAATGACTATTAAATTCAAATCCTTATAAAATGCATGGTGCAGTTCCTATGAAAAAATAGTTTCTCTAACTATTTCTCACGCTCTCTTCAAATTACCCAAGCACAATTATAGGCTGGGAGGAGAAAGGATTGGGAGCAGCCCTGAAGAGAAGGACTTGGTGGTACTTGCAGATGAGAAGCTCAACGTGAGTTGGCAATGTGTGCTGGCAGCAAAGAAAGCCAACCAAAGTGTGACCAGCAGGTCAAGGGAGGCAATTCTGCCCCTCTATGCAGACCCCACCTGGAGTACTGCATGCAGCTCTGGAGCCCTCAGTACAGGAGGGACACGGATGTGTTGGAGCAAGTCCAGAGGAGGTCAAGAAGATGATTCTTGTTCTGGAGCACCTCCCAGACAAGGACAAGCTGAGAGAGTTGGAGTTGTTCAGCCTGAAGAACAGAAGGCTCCAGGAAGACCTTGCAGCAGCCTTCCAGTACTTAAAGGGGGCCTACGGGAAAGTCTGGGACGGGGCTCTCTATCAGGGAGCACAGGGATAAGACAAGACGTAACAGTTCTGAGCTGAAAGACTGGAAGTTTAGATTAGATATTAGGAAGAATTTTTTTCCTGTGAGGCATTGACACAGGTTGCCCAGAAAAGTCGTGGTGCCCCATCCCTGGAGGTGTTCAAAGGCAGGCTGGATGAGGCTTTGAGCAACCTGATCCACTGGGAGGTGTCCCTGCCCATGGCAGAGGTGTTGGAACTGGATGATCTTCAAGGTCCCTTCTGACCCAAATCATTCTATGATTCTGTATTTGTTTCTACCCAAGGAAAATGTTTTGAAGGAATTCTTTAAAAAAATATTCAGTCATTCGTATCATTTTGAAACTTCTATCAGCAAATAATTTATGAGTTAAATACCCACAAAAACATTAGTAAGGGCAGAGAACTGAAAACCAAGTGTGTCATGAAATAAATTATGAAAAGCAATCATGCACGGGTAAGAGGAGAAGGAAGGGAAGAATGCAGCTGACATATTTGAACAAGAAAAGGTTTAGTACAAATGGAGCTGGTTTGCTGTATGATATAGAACTCGCTAAGTCACAAACTGGGACAACATTTCAGTACTCAGATACATGAGGAAGAAGTAAATCTTCCCAAGTGTGAACAGTTTTTAGACTCTGTAATTTGACAGAAATTAGCTGTTCCGAGTCTATAGCTTTACTAAACAAAAAAATAGTATTGTTACACTGGAAAACAAATTGCATATAAAAACACTGATCAGGTGTTTTCCTAGGTCTGCCTCCCTTTCAGTGTCCAATACACAGCACATAAAACTGCCAGAGCAAAACACAATATTATAGATTGTTCCAACAGTGTTTTGCAACAGAATGACATGACACCTTATTTTATATATATATATACACCTACTGTTTCCAGTTAGCTTGTAGATAAATAAGGTACCCAAGCAGGGAAGAGAAATAAGACTAATTTTGGAACTCATAGGACACGTGGCATTGTTATTTATAGTGACTATTATTATATCTGCATTATGTCACAAGACAAGTGTTGAATTCAGATCCTTCAGTCCAAACAAGTTAATTTTCAAAAAAACCATCCAATTATGAATGATTGTTTTAATCTCCTAACCTTTGAGAGGAAATTAAAGACAATAGCGTCATTTTCAAAACCAATAATATAATACATGGAAAGGACTTCTGAAAATATTAAGGAGGAAGTTTGAGAAAGCTGTTTTTCAAACTAAATGACAGATTTTCCACAGATGAAAGTCCATGGATCATTTCCTTCTTTACACTACACGTTTTACTTACATAACTCACAATTTTTTGTCAAACAAAATAACTGGCGCTCTGCTACTGTAATCATCTACTTCAGATCTCCACCAAATAACCTCTGCATAGTAGGGGGGTGGTGACTACAGAAGCTGAGAAAACAGCTTTCAGAAGTTTTACTGAAATACATAAGCAAGCCAAAGCAATTAACACACGGGATAAGCCAATGTGATATTCCACAATATAATTATCCAGAATATGCTGCAAGGAAGAATTTAATGCTGGCAAAAGATTGGATGACGTGATTTTGTGACTAGGTTTTAGTTACTATCATCATCAGTAGATTCTGTGGATGTTGCTGTCAATACACGTAGCACAATGCTGTGAACACATAGCTCCTGTCCAGAAAGTCTGAAATAATGTACCCTCTCAGAAGATAAAATAAAATTAAAAGATTAAGATTTAACTGAATATTGAATAGAAAAGTGGTGATCTTTTATTAAGGTACTTTCCTGCTTGGGAGAAGATATCTTCACTGTAAAGTTTTTATTGCCAATATAAAAAATTATCAAGAAATCTACAGCAAAAAAGATAGCATATGGCAGTGAAAATACAGATAAGATATACACTTTCTTCCGTCTTTAGTGTGCTCTATATGCAAACTCTACAGTTTTCCCAGCTTGGAATCAGAAAACCTTTGAGGAAATCTATAATCTGTTTAGTTGTCCACAGCAGCATTTCTAGTAATTTCTGATGTTGCTTTAACTGAACATAAACAAACATTGAGGTTAAAAACATCTTCTCAGAATCACATTCCAAGTGTTTTTTTAAAAAAAAAACAACCTACAAAAAGTAGTGTAATGTGCCTTAAAATTCTAAAGAGGCTAAAAGACAAATGCAAAAGAATCTCTTTGCCTTCCTTCCGATTTACATTTGATATATAAATATTTAAACCATCTAGGAGCACATATACATATATATATTGCTTTTAAGTACTCCTTGAAGGTTAGTTGTTGTACAGATCACTTGCACAATACATTAGCAGCAATCCAGGACTTAGACTTTGGCAGCCTTATCTGTATTAAAATTTGTGATACGCAAAGTATATTCCAACAGGAATTAACTAAGACAGTAGTGTTGCAGCAGTATGGGTTTGTTCACTGCTGAAGCTCAATGCTTTATGTACCCAACACTTCCCTCTTTCACAAAATAATCTCCTACAGTCTAAAATTCCATTTTGGTGGGTCTTTCACTCAGGTAAAGAGTAGCAGCATTTCTGCAATTCTAAAAACTGTTACCCCACACGTCTGTTAGCACTCTTAGTAATCAGTGCCAGTGAAGCACACTCTAGGCATTCCCTGTATTCAGTTACTTCAATCTTCTACAAATTCTAAATATAGGAAACACACATGGTGATAATGATTATATTAAATCCTTACATTTTAGGACTTCAGCAGTAACTCAAAACCAATGAATACCACTTTATTGTATAAATTACATCATATATTACCATATTCAAACATTTTTTCAGTTCTGCTACCTATTTCATAAAAGGAAGCAGTTGATGAATCCCTCGTATGCAGTGGGTGATCTTTACTCAAATCAAGTAGCAGCAGTTGTTAACCAATACACACTATTTGTCCTTAGTTGGCAGAATTATCCTACAGCTTACTTTTGTGTTCGCAATCAAATCTGCAGGATTGCATTCACCTCATTTCTTTCTGTATCTGCAGAAGATTGTCAAAGTGACAGCCTGGACTACTCAGCTGAAAGAACAGATTTAAAATTCAAATTTCAACTCTGGTACTAAGAATAAGATGAATAAATACGTACAATTGTGACAGACATTTAGGTAAAAAATCCATACCATTCTGAATGACAGCAAATAATAGCAGAACATTCCTTCCTTCCATAGGAAGGACCTGCATGAAGGGATAGCAGTAAAAGAAACATATGCTAAATCATCGTGATAACAAAAGAGGAAAAATAAAAATAATACAAAATTTAAAACTCTTTCAAAACATTCTTAAAAAAGACAGCCTTCATTAAGATGAACAGAACTGAATTAAAGAGAACATCTTAAATGTGTTTTTGAAGGAACTGAAATTTGGAGACCAAACCACAGAAATAATTACTGGTAACTTCTAGACAGACTAAAAAAATTATTGCAACCCTGAGAGCACAGCACATGGGCAAGCCTGCTTATTTTCCACTGGAAGCTAAAATTAACTAGATAACAAAACATGGCTGAGAAAGATACACCTAATGGCCTACTACTGTCCTTTTCTGGCTATCAATAGCAATTCAGGAGGTGGGTTCTTCAGCTGCTGTTCGAATTAAATGCTATTCAAACATTAGCTTTACAAGGTTCTAAAGCAAGACTGTCTCAGGCAACAGCGTAGCCAGCCAAACCCAGAAGTATTCCTCCTCCAGCTGAAGTTCTATCACCATGAACACAAGAGGTGTGCAAATACTGTCAGATCCTGTATGACTGTGAAGTTCATCTGGGACAGAAAGTCTGGTTCCTCTGCCTTTTGCTAGGTTTGGTTTAGACAATTTTCATTGAACTGCTTTTGAGTAAGTGACCACTTTTGTCATCAGGTTGGCAAAGAAGACTTGTTTAAGTAGCAAGTGTGATGAAAAGTGAACAAAAGCATTGAAGAGCAGCTCCTCATAGCAACACAACACATTCTAAAGCAACTTTTCTGACCGCATGCTGTTGCAAAATAAGACATCGACTGAAGAAAGCAATTACTGAAAATTGCCAAGCACATTCCATGTTTTTAGAAATAAGTTAAAATGCATCCATTCAAAGAAAAGGATCGTGATGCAACCACCACCATAATTGGAGAAGAATGCAGAGATCAACGTTCATCATCGATCACGGAAGCAGAGCTGTAAACTAAAACAGTCAGAATGGATAACAATTAAGTAAAATTTACAGCAAACCCAATGTACTCTTTCACTGCCAGTGATGTTTAAATAAAATTGGCTATTTACACTTTGGTCTGAAAGGTCTCTGTGAAAACCAACCCCATCATTTTGTAATTGCATAGTAAGGAGAGATTCCTTTCAACTTACCCGGAGTTCCATAACAGATAAATACTAAAATTTGTATAACCTCTTTGTTAATGTTTATTACAGAACTATCATTGCTATGTTTTCAAAACAGTTTCTATCATACAGAAATGCAATTAAAACATTCTTTCTTCTCCAAAATCCAAACCCTGAATTTTATTTTTCTTTAAATAAAGATTTGTCTTTGGCAGCTGAAAGAGGCTGAACTTGGCACACTTTCTTCCCAAGGGAGGGAAGAGTAAAGCTGCTCTCCTGACAAGTAGGTCTGAACCTGTCTCACAAAGCCAAGAAGAAAATGACAGCAAGTCCCTACTGAATGACCACAATACATAAAATTTAGTGAGATTTACATTTACAATTGAACTGCTAAGAATAAACATTTCATTTCTCCTTTAGCACATCATCATGTCAATTCAGCTGTTTGGCAATACTTATAATCCTGGAAAATTAAGGATAGTGGCTGTGTGTCACTATGAACACTAACTTTGCAATTCTCCTAATAACCTTAGTGCTCTTTCATTAAGCTTTGACATGCAGACTTTTCCACTAAATGTTAGAAATGAAAATCATGTAAAAAAAAATCCCTGTTTTTTCAATATTTCTGTTATTATTACGAAATTACAGCAACCAGGCTTCTTCAGTTTCTATTACCCCAAATTTCTGGCATCTCAGCATAATTCTCATCCAACTGTGTCCTGAGCTGCACCAAAAGAAGCACAGCCAGCAGGTCGGGGGAGACGATTCTCTCCCTCTAAGCCGCTCTCATGAGATCCCAGTTGGAGTATAATGTCCAGTTCTGGAATCCCCAACATAAGAAGGATGTGGAACTGTAGGAATAGGTCCAGAAGAGGCTACGAAGATGATCAGATGGCTGGAGCACCTCTACTATGAGGTTAGGCTGAGAGAGTTGAGGTTGTTTGGCCTGGAGAAGAGAAGGTTCCAAGAAAACCTCATAGCAGCCTCCCAGTACCTGAAGGGAGCTACAAGAAAGCTGGGGAGGGACTTTTTACAAGGGAAAGTAGCGATAGGACGAGGGGGAATGACTTCAAATTGGAAGGGGGAAGATTTAGATTTGACATTATGAAGAAATTTTTCACGAAGAGGGTGGTGAGGCACTGGCACAGGTTGCCCAGAGAAACTGTGGATGCCTCCTCCCTGGAGGTGTTCAAGGCCAGACTGGATGGGGCCCTGAGCAGCCTGGTCTGGTGGGAGGTGTCCCTGCCCACGGCAAAGAGGTTGGAACTGGATGATCTTAAAGTCCCTTCCAACCCAAACCGTTCTATGAGTCTATGATTCTGTAAGTCCGTTTGCTGCAAAGAACACTCAGAGACCAGTCTTACATCTCTTGCCTAGAGACTTCACCTGTGTACCTGCTCAAATTAGCAGGGTTAGCCACACAGTTAACTGTTCTTGGGCATGTGCTTTCACAGGCACCATGCAGAAAGTATTAAGGCACACATAAAGAATATTTTTGAACAAGGACTATTTTCCAGCAAGGTTATGTATGAACTACCAAGAAACAGAATGAGAGGATAACTAGTTGCTTATCATGTTGCTCCCTATTAAATTGTTAGGGGCAAAATAATAATACTGGGGGGGTGGGAAATCAATAGCTCCATTTAGAGACATTTAATGGAGAATCTCACACTTCTTGATTGAGCTCTCCATTCCTTTGCTCCTCTAGCTCATTTTTGCACCGTTCTGCAGAAATGCATTACAGAGCTAATAAAAATGCAACACATTTTTTTAAAGAGTAAAGTTTGAAGGAGAAGAGCAGGTAGGCCTCTACTTTAGCAAAACCAAGAAGAATGAGCCCTGCTATCCAAAAAGCACCTCTGGCTATGCAATAATCTCCAGCATTAACAAATATTCTACAAACATGTTCATTGCTTTAATAGACCCATGGGACAAAGACTCAGAGTAAGAGTCAGATTCTCAGCTGCTATAAATTGGTACAATTCCATCAAAATCAGCACAGAGCTACTCTAAGAATAGTACAAGAATCTAATCTGAATTTATAAGAGTTTCATTAATCTAGGGGGAAGAGCACCCCACACTTGTATTTTCTACCATTAGTACTATTATTGTACATACACCTCTTCACTCACTGGAAGAAGAAAAAAAAAACTACCAAAACCAACGCTGCAGAATAAAACTACAAGCTGCCCAACCTCACTACGCTGACACTTGGATATTTATCTACATAAGAGCATCTGCCACACTGCAAACACATCCCCAGTTTTCATTTACTGAGCACGCAGTAGAAAAGAAATATGTTTGAGCTGAATCACCCAAGTTAGTCACAAAAACTAACAATACGGGTTATTGCTATAATGTAATGATTAATAACACAAGGTAACACAGATAATCAAACCTGAAAAGAATTCATATTTTGCAAGTTAGAGAAATAAAAGGTTTTTACATAATCATTGTATTTTTTACATGATGTCATGGGAGCTTCTGATTTTCACAGATCATTATTGAAAGTTAACATGATAATTCAGCTAATGGCATTAATCAATGAATGATGGAAAGAAAAAATCTCTTGAAGAGCTGCAGTAAATAAACTGTAGTTTCTTTTTATTTCTATTTCACATTTATTAAGAGCTGAACAATTATAAGACTTTCCACAACACATTAGCATATATTACTCATAATCCACATTTCCAAGTATAGATTAATAAAATTTGGCCTTAAGATGTATCAGCCTCAAATCCCAAAAAGCAACGTTACTTTCTTCTTACTTAAAAAAGCACAACTGCAGCTTCAAAAAGTTTTTTCATAAAAGAAGACTGAATGCCTCCCTCACAGCTCGGTGATGGACAGAGATAGATAAAACAAAAAATCAAATCATAGAATTATAGAACGGTTTGGGTTGGAAGGGACCTTGAAGATCATCCAGTTTCAAGCTTCCACAGGATCACATTGCTCAAAGCCCCATCCAATCTGGCCTTGAACACCACCAGGGACGGGGCTTCCAAAGCCTCTCTGGGCAACCTGTGCCAGTGCCTCACCACCCTCACAGGAAAAAATTTCTTCCTAGTATCTAATCCAGAACTCCCCTCTTTCATCTTAAAACCGTTACCCCTTGTCCTATCCCTGCACTTCCTAATAAAAAGCCCCGCCCCAGCTTTCCTGTAGCCCCCCTGGAGAAGGTTGCTCTAAAGCTTCCCCTGAGCCTTCTCTTCTCCAGGCTGAATAACCCAAACTCTCTCATCCTGCCCTCACATGGCAGTTGCTCCAGCCCTCTGATCATCTTCATGGTCCTCCTCTGGACTCGCTCTAACAAGTCCATGTCCTTCTTCTGCTGGGGGCTCCAGAGCTGCTGAACATAGTATTCCCAGGTGAGGTCTCACCACAGGAGAACAAAGGTGTAGAGTCACCTCCCTCAACCTGCTGGTGGGAATATACACACAAACGTGGCTAATAAAAGACCAGATAATACTAATTCTAATTGCTAGCTAAAAAGGAAAGGTGTGAAATTTATTTTAATTTTTTTATACTTTTTGCTCGGTCACTGAAGTATTGAAATCACTTGTTCCAAGAGGAACCACATGAACGGTCCCAGATGTCCCATCCTCAAAAGGGAATGCTCTTCAACAAGTTACAGGTTTCAGTACAAAGAAGCACAGAACCTGGCAGTATATGGATCATGACAATACAGGTGTGGAGAACTGAGACGTCTTGTGTTTGGATTTGCTCAAATTTCAGGGGTTTGTGCCATCCTAGGAAGACACTGAGGCTGTTTTGCTTATCCTGCTCTCTGACTTTTGGCCTGATGGTGAAAGGGACTGGTTCTTTAAACACAGAATTACTGTTGACCTTTGGAGCTGCAAAATGCTGGTTTCAGCTTCTAACCTATTTCAGGAGCATGTATAAAGTTTAGGCTGTTTTGCAAACCCCAATCAGTCAAAGCTCTTATATCCCTTCCACCTTAACATTATATGGGACAGGAAGAAAGGAGAAGACAGAAATTTATTTTCTCTTTGTGGCGAGCTGAAGGGTTTCACAACAAAAAAAATACCAGGGTACTTTCACAAAAATATATGTTTAAACATGTGCTTCAGTGATGTTCGGTTAAAGCTTATATTCTTGTTTATTTACAGAACATTGATTGTCATTTCAATTTGTTGCTTTCTTTTGTTGCTTTAAGACCTTCAGTGATTTTTAAACTCTGAAAATCATTCACATAATCACCAATTCTAAATAGACAAAGTAATAAAGATGATATTATTTAACTGAAGGCTTAAAAAAAGAAACTAAATCTCTCAAAACATTTCTAGAGTATCAGAGGATTTGCCACCGCCCAAGGAATAATGTATTAGTTCTAGTAGCTTTTTTAACCATCCCAAAGCAGTAATAAATCAACTGAAGAATTCAAGGAGGGGGAAGGGGGAAACTCCAGATCCCGAGGCATTACTGGAATGCCTGCTAGGAGCTTCAAGCCACTCAGAAATTCCTTTAGGTTTTTTCCCTTAAGTTATTCCCTTATCAATGCCTGCTGCCAAAAAAACTGCAAATAGAAGTATCTACAAGGCAAAGTTTCTACAAGAGAACAGCCCACACTGAAATGATTAAGAACATTTACTTTAAAATTTAGCCGGGCTCCAAGATAAGACAGAAAGGAAAGGCTTTTTAGGGGGGTGCAGGGTATCTGAAGTTTGGTTTTCTGGGGTAGGAGTTTTATTTTTGGTTTTACTTGTTTGGGTTTGTTGGCTTATTTTTTTTTTTTAATTGCAACATTCTGGTGCTTTTTTCGTGTGTGTATTCTGAGTATGAAATGACAACTTTTGATTGTATCTGGGAAAAAAATTAGCAAGCTTGATACACCATCGAACAAAGTCAAAACAGAACCAAGAAGAGGGGGGGAAACAGAAAAAAATAAATGGGGGGGAGGGGAAGAAAAAACCCATCAAAATTATTTTTTATGAATACCAAACACATTCCATCTTGTTCATTTCCAAAAACAACTGAAACTGTTCTTGTTATGACTATTTGTGAAGAGATCTGAGGCATGCATTTCACCTATTCCAAAAATACTTGATTGAAAATGTCTATAGACTATAGTCTTACAGAATAAGGCTTATCAGGACACGACAGTGGCCCCCTGAGATGGTCTGCTAGACTTCTATCAACTCACAGCTATAGAACAAATTCTGTCTTGTACAATTGCAAGAATGTTTTCTAGAAAAGAATACTCAATCTTATCAAAACACTGTTAGACTTCATACACAAACACTGGGGCTAGGGTTCCTGGAGGACAAAACTATCCTACAAAAATGCATGGTATTTTTCACAGAAATCCTACTGTTCAACATTCCCCCACCATAAAGTGAAATCAGGAGTCGAGTAGAATTTGTACAGGAGAATTCACAGAATGTGAAACATGCCTGGACAGTTTTTTTGGGTAGGGGTGTTGCCTTTTTTTTTTCTTTTTCAAGTACATTTTAGGATTATAGATAACAACAGTGCACATGGAGAAAAATAGTGGTCTTTTCTCTTAGACTCTTGTGTTCATGACTAAGATGAGCTACCTGACATGGGCTTCTACGAGACAAACATGATTCAAGAGAAGAGTTAAGTTGTAACAGGCACTACTTCATATATACCAGGTGACTTCAGGAAGATCAACAGTATAGGAACTAGTCTACATCAATTAAAATTAATGATGCTAACAGAATTAAGACTGTAAGAAGTGGTACTGAGACAAATGAATGCTACTTCACCTTTCTAGTATTGCTTTGCAAATTGAGTTTAATGTAACGAAGTTGGAAATATTGCACTGGAAAGTAGGAACAGCTATCAATCATCCCAAGAAACAGAACTCTTCGGCTCCCCACAGGGTTATTTTGCAGCTTAGCACGTTTGCTGGAAACCTTCTGATATCCAATGTCCTTCCAAAACCTCCCTTTATTAATTTCAAACAAGTCTCACCACTATAATGCTTTGATAGTTCTCACTGAACTTACTCTATTGTTCACCAGATTTATTAGATATTGACTCAGCTTTTTTTGAGTTTTGTTTCAAACAGCTATTTTAATATCCCATCCACACCAACTTCTTTTAATATACAAAGTCAACCAGAACTTCCATATTTGTTTGCAGAATTGCAAAATAAAAAACAGTATTACAGCAAACAAATTAGATCGTGTTCTTAAGGCAGCAGCTATTAAAAATATAAGACAGGACCATCTTTACCTAGCATGAACTATTGCAAACTATAACTACTACAATAAACCAAAGCTACTCAACAGATATTTCAACTGTGGATCTTAAATGAAGGTTAACCTTAAGGTGATATAGTCCACCTGAAGGGAAACGTATTATCTGTTCCCAATCACTAGCAATTTCTACACTGTTACATAAAAAGGCTCCTTCCCTCTGCTACTCAGTGTGTTCTCAGAAGAAAATCTAAACAGTTTTACCCACTTCTGCTGGTGTGGCAGGAAGGCAATAAAAGCGTAAGTGCCTTCAGGTCTCCCAAGTTTACTAACTGTCAGTCTTACACACAAATAAGGATACTGGGACACCAACAGAATCATAGGCCTAGACCAAAGTTACTCTTTAAAAGTCTAGTCTTTATCTCATCTTCTCAGCAGTAAGTTACAGGGGCAGCGTGAGTGCTTCATCCCATTAATCTGATCTTTTCTGCCCTATCAGCAAGCAGCTGAACTTCGAATGCACCTTCACGAACCAAGGAAACCTGCAACAGGACATGGCCAAGGAGAAAGAGAAGTTTCTAAGCAACCAATAATAATCAAAGCCTATTGTACTTGAACTAACAAGCCCTAATTTTCAGTCAGGTTCCCCACATCCAGTAGCCTTCTGATATAAAGACACTTTTCAGCTACTTGGTGTTTTAAAATGTCAGTGTAAACAAGATCACAAATCATTGCAGATCTCAACTTGAGAACACTAAGTTGGACACTACCCTCAGACTTTCAATCTTCAGTATGCACCAGCCTGATTTGTTAACTCACACTGTGAACACCTGATAGATGGGTCACAGGAAATTATGGGTCTTATGGATAATAAACATCAAGGCAACTGTTTGAGGCGTTTGGTACACACTGCTTAGTTTCAAAACCTTGTAGAAACAGGAGTTTCTTTCAGAAACAGTAGATTTCACTGGCTCAGTATTGCAGTATATAGGAACCCAGACCATAGTTAAAATCTATTGCACAACATAAACTGTCTTTTCAAGGAAAGACAGCTGATATGCTTATCCTAATTATATTTCTTCTATTAGGAGAGGTTTCATTTCTCAAGAAAATAAAAATGTCATTTCCCATGAATTTGCTTTAAAGAACAATAAAGTAGCCTTGATGGCATTCTCAGGTGAAATCTGCCTTATAACAAGACACCATCAGCGTATAAGCAAAAAATACCACACAATTAGTGAAGCAATAGAGTATCTGCATATCCCGTTAATTTGGGCAGTGCTCACATCTTTCAGATATCATCCCTTGAAGTTGACTATGCAGACAATGAATCCTGCATAGACTTTGTGTTGTTGACTAAAGACACCACTCAAAAGGAAGTATGGTCTCATGACTATGGTCCATCTACCCCACCACATCACAGGAATGACTGCAGTGCGATGTAAGTGTACCCACAGTCACTTGAAGTTACAGCTACAGCAGCACAGAAACTGGGACAAGGTGATTTGCCAAGCGGCACCTCCATAAATGCATCTCAAATATACTATGGCACTGTAACCATGAAATCCAAAACACATGACAAGCAAATGCAGCAGCAACTATAGCAGACATGAATAATATTCTTCTATACCTAACTTACAAAAAGGCAAATATCACAATACAAGTAACAGGAAAACTTCAGGAGTTCATACTGCTACCAAAATCAAGAATCCACTTGCAAATGTGAAGGTGCACAATTTGATTCCCATTGAAGTCGGTGGTGAACTTAGCAGTGACTTCAGTTACTTTTGCACAAGAAATAATTCTGACACCATCCACCAAGAACATCTCCAACTGCAGCTACAATACCAGACACGTGCTGCTGCAGCTGTAGTTAACCAACACAAAGACCTCCCTGTGTAAAACAGAACTGTTAGGTCGTACCCCAAATTAATTCACCCTGATGAAGCAAAGGCAGTCTACAGGTAAAGACAATTGTTTTAACTAACAGTTATAAAAACAAGGACACTGCAACGAAGAAAGAGGAAGAAAAAAGTTCCTCCAAACCAAAATATACACCTTCCTCCCATGCCAATATTACACAAGCACATAGTTATTACAGTAAGTTTTCTGCTTATCCCTGATTTTTTTTTATTTTAATTGTACTTCATGTACTCAAACACAAATGCCAAACACCAGGAATGGCAGAGAATCTTGACTGGAAATTATCAAAAGCAGCAAATCAGCTTGTGTTCAGCAAATTAGACATTTACATCTGTCAACCAAAAAAGTCCACATATGACTTATTATCTTACCTTTATTTGGAGAGACAGATTTTTTTGTTACAACAGCGGTTACCTATAGGGTAACTGGATCTGGATTCTTCCATTTCTATCCTGACTTCATGATGTATTATTAAGTCACAAATCGGCAGACACTTCAGTACGTTTACTAAATACATGTGGTTAAATGAAATTTATCTGTGAAGGACCACCAGGATTCACAGTTGTTCTTATACAACCATTAAGCAACCTTAAATGTGTTGGGAATTGTTTTTCTTTTTTTTCTTTTTTTTTTTTAAAGATCAACATTATAATTTAAATTTTTAAAAATCCTCCCGAGAACTTCAAGTTTGTTTATATGTAACACCATTACATGAAACAAAAATTTATCCGCCATTTAATTCAGTTTGAAATATATTTTTGTAGACTATCAATTTTCATTCCCAAATATTCAGATAAATTTCACTCCCTGCACAGGATCAACTTACAGAACTAAAACAAAGCTAGAAATGCAGCTGAAAAGCACAGTGAAAGGCAACCCAAAACTTACACAGCAGCTTCCAGAAGATCTCTTAGAAGGCATAATACTACTTTCACCAAATAGGTGATACAATAAAAAGCATGAATATTAATAGTAGTCTTAATCTGATTTTCTTTTCAAGCTTTCTACTTACTGTAGAAAACCAAATCTATCTGTGACTTTGTAAAGACGATAGTCAGCATCTTCCCATGGTTCAATCTGCGCACCCTCTCGCCCCTAAAGCAAAGAGTAAAAAAGAGCCAAATTAAGTTTCATGACACAATAAGCTAAGACACAGAAGACAGAATTCAACCCAAACATAGTCTTTGCTGGGAGGAGTGTAGAGGAGGGGAAGAACTCTAATCCTAAACCAACCAACCAAGGAGAAAAGCAGATCCCTTCCAGTCCCTGCAAAAGGTGTTTTCATCACAGAAAACCTCTTCTAGCCTCTGTTATACAGAGAATAAACTTCAATCACTGATTTCAACCACAGACTCTTCATCATCACACATATGTTGTTAATCTCTGCAACAGTCCACCAAAGGCCCCACTACTAATTTGATTTCCATAGTCCATCTTCCCTGAATCGTCACCTGGCAACAGCATGCACTGCTGACAGTCCTGAGCTAACATCCATGCTGACTTCCAGCAGCTCTCAAACAGGATGCAGCACTGAGTTCTCCCTCAATGAAGCATTCATTCATGTTCTTCTCTTCTACTCCAATTGCCATTTTTTGTATGACTTGCAGAAGTTTAAGTATATTTCAGCTATATATTCTTCTGCTATGGGCTATGCACAGGTTACTGCCTGTGCCATGCAGAACGCAAACCATGGGTATGTTTTTTCCTTATTAGAAAAGAACAGCCACTCACTTAAGTGCACACTGTGCAAACCACCTAATACATAAAAGGTTTCATGAACTCCACAAACAAGTCTTTGACTCAGTACTCCATGAACTCCACAAACAAGTCTTTGACTCAGTACTCCAAAGATACTTAAAAAGTCTGTAAGTGTTACAACAATATGTGAATACAGTGCAGGCATTCTACGCATGCTCTGTGCCAGGCTTTTACTTGACAACTGGATCACAAAAAGAAAGGATATGACTACTGTATTTCTTCAATTCCTCACAGCAATCTGACAAATGCATTTTACTCATCTTTTTAAGTTCTCTGTAATGATTTAAATGTTTTTATTACCATAACCAAAAATTAAATAAAAAGTAAAATAAGTTTGTCTGACCTCACAGATACACTGAGCATCCTGAAACACCCCAGTTTCATTACTTCTAATACATTATACTACCTTAAAACAGCCTCAAAGAAACTTACCATGAACCTGAAAAAATAGTTGATTGAGTCATTATCCAGAATATCTCCCATGAAGGCAGAATTTAATTCACCCAGAGGCAAGTGTATCATGAAACCAGCAGATCAGTGCCACAGAGATATTTTAAACAAAAGTTAGCAGCAACTATGATACATTTTTTAAACAGACATGTTACTAAGATTAATTATAAAATGTCTTTAAAATTATTATCAAGTTCACTTACTCTGTCATACTTGGCAACTATCTCTGCTCGTTCTTGGGCAAGCTTGATAGCAGCATCCTGCTCGGCATCTGCACCTGTGGAGAATTAAACAATGCTGTTCAGATTCTCTCCTTTGTGAATAAAGAACTGGAGCTAAATACTTGGAAAATAAACTTCAACTTCAGAGATACTACTTGGATGGAGAAATGCCAAAACAATTGTATCAAAGCAAAATACGATCTTGGTGTACGTCTCAAATGCTGTTCAGAACAAAATACAGTTAGTTATTGGATGGTATCCTAACTGCTGAGTGTAGAATGTTTCCCATTTTTCACCAAAGCAGATAAAGGTTTAAAAAAAATAATACCCCACAACTGACTAACTCAAAAAAAGGAGTAAAAGGTAGCAGTTGCCAATTCCACAAACATTCACATGGTCAAAGAAACGTACACTACTGGTTTAAAACAGAAGTGCAAACTATTTACAAGATTTGCAGAGCTGAACACTGCTGAAGAGATACTGCATGACTTTATCTGAGAAAATGCCTAAGATTTTTTTTATCAGAAAACAGGGAAAGACATTGTTATACTATCATAACTGCAACTTGGGCAACCCAGAACCAGAATAAGCATAAGGATACAACAACAGGAAGGTTGACAAGTAAGAAAACATGGATGCATGGGTAAGCACTACACATCAGTATGCTGCAGATACAGAGTTCACTACAGCAGTAAAGTTCAGAGAAATCTGTTTTGATCAAGAGAAGGTGAAGCAGACTGAGTGCTTAACGCTGTCCCCCTGGCAGAAACCACCTCTAGAATATGGGTGTGAATGTAAAGAGGGCGCCATGAAAGAAAAATAAGAAAGATGCCGCTTTCAATATTCAACAAAATAATACACTTCAATATCCCAAATGCGATTACAATTTCAAACAACTGAGGCAAATCAGTTTTAAATCAAAAAGTTTGTGAAAGAGCCAAGAGTTGATTTGTTTCAGTTATTAAAAAGCAATGAACTCTCGATAAAGTAAAGCTTTAAAAAGGTTTGAAATAGTTTTCAAGCACACACTGTTGTAAAAATAACTCCAGGCATATGGTTTTGTTTCACTATTTAGTCCATGGCAACATAATGAACTTCAGGAATTGTATATATCAACCATCTGGGCCATGAAATAGAAAAACAGATCAGATTATACCTTAGGACATTATTAAAACATTTATTTGTTCAAACCTAGTATTTCTTTAATAAAATTTACCTACATATTTCTCAGATATTTAGACAAGAAGTTGTGCCAAGCTACATGGTAAGCTACATGTTAGAGAGATAGCATGGTCTCTGCATATTTTCAGTTCAAATTTCTTTAGGGGGGAGGCAGAAAGAAACTCAGTAAACCCCATCAGGGAAACAAGATTTCTATTTGTATTTTAAAATATATTCAAAAGGACATGCACAGCTCCTTAACACCAGAGATGGAATAAGAGACAGAACCTGAAACAAAGTTTAAACCTTTGCTTAAAAGAACGCAAAACTGTTTCTCCACCAGAAACTCAGTCCTGATTTATAAAAAAAACATGGTTACGGCTTATCTGCCTTTCCTCTGCATAAGTAACATGTGAATCAAAGTTTGGCATGTTCTGTGCCTCATGACAATTCAATTACATTTAGGGTGGAAATTAATATATTCATTGCCTTTAAAATAACCCCCTTCACTTCCTACCAGAATCATCTTAACCTTCCAGCTTCACTAAGATAGTTTAACGTTAGTTAATCCATCCCTAGCACGAACTCAGAAATCAGCTTGAGATGGGGACAAGAGGTTCTATTTCAGGAGATAAGTATAAAACATAATTTTTCTTATAAGAGGAATTATTTAAGTATATCCAAGTTAAAAGCAATGACTCCTGATAAAGTAAAAGCTAAATGTGGGAACAAGAGAAATTCTTCATGAACTATCTTCCTAGGCACAAAAATGCGTCACTAGATAGCAAAGACAAATAACCGGTATTTTAAAGTCTTATCAGTTTTATTCAGTGAGTCTTATCTCATTGAAAGCAGTTAAAGATGTGAAATGAGCATGATTAAATTTTCTAATTAAAAGTTAACATTATAGATGATCAGCTCCACATATATTGGAAACAATGCAATCTCATATGAGGCTGACATCAATATATAGTCAATTAACTAGTACAGAGAACTGACTTTGACTAAAGACTGCGGAAATATATTACTCACTTTAAAAAAATATATAATCGATGGTGATAAAATCTGCTAGTGGTGGCATAGGAATAGGTGCATATAAGTGCTCCACCAAAACTGGTCAGGCTTACAAGGTAGAACGAGCATGCTTAAAACTCCACTAAGCAGCAATGTGACATATCTAGCTTTTGAAAAAGGTATATCATTAAAAAAAAAAAGCCCAAATCAAAACTTCCTGAACAGTTGGCCTGATACACATAACACTCCCCATTAGAGAGGACTTTCCCCTCACTCTGTCATGCTGACTTGTATTCTGTATTTATAAATACCACACATGTAAGTTTTGAAAAGCAACAAGCAAAGGAATTGGAGCATCATCACAGACAGCAAAATCCCAGTCTGAGATGACATGAAAAAGGGACTGACCTAACAGGCAGATTACTGCTTCTCTGCTCCTCTTGGAAGTCAGATTATCTTACTTGTCAGTGCTGCTGAGATGACTAGGGAACTGCTCAATTTCAGCTTTCAAAAGGAATCTTAAGGACTGGACTAGAATTGGTCTCATTTTGCAACTCACTGATTTTAAACTAAAGCGTCAGGCCTGATACATTAACCACCCGTGGACAGCCATTGGCCCTACAAATGAAAGCATTGCCAAGCATCAGCACAAGCTTTCTTCCCTTGCCACTCTAATAAGAATGTCTCCTTACTTCACCAATGATCAAAGAATTGAAAAAGACACAACTTCTTCAGAACAAAAAGAGGTGATGGGATGTAAGAAATTTAAGTGGCACAGGCACAAAACTGAAGTAGTCCTACACAAAGACAATTCTAATGAGTCCCCACAACTTGTTTTCTGAGAGAGGAAATAAGGAATATGGAGATGCCAGTATTACTCAGTAACAACAATTTACCGGTGAATTCTAGCAGTTATCCAGCTATCCACTATTAGGTGATCTCTGTGTGCATCATAATTGCATTTAAAATAAACCCCCACATTTCTAAAGCTGGAGGGTTTTTTTTCAAGTTGATATAACACCACACTAAATTAAAATAAATTCCTAAAACTGACAACAGGCTTCTTGCACAAACTTCAAATCTAACTAGAATCTCCTAATTCCTACCAAGCAGTTTGCAAGGAACAGCAGGGAGAGCAGTTTGCTTTTCCAGAATTCACAATTCTTCCACTCCTAATGAAGAAAGGCAAGTGCCGTAAATTTAAGCAAGTAGGAACTAATAATGTTAATAGACATAATGCAAAGGCAAAATACTTAATGTTCTGCTTCATAATGAACACAAGACTAACTGGAATGGACCAGCTACAATAAATGATGTATTTCACAGCAAAACAGCAGATCCAAGGAAAAAGAAACACCATTAAAATAAGCAGGTGCCCTACTAATCAGTGTAAAAATTAAATTCTGGCTATTAGTAAAATTTTCTCAAGAAAAGAATTATTTGCAAGAAAACAGATACAGATACAGAGCTACAGTCTGATGAGCTAAACTAACTTCAAAATAAATAATCTGCCTTACCCTTGTGTTTGTGCCATCTTCTCCCTTCTGTTTCATAGGGAGAAAGAGCAGCTGTAGATGTAGGCACCTACACAGACCAGAGAACCTTTGATCCAAGGTTCCCACCCTGTCACCCACCAAAACTACAGGGTTTAAGGGAGAGGAGGGAGAAAGGCAGAAAAAGAAAGAAAAAAACATTGGTAATAATATATTTCTGTGATAATTTAAATAACAAAACTTCAGACTGAGAATCCTTGTTGCAGCCTCAATAGTAACTCAGTTCTTCAAAATAAATGAGTGGGAACAGGCAGTACCACCGCTTGTTTCTCCAGTGGCCAAGAAGCAGCTGAGTAGCCTGCTCAGCTGCTCCTGTCAGGGGTGACTGTAACACAAACAGCCCATAGTTACATCTGGTTTTCATCCCACAGCCTGATGAAACTGAGCTGTGTGAAGAACTGCCAGAAGACAGTAAAAGCCTTGTCTTTCCCAAATGAAGAACTGCTTCCACCTTCCAGGGTTTAAAAAGTACCTGTAGTTTGAACTCTGCCTAATCCTGTATGGCTTCTAATCACATTCAGCTACAGAACTGCAAAACGCTTTAAAAAGTGATTTTCATCTGCAATCCACTGAGCATCCAACTCCAGCCCATCCAAAAGTAATCATATAGCTTGCAGAATCTTTGGTGTGACTCAAAGGCACTAGTGAGGCTTCTCCCTGAAACCAGCCTAAAAATGCCTAGTTCCATACAGCACCTCACCTGGAAAAGGTGACAACAGCCAAGCACCAGCTTCCTCCTCAAGACCGCACAAAGTGTGTACCCCCAATAGCCACAGCATGTTCTTTACCCGTACCAAAGGAGAGTGTAGGTACAAGGTACTTTACACTCCTTATGCATTATCAGCCTCATAACAAATTGCTTCTTATATGTGTTGTAACTTTAAGTAATGCCTCCTTCTGATGTGGTCAAGGTACTAATAACACATTGTGAACTCTTATCCTGAATTCTGAAAAGGAGATTTCTCACTTTTTGTTCTTGGATCGATCGCCACTGCCTCCTCAACTGCATATAAGTCTGAAACTCCAAAAGACTCAGTACATGCTACTTTGTTTCCCATTACTTCACTCAAATTATTGCCTGTTTGCACATTATGCGTTCCACTGCACAAAGAGCTGCACTGGCACAAATTCCTGGCTGCAGGCACTACCACTAGCTGCTATGCATCTACACATTCACAGCACATATCACAGCAATAAACAAAACATTTTGTCCGTCTCTGGTCATATCAGAAAGTCCCTTTAATACCCAGGCTGTTTATTTTCCTTCCAGTCCGTTCCCACAAACAATGAAATAAAGGCCATGACGTACATCTAATAGTATTTTGTTGTGGGTACCAGTGTTCGAAAGGAAAAATCTTAGTAAATACCTGCACGCAGATATTCAACCTGCTCTGAACAGAAACAATTAAGCATCATTTACTAGAGTTTATTTTACCTTCTATGCAGAGAGAACTTTTTAACGTAAAAGAGAAATGGTTACAGTTAGAAAAGCAATCCTTTCTACACAGCAAAACTTCCTCAGAAAAACAGTATTTCCAGATGCTAATTGAGCTACAATTCTTCCACCATTAAACATAATTATCTACTTTAATACTACAAAGTATTTAAATTATCACTAATCGAAAATGAGAGGAACAAAACAGCACACGATATAAACAATTAAAGACAAGTACATAAAACAAAACAACATTTTACCAGTCTTTAGATTGTGACTCTCTGCACAGTCCTTGTAAAGCTCTGGTTTAGTCTTCATGAAGTAAAGCTGTTTCTAGACCATATTCTAAATCAATTTATCAAAAATGAACAGGGGAAAGTTCTCCTCTTCCACTTGCAGCACTTGTTCCACTATAACCCAGCCACTTGACACGTGCTCCTTCTTTTTCAAGACATGGCCCCTCTACAGTTGCACGAGCTGTCGATAGCCAAACAAAGACGCCGTTTGTTAAGAAGCATCACGCAGGGACCATGCTAGTGTTCTCCACCACGGCCCACAGCCCTGCATTCCATCTAATAATAAACAAGAGGATTTGAACAAACAGCCTCAGAGGACACGGCTCCTGTAATACATCACTGTTACGCTCATGGTAAGAATTCTTACTGGTATTTGGCAAGTTCCGCATGAAAGGCATCTTACTTAAAAGATTTACTAGAAATCAGGCTTGAAGTAGCCTATTTCTGACTTATTACTTAAGAAACCATGAAAATAACTAACTGTAAACCCAGAGTTTAGATTTCTGTAACTGTTTGGCATTCCCTATGACAGGATGGAGATTTTACATCCGTTTAAAACTTCTTTATTGTTCAAGATATCTTGGGGACCTGAAATACTTTGAATGTCAGAAGCTGCAAGAATGTTTTCATTGACCAAAGTATAGAAATACAAGACTTAATATTGGTAGAACTCATCTGCATCCTCAAAACCTGAAAATGAATCTCCAAGTCAAATATTCAAGGACACACACATCAAGGCATTCTCCTGCATAGATTTTAGTCCTTAATTGTGCTCTCTCTAGCAAAATCACCGCTGCTACACAATGCTTACAGCCAGGTGCCAGCCAATTGCATCTCTTAAGTTAAGCAAGGCAGAGCATACACACTGCCAGACGTAGCTTGGAAGACCTGTGTGGGTTTCCAGCTCTTTGTTAAGCCAACAGAAACAAGATGAGGACTCCTCAGCAGGGAGAAGAAAAGGCTCAGGGAGTTCTTCTCAGTGGACAGGAGTACCTGAAGGGAGAGCGCAAAGAGGACAGAGCCAAGCTCTTCTAAGTGGCATGTCCTGACAGGATCAGAGCCAATGGGCACAAACTGAAACACTTCAGAGGTTCCCTCTAAACATCACGAAACACTTTTCCACTGTAAAAGTTGCCAAGCACTGGCCCAGGTTACCCAGAGAGGCTGTGAAGTTTCCATGCTTGGAGATATTCAAAAGCCATCGGGACGTGGTCCTGGTCAACCAGCTCTGTCTGGTCCTGTTTTAGCAGGGCAGTTGGGCCAGATGACCTACAACGCTCTCTTCCAACCTCAGCCACTCTATGGTTTCTCCTTGCACCCAAGTGTTCAAGTACCAGGAACAGCAGATCTGACCAAGTGTATTCGACTACACCTTTTTTTTCCCTCCATTCTCTATGGGGAAAAAGTTCCTTCAATTGTTTTAATCTTCCTCTCTATATGGTCTGGCAGAACACTAAGCCTGGAAACGAGCAGCAGCCTCTTTGTCTTTACCACCCAAACTCAGGCATCAACAGTTTAGTCTATGGATTCAGTATGAGTTTAGACTGAGATGGTGCAACAGCCACCACTCCAAACATCTCCCTCAAAAGCAGCATTTTCTTGCTGCTGACATTCATTCACAAGTAATTTTCTTGTTATACAAAAATCATCTTCCATTTTTTTCATGATAGAATCATTGAACTGGTTTTGTAAAACCAACTACTTTGTTTCCTTCCCTGGGAGCATATTTGGAGGGGAGACAAAAAGAACTCGCAGGCAGTAAGCAGAAGCATTCATCTCAACAGATGCCTTAACAACCTGAAAACAAGTTGCTTTTTAACACCTCTTGTACCCTTCTGCCACACACTACCCTTAGGCAGCACTAAGTTAAGAGTTATATTACACCAACATTTTCCTTATATTTTTAATTGGTTTTTAAGTTTAGCATGTCTATTTTTTGGGTGCTTTCAAGTAAAGATTGACAAAAATAAAAGGGAAGATCTGGAGTTAAATAAACATTTTGTGTACTCAGAAGCAAAAAAAAAAGCTAAAAAAAGAGTGAAACTATTTGTAAAATCAATATATCTAGGTATGCTCAGCACCAAAAAAAATCAGTCCAACAGCAAAACACATGTATCCCTCTCTTTAAAAAAAATTAGCATTTCCTCAGAGTAGAACCTGTTGTAGTATTACTGCATGAGGAGTAAAATACGTGGAAGACACAAAAATGAGGATTTAACTTGCCTAAAGAAACAAGACTGAGCTCCCACCTTAACGCAAAATGAAGTTTCATTACAGCAGAATACCTCCAGTTCCACAACATCCCCTGTGAGACATTGCTGAGTCTCCAATGGAAAATGGTCACTTTGGAAACTGGTAGAACTAACTGCTACTAAAGGCTATCCTAAAGCAATTTTAAAATGATCCCCAAAGGGCTCAAAGCAAGAGCAGGGAAACCAAGGCAGCCCTGCTAAGCAATATTCCACAGAGGAAGCCAGGTCAAAACATGAAATTAGAAATTAGGAGTCTAATATATATTGCAAAGAATTTAAATCAACTGCTCTTACTGTCATGCTTTTAAGCTGTAATTGTCTAAAAGACTTACAGGAACCCTACTAATAGAAATCAGTTATTGCAACATCTCTATGACTTTATCTTTAATAACACAGCCTTGCTAATACGTATTAGTTAATGGAACACTGTAAAGAACAAAACTCAGAATAAAGCAGCAATAAACCAGAAAGGAACATAATCTAATAAAGCACAACTTAGTAATTTACTTAGTCTTAATTTGCAATTATTTTTTATATGTGTTTCACATAACTAAATACACCTTAAAATTAAACCATCTCCATCAGCCATGCCTACAACCAACCCAGCTGGAAGCTGCAGCTTGAATGTTCATGTCATCACCTCGCTATTAAGCCTTATAAATGTTACCACAAGGGCTACAAAGGGAACGACAAGAACTGGCAGGGTTCTACTGGAACTCCATTTTACGAAGTGTTGTATGTGCACTCATTAGCCAAAACATAATTAATTTGCTAAAGGTTAACATACTCAGTTGCAAAGACAGAAGAAACCAGAATTGCTAATTTGCCACAAGCTGTACTGAAAAGATTAAGCCCAATTTCGAACAATGCTCCTTTCTTGAAAGAAAGAGAGACAAAAATAACCAGAACACACAACCCACCCTCCTGCCCAAGACTCTGTCAACACAATCCAAAACATTTACGGCAGCTCTCAACAGACTTAAACATAAAGACGGGCTGGGTATGATTTGGGGCTTGCCAGTATGTAAAGACTGGTCTGACTTGTGCAACAGCTACCTAACGTCTTACGCCTAAGCTTAAGTCATCCTTTGTTCTCCTTCTCAAGGGTGTAGTTGGCACCTGGCCTTTTCACTAGCTTATGACTATTTGTCTCTTTCCTCACTGCTGTGAAAGGCAGCAGTATGATCATTATGAAGCAGTCATTCACCTATACATTTCGCCTTTAAGGAGTCATAAACACTATGCTGACTTCAGTACTATCAGCCCTACAAACAGCTGTTCGAGCAGTGTCACAGCAGATTTGCATTCTCGCTGTGCAAGGACACAGAGAATGCCTTGTTTCTGTAACACATTATAACTCAGCAGCAAAGAAATGACAAAGATACAGTCTTCATGGAAAAAACACAGGACGTTTTCTACTCCATGGGAATTATTTCATGGTCTCGCACCAATGATTATATTTCCTAGAACTCCTACTGTGGCAAGAACTGGTCCCGCTGTAACATGCAATCTGTTTCATCTGCAGCCCATGAGAATTACTCCCACACTCCCCCTGAAATCCATGACCCTTCCCAGCATTGGTCCTAGCCTTTATAATTAATGTGTTAATAAAATATGCTACAAATCAGCCACTGTACTATATGGTAAGATCAGACACTTGACCACAGAAGCAGTACTGGTAGACAAAGAGAAGGAATATTTCCCAAATTTTACCCTCAACCTAATGTAAGCCCAGCCATCCTCCCCAACAAGCGCTTTTTCAGGTATCAGTTACAATTTTGTAAAGAAATTTAGCTGAAAGTGCCTTTTTTTTTTTACCTCTTGTACTTCAAAAGTATATTACGTCTGCAGCCCCCAGAAGCTTCTGAAAACTAAAATATCGCTTCTGCACACTGACACTATCATACTTCTTTTAACCATGACAGGCTACTAAAGATACAAGCGAAACAATCTTCCAGCAAGACTAAACATAACACTTCCCTGCAATAAATTTCTTTTTTGCTCTCCCAGTGCCATACAGCAGGATAATACAGAAAAATAATTTCTCATCAACATAAATCAGAAGAACATTTTAAAAATTATCTGAAATTCTGGCACAGTTTCAGACATAATTTCAGGTTTCCTGTATTGTACATCTTTAATAGTATTGGAGCATGAACGTTTGCACAGCACTAAGAATTGCAGCATCAATTTAAACAGCAAAATGGTTCTAATATTTTAGCTTCTGAAACAAGCCAGACCATTTCATAACAGTTACGTTTCCCACGTTAACAGACTTAAATATAAGTAGTCAGATGTCACACTGCACTAATTATGTTGTCTCCCAATTAATCATTTTTATCTCAACATTAGTCAAAATTAATGGAGCAAACAATAATTATATTTTGAAATTCAGCATTAATGATGTGAGCTCTGTTCCCAGCTCACAGCATCACAAAAACAATGCTCATGGAAGAAGTTTTTGGAAGGGGCTCTTCATTTTTCGGGAAGCTGTTTTGTTTCTCCTTTAAGGTTAGAGAATTTACAGAAGTTGTCTGGTGAGAAAAGTTTCATCTATGTTTGTATCATTTTACTGGCTCAAATAAAAAGGTTTCTTCCTCTACACAGACAGTCTTTCAATGACATACACAGTCCAACTCATCATTTAATTACATGGCCAATTTAACTGATTAAAACAGGAAGAGAAGGCGGGTTTGTTTTTGCAGTAGGTGTTATTCCCCCTGTTAATGACTGAAAAGCTCCAAGCCAGCTCAGAAAAATGCCAGCTCTGACTCAAGGTGGCAGAAGTAAAACTTTACCAGCATCAAAGGGAAGAAGAAACTCCTCTCAGTCTGCCCAGTGACCACAAACTATTGCCTAACGGTCGACACTGCATTCTTGCTCAGCTAAACAGGCTGCTGAAACCTCGCTGGAACTTGCATGATATGGGAAAGGAAGCATTCGCAAACAAGCAATAGATGAGCAGCTACTGCTAGGACTAGCTTTTACTCACCAGTCTTATTTTCCTGCCTTGCTCTGGAAAGGATATCATGAGGAACCCAGGGATTAGTCCTTCCCCAACAGCATGAGAAAACCAGCCTTCAGCCTCTGTCCACACTTCAATTGGAGTCTCCCAGATGCCAAGTGAGTTCTCTGCTTATTGGGGCACAGCCTCTGCACAGGAACACCTCAGGATTTATTTTGATGTTTTAAGTACAGTTTCACCCCAATGTACAACAGGAAAATAAAATCTTGAATTACTCTAAGAGTTCTATCAGGATGAAAAAGCATTTCTTGCTTTATTCGAGCATGTTACACTCATTACTATAGGCTCCTGGACAGGCTGGTGTGGCTCAAAGGTGTCCCTCCACCTACCTTAGAGTGACAGGCTGGAAGAACCATCAGAAATCACTGTACCGGTTACAGAAGAGCTGCAAGGCCCTTCCATATTCAACCTGAATTATAATCTTTACAAATTAAAGGTGTTTTCACACAGAATACTGAGAGTTACATGCTACAGCTCTGTTCACCACAACTGAATAGCTTTCTTCAGCGACTCTGTCTTGAGATATTCATTTCTGAGCAGATAAACATCTGAACTGCAGTAATATTGTAAGTACAAATAAGATCCTCTAGGTAAATCCTATGAAAAGTCTGAATGGCATCAAGAAGCTTCTATGACACTAAACTTACTCTTGGTGAATCTATGACAAGTTTGAGTACATCCAGGAAGGACTTCAAGGTAAATTTAGATACCTGCCCGCTTATACTATCAGTCATGTCTACCCAGCACCAAGTACAGTTGCTTTGAGAAGTCTGAATAATCAGATACTTAAAATATCTGTCATTCATTTTATTAAAAAATAAAATTACATTTGGTAGAGAGAAATAGACTGAAATCCCCTCTGACCATTTGAAATAAGTTAAGTGTCACACAGCACTACATGCATGTCTTTCACATTTATGAACTGGTTATAGGGAGGAACAAGGGACAGCCAAATGAAGGGTAAACAAGTTTGTTCAGCAGCAGCAAAAACTGGGGAAGAAAATGCTATCAGTTTCTTCATCCATGCTACCAGAAAAGGAAGTTAGTGGCAGACAAGAATCTTCTGTTGTTTCCAGCTTCACTGACTGAGGACTGGTAATCAAAACAAAGTAAACAGCCATGGCATTTCCCATGCAAAACAGGAATTAGAGCCTCAAAGCTGTCCTGTATTCTTTTGGTCCCAGCCTCACACTGAAGGAAAACACAGCAGAGCAGCTGTAATAAAGTCCAACCTGGATACCCACCAAACTGGTTATGCTTATACTGCTATTTCACAATACTGGAACACATTTGTTTGCATCCATTCAGTTTGCATCAGTTAAAACACATTAAAACAACTCTAGAGTTTGGTTGAAACAACATAGAGGGGAAAAAACAACAAATAAACAGAAAAAAAATTGAAGTCAAACTTTGTGGCTGTTCGTCCACAAAATATCACATCAGCAAGATAAACCTACATTATACCCATCACTTTCATTTCAAATAAATTTTGCTAGATGTAACATGTAATTAGATTTTGGATTTGATCTATCCACAAACTTTACAACAGTCTGGCAAGAGCCTGTTTTTTACCCCAACCTCAGCGGAGATGGGAGTTAAGCACAGATAACGCTGAGATCCCACATCAGCTTCTTATCACAGAGAGGCAAGCACAAAGTTGCAGACTATGAGGGGATTGCAACACAAAAATGAAAAGGCTTTGTCTAAATATTTGATTTTAAGGGGTAACACAGGTTAATCAAAACAGAATTCTCCATAAGGTTTATACATCTACTTCAAGTAAGAGATCACAATGAGAGGTACCATTTGGCTCATGCTTTGCATACTCTGAAAATATTTTACAAATATCCAGTGTGCACTTAAGAAGCCAATTATTAATTAATTCTACTGTTGCACAGAAACAATGACTTTAGCAATCAAAACACTAATATATATTAGACAAGTACATATTTTCCTATAGAGAGGAAGATTATCTTCATGACATTTACAAACCTACTATCAATTTTTCAATGTTGCTTCTCTCAAAATCAATACTTTTATTACAGTACTGATGCAAGATGAAAAGCTACAAGCACACACTGCAAAGACCTTAAAAAGCTTCTGTTATATGACAAACACAACACTAATTCTAGTCTAGGCCTTGCATACCGGAATCAAGCAGAAAACACACACGTATTTGTTAATACTCAAGACACTCATGCAATAAACCTGTTAATGAAGATGTCCCGGAATCTCATATCTGAGCAGAAAATGATCTGACTTGGCTAAAAAGCATTCCTGAACTCAGTATACAGAAGAAAGTGTGCATCTAATCTGAACACTGATGCAGTGCTTTGGCAACACCTATTCCACGTTACAAGGATTAGCTCTAGGATAATACACATAATGCCTCTTACAGATTTCAGTCTTGCTCAATAACATATTTCATTCCAAACACACTGCTCTCAGTCTCTGCAAGTTTCAAATTCCTTACAGAATCAAAAGCCATAGTAAGAATCAAGATGTAGTTGAGCCCATGTAACAGCATCTGGCAAACAAGCATCCCGTAACTGGTAAAAGCAGGCTGACAGCAGAATCCTCCCCCAAAGAAGAGCAGGCACAAGCTGTTCTATCTGTTAGAAAGTGAGGGCAACAACACGGTTGTACTCAGGGAAGCACAAGTAGAGATTTAAACATAGATCCACCCACTGTCTGTACTGTGCTTGTATACAGCGATTTGTATATTCAGCACTTCAGGAAGGGTTCAGGTTCTCATTTGTGCAGCCTGGACAGACCAGGAGCAATAGGGCTGACTGGTTACCCCGACATTAACAAACCATCAGAACTCAACTCTTCACAACAAACAGCTTTGAGTTCTAACTACAAACAGCAGCTGCAGGTGAAAAACTTGTTGGTCAAAACACTTGGTATGCCCAAATTGCCTTTAAACTCTTTTTGACTTAGAGATGTAGCCATGGTGGTCAGGCAGGAACCTTCCTGGAAGGCACAACACTCATTTCAAAATTCATCAACCCTACTTGAACTTGCTGAACACTTTTGCAAGTCTGAAATTTTCATCAGTGAAGTTAGACCCAAAGTCACTTGGGAGGGAAAAATGTATCTTGGTTATGCATTTTGGTTCCCTTCTTACCTTAATACTAAAGACACTTCTTCAGTACACAGTAAAATCCTAACTTTGCATTGCTGATGTTACTATAAACAAAGTTAAAGTATCTCTTTTAAACAAGTAAATAGAACACAGTAAACTAAAGCAGCATCTCTGCAAAGGTATTCCTGTAAGATCTAGCAATAGGGTAGGAAATGAAAAGATTGAACATAACAAATGTTGATGCAGTTACAGCATTTGGAAGGATTAAGAGTTATTGCTCCAGTGGCTTCAAATTTGATGAAAATCCCATAACCTTTCATCAACACTTCCGTCTTCAGTAGAAGTACAGTTGTCACCTGCCATCACAAATATAAGTCTGAATACGAGTGAAAACTGCCAAATATATCTTGTGTTTTACAGTATTTTCTGAAATTGGTTAATTTAACAGCAGACTTCTTGTTACAACAGCAAGTTCTTGAAAGAATTTATGAAAAACTCAGCCCACATTATGGCTGGGAGAAGAGAGAGAGAGAGACACTGTTAAATTTATTTTAATATAATCCACACTAAAACCAGCAGCTTTTAGTGTTTTTTATCTACAAGAACAAATTTTACTATATTTAGTCTAGAAATTCAGCTCATGTTCTCCCTCCTTCCCTGCCTCACCTTCTTCCCTGGCATAGAAAAATCAAGAGATGTAACTACTGAACACTGTAAAATTACTCACACATACTCTTTATCTGCCAACACCTGCTGTTTTGGAAGATCACATCAAACCTAAAAATTGACAACAGGGACCAACAGCTCACATTACTGTGATAATGTGCAATAAAAATGTAGAAAAATAAAAGCATCAGTGTACTTTGTACCTGAGGTACAATAAGCTGTTTAATCCCAGAGTAATATTCAAGCCATCTCAGAGATGCATCGTTGACAGGTTTCTCTGAAAAACGAGTCAGATGTAGGTCCTGGGGGAAGTTCTCTCTGATTAAAACACTATCACAAACTGCCATTATTCTTCAAGTGCTATTGAGCCAAGATTGCGTTTCACTTAATCACAAAATAAGTCACATTTTCTTTTCAGATGAACAGGCAGATCTTTTGAGAAGTTAAAGTGAAGGCACAAGACAAATACCTTGATTTGCAACCCAACTAATCAGACTTCTCTAAATTAAAAGTCTTTGGTGGGGATGCAACGAAAGGCTCCTACTGTTTTGAGTGGTCCAAATCTATTCCTACACTGTGGATGCAAGTGGAGGCTGCAACATGCAGCTACAGTAGCCAGAATTTCAGGGCTGATGGAAGTGCAGCCCAACTGCTGTGGCTCAACTCAAGACACTGCAACCTGCACCCTTACGCACACCACACTGTAAAAAGGCAGTGACCTGTGTAATTGCTTTCTGGTAATGTAACAGTTTCCGAGCCTAATAAAGCAGAAGAGCGACAATTTACAAGTCATGCCTAATGAAAAGCACAGATGTGAACAATACGAAAAGAGGATAGGGAAAAGGGAAAAGGCAAAAGGCAGTGGGAGAGGGGGGTGGGGGGTGGGGAGGAGATGTGGAAATGTGTTGCGTTATTTAGGGAATGGCATTTTAAAAGGATGATGTACAAAACTATCAGAATATAATTAGCAGTCAAATTAAAGCATGTGGGGGTCATCGTCACTTAGACGTAAGGGACTTAAAAGTCAATAGAAAGGGTTTTTTAAACTATTCCATCCATCATAGCTATTTTAATGCACAAAACTACAGGTAAGCAACCCAAAAATTAAATGAAAACATTATTGAGCTGCTTTAAGATTTTACTATTTTGTCACACAACTAATTCAATCAGATTTGAACATCAATATTCCCGTTGCCCTGTACTTTTTACTTTACAATCATTTCTTAGAGCAGTGTATTTTGTATCTCCATGCATACACAAACAGTGCTGAAATGGAAAAAAAAATACAATCAGGAAAGCAGGGAATATAAGGAAATAAGGAAATTCATGAAAAAATTCCTTCCAAGAATACAAAGGCAAAACAACTGTGTAGGCTTAGAAAGATGGACAAGAAATAGGACACAAAAAGTTGTTCCAAAAGTTAGCACAGAGGCTCTACTGAGGTAAAAGTAGCTTTCTGAATATCAAAAACCCCACTGACAGAGAGAAAAGCACAGCTATTTTCCAAAGTCCACAACACTGAGCTGTGAAAAAAACACATCAACATGACAGGGATACAAACAAGGTGACTCTGAATTGCTTTAATTTTAAAATTGTTTTAGCTACTTTTCAAGTAGACTGAAGTTAATCAATAAGGAAACCTTACAAAGCTACTACGATGATCTGACTGCCAGATACAACTGCTACGCGGCCACTTTAGGGCAGACAAAATAAACTTCACATTCTTCAACCTCAGAAGTAACTATTTCTCAGAGAAATTGACACACAAGCACTACTGCAATACCAGGCAGTTTCCTGATACATCATTTAGCCATCAGTATTTCAAATTCAAGCTTACAAGTTCATATAAATAGCCTTTAACATGGCAATACAGGATTTAGACCAAATTTTAATTGAAAGACTTTTCAGTTTTGTCTCAGAACGAGCAACAACAGTTTGGGAGCTCACTCATCTGCAGTTGTTTTAACTGAGGGGAAAAAAATGATCATTCAAAATAATACAAGGAAACTGAAATACTTTTCATGTTACATCAATTTTGTAAAATCTTTGTGTTAAAATAAATTATTCTCTGAAGCTGAAAGAGGTTTTTTTAGTTTTTAATTGGAAACAACTGTTTCCACTAATAAGAAATCTATGAAATCAAGTGATGAAAGCTGCACGACAGATAAAAGGCAGGCAGAAATAGACTGGGGAGGAGAAGCTCATAAAAACAACTTTTCTGCAGTTTCTAAGTTAAAAAGAAATCAGAAATTGCCAAGAAAGGCAGCTTAGTCAAATAAACAAAGTGCAAACCAATTCACTGTTAAATATCAATTCTACAGGAGCAGGAATGTTTAAGACAGGTCAAATAAATGTTGTGTCCTCCCATCCGTCTGCCCCCCAAAACTACCTCCCCTTCAACTGTATTCCTAATAATGTTTATTTGATTATTGCTTCTAAAAAGCTTCCCATATCATGGTATTTCTGTAGCAAGGATGCAAGAGAGAATTTGTTGAGTATGCCCTAATGGCAGTAATGATTTCAGGTGTTCTAACACTTACCAGCTAAAAAAGTCCACTGGCATACCAATAAATACTGTTTCAAACCCAGTTACTACAGACTAGGAATTGGAAACGTTGACATGAAGTAGTACACGAAGAGAGCACAAAGAAAATGAGAGAGGACATCATTCAGACATCCTGTCCCACATTTACAGCACTTGTGGAACAAGTCATGGATCTTTGTCTTCAGTTCTGCTGGAAGTTACTGCTCTGGGCTGTCCTGGTAAACACGATCACGTGAATGCACTGCAACTCACAACATGAAAAGCAGAACTGCTGAATTCACTTGTGCTACCATCACAGGCAGTTTAAAGGAACTTGGACGGTAGAGAACTTGCAGGAACACACGTTTGTGAAGTTTTAAGTTTGTCTACATCCTCAGCAGGACTGTAGTGGTTTGACTTTGGCTGGCTGCCATTTGCCCACCAAGTTGCTCTCACCCCCTGCTCAACCGGACAGGAAGGAGATACCAAGATAAAAAAGCTAATGCCTTGAGATAGACAGGACAGCTGCTTGCCAGTTACCTTCATGGGCAAAACAGACTTGGCTTAGGGAAATTAATTTATTGGTAATTAAAAATAGAGTAGGATGCTGAGAAACAAGCCTTCTTCCTAGGCTCCAATTCACCCCTTTGGTCCCAATTCTTCTATCTCCTCCCCACCCCGAGCAGTGCAGGGCAATGAGGAATGGGGGTTTGCTTTCAGTTCATAACAGCCTTTGCTGCTCCTTCCTCCTCACGCTCCTTCCCTGCTCCAGCATGGGGTCCTCCCAGAGGATACAGTCCTTCACGAACTGTTCCAGTATGGGTCCTTCCCACGAGGTGCTGTTCCTGCCAGAAAACCTGCTCCTGTGTGGGTTCTTCTCTAGGAGCCATATCTCCTGCCAGGAGCCTGCTCCAGCATGGGTTCTCCACAGGCTTGCAGTTTCTTTCAGAGTGTATTCATTACTCCAGCATGGGGTCCTCTATCAGGTGGGTATTTGCTCCATCATGGACCTCTATGGGCTGCAGAGGAACAGCCTGCCTCACCATGGTCTTCATTACAGGCTGCAGGAGAATCGCTGCTCCGGCACACAGAGCACAACTCCTTCCCTCCATCTTCACCAAACTTGATGTCTGCCACGTTGATTCTCACACATTTTTCTCACTCTTCTTCTCACAACTGTTGCACTGCATTTTTAATCCCTTTTTTAGTATCTTACCACAGAGTTGTCACCAGCTTCGCTGACAGGCTCAGCTTTGGCCAACAATGGGTCCCTTTTGGAGCAAGCCGGAACCAGCCATGCCTGACATGGAGGGGCAGCTCCCGGTCTCTTATTACAGGCAACCACTGCAGACCCTGTTACCAAAACCTTGCCGTGTAAACCAAATATAGAGGACAACACAGACTTTCCCATGAATTCAGCATATACAAACATGCATATTGTCTTGATCTCCTTCCTGGCCCTGAAACACCAATGCTGTAAGAACTTCTAATTCCTAAAAAACTCAAGATATTCTATTGAATGCCAAAATCATAAACCTGGAAGAAGAGACTACTAATGTTCCATGAAATTCTATAAATAGGCTTTTAGTTCAAATTAGAAGAGTAGAGCGCTTTCAGAGCAACTCTCCGGATCATTTCTATTTTCTGTACGCCAGCCTGTGCTGGGAAACGCCATGGAAGTATGCAAACTGGATTCCTTCCAGATTAAACTTATCTGCAAGATGCACTCCTAACTCTAAATTATGCTCTTGCCCAAAGATTAAGGTCAAGGTTTCATTTGGCCTGAAAACCTGCTGAAATGCAGAAGGATCCTGGACCCTTGGTTCTCTTCTCTAGATCTGTTAACACTGTAGTAACACAGACACAGCCCAGAGGCTGCTCTTACACTAAGTACACAGCCCAGACCCAGCTCAACCAGCCGTCCTCTCATTTGCCTAAGCATATTTGTTCATTTTTCCCTTTAGAGTTTCTCTGCACTATTTATAGAACGGCTTTACATTCTTATTAGTTACCAAACAATGACTGTTAATACATGTTCCATCACTACAAATACTCTCCTTTGAAGCTTTTATACATTATGTAAAATAGGCAATTATCACTGCACAGTTTAGAAGGTCATTCCAACGCCTATAACTAAATAGCAATGGGAATCGGAGTCTGTGTAGCTTTTCTTATTTTGCATCTGTAGATTTGGCAAGCTCCAAATTAGCATTCATCCCACAGATTTTAAAACTCAACTAGGGTACTAATTCATAGCACAGAACTGACAAAAACATTTTTATTGATCTATGCATCTTCGATCTGTGTAACGCAGGCTCCAAACAACAGTCTGCAAACATAACGTTTTCTTTTACTGAGTGATGACACATCGTGGCTCCAGGACACGATGCAGCTGCAGCATAGATGAGGAAATTTTTCAAAACATGTTAAAGCCCTTTCAATGTACAGCTGTTGTAGAAAAAAAGGAAGGATTAGTCAGGTTTTTTCTTTTTAGAAGGAGAAAAATTAGGACACAGAGCAATGGTGCAGCCATTTATCCATCACACAGCAAAGTGCAGTGCCTGAAATCAGCAGTATATCACACACTGGGGAGTCCTGGAAGCATCCCAAAAACACCCAACTTGAAAATGAAAAGAACTGTTCCACTAAGCCAAACAACGTGACTTTAAACGAAACAGAAAATATTTCTCTATGAAAGATCACAGCATCAAGTTACCAAGACCTTTTCATTAGTACAAACAGTATTTCCTTTTCTATAGAAAGAGAAAGTCTCAGATCGAGGCAACCTCTCACGTTCCAGTTGAGACCCATGGACTGTACTGTAACTATTACCTTCAGACTACTGCTATTTCCCACTCAAAAATAAGGCTTAACAACAAAAGCTACACTTTCATTTTAACTGTGACTGTAATCAGTGACCCAGGACTGTTAAAATCAAAATTTTGAAGGATCTATTTCTAAAAACAAGATTGAAACTTAGCCTTAACATCTGGAAAATAGTTCTGACAAAAGGGAGACAAAAAATGGCACAGAACAGAGGCCCCCTTAGTCAAAATATTCAAAACCTAGGACTATAATAATATAGACTAGCAGACATGGTGAAACTTGCCTATTCACACTCAGGTTCCCCCCCACGCCAAACACTTGCCTATTAATCTTGCCTAGTACGTTAGACAAATCTCAAGAGAAAAACAGATCTCTTAAAAAAAACAAGGAAAAGAAAAACCAAACATTTTCTCCTTCAATTTCAAGGAAATAAAAATACTTGCCAGTTAATAAAGGAAGAAAGTTTAGTGCAATCTGATTAACACAGAGCTTACAGGCCTCTGCCACTTGCTTTTGGAGAAATAATTGACAGAAATACCACATACTGAACACTTCACATTCAGATATACCTGGTGCCAGCATTGGTGCAAGGAGAGGAAGGCACAGGCATTGTTTACAGCACTATGAGGTGAACGCTGAGATTTTTATACCTTTATTTTTCAATTCAGAATGCAAATAAAGAGAAATAGCTTTCTTTTCCTACCATCCCACTTATATTTCATTAATATCTGCATTATACTACTATCACATAAAGACTACTTGTAAAACATGCAATAGGAAGGGAGCATCTGTATAGTGATAATGTGTCATTCGGAAAGCATGACAGCACAACAACGCCATACAAAGAATGTCTGCATTTTAAACAAAAGGAAAAACAAGATAAAAACACCCCACAAAAAAAACCAAAACCACCTCATACACAGTGGGAAGGGAGAGAACAATATCAACTACTGCACACAACTTTAACTCCCCAAGGACAAGTGGTTTCAACTGCATGAATCAAGATTGTAGCTGGCTTAAAAGCTACAAAACCCTGAAGTCTTCAGAACACCCTGAGACTAAAGATATCATTAAATCCTATGTACCTCTTCAAATAACTCTTGTGGATTTATTGCTTTAATTGCAAATTCCACATTAAGTATGCACTCGAGCTGTTTCCAAGTGGCAGCAGAAAAAACCTGCAATCCACCAGCAGTAGTACTGCACTGATCTCTGGCAAAAAGAGTATCAAAAGAAGCCCACAAGCTGAATATCAATGAGCTTCTCCGTATGTACAGAACCTGCTCACAAGAGCTGCGGTCAGTGAGCCCAGTTTCATTTTACAACAAAGCCCACACATGCTCACAGAGCCCTCACAGCTGGCAGGTTCCAAGATCTGTATCGCACTCACCACAGCGGCCTGCGGTGAAGAGGTAAGTGACCGTGACTAACAACTGCGACACCTCATACGGGCATCACGTTCTTTGCCTGGAGAGGAGTGCGGGCAGTCAAGTGTCTTCATACCCATTTTCTTTTAATTGAGTATGCTGCCATGTAATAATGCTACAGAAGACAGCAGTAGGAAAAAAAACTTACATCACCTGGGACATGATGCAGAAGGTAGTAGGGTTTGTCCTCAAGGAAATCATTCCCACCAAGGACCTGCCCCCTCCAGGTACAGATAGAAAATGCCTCGTTAACTGCTTTATTAGCAAAGAAACAGCAGCAGTCTTGGGCATCTGTGTACTTATTTTCTCATTTCCATCAAGAATTTAATTAACTGACATTAATTAAGTTTTCTGTCTGATCTGAAATTCAGCTCAAATTAACATTTTATGGATAGTTTAATTCTAATGCTGACAGACAACTTCTTTTAGAAGAAACTGCTTGGACTTGCAACAAGAAGGATGAAACAGGAACCTATTCCACTGAGAAACCAGAATTTTTATTTGCTGTTAAGACATTACTAACTGAAAAGATTCGGTATGTTATCTGATTTGAGAAATCTGGATATTTCACTTACAAGCTATACCTGAAGATCTAGGAGCTCAACAGGACACAAAAACAATTTGGAGAACCCAGATAAGATGCCCAGCAAAGTTGTGCATCGTCAATATACACCAGAACACTATCTAAGCCACCCAGCCGCTACAATAATCTGTTATAGAAAGTGTTCAGCTCAGATCTTGTCACTTTGAAACATTACCACATTTTAAGTTAATAAGAACAAACAGGCAAACTGGAGAAGTGGGCCTGTGTGAACCTCATGAGGTTCAAAGTGCCAAGTGTAAGGTCCTAAACCTGGGTCAGGGCAATCTGAGGTTTCAATACAGACTAGGGGATGATGTGGTTGAGAGCAGCTCTGCAGAAAAGGACCTAGGGGATGCTGGCTGATGAGAAGTTTGACATGAGCTGGCAGTGTGAGCTTGCAGAAGGCCAAACGCATTCTGACTGCATCAAAAGAAGCATGGCCAGCAGGGCACGGGAAGTGAATCTCCCCCTCTATTTCCTCCCACCTGGAATATTGTGTCCAGTTCTGAAATTCTCAACATAAGAAAGATATGGAAATGTTGGAACAGGTCCAGAGAAGGGACACGAAGATTATCAGAGGGCTGGAGCAACTCTGCTATATGGACAGGCTAAGAAAATAGGAGTTGTTCAGCCTGAAGATGAGATGGCTCCAGGGAAACCTTATAGCGGCCTTCCCTGCCTTAAAGGGGGCCTACAAGAAAGCTGGGGAGTGACTTTTTACAAGAGCAAGTAGGGACGGAACAAGGGGGAATGGCTTTAAATTGAAAGGGGGAAGATTTAGGTTAGACTTTAGGAAGAAACTCTTCATAATGAGGGTGGTGAGGCACTGGCACTGGTTGCCCAGAGAAGATGTGGATGCCTCCTCCCTAGAAGTGTTCAAGGCCAGGCTGGATGGGGTCTTGGAACCGCCTGGTCTGGTGGGAGGTGTCCCTGCCCATGGCAGGGGGGTTGGAAATGGGTGATCATACAATCATAGAATCTTCCAGTTGGAAAAGACCTTTAAGATGATCAAGTCCAACTGCACCAATCATCCAGATCTTTAAAGTCCCTTCCAACGCAAACCATTCTACAATTCAACAACATTTATAATAGCATCTATCTCTGTGCTTATTCCTATCCACTGCAATTTAACAAAATTATCATTTTCTCAAGTCATAAGGGTATTAAATTCTATGCAAGCTTCATAACTGATAAATATAGATGCTGACATTCATATTTAAAATTAGATTCCCAATTTCATAAGTATGAGGATAAAATACTTGAAACTCAACAGTTCAAGGCAAAAAAATAGTTATATGATCCCTTAATGCTTTAAGTGTGCACATCTCAACAGTACAAGCTTTTCCTTAAGAAAAATACATGTCACATAATGTCAACATTACACGTAGAATCCACCAGAATTAATAGGTTGAACATACCTGAAAATAGCATATGCACAATTGCCACAATCTTACCAAAATCAAGGTGAGAAAAATATTTTCACCTGAACTACAAAAATGTAAGACAGAAGATGAGGATTGTTCTTCTAGATCCTTCATGCTGAGCTTCACAGCCTTTTCCCAAGTCTCCAAACTCAAAACTAAACAGCTAGGCTTAGTTGTGCAACTCACACCACAACAGGGCTACCAGAACAGCTACAGAAGGAATGGTATAGGATGGAAACTCCTTCTCTCCACGTTCAGATCCAGGCTCAAGATCTCTATTCCAAACGTATTGGACAAATGCCTCAGGCAAAACAGAATCCTTGTCCCGGTTGAAATATCACTGAAACCTAAAATCCAAATACATTCATCCTACCAGCTCAAGCTCGAAACTATGTAACCCATTAACCTTCTGAAATGTTAAGCAAATACTTGACTGAATCTCTAACTCTCCACAAGCAGCTCTCCTCCTCTTTCAAAAACCCTCCCTCTGCTGCAGTTAAACCCACAAGGGCGAGTTTGTGCAAGTACTGCTGCTCCAGGTCAGCAACGGTCCCACACTTTACACAAACTAAGAAGCCCAGACAGATTTAACAGCATACATCTGCATCCTGTAATGGGTAAACACTAAATTGATATTCAATACAAGTTTTAAAGAGATTTAATAAGAGGTTTGTTTCTATCGTTTCTACTCAGCCGGTAGGCAGGATGAAACCAGTGAATCTGAATTGTAAAAAGCTCTGAAGGCCACACAGGAGCATTCCATCTCCCATGGGATTTAAAACTATAAGACTGCCTATTACTAGAAGATGATAAACAGCAGCTTACAGCCATAGATCAGCACGCGGTCTTTTTAGACTTCCTTCCATTTTTTATTATTTTGTGCCAATAGAAATTTTAACCAAAGCTATGTTTATGTTTCAGATTTTTGACATAAGCTGAGGAAGAGATGCTTGTTTAGACTCTTGCAACAGCAGCGAAACCAGTTCGAGGTTTGCAGCTCACTATGACTTTGCATTTGACTACCCTTGGATGGAATGAAAACAACCTCGGCAGTCAGCAATTCTAGCAAATGAATATAAAAACCCCACAGCACCACACCAACTCCCTTCTCGTATTTTTTTAAATGTGTTGTTTCATCTACAGGACAAGAACTATGCACGCTGTAGCTGCAAACAAACACATACACACCCATAGAGAAACAGTAAGAAAATTCCAAGAAAAAAACCCACACACCACACAGCAAGTCAGACCAGTTTCACTGATGCCAACACAGCTGCGCTGATCTATACCAGACAGAATTTCTGTCCCATCCAGAAGAATATCACTGTGATATAAGCTGTTGTGTACTTCCCCATTAAGGAACAGTGGAGTAACTTATTCTTCATTCTTTTTCAAATCTATATCTTTAGAGGAATATTTTATGTTAAACTGCCACATCTCCTATATGCTACAAATAAGAAAACTAAAGTCGTATTTCAGGATTATTAAGAATATTAGGGTTGATGATAAGACCCCACTCACAATCCCCCAAAAAACACAAACATATATTGGAATAACAAAGCATGATAGGAAGCTGGAGATCAGTTGTCTTTACTGTGCTTTCCTTCTTGTAAATTAGCTCATTTCAGTTGATTAACATTACTGCATAAAGAAAGAACAAGTAGTACCTCATTTTTCTGTATTTCTTCTATAGCTAAATCAAATTCAAGCTGTCTGTATTGATTTTGTTAAGCCATGGATCAATTCAAGATACAACATCTAAGTACTTTGTTTAAATGATGCTACCTACCTAGTAATCAAAGCCTAAATACAGAGACACTAAACTAAGTCACTAACAGCTACATATGGCTAAGCAGCATCGCAACCTTCCTTAACCACTGCATGTGGCATCACACAAATAAGAATGAAATATTTTAAGCATTTATTTATTTTTAATAAAGTAAAAAGGCAATAAATTGTCAGGATAAGAAATGCAATAGACAAACCATCATGTAAGTATATCCCATGGAAGTTATTAATATTCAAAGTAAGACAGTGAATGCGAGCCACAGAAAAGAGTATTTTAGGTAAAAATCCTCTAGATGAGTCACTGTGTGTCCAGCTATGTTTGTATCATCCTGAGGTGGAATTCCTCATACTCTTGCTGTAGCGTGTCTCAGTGGCACTTCACACTAGCATCAGCCAGCGTCATCCACTGGAGGAAGGCCAGTCCCACATATTTATTCACATCCTTTGAGCTGCCATGCACAGCTGTGAACCTGCATCAGCAACTGTATTGGTTAAACTGATTAAAACTAAGATTAAAACTAACTCAACAAGAAAGAAAAGTATAGTTTAATTTCGATCAGCTTCCCAGTTCAAATCACTATTTGGCTATATAAGTGTTTGCGAAGATCTAAAGAGATTTGAATTGGCATGAAGAGACAAAGAGAGCAGCAGAAGCAAGGCAGGAACTTGACTTTAAGAGGAGTCATTTGCACTACCATTAACTATGCATGAAACCACAGTCGAAAGGCCTAACTTTAATACAAATATAATAATGTCAGCAGAGCCTGTTAAAATGCAGTTAAATTTTGTCACATTGGTAGAAACTTAGCCATGGTAAATAATGAATTAAAGCTATATATATATATATACATAATGATGAGCTGCAGAACACAATAAATTATCTTGACTGCCATGGGCAGAATTCCATATTTAGTGACACAAAAAAAAAATTAACTCCCTGCGGTCAGACTTGGCAGCTCATTGAGCAATTTGCCAAGTTCATTTTTATTTTAATAAATAAAATTTACTCTTTGTCTACATTTGGCCTTACAGAAAAAGATCATTCCTTTTCCCTGTCCATTCTACCTCTAAAAAACAGAAGTGATTGCGAACAGGTATACAGGTTTAGAAAACCTTTACTTCTATCCAGCATTTCTCAGTTAAAATACTCAACCTGGATTATAACAATATTCTCTCAACAAAAAAATACCCATGACTACCCAACTCATTCGTATCCACATGAACTGTGCTAAAACAGGTTGCATTGAAGAACAGCTACAGTCAATTGTCCTTCTTCAAGCAAGAGATCACACTCATTCACCACAATCTCACCTACCCTTAAAATACACCAAGTATTCACATCAGCTTTTCTACGTACATTGAGTGAGAAGACTTATTTTCTACCGCCTAGATACAGACCAAGGAAGTCTTTCAAGCCAAAGTATTATAAAGTAATAGTTTTGTCAACCAGAAGATGCTGCAAGGTATGAGAAGCAATTGTTTTGCAAATAAAAGATTGAGGAAAAATCAATGTATAATGAAACCACATAAAGTGGAAAAAATATTGAAGCAGCTTTAAGAGGGACAAAACCAAAAAACCTGAATTCCATATGATGTTTTTTTGGGGGAGGGAAGGTTAATGTGAGAAGAAACCACTTACATCAACTTGTTTTACGCAAAACGCCATTTGGCTTTTATCAACAGCTTTTATAAAAAAAGTTTCCAGAAGTTTTTCAGCCCTGTTGTGTTCCTTGTCTATGTTCAGTTTCCCTGGAAGAAAATAAATTATTAGCCTGTGATGAAAGTTGCAAGATCAGAACTACCGGAAAAAAATTTTGTATAGGAGCCTGGTACCAAGGAGATACAGGCAAAAAGCCAGTGGAATTTTTATATAAACTCCCCCCCAAAAAATTTAAGCAATACTGATTTTTTTGATATTTTAGTTCCAGCTCAGAAGCAAGAGGCAGGCAGAACAGCCTTCTTGAGAAAAAAAATCTTCTTACTATTGGTTTGCATCAGAAAGTATACACAAGCTTTCATAATGTTATTTGATCAATGCAATTACTCAGAAAAATACCAGTTATGACAGTTCCTGTATAGAACAACCCTTTGTGGGATTAATCCAGAACTCAGTGAAAACAACAACATGAGATTCTCCATTGACTGAAAAGGAATCAGGATCTTCCATCACCTAGACTGGAGGAAGACTAATAGAAGATGCATACTGGGATAAGACGTACGCCAAAAACTGGGCCAAGCTTAGCACAAACACAATGCTGGTCAATGACAGCCAAAAACTTCTCCCGGACATTCCTCAAGAACTTCCCAAGTTTTAGGCTGCGGGCTGCACTCAATCAGTTCGTATACATGCCAGCGGAAACTCACTTGAAAGCAAACAGCAGTGACATATAGCTCTGCTTTTAAAAGAGTCCAGGGCAAAAATCAAGAAATCCTAGGATCTTTATTTTAAATAAAAATTTCCTACACAGTGTTCACTGCAGAGCATTTAGAAGTGAAACACTCTTAAGCAGTGAAGCAAATTCCTAGAAGCAGCCACTGAAAAGTTTTTTTTAAAAAGGAGTAAACATGCCTTATCACACATATAAAACAAAAGCTACTTAATAAAACACTAAATTAAAAAGAATCCTAAGAAATAGAAAGGGAAAAGTATGTAATTATTTCTGAGGGAAAACGGGAAGTTTAGAAATTAAAAGAGAAATTCAGGTAACCCTAAAACCTCCCAGCACAGACAAAATTCTCAGCCTCCTCTGCAAAGATGTTATAACAAACAGAAAAGTCAAGACACTGTGAATAGGGTTTCCACCATTTCACTAGTTACCATGAGGGACTGATTTTGATTATACCTCTCCTCTACTAACACCAAAAGTAACAAGAAAATACTGTGGCTACTTGATGGGAGAATTTTATTTTCTCCATCTTGCAACTCATCATCTTAGTCCAGTCCAAAACAAATAAACCAAAAAAAAAAGACAGCAGATTTCTTGCACAGTACCCACTGCAAGTGTATTCAGGCATTAACTTCTACAGCATGAGCTGTTTCTGCCACATTTAAACATCACGATCCTCATCTGGCCCAACGTTCACGCACCTCATTTCCAGAATGAACATTAACTTTGAAACTGAAGATATCCATAAGCTTTGTCTGCAACCTCAAAGGCTGAGATAAGATACAAGACCTAAAGAAACCAAGAGAATTCCAGACGAGCACTGCTTTTGCCTTACAGCCCAAATGCTGTGGTGACCAAACATCCATCTCCTCTTGCAATTCATGAAATAATCAAACCAAAGTTTTCTCTCGGGTATCTCTCCTCACACTAAAACACTGTATGCTTTTTTAATTCTGTGATTTTGATTTAGTTGTCCCATCTGCTAGGAGTATTTTAATACGATGACTTTTTATATCCTAACATCGAGGTATTGCTGCCAATTAAGCTTTGCTGTTGCTATCTGTAAAATGAAGGAGAGGAGAATAGAAGTAAACATGAATATTTCTTTATTAATTCTGAACAACTTGGATTCCAGCCAGGACTTCAGTTATGAAAAAAAGAAAATAATCAATACATTTATATTCTACATGGATTTCTCTAGAAGTACCATTTGTATTATTTTCTTAAATTCAGAAAGGTTTCAGAACCATAAAAAGTAAACAAAAAAACCTCTACACACTCAGCTTGCACTGCAATTAGAAGACTATGGAACACAATTACAGGGTGGGATTCTTCTTTAAAAATCAATAAACCAAGTTTTAAGCAACACAATAAGATTAAAAAAGAATGGATATGTAAGACATGATGAACCAAAACTTACCGTATCGCTAAGCAAGAACCTAAGATGCCTAGTGGAGGATTTCCTGATGTCAGCCTCAACAGTCAAAGACTAAAAACAAAACCATAACCATGTGACTTCCAAATGGAGGACAAGACGCACACTCATACTCACACTGCCTAACTATTTGCAGGATTTAGTCCTGTATTTGAAAACCACCTATTTGTAATGCTCTTACAATACAGGAAAAATGAAATTGAATTTAACTAGTGGCACGGTCACAGGCACAATGAAAAACTCTGGCCTGTAAAAAAACAATTAGACTCAGCAGCTCTGGCAGGTTGTTCAACTACCCCATTAAATGTCAACTTATGAAATGTTAAGAGTGAGTTCCTTATAAACAGCCTTCTACAGGACTTGCTTCTGCAGACACTGAATTTTCTTGTCTACAGTAGCTATGCTTACCACAGACCTTATAACAAGTTCCTGTTGTTGAATTACGGATGAGAACATATATTCTCTTGGCTAGTGACTGTTTCTAAGTCTCAGCCTGAAAATAAACACTGGGAAAATTGGAAGCTGGGGGTATCCTTTCCCCCACAACCTTATGTACTATGTATAAAAATAGTTATACAGTCTAGACATTAATTCAGTCTTACAGAAGAAATGTTTTAACCTAGAAACAACACAAGTAATATGCAATTAATACGTTATGCTTCTCTAACATCTGTATCCTGAGTGCAAAGTAGGCCCCTACTGAAGGCTACACTCTTCCTCAGGGTCCCTACATGCTGCGTCCCTTCCGCAGATACCCGCTCAGTTCTGTTTAATTTCTGTTTCGTGAACTCCTGTTTTTCACAAGGGACAGAGACATTACAGAAAATTTTCACCTAAGTCAAGAATATGAATGAATCTCAGACTTCTATCCAATAAATTACATTCTAATGACAAACACTCTTCCAAGGGAAGAAGAGGAGTGGGATTAAAAACCATTACCATCTACCAACACCAGTTTGAAAGCACATTGGTAAACACTTCACATATCATCCTTCGCATATCAATGTATTCACCTCACATTCACACTGGGCTTCCTAGCAACTCCTCCTTTACAAATACATTTTTCCATTTACTGAAAACAATAACGTGTGTGAGTCACTTTTGCAGAATACAGTCCTTCACATACACCAGATGCTTAATGTTGCATGCTGTGAAGAAAAAAAAAACCCTAATGCCTACTCAAATTGCTGTATTTATCACAGAAGTCTGTCAGCACTTTGCATCTTTTGTAAACGTTTTCTTCAGAATGTTTAAGAGTTTTTTTAATGTTAAAATCTTAATATTTCCTGTCAAAACGCACTACCAAGTTCTGTAAGTGCTAACATCTAATTAGCTCAGTTACTAGCAGTTTGAGAATACCGCCCAAACAATGACCCAAATTAGTGTCTTTAACAAGGGAGTAAAACAAACAGAGGAAAAAAACCCTCAAAGCTTTAGAACTGAGAAAATTAGCATTTCCTTATGGTTTTCAAGGCTCTCCCTCCCAATCCATTGAATACGTCCCAATAAACAACTTTTTATAAAGATTTTTGTTGTTATCTTTTTAAAGCAGTTCTTGCACTACTTCTGTAAAAAATCAAGCCTGAATAGCCAGATACACGCAGAACAGACAAGTAGAACTCCTGTCCCCTTCATTCTTCTCTGTAACTAGTGGAGCATAAGTACACAAATCAAAAAAATGAACAGTGAACACAGAACTGAAATAATGTCATTCACTCTGATGAAATTATAAAACCGCTGGATGGGTTGTTTGACCACCCACTGCAGAAAGTTAGGAAGCATGGTTTTATGAAACACATGCTTTCTTTTCAGATTAAGAGCATAAAAGCCCAGTTCTACCTTTAGTCATTTTGTTTTCTTACAGGGGTGTTTTATTAACTAACTCCTTAGAACTACAGCAGCCTGATGTTATTAGATGAGTGACATAAAATAAAGGTACGAGTCTATAGCCACACATTACATGTAAGGGCAGAACAGAACAATAGCACAGTAAGAGGCAAACAAAAATTCTGTAGATCCTAAATGATTCCTGACCTAGTCAATACAAAATAAAGTGTCCCTAGAAAATTAATTCTAGTAAGAAAGGAATTAAATTTTTAAGATATCTTGACAAATTATTTATTTCCTCTACAAACCGCGTATTCAGCAATTGCAAATAATTAAGATGTAAAAGTAAAGATGTAAATAAAGTGTTTAATCAGTTCCTAATTAGATAAGTATGACAGATACCACAAAGGATGGCACTACTTCAGCAAAGAAAAAACAAACATTCAACACAGTGAAGAAAACAAGAAATGCATTTAACATCAATTAATTTCAAACAATAATTGAGTATTTCAAGTAATGTTTTGTACACTTGCAAAAGCCATTTTGGATTCTGAAGTTAGTTGTAATCAAGAAAAAATCTAATTGTAAAACCTAAACAGCAGTGCAGCTGTGTACTTTCAGTCTCTCTCATTTCCATAAGCACTAAAGAAGCCTATTTTTGCTCTTATTCTCATTTAGAGCATTAAGACTCTAAAAACTATTCTGATGGGATTACACAGAATACAGTTGCTATTTTCACAGTCTCAGCGATCTGGACAAGAAAAAATGTTTTTAGCACAGAAAAATAAAGAACAGATCTTCACATTAACAGTAGCAGTTACAAATGCTGACATAAACTCCATCTTCAGCACAATAAACGTCATTGGGATTCTCTTTGGAATAGCTGCAGTTGCAAAACGATAATAATTAGGCTTAATATAGTTCAAAGCCAAATCATGGCAGCTGTACATGCCACAACAAAGAACAGTTATAAGTACACACTTAAATTAAGTAGTACCAAACTCCAAAATATTTCTGGTTTACAGCAAATTACTCAGAACACTGAACACATCCCAGTGCTGCTCTTACCTTTCTTAGCAGCATCTGTTCTCCGTCTTGCTGGCGACACCAGATCCTTTACAATCTGTAGCACTTGAATCATTGCTCGTTAGCAAGATCAAACAGACTAGATGCTCCTCTAAAATTCCAACAGGTTTCATTACTACATGTTATTACACGGCTGTCTTCAGTAAGCTCAAGCAATACTGATGCAGGAACAACTCATCTACCTTCACAGAAAGATTTCTGCCTGGCGACTCTACAGGCTGGGGTGATGGATTTAAAGTGACTTCAGCACAAGAAGACAAAAAACTGCAAGCAGTCCTAAACATATTTCTATGGAACATTTTAAAATTATTTACTGCAGAAAATGCATATTGATTTCTGCAAATAAAGTTTAAAGGAAACATTCACACCACAAAGTAACTAAAGAAAATACCACTTGAAATGAATGCCGACAGATGCAACGTGCTCCCCCAGGCTCAGAAGCACGTCTGCATCCTCTTTTAAAGTCTGTCTCAGTTCATGAAATTTCATGTAATGCTTTAAGAGAGCTAGCGGTGCAGTGCAGAGCCAGCGTCAGCCTTACTAACAGAATTAAAATTAGATCTAGCTTGCTAAACTCCATCAGGCACAAGCAAGCACCTGCAAAAGAGAGTCATTTGGTTCCTCTTCTCCTCCTTGAACACACACCTCTGACACCCTCGTACGTGATGGGAATTCTTGCTCGCTGGAAATCCTGGGAGTATTTCAGGCGTTCTTCTATCTCCCACCAGCAGAGGCCCAGAGAACTGTTTCAGCTATGGTATTATCATTACTTCTGTCAGGTAATTCTAAGTAGACAAATTGCAATATGTGCCCCACAACATTTTTAATGCCATCTGGAAAACGTACAAAGGCAGTTCAGAAATGCCTTCTGTCAAAGCCTCTACAAAGCTAACAAAAAAAAATGATGAGAAATCGTGTTTTATATGGTTGTGTTAAATAACCGTCAGCCCTGAAGAGGCTCTGTGAACACTTCAGGAAACCTAATTCCTACACAGCATTGTGAGGCCGTGCCTGCACAAAGAGAATGATTTAGGAAGCCAACTACATTTTCCAAAAACCATAATATTAAAACAAACCACAGGCCACAACTGAGGCACAGCAAGACATATTCTCTGGCCTTTAGACCTTCTGTTCCCATTGCTTAAGTGTTAGATGGTGGGGGAGGGAGGGTCATCTATTTCCATTTCCAGCTGCTACCACAAGCATTTCAGATTTTTAGATTTGCTGCCAGGTTTATCCACATGCGTGTCAGTCTCCTGAAACACATACAACGCAGGCACGACAAAGTGTTTCTATTATGTCAGTCTCATTTGAAGCCTGCTCATTAATCCTCTTCTGCCAGAAGTAATAGCAACTCAAAGTACTATTGTATGTGGTTTGGCAAAACAAAGACAATGAAAATCATTCTCTCTGACAAGCTGCCTGATGTCTTCTCCCACCATGGAAATATTCAAATGTCCATTCAATAGGAAGCTGTAGACATATCGTGCAACAGTAATTTATCTCTTCCCGAAAAACATATTCTTCAAACCGCTACAAAACAGAACTCCCAACCTCCTACATTAAGAATAATTTTTAACTCCTGTACGTAAACTTACATTCCAGGTTTCATACAAATTACTTCATACATAGAGAAGAACACAGTACCATAAACAGATTTTCCAGACCAATTACAATTTCAAAATATTTGAATAAGATGTAGAATGCAGGGCTGTCTATTAGTTTACCTTAAGGTACTTCACTTAATAACTCAGTCCTCAAAATTCCTGCTGTATGAATACTCCCACCATTATCTTGTCATGATATGTTCTTTATTTCGTTAGTTGGGTTATCAAACAACTTGTCTTCAAGTTAAAGATATAAACTCAAGGGAACATCACTACTTACAGCCGCATTACACTGCTAATTTCCTCTGAAAAGCTGACTTCTAAGTTTACGGTTCACAGAAGAACATAATTACCTCTCCAGCACTAGTAAACTTTTGATAGTCTTCACATAAACATATTAAGGATAGAAAAAAAAAGAAAACAGAAGAAAAAGAAAAGGTGTAAGGTAGAAAAATCTTCAGAAATAACAGCTGCTTAATCACCTAAAGCATGAGTATACCCTGCAGATCCTGAAGGTGCTTTTTAACTTGCATGTTGGTGTTGGGCTGACAGTTGGACTTCAATGACTTTAGAGGACTCTTCCGATCTTAATGATTCTATGATTTCTACAGCCAGGTTATCAAGTGCTGGAATAAGGTGAGGATGGTGGATTGACAAGAAGTAACAATGGGAAAGGGGGTGCAGAGGAACACAGAAAGGAATCTTTGTACTTGGGTTTGTGTCAAAATTACTTATAAAAAAAAAGAAATGGGACACTTCAATAGCAAGGAATTAACACCCAGGAAAGCATTATAGCTATTCCCAACTGCAAAAGGGAAGCTGGTCTCTTTTCTTCAAAACTGTCCCTTGTCCAGCTGGTAACAAAATGACTAACTGGAAACGGACTAGCAGATGATTTACAGATCTAGTGGACCACAGCCAGAACACAGAACCAGAATCTACTAAATCTGTAGAATAGCCACTGGATAGGCTTTCCACGCATAGTCACCAGGTAGGGGTACTTCAAGAGCCCACTGGTAGGGGTATTTCAAGGAGTTCAAGCCAGCTCTAAGCTTTAAATAGAGACAAACAAGAACTTCAGGACTAGGAATTGCTTTCATGCACACCTGCTTCCCTCAACATGAAATTAGCTCCAAAGATGATGTACACAGTAGTAGCCCTGACTGCTCTGTTAGCGAAATTGTGACATACAAAGAAAACAAAAAAGTACCCTCAAAGCTTTAAAATGAATTTAGGAAAATGCAAACAGGTTTACAAAACATCCTGTATTCAACGTAAAGAAAGAAAACGGTGCAAGTCTGAAACAGGGCCATGGTGTTCACGAGAAGCAATGTAACAAACTTAGACAAATCACTCCAACTTTGAAGAATTATACAATAAACAATACAATATACAATTTGTGGCCTTTATTTCTCTTTCTTCAAATCAATTCATCTGCCTGCTTTTAAAAAGTGGCAATACTAAAAATGCTTCAAGAAACAAGACACAACTAAGTAGCTAAATCACATAATTTCAACTGCTACTCATACGTTATAACTTGGTTATAGTTCACTCTTACCTCTGAGCCATGAAACCAAACTGTTATTTCCAGAGAATCTGTCACTACAACTGCTATCTCTCAGACCACATCCTAACAAAAAACACAAACTGTGGGCAAGGAGATGCATCAGCCAAAAGTTCACAGCAATTATGACACAGATACCCAAGGTAAACCAGAAAGAAACCAAATGTCATAAATTCACGTCAGTAAGTAGATTTTGTTTGAGGAAAAACTGTCGCACATTCAGCACATATCACATGAATTTCCACTAAGCATTTTTCATCTTCGACAGTTAGTTTGCTAAGCCATATGTGCCTGATGATGATCTTGCATTTTGCTTTTCTTTTTTAACTTCAAAACATAGGGAAAACAGAAACCACGCACGTTATCGACATGATAAAATACATTGTTATGAGAAGGAGCAGCTAACCAGGATGGGATTTTATGGATCACTGTGTGCAGACCTTGATCTCTTCTACCTATAATAAAAAGAATGACCTGCATCCTTAGTAATTGTCATCACTGAAAATAAAAATGTTTCCATTAATGTAATTAAAATTAATGGATCTTTGAAAGCAGTTCTTTTTCATAAAGCATACTGGCCAGGAGGCAACATATTTACAGCACAGAAGATGCTGCTAAAGAATGGCTGAGTAGGTATTTGTCAAATGACACTTGGAAAAAAAAAATCAGAATTTAAGTTCAAGGAAAACTTCATATTTTCTCCATAATGTTTAGATATTTATGTCATTCTGTCTAGACTTTTAAAAAAAATAACCAAGAACCCTCAGAGTTATGCAAAGCAGCACTACAGCTACCCAAAAAAGAGCCTGCTTCTGCCCTTATTCATGAAAGATAGACGTACAAGCTACTAAAAAAAAAAAAAACAAAAAAAACCCCACAAAATGGCTTGAGGGCATTCATTCAGATGAACAAAACAATAGGTCTGCACACATTTTATCTGAGATGGAAAGTTATCATGACCGTTCGTTTCCATCTCACACCAACTGAACTGGCTAGAATACAGGCTGTATACAGATTATTCCACCACTTCTGCAGAATCCTATGCAGATGTCTTCACAATCCTACCTGATGCACCTCATAGCCAGAATTCTTTATGCCCTTTTCCCTACCTGCTAAACTCTAAACATGGTTCAGACACCAAGCTTTCAGGCCTCACACACTGAAAGAAACAGACAGCCCATTACACAATGGACAGCAAGAGACTAGCTCAAGATCCAGTTCTGTTGCTACCTGTTTCAATGGAAGCAGAATCAAGCTTTAAGTCTTTCCTCTGTCATCTAGAAAAGAGATACATACACACACACTCTTCTGGTCTTTCTTTAGGTGTGTAAAAGAGTAAAGTCTGACATTAGGGATTTACAAGAACTTGCTGTTTGGATCCTTCTTTCTTTACCTGTAAAACCCAGCTGGTGCTTTGATGTGTTGCGAAGTCACCAGGACTATTCATAAGGAGGACTACAAAAAGTCAAGCACCAGCAACAACCGGCAGCTGTTCTTAATGATCAGCCTGAACGTTTGCTTTAAAAGCTGCAGTTCCAGAAAGCATACCTGGCAGAACTGCTTCATCTTCTCTCACTCACATCTTGGCTAAGGCGTTCAGAAAAATGAAGCAGATTTTCTTATCAGGAGCAAAAAAACTATTTCATAAGCAGGAGAAAAGTTTTCAACAATAGATTAGTTTAAAGGATTACGGAAATATTAGTAAGGCACATCAGCTTGGAAAAGATTCTTTAAACATCAAACAGATGGAACTGCATATTGTAAAAACATTTGCCTAGTGACTTCACAGTGAAAACTGCATGTTTCTTGTAAAAAATAATAAATTGAGACAAAGTCTACCTAATAACTAAGTCTTGGCAACACCTTAAGTATCATTAGAAAAATTTTGTTTATGAAACTCCTCTCTGACTTTTCCTGTCACAACTGGTCTTCAAATTAATAACTCAAAATAAATAGGCATTGAGCTCTAAAACAGGTAATATATCATGATACATATTCTTACTAAAGCAGCTATAAAGTAGGCTATCTATCCTTTCTTACTAATATTTTAAATTAATTTTTCCATTCTATGAACTGAAGCCTACAGTTTTGACTAAGTTTTAAATAATCTACTGTAGCTGGAATAGTAGAATTCTAGAGTTCCAGATCAATAATGAACCCTTCCCATAAATCTCTGAAACTTAAATTCTGATGGCCGTTATTTTCTAGAGGTTATTCTCTGACAGTAATGCACTAAAGGGAGTCACAAAAAAAGAAACCGAAAAACCTAATGCCCTCAAGAAATGCTATGTGGAATTCCAGTAGCCTTTCCTGTGAAAATGTGCCATGAAGACCCCATCTGTCATTCAAGAAACTAATTGGTCAAAGACGACTGCTTTTGGGAATGCATTTTGCAAAGCATCCATTAAATAAATAAATAAATAAATAAATAAATAAATATCCTCACAGTTTTCTGCATGGTCATGCAGAGCCAGCATGTGTCGGTAACCGCTTAATTCACAGAATCAGCATTCACTTATAGGAATAGGGTTTCTTTCCTTCATTTTTAGCACTTTTGCTAGCATTTTCAAAGCATGAAAGTACAGCTGCAGAATTTCAAATGATGCAGATCTGTGACTCTTAGAAGAAACCTTGGGAGCAGCAGGCAGCTTGATCTACTGGCTGGAGAATTAATAAATAATTGTAACAGAAAGCTACCTAAGTGACCACTGGTTAAAGAATATGAGAGGCATTTGTTCACATTTTTTTGAAGACCTTTTCTTTCTATTTCAAACATACAAGAAAGCTGTTCATTAAATTCAGGATGACTGAAAAATTCAACAATGTAATTAATTCCACCTATTTCAGGGAAAAATCTTATCAACCCAAAGAAGAAAAACAAATGCTAAAAAAGGGGGAAAGAGGAAGAGGGAAATACCCACCTACCTACATTCAGCAGCCATTACTGTAAACTTTGAAGTTGTAAGGAAAGAAACTACACATTGTGAAATCCTGTCACTGCACAACACTTACTGTTACTCAATTCACATTATTTACCCCCTTAGCTCTTGCTACAACACATTCTGAGAGCAACTTTCTCAGAGAGCCACAACAAAGCCAAAGGAACTGCCCATGCAGATCACTTTTATCATCCTCGTGATACACACCTCAAACATGAACGGAGAACAACATCAGACATTCGTGTTTAAATATATAAAAAAAAGGATGGATGTATATTTTATTTTTTCCATGTGATATATAGATAGATGTGTTTTATACCCATCACCTCCACAAGCAACATAAGGGCACAGCTTAGTCTTTGCTCATGTATTTACTGTAAAACTGTACCATCAGATTTAGACATCCAACTGCGTCTAAACTAGAAAGTTTAGCAACAATTTAAAAGGCTTCCTAAAGCTCTGAGATATTTCACCTGTAAAGACTTGTCAAAAGGAACAGCTTAGTTCGGTACAGTGCAGAACTCAGAGAGGTACTTCATGTCTGTTGGAACTATGTGATTAGGACCGTGTTAAGCAAGCAACAGGAATGTCATGACAAAGAATAACTATATATAGAACCACAGATTCTTATTACAGATCTTCAAACTTATCCTGTTTCTTTATCCTCTCCTTCACACTCATTCCCTTACAAGGGACAGCAAGGTAGTAAACAAAGAAAGCACCATAGCAAATGGCATTATCCCCCAAAAAAGTTGTATCTAAGCAGTTCATTTGAAATATTTGATAAAATATGCTTTTGTAAAACAGGAGATAGAAAGTGTTTGTACAAGATCTCATTTCAGCAAATGCACACACTCCACAGAACTTCTCAGTCTCCCTCACGTTACAGTCCAAATATTTATACAGTTTTAGCTGTAAGTTAAAATTATTTTGAGAAAAAGTTTCATAACTTTTTTGGCTTCTTATAGTATGGAATTGTAATTACAACAACAAATAAGTTTTAGAAGATTAGTTCAAACAGAAAATGCAGCATTTCCTGCATATGCAGCATTCCAACTAGAATATGCAGTAATTTTGCATTTCCCGGATCTGGGTCATGGCTGTAGTATTAATCAACAGATTTACATTCAAGCTAAAGGGCAATATTAAAATATTCTGTCAAACCTAAGCACACAGAAAGAAGCCGTATTAGTCATTAATATTAAAAAAAAAGAAAAAAATCTCTTTTAAACAAAAATACAAACTATTCCTATCTTATATGTTTCAATAATGAAGTCAAAGTAAATTCATTAGTTTAATCTGACAAAGAATAATAAAAGTGAATGTCTGTTCAATTCAAAGAATAAGAAGTTTTATATTTTGCTTTTAATTTAAACTCTCACTTGGTTTCCTGTTGAAAAAGGATATGAATGAGACCAATAAACTCTCACCTCCTTGAAGCAAAGAAAAGCTACAAAATTCTATGCATCTCTATTTGTTGGCAGAATGAAACCCTTTACTGCATGTAACATTTCTATGTTGATATTTAATACAAGCAATAAAATGCAGCAGCCCACAGCCACCAAGGAAGAACACTGCAAAATACACAGTACTTTTACTAACCTCATGTATCTGCTGGCTTAATTTGTGTAGCAAGTAATCTATGGTATGGCTTTCTCTCTCTGCAATGAAAGCTAAGTTTTTAAACAAGCTTTTGAATACTTCTAATAGGCTAATCTAACACTAAACAAATATCTATTTACAGCTTATCTATTGATGAAAAACCTGCCGGAGAGACACATGCAAGGGAAGAAAGCATTTAATGCTTCAGAAGTAACTGAAGGAAATGAGCCTGAAGGCCACATAGATCAGAAGAGACCCACTCTCCTCTGTAAGGAAGTTTACCTGGGTCTGTTCACTCACTGCAGCCATGAGACACCATTAACTGCTCATTCGCAGACTTCTGCCTCCTGCTCTCTTTGTACGTTCACTCATAAAACAGTCTTTAAAGTGTATTTTAACTAATGTATTTTAAACCAAGCTTAGTACTTGAATATGATAATCATGTTAACTGTGACTACTTAAGGTTAATGCTAGTGTTTTATCTGTGATACGTGTTCTGGTTAAGCAGCTGGCTGTGGCTATCTTTACAGTTATCTCTGCTTTCCCTCTGTTCTTACAAATGGATTTATTTAGTAGCACGGTACATAGCATGCCACACTTGCTTCAAATCCAATCCTATTTCTCATAAAGTATATACATGGCTCAGCTACTAACAAAGAGTTTTCCTGTTCCCTCGTCAATGACAGACCCTGGGGGAAACACCTGGGCATCTTTGCAACACTGCTTTCAGATCAACTATGCCAGTGCCACACAGAGGCAGGGAGCAGCCGTGAGAAACAGGCTTCTTCATTCAGTTTCAACTTTAAAACCACCGAACTATCCAATCGAAGAACACCTTACCTACCTATTACAAGAGCAAAGCCCAACTGCCTCAGTCCCAATTCCAGCAAATAGAAGACTGTAATACATTTGCTGTTCTCCATGCTCTCTCTGTAGCTGTAGAGAAGGTCAAATCATGCCAAGTTTCAGCCAACAAGTGTCCATGGTCCAAATAAGAAGAGACCAAACTGCATCATTCTACCCAATATCATGGTTAGACATTTTAATCCACTATTTTAAGTACCAGTGGTACTACACCAGTACTAAAGAAACATTAAAAAAAAAGTGTTATCACCTTCCATTTGCTGTAGATTTATTTTTGAACTTTATCTCTTAGATTTTATTGGACAACGTAGAGATAACCTGGCTTTGCTATATCATCTACTAGGACCACAGAATAGACAGCATTAAACAAAAATACAAATTAAGAGTTAGCTCTCCAAACTGGATGTTTCACTTAATGACTGATGCATTAAAAATAAAACTCACACCCAAGAGCCTTACAGTGAATGTCACATAAATATTATTTCTTTTAGTTTGTTTTAATGCGTGAGGATTAAATTGAAATGTCACTAAAGGTGACTCATTAGCCTTTTCTTTAAAAATAAGTACTTTCCTACCACACAGTTACAGTAAAAATTACAGATTTTTGTTACTGCATCCAGCACAGAAAAGAGTATGGCGGGGGGAGGAAGTGGAGAGGAAACAGAACGCAAAATTGACGCTTTTCAGTTTGTACCTAATCTTTTCAAGGCAAGCCATAAACGCAATTTTCCTTCTCCCATCCCCCAAGACAAACTCCAATGTCCTTCAGACACTCTTACAGTAACTTGCTCTAACTGGGGCAGGGGGAGGACGAGGAAGAAGCTAAAAGCCTGTCTAGCTTTTACAACCAGATATAAAGTAATATGAAATATAACCGCTTCAAAGCACGCAAGGCAAGCAGGGTTTGTAGAACAGTTTGAACAAAGTATGGCTGTAGCGCAGCATCATTGAGAGGAACAAAGATAAGTGTCATCCCCAAAAGCAAGTTTGGGAAAAGCAGGGAAGGAGGGTTACGTCCATATAGTGTCTGTACAATTCAAAGAGTAGTGTCACAAAATAAAAATCCTCATACAATGCTATACAAAATTCTACTAAAAAAAAAATAGAAGGGAAAAGCTTTATATTGAATACAACAGAACACATTCTGGTGGAAGACATTTCCCTATGTCTCCCAAAATTCGGGGAAGTCTGACTCCTGCTTGAGCAGGAGAGCTCTGAGTGAGCCTTTCAGCACTCTACCACAGAATTAGGCAGGTTTTCAAAGAGCTTTTCAAGAGTAAAAGAGAAAGTCTATTCAAGAATCCTCTCCTATTGGCAAACGAAATTGCTTTACCAAAACAAAGTGCCCTTGTACATTAGTGATCTATTAAGTTAATGACCACACTGGCCAAACATACTTGAGATTTGACAGCATGTTGGTATGCCTTCCATAGCAGAGAACAGTAATAATGTTACACAAAACAGGAGGAAAAGAAAAATAAAAAGGAAGAAAAAAGAAAAAGAAACCGCAACACACCAGCTTCCAAACCAGACTGGAAGTCCCACACAGCTTTCTACTCACTCCAGAAACTTTGAGCAGGACAGGCACACCAACAGTCTTGAAAAAATTCCAGTGTTATCTTGACAGTCTCCCACATAATTTTAAGCATTAAAATCTCTTAAGTATAGACGGCTCTCTAGTAATGAGAGATTAAACAAACCTGATAATCCAGTGATTGATATCACCTAAGTACAGCTACTTTATTTACACAAACATCTGCAACCATCCTTTAAACACCAAAACGACAACAGATTGGATAGTTTAAGTAACGAAAAGATCGTAAATTTAAACAAACATGGAGCCTGCCGCGATTACTTGCATAACCCCTCTTATGGCAACAACCCCAAATAGTTTCCATCCGTGCTACAAATCAAAGAAGTTGTTTCCTATCAAAAATTGGTTTAAGAATGTCAGAGTAGTTTTTCTAGAAATACAATCAATTTAGCTTAAAATAACCACATATCTTGTAAATCTGGTGGTTTGTTTCTTGAATATGGGCATAAATAATGGAACATAACATAAAATGAGGCTGCAACTCACTAACTTTTCTCATCTGGGATAGTTACTCTAATGAGCAGCAACAGCTTCACTTTTCCAAAACAGTGGTGTGTGTTATTCAATCATTTGTACAGGAGGAGAGAACAACTCGACTCACAACAGGCAAGGAAAGTCTTCTGAACACCTCACTTAACACTGCTGGTGGAAAAGCAATTCTTCAGCCCATTCCTAATCATTTATCTGACTCAGCTGCTGTTTCATGAATTCTCTAACTCAATAGGAAGTTATAACACCACCAGGGAGCTTAATGCTTCAGCCACTACAAAGTCCTGCAGTAACGAGAATACAGCTCTGTGCCTATACAGTGCCTTACACAAAGAGGGGGTTACCTACCCAAACATCTACATTCATAGCTCTTGATTTTTCATCTGCATTTTAGCTGCAAGTTCTGCATCCTTGCCCCTTTGGAATGTACTTGAATAGCACCCTCAACTTATCACAGGATGAAAAGGATCCCAGAAATATGAATTGCTTACATAGTGCTGGACACTTGATACTCATTCCAGAGAACAAGGTTACAGTGTTCTTTGCTACTTACTCTATCTGCTACAGGAGTACCAGAGATGCAAAACAACAGCATTATTGTGCAAGGTTCTATATAAAGGAGTACAGAGATGTGTCCAAAGACTAAGATTTAATACAAAAATAAAAACTGTAACAGGAGAGCATTATCATGCCACACAATTATCATTCTGTATGCACCAATTAGTCATAATAATTTAGCAGTCCTTACCAGCCATCAATTAAACCAGTGAGAATGAAGACTCTCCCTCTACATACACATACATAAATGAGGAGCCACATATTTCAAGTGTATGGTTTATAATATAAAATAATTATATAAAAACATATAGTACAAATGTAACATGTCGTGAATTTTTAAATATATAATTATTATTATAAACATTTGTATCATCTTTGTTATTTTGGACAAACACACACAGAGTCAGGGAGTCATAAAATAAGTAATCCAACTTTATTTTTCATTGTAAACGTAAAAGAATAAATGTGAAATGCAGTTGTCTAAAAAGAGCATATTAAGGGAGCAGTTAGCCTGTATACAATCCTCCAATAACATTCAGGATGGTAATTTTCCTGAAACTACTCTTCTGTCACTGCCTACATCTTGGTTTACAAACAAATTACATTGGTTGAAACGTGTCATGTTGAAATAACTTAGAGAAGCTCCATCAATCCGACCATCAATTTAAACACTCAGGGAGAAAGCTCAACTAAAAGCAGCCTTCAAGTTCCCTTTATGGCCAAGAAATATAACAACTTTTTAAAATATTCAATAAATGTATTTGAAAAATATGCAAATTATTTTAATAATGTACAGCGAGGCTAAATTTTTTAACTACTTTAAATTAAATAGTAAATACTACACAATACCTGTTTGTTGACAAAGTCATATAGGAACTGAGGCTACTGAACTTGAATATACAACCTAGGAACAGTTTCTCAATGTGATAAATTCATTTTTGGTAGCTGAATTCTCCTGCAAAACTTAAGAAAAGAAAGCAACTTCACTTCAGTCTATAGAGACCGAAGACTTATTTTGTTCAGTTTAAAGTGAAAGAACAAAACTCAAAAATATTTGTCTTCCTCTTCCATCTAAAAATAAATTCGAAGTGCAAGGAAAGTCACAACTTACTGGTCCTAAATATCCTAAAGTGATCAAAAACAAAGGAAGGATAATTAAAAAGAAAAAAGAATTTTAAAAGTCTGTTTAAATACAGATGAACTTCAAAAAGCTTTTGTGTTATATTTAAATAGCTGTACCATCAGCCAAAACCAGCCACAAGGTCCAAGAAATTGCACCATTATGTCAATCGAATAAAGAAGAAAAAATCCAACATGATAAAATGTGAATATTAAGAAAACAAGTAAGTCATATTTCCTCAATGTAATGATGCATCAGTTCTGTGCATGTAAAGTACTTGGGTTTACATTTCATTGTAACTAACGCACCCTCTGTATTTAGAGGAGCGGTTTAATTACAGCATTGGTGAGAAACTGGGTCATCTAAAATCTGATTAGCCCTCTGGAGATGCCTCTCCTCACTTAGTACAGAAGAAGCCTAAGATTACAACATGCCTAAATAACTCAAAGTATCATTCCACAGACACTTCCAAGCAAGGGGGAAAAAAAAGCATAACCACTGGAAAGGACAGTCGCACCCACCAACCCACTTATTCTCACCCCTGTGCCTCTCACCTTGCATTACAGCACTACAAACACTGAAGCATCTATGTTGTAAACAGTTTAGGGAGCCCACTCAATTCACATCAACCTCATGAATGCTTGCGTAACAAGGAAACATGCAGAAATGCAGACAGGGGAAGGACACCACCCCCTCTATTGGCAAGGGCAACAATTTAAGGGGCTCCCGAAATTTTGAAGACCCTCAGTTCAGCCCTGGCTCCTACACGCCAGACCTTTCTAACCGAACTCAATGTCATTCAAAGCTTTTCCACAAGTTCTGTAACTCATTAACTCTGACATCCGAATCTGCATTTTAAGTCAGAAGACCATGTCCATCACGCTTGCTGATGTCTCTCTCAAGTCCTAGCTGCACTATACAGACAGGATCGCCAGCAAGTATAGCATTGACCAGCAGTATCTGAATAAAATAGAAGTAAAATTTAAGACAATACAAAAGAGTAACAGCAAAGCAATATCGAGAATGGTAAGCTCTTCTCCTGACCACTAGGTTCAAGAGCCAAACAATTTAATAAATGTGTTTTTCATGCTTCATCCTCCCACTACAAAAAAAAGGTTTCTAAAGCACTCACATGCCACTACCATTACGTACAGTGGCAAATTCCCCTGATGTCTCAGGACAAAATAGAGCAAAAAGATAAATACTGATGTTATCAATGAAGTATTTTTTATGGCATCATTAATATCCAGTAGCTTACTTTTTAAGTGTCTTCTAGGTTTCATTCTTTTCCAGATAGTTGAACTGCAGGAGGGGTTACAATTACTTAACTCTTAAATTTTTTTAACTTCTCTGAAGTCTTCAAACTAATTTGTTTCAAATCCGCATTATGGCTCTTTATCCCCTACGTACTCCAGTGCTTTCGCATTCAGATCTTCAGTCTTTCATAAAGAATTACTATTTCAAATTTCAGTAAATGACCCAGGAGACAACAGCTGCTTCTTTATTTCTCAAGTCACAGTATTTATAAATATTAGAAGATTAGTACTGTGAAATCAGAAGAACAATTGTTAAAAAAAACACTTCACATACTGTATCTTCAAGTTTCTATTTTATGAATGAGTTTCAGGGTTGGTGGTCCAAAAATACAGCTAAAAATTCACACATAACATAATAATCTGACATAATTTAGCTATTTATTAGTATACTTCATTACAAAGGTATTTTAGCTCACTTCTAAGGTTTCCCTCCCCAGCCTGCAGTTTTATGTATGAATTAGAACTTAGCCTTTTTCCTTTCAGTCTCAGCTCACTGAAAAGAACTGATGACTAAAAAGCATCTTGAACTACATCCGTCTGCTTTACAATTATTTGTAACACTTAACCCCCAAATAAAAAAAATGCCCAGCCAGTTTACACTTTGTGTAAACCACAAAAAAGTGTCCATTCCCAGCATTTATTTTATGAACAGTTTGACTTGGTTGACAGTTCACTACAAATTCATTTTGGCATATAAGGAGGGGAGATGGGAAGTGGGGGGGCAAACTGAGCCAACCTTAATCAAACAGATTTTTCTCAGCCTATGAAGCTTCAGAAAATCCCAGAACATGCTTTTCTTAGTTGTAAACATAGGAATAATAATGCATACTTGCTAAAGCACTATATCTTTATCTATTAAAGATAATCTGAACATTTGTTTTAATTCCCAAGTTTATTGCTCATGAACAGAGAAACTGACAGCCAAAACTATTTCTTTACACACCAGAACTCAAAAAGAACACAAATTTTTTTATTTTTATTTGTTTTTAGAAATCACAAAAACCTCAGGTTCCTCCGTGAATGCAAACTAGAAAGCCAGCTGTAATGAGAGGTCAAGAGAAATATCCAACCATCAAGCAGAAGCAGCCTTTAATCACACCATTGTGGTCTTTACTTGAACTGGTGAAGCACAAAGTTTTCCACTTCATTACCAGGCCACACTAACCATTTTCAATATATAGGATTACATTGCATAGAATCTCTCCAAACTCACAAAAAGCACTCCTACCCTCCACTCAAAGAAAACCTGAAGAGACGATACAGAAGCACGAATAACAGCACGTTAATTTACCAACTACATGCAGCACTAAGTGTTTAGAGTGTGGGAAAGCAATTAAAGGCAGAAAGGTAAAGCCTTATTCTATACAATTTATCATGACAGCAGAATTAAAAAAAAAAGTTTGGCACTGCATTCCTATATATTTAAGGGGGAAAAAAATGAAGATGTCAGCAGCTTCTTGCAACAGTATGTAGTAATATTTAGCTTGTTCGGAAACAGAGTTCATTGCAGCAGCTCAAGTTGAGTTCACTGCACTGACCTTTCTTCAAAGAAGAAAGCACAGAAAAACTCCCAAACATAAAAAGCACAGTTTATAATCATAAGAATTTATCATAACAACACACATTTTCTGACAGCTAAATGTCAACAACTGGAGAAAATGTAGAAAATTAAACCAGCTCTTTCTGTGGTGTGACATAGGCAGGTTACATATAGCCAGGATTCCCTTACAAGTTATCTTTCAATACAAAATAAATCAAAATCAACCTAACTTAGCTATTCTCTCTACTCTTGTCCACCCTCAAAACATGTGAGCTCACTGTCCAATGGGGCACAAAAAGTTACAGTATAATTTGAAATACAGATCTGTCTTATCCCTGTTGATGAAAACATTTATAAGGGCATTCCCCAGAAATAAAAGCCTTAATAGAGGCTGGCTTATTTTTAATACCTTTTCAAATTCTCTGTATTGCCCAACAACTAAAAACACCTACCAGGAACTTTGCCATTTTGTCAATGCTGTTCCCCGTTACAAGATCCAGTACAACAGGATCCAAAGCACTCACCAACACACTCAAATACCATACAACAGCAGTAGTTCCCTTATTCACCTCCCAAAAAATATAACTTATGATCTGCTTAAGAATAAGCCTTTGAGTGTTTCTTAAGCTTTCAGAAATAAATCTGTGTTGTCTTGGTGCTATTTTAATAAAATAATGTGCTGTTTGTTTGTAACAAACTGCTAAAATAACAAATAAGATACAAGGTATAAGTGTCCTTTTACCAGCTTCAGAATAAGGCTGGCAGAAAAATAAGTAGATATGAACTGCCTATGAATAAATTAAGGACAGAGATTAGAAAAGGGATTTAATTATTTTAGGACTGAGATTCTAGAATAGTTCTTCACAAACAGCAATAGAAATATGTATTGCATCAAGCATATCACAAGAAAATAACACACAGATTCTACAGGATAACTTGCACACAATAGCATTCTACATTTTTTAACCAAGAAGTTATTAGCCATTTTAGATAGTTTCTCCATTTGCCATACACGAGGTGAAGCACAAATTCAGAACACTAGAGACTACATCACTTTTAACACATCTAGCAATTCTAGGTGCCCACAAATTTGTGAATAAGCTGCATCTTCATAATATATGATGCATATAAATGCATCTTCATAAGATGACAAATACGATACAGGATGAGTTACGTAGTACAAATACTAAAATAGTTGTATTTACAGTAAGCATGAACCCCAGAGTTCAGTGAATCTTTCAGTCCTTTTTTTGGTGCAGTTTTTCCTTTGCTGCATTTAGCAAGCTTTCCTTCATCATTTTTTTCTTCCAGATGTCAGAAGACATTTTTCATTTAGTCTGACAAGAAATTTATTCAACAAGTTTCTTTACTCACTTCCTCCCAGTAAATCAAAAAATCTTACTTTACTAACATAGGATATAATTATCCTATGAACTAAATGCTTACTCTTTAACAGATTCAGTACAGTTCTGTGGAAACTAAGCTACATTATAAATAAAGCTCCTGCACACATGAAGTTATATCCTTATTTCTACATGATGTCAGGGTAGGTAATGTTGCTGCCAAGAATTATATTAAGTTTCACATCCACAAAACTTATGAAAGACTTTTAAATATTCAAAACAGTTTGCTAAAGGGAGATAATCTTAACCATCAGATATGGTCTAAAACAAAACTTCTGGTGTCTTTCATTTGTTTTTTCACCAAAACAGATCTGAAGTTACAGTTTTCTATGGCTTAGATCTTTTCAAGCATGCCAAAATTCCTTTCGGATCAGACTTCTGTACCGGAATTTGAGTAATATATTTATTTTTTGACATAAAATGAAATCCATTCATTTCATATTGGATTTCTACCAGCTATTTTAATTTACTGGACCTTCACATATTTTGGAGTTCTTAGCAAACCCCAGGCATTTTCCCCTCAGTTACACATTTTATGTATACCAAAAAACCCAAACGTCAGCTTGTTACAGGACTCACCTTCTTGAAAATGATACCAGACTACCAAACACAGAAGTCTACAGAGCACAAGTTGATCAAAAGTTTGCAGATTAAGAACAGTATGTGCCAAATCTCAGCTTTATTTGGTTATTTTTAAAGGACTGAAGAGAGAAAACTCAGTATGAACATCTTCAAGGAAGAACCACCTTCCAAAACCAACTACAGAAACGCACTTCTTGTAAACTGCAAGCTAAGGGTTTCTTTTTTCTTAAATAAAGAAATCTACTCACTCATGACTGGAAAGTTCTCTGCATGTAATCCAAGACAGGTCTTGAAGCAAGGAATCTTGTTGGAGAAGGCTTCTCAGAGGTATACATGTCCTGATGATGGTAGGAAAGTAAAGAGACAAGTCATTTTTCAACTTCAAATAACTAGAATAAATGTTTATATATAAACTGTCTTTTCTACTATCCTTTCATCTCCTTGTTAAAAAAATGAACATAAAGTTGTAGGAACTTGACTGCTTATGGATATATTTTGAAGTTTATCAACTCAAAAAGCATACTTTCTTCCAACATTCATATTATAAACTTGAGTGCATGACTAGTTCACAAAATAGAACTTCTCCCAAAAGATAACAAATATTCTTCAGAAGTTAGAAGTACAAGACTAAAACACGGATATAGTAACTGAAATTAACTTTTTTCCTTAAGCCACCTTAGCTAGCAAGAAGATACAATAAAAAATACTCTTTAAAACACAAGACATACAAACAAGTTTACTAAACAAGCATGGGTTGGCGCTAGCATTCAACATTTCCTTCTCAGAATAAAAAAACTAAAAAGTTACCATTTCCAACACCCCTAAACCATCAGGTCAGCCAACTCATAATCGAAAGGAATAGAAGGCATTAAAGTAGGACAGAGATGGATTCACTAACAATATCACTGGCTCTCCCCAAAGCAAAATATAGAGGCCTTAATCTCCAACAACGACAGCACAGCAAGTACATTTTGGAAAATTTATTATATAATCTCCATAATGCTGCTAAAAGCAAGTTTTTACAAACCTGACAGAACAGTTACAAGAAAGCAATCTCACCTCACAGCCGCAATGAAAAAAGAAAAACCAAACATCTATCCAGCTATAAGCACTTTCCTCTAATACCTGCAGAGTTTCTGTAAATTAAGAAATACTATGCAATTAATTTCCTCTTTTCAGAGCCAATTATAACTTGTTGAACCTGACCACCTGTGCTAATCCAGTCAGATAACACCTTGTGCTGACTCAGATTTCAAGTCTCAACTCTCCTGATTTCTTAAGGTTTTAAATAAAATAAAATACAAAAAGACAAATGAAATTCTTCTTGCCAAAGAAGTAGAGAAGCTATCACAGGCAAGGATTCACATCACAAGAAGGCTCCTGTATCAATTGCTAAAACCAGTTTTGTTAAAAAAAAATAAGAAAAACAAATAAACAAACAATAAAAAAATCCAGCTGCCAAAAGGAAGCCTTCAGTACTGCTGCAGACTGAAAATTACAACCTACTTTTTTTGCATTGAAAAAGTAGCACAGGGAAAAGATCTAATAGGGGAAGAAAATGGTATCATGCTGAAGAATTACATATGCAAACGTTATAAAAAAAACCAAGTGAACATTAGATGATGCAATCACTGAAGAACAGTGTGAACTGCAGGTCCTGTCAATTCTCTATGAATGGCTGCTGAATTAAACATTTAAGCACTAGAGCCTAATCAAAAATAAAGTGTCTAGTTAAAACACATCATTAGAACTACAATCCTGTCAGCTTCCTTTTGATTACTGGTGTCAGAAGTAGCAAATGTGACTTCTATGACACAGGACTAATTACAGTTATTATGTTAAGAACACCAAATGAGTAATACAGATGGCACTCAACCCAGCTCCAAAGCACTTTTGACTGGAGCTCCATACTACCTTTCGGCCCAATGTGTTCTTCAGTCTTAGGCAGAGTCAACTGGAAGACTTGAATCTCCCATACAACTTGATTTTCCAAAGGTGAAGTCTCACCTTGGTTTTGTGAATTTGAACTAACAATACTTTGCCTCAGAGACATTGTGTTACATGACATTTTAATGTGTGTATGTACAGGAAAAGGCAGTTCATTAGGAAAAAACAAAACATCAGTTCTGAAAACCACTTAAGGCTAATAATAGCATAATTATGCACCATACTGTTTATAAAAATCTAGTCACGTAACACTAAGGAAATGAGAAGTGAAGAATATAGCAGCTATATACAACCTAAAAACAAGTGTCATAGCCACAAAGAGTGAACACTTCAGTATGCCACAGCAACTTGGACTCCAACTTCCAGCTATAAAATGTGACCCCTATCTTGTCTTCTGTGTCTAAATATTTTGCTCACCTATTGCTAATATCTGTTTATGAGCCAATACAGAACTTCTGGTTAAATTCAGCTTCTGTTCTTTGAAATAACACTGTATACGTGCTTTCTAAAATCACAACTTTATCATTTTGCTGAAGGCCATTTGGACTATTAAAAAGCATTTAAGTCCATAAAAAAGTAAAGTTTCATCTTTTATCAGTAATTTCGAGTATAGCAATAGCAAGTAATATCAGAAAGTCATGAAAAGTCAACACTGCCAAGTATGAGAACATCTGCATTTTCTATTGCATTACAATGCTGATGTTTTCCTAAGGTTGTGTGTTAGAAACTACATTGTTATCACTTGGCTCTCTCCGCCAACAACCTGATTCATTTTAATACTTGCAGGATTCTCTCCTGCAGAGAAACGCTACCAACTATTACACAACAGTGAAAGACTACTACTTGTTGACTGCCTTGCTGAGAGGTATTATCTTGGAAAAACTGTCTTTTTATTCAAAATAGTACTTGACACCTTTTATGCCTTCTCTTGCAATTAACAAGGCTATAAAAAATCCACACACACATATATTTGATCCTTCTCTTTTCCTGAAGAGCTAACCCTTGTATTCCATCCCGTACTTCCTCACCATCGCATATCTATGAGCCCTTGATGGTACTGAGCTTAAGCAGCTGTGAAACTATCAGCATTTTAGCTTGATTTGAGAGGAGCATCTGAAGTGAGAGAAACTCTTCACGATGTCACATTCAAGCACTCTAATAATACATTGTTACCTTTTTCCACACCTAGTGCCAGGTCTTTTTTACCCAATACTCTGTTTCAGGATAATCAATATGAGCCAGATTGCAAGTAAATTGCATGTATAATTCTATGCACTATGACGCTATACACAGAAAACATTTTCCTTTAAGTTGGCAATTAAAGATTTTGGTCTGGTCTGGGTGTATGTTATTGTAGTATCTGTTTAACTTAGATGCTAAGGAGTTAACATTAAGAATTTATATCCTCAGCTCCCATGAACCAGAAATCACAGAGACAGCATGCAACTGCACTGTTTGAACACACACAAAGACAAAATAGTCTAAACAGAGCCTGCCTGGCATAAATCAGTATTTTACTGTCATTTTTTTTCTTCTCTAAACCAAAATGTTATGGCCCCTCAAAGGAAACAGACAGAGAGATTCCAAAACCACAAGTTTTAAAGTTTTATAGATAGCTGGCTGGCAAAACATTGTCTGAAATTATTGGTTTCCATGCTGTATAATCAGAGGGCAAAATAAGAGCTGGTTAAAAGGCAGTTCTACTAAATACTTATTTTACACTGCATCCAAGTTGAATTAACGTCAAAGTTATAATCCGTAGCAACAGAAGTTAAAGACGAAGCAAAACTAAGTCACATAAGAGCATGGCTATTAAAAAGAACATCATCAAAATTCCTAATATAGCACCAAGCTTCTGAGTGTACCAGCTCAGTAAAACGCCTAAGACAGCACAAATATAAAATTCACAACAAAATAAGACTGCTACTGTTTAAGAACCTAAACAAAATCATTGACTGGCCACAAATGAGGAAGCACAGAGTAACACAAATGAAAGAAGCACAATGGCACACCCTCCTCTTTGTTCATAGCAGGAGTATTTACACTACAAAGCACTGAAGCAAATTGCTTTTGGTTTCAGGCACTGCTGATTGGCCGCCGTATTTAATACACACACGCCTAGCAGAGTTTGAGTTTCGACTGTCAGACAGCAGCTCTAGATTGCAGGGTACGCATCAAGCTAAATAACCATAGAAAGCAATTATTTAATAGAAGTACTCTGATTGAACTGATCCTCCACAAAATACTTTTTTTTTTGCAAACCAGGCAGATGTGCACCCGCTTTCATTCCACTACAACTCAGTGAAAGTTAAGAACTAGTTACACTCACAGTCAGCTTTCTGTGCAGCTGCCTGCTCCAGAGAACAGCACAAAGAAAGTTATTCTCAAGCATACGCGGGTAAACGACTGGTACAGGAGTTTGGCGACAGTGTTTTATGTCACCACTTGACTCCCATTCAGCTGGCAGTTCGATAGCTTCGGTGGTTTCCTACAGGGCTGCCGTCCACGCCACAGAGGCAACCCAAAACATCTGATAATTGGCTCTTTTGCTGCTGGTCCCAGCAGAGACCAAGAGACTGGTTCTTTTGCTGCTGGTCCCAGCAGAGACCAAGAGACTGGGTTCTGTAGACTGCAGGTTGTTGGCAGCGCAGCCTGTGGGAAGCACCCGGAGCTGCGGACCCAAAGGTACAGACCACGACTGGCACTTTTCACCACATACCTGAAGTATTACCAGAAGCAGAGGAGGGAGCAGGTACAGAAAGCAGCAGTGCCAGAAAATCTCCTTAAAGCAAGGGCTCAACTACCCAAAGCCTCCCTGCTCCCTAAAAGGGCTATAGGACATGTATATATATATATTTGTCCCACCTTGACAGAAAGGGGGGCATCCTCAGGAAGACCCCCTGTCTGACCTACAGCCGTGTTCCCCACCTCCTCACAGGCTCCCCAGACCCACTGTTAACTGCAGAGGCCCAGGCGCCACATCCCGCGCTCCCCTGAGGGAACCTCTCATCCCCCGCCCGGGCCGGGCCCCCCACCGCCGCCACACCTCACTCCAGCCTTACAATGGGACCCGGGAGCACCTCCGCGAGGGCTTCCCTCGGGCTCCCCGGCTCAGCTGCCTCCCGCCCGCCGCCCCGAGCTCCCCACACGCTGCCCGCCCTCCGCCTCCCCCCGCCCCAGCAGAAGGACCCTTCGCGCACACATACACACACCCCTCCGCTGAGAGTGGAACAGTCCGAAGCGCCCCGGTACCAACCGGGAGCCGGCACCCGCCTCTTCCACCTCCCCAGCCCCGCGGGGGGGTGCGCTCCCCCAGGGCAGGATGGTATTGCCCGCCTCCCCTCAGCTCTCTAGGAACTGGGTTCCACCCCGCCCGTTTGACAATGGGGAGGTCCGGCGCAGCATCTCCCCCCCGCCCCGGGAATGGAAGGGTCCAACCGGCCACCCCGGGGGGGGGGGGGGGGGCACACAATGGCCGGACGTCCCGACTTCGTCCCTACCTTTGCTCGGCTTCCTCCTCCTTCCGGGGCCACCGTCCGCCTCCTCGTCCCGCAGCGGCACCTCCCTGCTTGCTGCCCCGGGACCGGCGGCCTCCGACCAGGAAGTGCCCCAGTGTGACACCGGCGGCCGCCGCTATGGAAACGCTCCCCGCCCCCGCCCCCGCCCCTCCCCCGGCTCTGCCGCCGCCATCTTGGGCTCCGAAGGAGGCGCAGGAGTGCTTGACCCCGCCGCGCTCTCTGCTTCCCACCGCCGCCATCTTGGGCTCCTAACGAGGCCCTGGGAGCCGGGGCTACTTTAGCAGCCGTGGGGATGGGTGCCCGACGGGACTTGGGCGCTTGGCCCCAGGACCAAGTCCTGCTGATAGCAAAAATGCCAGCAAATAAACTCAGACTTGTTTGGAGTTTTAGAAAGCAAGCATCCTTTATTTCCTAGAATTGCTTGGTTGGAAAAGACCTTTGAGATCATCAAGTCCAACCGTACCTGCGCACTGCTAAACTAGATCCCCGAGCACCTCACCTACCCATCTTTTAAGTATTTCAGTGCTGGACGCATGAGGGTATTTAGGAATGATGGCATTAGTCATGCGTAATAAAACAACAGCTGCTTATAGAATATATTGTTAGGAATAGAATATGTTGGGAAAAGGTTCTTCACCCAGAAGGTGGTGGAGCACTGGAACAGCTCCCCAAGGAAGCAGTCACAGCACCAAGCCTGATAATATTCAAGAAGCATTTGGACAATGCCCTTAGAAGCACGGTGTGAATGTTGGGATTGTCCTATGCAGGAACAGGAGCTGGACTTGATGATCCTTGTGGGTCCCTTCCAACTCAGGTGATTCTGTGATATTTCCCACTTACATGCACATGTATAAATTTTCCCAGAAGTATTAGGCATATCCTATTACTTTCCAAACAGTATTTTTAATGTTATTATGAACTTCATAACAGCCAAATCTCTTGGTAATTGAAGCTTTAGAGCCAGCTCTCCATTATCTGACCTTGCATTTTAGATAAAGACTGCAAACAGAGGTGATTATGGAAGAAGACACAGCTGTTCACCACATACCATATTTAATGCATGTTCTTTCTGAACAGTGTCTGGAAAAACACTCTAAAAAATAAGCTATAAAGAAATGCTATCAGAGGGACATTCTGTCTGACTTTGAAAGAAAATACAGTTACTTAAATGAAACTTAACTCTAGCTTAAATCAAAATATTCCACTTTTTGTAATAGTAACTACTTCTTGTATCAATGCAGCCATCAACACTCAGCTCAGGCACCTGCCCAGCAGGTTGCACAGGAGCCACAGTCTGAGCCCACACATCAGCACCAAGGTACCTGTCAGGAGCAGGCATACTGTGGGGAAAATAACATGAAACATGCCTTGTTCACCTCTGATTTATCATAGCCATGAGTTTCTACTATGTAAACTACCACGGTCCTCATTTTGAGAACACTGTTGTTGGGCTTTTCTTGGTTTTATCTGGCAAGGTACCAGCATTGGATATTGGAGAATCACAGAATGGTTTGGGTTGGAAGGGACCATAAAGATCATCCAGTTCCATCCCACCTTCCATGGGCAGGGACACCTCCCACCAGACCAGGCTGCTCAAGGCCCCATCCAACGTGGTCTTCAACTCTTCTGTGAGGGGGCATCCCTGGGCAACCTGTGCCATTGTCTCACTACCCTCATCGTGAAGAATTTCTTCCTAATGTCTAATCTAAATCTTCCCCCTTCCAATTTAAAGCCATTTTCCCTGAACTTCTCACGCTTATGTGTGAAAATTCATATTCCAGGATAGGCCAGGTTACCCATTCTCGCTCTCCCGGTATGGTGCACACATCACAAGAGAGACAACTTTGATCCCAGCCCTACCTCTTCCGTAAGCAGAGTGCTCCCACTCCCTGTGTGCAAATTACTTATGCATATACATCCCTATGCTTTGCATGGGGCAGTAAACCCAGTTACAAACGCGACTGGAATGCAGGAAGCATAAAATATGACAAGGAGTTGCCTGAGACTAGGAGACATCTCAAATGCCATAGCAGTGTCGTGACCAGAAGGGGCAACTTTGGTTTAAAAACAAAACCACTGTGGTTAAGAGAAAGTTTGAAGTAGCAATAAAATATGATGTTATGAAGCAAGATTAAAATAAACAGCAGTTAAAATGTACTACCGAAAAACATCCAGTAACGATAGAGTGATGTTCAGTAAATGTTTTGAGTGTTTTAAACAATCCTGTGTTTGTGTAATAATTATATTTAAGTACTTCCTATTCAAATAGTAACCAAGGAATTTAGCAGAGTCTACTAAAGATAAACTCTTTAAAATAAGCAGTTTCAGACAACTTGCTCTGTGAGTTGTGGAGCCCCCGACTTCTGATGTTAATTTTTACTAAATCTTGTAATAAAAGGACATTTTGTGACAATCTGTAGAAAGCACTAAGACTGGATGAGTTGAATAATTAGTGACTGGTTCACTGAAGATCAGTAAATCTTCTCCACAGCTATTTCCATTTTTAATAGGCTTTCTGTTCTCAGAGTTCTCTCTCATTTCAGACGAAAAATAGCCTGAATAGTGTTACTTCTGGAAAAACTGGAAGTATCATCCCTGACATAGGAAATACCTAGGCCAGCACATCTTATTGCCTCTGAGAATCTAGGAAATCAATGTAGCTATGTATGAGCATCTGGTTGCATATGAGAAAATGCCTAAAGACATAAGACACAGCAGCTCGGATCTCTTTTGTCTAAATGTTTCCTCTCCTTGTGCAGAGGTAGTGTAACAGAAAACAGAAATTATTTATTGCTTTGCAATACATTTCAGAAAGTAATTGTGATTAACTAACCTGTCAGTATCCTATAAATCCCAAGAGAGATTCTGTGGTCAGGTCTGGCTTCTTCCAATTTCAAGCCTTTAATTGTCTTTTTAAAAATTTCAGGAGGTATTAGAATATAAAAACATATTTAGGTTTCTTCCAGCTAGGGATTTGTTTCCTCCCAAAATGGCTAATTAGTTAAGATAAATGTCTTCCACAGGGAGCTCTGCACTTCATCTGAACCATCTCGTCTCTATTTCATACATTCTCAAACTAAACATCATCATTTTTGTTTCCCCATATGCTCATTGTTTCCTGTTGCACTACTATAACTAGGATGTGGAACAGTTTGAAAATCACAGCTTTCCAAGTGGCTGACAGTGATATCGTTCTTGTTTTATCGCTACTCCCACATACAAATCCTGCAATATCGTTTCTACCAACGCTTCATTTTTATCACAGGTCTTAGTCTGAGAAAGTGTACGCTATCATTGTTATTTATGATGCTTAAAGATCTGCGTGGCATCACAACATAGAAGAGATGTTGCCTGTCTCTCTGCTTTCTTTGCAGGAACAAGCCCTGGGAAGCAGGCAAATCTCGGCATGGGTTTTCCACTGTTTGACCCCTGTTACATCGACACTGCCCTGAAAACTAGTCCTTCACCTGCCAACCGACCTCATACTGCTTGGCTTCATGTGGTTCCCAATGTGCTGATATATCGTCAACATCATGGAGACAGGATAAGCAGTGTGAACGCACAATAAAAAACTGCCTGTGTCCAGTCCATCTGCTCCCTAAATGGGAAAGCTGCAGTTTTTTCACTGAGTGTGAAATTGGACTGAAGAGATGTAAGGCACATTTAGATTTCTGTTGGGCTTGGACTCACATTTATGTCACAGTCTGGATCTTTCAGTTGAATTACATTCTGATCCGGCAATATCTGTCGATGTTAGGGAACATTCGGTGAACTACATCAAAAGATGACCTGGTTTGTGTTTATTTCAGATTTTCTAGTAGCCTCCTGCAGTTGTGACTGGAGAGACCAAAGTGAACTCCTTGCAAACTAACATTTCACCTCACCAAGCCTGCACTTGGCGTACGCTGCATCAAGATGCCACTGATGTTTTTTGGTAGCAATATTACAAAGCCAGAGTCAAACGAACAGAGTATTAGCATTCCCTTTTAAAGTACCCTATTCCCTGTAACATTGCAATCCTTCCTACTGGACTTCAAAGGAATACAAGAATTCATATTGCAAAGATCATGAGAATTTCATCAGCAATTATTTCTTAATGTGCTTTGCCCTTTGGTTTTTTTACCTATTAAACCTATGAAACCCCGTCTCTTCAATAAAACAGCATTTAAAAAAAATAAGCAGAACACAAAGCATATGTGCAGAATTATATGAGCTAACTGCAACAGCCCATGGAAATAAATTGGTCTTCAAGTTCTGTTTACAGTCTGCCCTTACTGTATCGAAGTGCTTCCCAGCTGAATCAACCCTGTGAGATCTGAGTCTTGCAATGGGCAAAGGAATAAATCTGGTGACCCTTCAGGATTCCTTCTTGAGGTTCTTTTTTGCTTCCTGGGGTTCCCAAGTCTTCTGAGTACACTCAGCTCTGCAGGACTACCTGCACATGTGCATATGTCTTTAGCCATGAGTTGCCTCAACAAGTCATTGATAGAGCTGTAATCCTTGACAGGGCAAGGTTTCAGAATAATGACAGCTTTGAAAATAAAAATCCAGGCTTTGAATTGGCAACTGTAGACTGGAAGTCCATGAAACGTTAGGAGCACTTTGCTGTTGTGGTCTGTACCTAAGGAAGCCCATTGAGCTGAACATACAAATTCAGATAAGGACAGTTGCAGCCTGATGAGCTTGACTCTACAGAATAATGCATTCTGTGAACTGAAAAGACAGCAGGTAGTAGAAGCATGTTGGTTCAAAATAATTTTTATAACTGGATTCTGTACTATTCCTTTTCAAATTGCATTTGTGCTGTACATTTGGTTTAGCTTCTGTGGTGTGTAGGATTTCAACATGTTTTCTGTAGAATACTGCATTTCCACTTCTGCTTGCAGATTGGTTTTAAGGCACATGAGGCAATGGGGTTTTTCCGTGTCACAAAATACAAACCATTTATGCACAGGCTTGTACCCTAAGAGTGAGTGGCTCAGGAAATCGTGCAGTTATCTGAACAAATGCAAGTCTGTCTATTAGTCTTATATTCAAACAATTGCCCATTCAAACTTTGAGGCTTGTCACTTTTAAAAGCTACTCTAATCACTACAAAGGATATGACTTAAAATATCTGATTTGTTATGAAGTGTTTATAGGACTATGAACAATGGGTGCCAGATGGCTGTTCTTTCCAGTATCATGAAGTACATCAATATTTTATGACTAAACGTACTCAATTGCTATACCACCTGCTGGGTTTGCTTTTGTTTATTTTTCCCCAAAACAAAAGTTGTGGGTGACTGTGTTTCAGGTATTACTTTCTGTCCATCACTTCCTTTATCATGTCCTAGACATTTCCAGGAGCTTAGCCATTTCTGTGGAACAAATGATTTAGGCCAAAGTTTGCCTGTACATACGTGGCAGCATCAGCCCACCATCATATACTGAAATATGGCATTATTTGAAGAAGGGTTGTGTTAAAAGCAGGGATGGAAGTGGGAGTCTAAGCAGCAGGGTCTGATCTTTGCTTCATTGTTGACTGCTGATGTAAATTTTCTGGCTGCCTCAAAGACTATTTTCGCTTCCTTTTGGTTCAGATTGTTCGCTTGCCCTCATTCAGTCCCATTGTCTGCAGGCTCCCTTGGTTTGCTGAGATTCAGGTTTCACTGATTCAGACTTCTCTTCCTGCTTTTTGTGGCTCCTGCCATGGGAACCGGGTTTGAATGTATGTGGCGCTTGCTATCGCCGCCTGATGAAAGGAGCTATTTTCTTCATCTCCTTTTTTCCAAATTTTCTGTCTCCTCTAGCATTTTCTTGCCTTTTTCCATTCACCTCCTCTCTTATTCCTTAAGCTACTTCTATGTTCTCTTGTTTCTTTCTCTCTCTCCTTTTAAATGTTGATTTAGCTTTTGGTAATCTTTCATCTATGAAAAGTACACGTAGAACCAAGTTTAATGCACTCATACAGTACAATACAGCTTTTTAAAATATCTCCTTAATACCAGGTGGGTTTTCAGTGAATTGAAAAATATCACAATACCAAAGATGTGTCACTTACCTGTATATCCCATGTCATATAACTTCCTGGAAATCCCTTTCTAGATCGACTAGATAGATAATGTCAGGTGGCTATGAGTAGAAAATGCAAAAGTTAGAAAGCCTGACTGAAGAAGCCATGTGTGACTGTATCAAAACTGAAGCATAGGATGTGCTTGAAACATGAAATTGGGCTGTTTTCCTGACTCAGAATTTTAGATTCTTGTGAACCAGATTTGATCCTGGTCCCACAGCAGGAGTACAAGGGATTTGATGAAAGGAAGGGGAAAGCTATGATCAAATCATACAGCTTTCAAATCAAGGAAAGGTAGAACGTAGAACAGAGAAAGAAAAGGAATGGAAAAGAAGACAGAAGATTGTCTTATTGGCAATAATGTACAAAAAACCCCAAAAATCATCTTCATCTTTTGTGTGCCATAGTGTGGTTTTCCAGTACCATAGTTGAAAGATAGGTTTTTGTAAACTCTGGAGATCTGATGCGGAGCTACAGTAAGACAAAGAACCTGGAGTCTCATGACAGTATTTTATAGAGTCAGTTTTCAGAGCACAGTCACTATTTGACTACAGGTTATTAGCACTCACTCGTAACCATCAGAATGTCAGATGTAACTCAAAGTTAACAGAAATAGAATCAAATCTTAGATGCCAAAAATTTAAAAACCTCAAAGGGATACATTTTCATGAAGTTACAAGCAAATGAAACAAGAGCCTATGATAAAATGTGTAGATGCTGTCTTCTATAATAGTATATCCTGCAAAAGATGTAATTACTTGTTTAATGTAGTGCAGAAGTTAAAGCTTTATGACCTTTCCATCAAACAGAGATGTGTAAATGACTGATGGATGAGAAATACATTCCATTCATTCAGGTAAAGATACTTGTGGAAAATCAAAATCATTTTTTTCCAGCAATGTGGGATTTAGATTCTTATCCCAGCTCCACTTCATGTAGAATTTATATAGCACAACACAAAATGGGGAATGCAAGTTGGGCTTCTAAGCACATTCTTCCTCCTCTGCCTTGAGCCATCTGTGTTTGGTCAGCCTCCTGTTCAGGGTAAAGCAGCCTGAAGGTTTTCTATGAAACCTGAACTATAGCAATAGGTTGCCAGGGAAATGGAAGTTCTATCCATTTATCTTTTCCCATCTGGCAATTCCTAGAGTGAAACAAGCCAACCAGAGGGTGGCCAAGCTCTCTCAAGCTGTTTCACACCAATAAGCATCTGAGTTCATTTCCCACAGTGGGCAGTAAGGCTGCCCAAATACAGGGACTGTTGGGTAATTCACATTCCTGACTGGTGAAGAACATGAGCTCACAAGTACCTGTTTACATGAGGTCTTAGTAGGAACCAGTAACCCGATTTCATCCTGTAAAGAACTGAGGGGACCCTGTAGACAGCCATCATCATTAATGAAGGCACCCCTTACCTTTGGCAAACAAAGCCAGCTTGAGTCTGGAAAGCTGGATGAAGCTTCCCAAACATTTGGTAAATACCTTTGGAGTGTAAACATGCTTTATCCTGTCATAAAATTTTTATGCAAAGAAGAGCTTTCTGAAAGATGAGGCACCAAACACCAAATAACAGGCTTTTTTCTTCTAAGTTTTCTTACAATCCAATAATATACTATTGTATTTGGAGTTTTTTCTCCTTCCCTAACCTCTATACAATAAGCAGGTTCCAATCTGACCACACTTCAGATCGATCAACATCATGAAAGGTGGATTTTCTTAAATACTGGGTTGAGGGAAAAGTGAATTTGTGCAAGGACCTTGAGATATATGAGACAATCGGCTTAAAATGTTGTTTTGCCCTGGCCTGACAAGGCTTGCTGTCTCTGACAACACATAATCTCTTTTAATATACTACCAGGAAGGCGATGACTGTTTGAAAATGCTTCTAAACTTCAGTTTATCTCAAAGGCTGACACCTTAATAGAAACTATACCATCTCTTTGGGAACCCTGTTACAAGCCAATATTAATAAGGGTTTGTGTTGATTCAGGGGAGAAATGGATAAGGAAAGACACTGAATCAACTTGTTATAGGTTTTCTGCAGAAGTTTAAAAAATAGCTGTTCAAGGATTTTAAAATGGACACTGTCAATGGAGATACCTGTTTTACTTGATAAAGTCATGAGGTTTTGTCCTGCACATCAATGTTTTCCTATTCATCACCGTCAGCAAGATTTAAAGTTGTGCATTTAAGACTCAAGTAAGCTTCTTTGCAAACACTCCTGAGAATAGGATCAAAATGGGAAGAGATTACATGTAATCTAATTATGTTAGGTTCCATTTGAAATCTGTCAGTATAAAAATTAAAAGAATACGACACAGCTTTACAATATGCTATAGGCCATATGGAAATTGTATGAGTATGTGTAAATGAGACCACATGTGAGAAACTATCATGTGTTGGGCATACAGCCACATTTGCTTTAAAGAAGCTAAATCTGAAGACTAGAATGGTTTGGGGAACTAAAAGCAAATTATAAGAACTTTACCACTTATGTCTTTAATGTGAACCTGTGCTTCTTTTTATCTGGCAACAGGTTATATGAAAAAGCTGGCAATCAAAAGATCTGTATCAAAAAATCAACACCAGACATGACATTGTTCTGTAAGGTTGTGGCTGGAGCAGAACTGATGCTGAAGATTAACATCTGGGACAGGCAGTGAATCTCTGTCACGGTAAGGACTGTAAGGACATCCATAAGACTAAAGATTCTGTGGGGTAATTCTTCATTTTCACAGGCTTTTCAAAAACACACAAGTGAATTAAATGAAGTTTGGCTGTAGGATAAGGAGAGCTAGTTTCACTGAAATTGCACCACTTTAGGATCCACACTGAAGGGTGGATTTCTCCTCAGGTTTTTCTCTGATTTTAGAAATGGATCAAGCTGCAAAATTGAGACTTCCATTCTGCCCTCCACCACAGGACTCACATTTTTGTTCACTGTAAGACTACAAATCATTTGTCAAGGCTGTTTCTAGCCCAGTTCCACACATTTGGGCACATCTTGATCTCATGTTGTAGTCTGGGTCTGTCTGATCACAGAACAGCAGCTGAGGACTCTCTCATGTGTTCTACAACCAAAAGAAACAAATACATTTAAAACAAAAAAGTTCTGTACCAGTCGCTGACCAGATGGTATTGTGAATTGTTACAATTCGTCAGCAAAACAGAGGAAGGAAGTGTTTTAAAGCAAGATTATATTATTTTCCTTAAGTTCTTATTATGAAATCTTCCTGAAGTGAACTTTCAAAACTTGAAAACCTTTTCAGAGGGAATGAATGGAACAGGGCAAACCGGAGACTCGCTGGGGAGTAGTTAAAAACAAGGAAGAAGTATAGCATGCCAGTGAAATAAAGGAAGAACCCATTACCAAGTTTTCAGTTTGGGAAGACAAATGGAGAAAAACACAAGTAACAAAAAAAAGTCGTACATGTTGTTTCTGTCCTCTTAATAATTACAGATGGGAAAGCACCCAGGGTCTTCCCTCACACTGGAGGGAAATAAGCCTGAAAAAGCAGATAAGGGAACCAGGGATATATTCACAATACAGGGTGACTGCAAGATATAGTAAATTACTGCCAACAAAGTGCCTTGAGATCCTTAAGAAGAATGCTGAGAAAAATGCATTTTATTTTTGCTGTCATTTAAGAAACAAAATACATTTGAAAACCATGAGAAAAAAAATGTCTTAAATGAAAATGACCCCTGACCATTAAGTTCACTCCAGTCAAATAAAACACTTCCTGTTTTTGTAACTTTTTAAGCCAAGGCAGATCCTGGTCTGTATACACTCTTTCCAGCCAAGGATTTGACTGATAGTTGAATTATAGTTAGAAGCGGAGGATGCGGTAGAAAATACAAGGTGCTGCTCCCAATTCAGTTAAGATAAAGGGTTAAGTCTGTTTTGAGGGAAATGCAAAAAATGGAGTGAGCTCATTGTACTGAAATTAGTTGCTGCAAAGAGTTTAGAAATACCCACTGGCAGGGCCAGCACATCCACTGTATTAGTTAATTACATGACACACAATTTGTCACTTGAAATACATCCTGGACTTTCCATACAATCATGAAAATCTGTCGTACAAGCTGCATCAGCCTGTTCTTGATAATTTTGTCCTGGAACATCTGCAGTGTGATACAAAGGCATAATCAAGTTGTGTGCTCCATCAGTCGTCCCAAGTCTGTCCCGCAGGAAGAAGGAATCATTGGTCAATCCCTGCCCTTACTGTCCATAAAGGAATCTTTTTTTCTCCTTGTCTAAACTTTGTGGAAGAGCTTGGTATGTGTAGAGTCCCTGGGCAAGCCATAGGTGAGTGGAGTCAGAGTGAGACTGCTTATCCAGAGACTGACGAGGTCACTTCCACAGCCTGTTTCGTGCAACAAGAGGATCTCCTCATCTAGTGGCCGCCTAGGGAAGGACTGATCTTCCTTAACCTTAGGTCTCTGCAGTGTGTGTGCCTAGACATCAGTTAGGTGTCTGGGCTCCCATTCGAGTTGCTGGAGGAGTCAAAGGAGTTTAAGGCATGATTCAGCTCATTAGAAAGCAGACACTTATAGCTGATTGGATTATTCACACCCTAAGCTCCACTGACCGGCTCTTCATTGATTATACTGGGAAATTACTCCGTAAGTACTTCCTCAGCTTTAGGTGTCTGTTTTATAAATGCCTGAGATCAGGTTTGGTTTGTAGTTTGAGACATCTAACATGTTTCTTCAAGATGTGTTAGGTGTAAAAGTTTCCTTTACAGATGATGTTGATCTGATCAATAGTCAATGAATCTTGAGCACTGCCACGCTAACCAGCCACGGGTGCCTCCTCTGACTGCAATGGGAGCTACGGCCGCTAGCTCACATGTAAACACTTACGTGCAGACACCTAAATTTAGGTGTTTAATCTGTGTGCTGAGTCTAACCTTTGCATTAGGTAATGAATCTGCTTCCAGTCAATTTTGTAGAAACACAGGTTTAAAATATAGATTTGAATAACTTTGTTAAACTAAATAGAAGTAAATGGTTTGGAAAACATAATCTGAAGTGCATTGAGCACTGGCGATAAACCAATATAAGAACCAAACAGGAATCTGCTCTGCATGTGTGTTATCTTGTCTTTAAATATATACATACCTCCTACTCAGCTGTTCAGATGCCAGAACAGGATCTGCCTTTGTAGAAACAGATCAGGATAACTTGTCCTCTCCATGATTATAAGCTGATGATCTATTTTTGAGTAGATAAAACACACTTTGTGATCATTCATCATTACTGACAGTAAAATGTTGACCTTGCATTGAAATCTGCTGCCTGGTTGCTACTTTCAGTCATTTCAACATCAAAATCAATGTTGATACATTAAGAGTTGTAATGATTCTTGGTATTTCTGTTGCAAATTGTGTGCCCATGTAGGTCTAATTACTTAACATTTAATACAGTGTAAAAAACATCAGGCACACAGTCTATTTTTGCTAGAGATGTGCTATACAACTAAATGTTTTCAGTGCTAATTAAAGCATTTTCATATAGTGACGATGAGCGTTAGACAAATACCTTGTAAACAGGCAGCACTCCAAATCTGCTCCTGTGTTCACACTGGATATCACTGATAATTATACTCTTCCCAATCATATTATCATAGAAAACATAACTGGGAGGGGCATTGAGATGGGCTCATCCACGGCATTCTCCTATCCCCAGCTGGATCAGCTGTACCTGAAATTTCTAAGTAAGTACACCTTTTAAAAAATGTCTTAGAATACTATCTTATTCTTCACTGTTTTCTTTGCTGGATTGGACATTGTTTTATTTCCTTTTGGGGAACAAATTGTTTGGATCAAAGAAACAGGTCAAAAAACCCCACACTTATTGGTTTATCCAGAATCTTGGACAGAGCGCAGTTACAAATTACCTGTCCTTACAAAGAAAGAAGACTGGCTTTTTTGTCCCAGCTGTCATGTTTGGACATAACTGGAAGGGAAACAGTAGGCTTGAGGATGCAGAGAGAATTATTCTTTGTCAAAAGCCTACCTCTTCCTTCCAAGAGTAACAGAGTCTCCTAATGATAATAACAGGCTTCTAAAAGCCAGAAAACTACTTCTGAGCAATATCACATTATGCAGGTCTAATAACAGGAACAGGGCCAAATTACCTTCTTGGATTCATGTCAATCTTTTACTACAAATGAGTGGAAGCTGTAGCTAAGCAAAATATAGTTCACAGCCTGCAACACTCCTCATACCTGAACCTCTTCCCATGGTGAATCAATGTGAAGCTATAAAAAGAAAATGGGGGTTCCTCAAGACCAATTCTAATCCCCGCTCTAGCAGATAGGAGCAGATGGAAGAAACAAACAGACACCTCGATGTGTTACAGGAGAACTCCCTCAGCGGAGGACAAATCCTGAGGTGGCCTAGAGCTGGCGTAGAGAGAAACAAGGGGATATCGAAACATCTCTATTTTTATGTCACATGATCAGTGAGTCTGTGAGCAGCCAGATTTAATTTAAAACCAGCATTATAGTTGCTCTAATTTGGCTTGTGGATCCCCAGCTTTAGTTCCTAAATTTGAAGATCTGGGCCAGAAATTCAATGTGTAACTTCAAACGTCCCTCCATGTACACTACATGTTTCACTCCTTAAGTTTGCTTAAGAAGGAAGTTCATTAGGAGAAGAAAATAAACTATAGATGTTCTGGCTCACATCGAAAATGACAGCAGACCCGATTTCTTGGGGAGCCAAATCTCAGACTGGGCAAAAGCAAGCCATCAGAGCAGCTACTGAGACAGGAGTGGCAACCACTCCCAGAGCTGTTTTGCAGTTCTGGCTCCACTTTCACTCACGTTCACTGGTTGGTTGTTCCAGCCTCTGCTCTCACAGTCTCTCTACATCAGCTTCATTCCACTCCTGTTACTGTTACTCCACCTATCCTCTTTTCAGTTTCTCTTCTCCTTTCTCTTTTCTTTCCATTTATATTCTTATAATTTGTCTTACATCACCAAAAGACTACATAATGTATGTGCTTGTAGCCACCCTGTTACCTATGTAGTAAACTGCTTTTCTCCAGCTCTGAGCTTCTTTGGAGCAGGGAGTACAATGGTGGGGAGCCTCATCCTTTCTCAGCCTTAAGCACTTGTATAATAAACATGATTTACCTTCCTAATGGCCCTGTAATTTCACTTCTGTAGAATGAACCAGATCTAGATAACTGATTCATGTTAATGTGCACTGAAGAGTAGTTGGTTTTCTGCTATCAAAAAGCTGTGCAATTATGTACTTACAGTCTATGCAGTTCTGGGAGCACTGAGGAGCCAAGGTGCTGCCTTAATTCCATTTTATACTGTTACGGCTCTGAGACCACACAGACTTTATTAGCATTGCACATCCAAAAGCTGAAAGTAAGTTCATGCACCATCATGAGTTGCCACTACTGTCAGTGCTTGAGAATCGCTGTGCCATGTCCAGAAAACCTGCAGGTGGAAACCTGGTGCCAGTTAAGTCTGTAAGAACCCAGCCATCAACGTCAAACAGGACCGAGATTCAGCTTGCTTGCGAAGTCAGACACTATTAGATCCTCAGTAATTCAAATGGAACTTCATGCCTCTGTCAACAACCACAGCTCTATGTCCATGAAAACTTGACGAACTTGAAAAACTTCACAGCCACAATTAATTCAGCTAATGATATTTCATTTGCCTCAGATATTTGATTTGCCTCAGATGTCCAAATATATGTTGTTCATCTCCCTGAAGGTTCCTGCTGAGAACAGTTGAGGTGCCCTAGTTCCTAAAGCTGAACATGCCAAACACAAAAGGTACTTCCGACATGAGAAGAAATTAAAGAAAAGTGGAATATAAATAGACTGCTACCTAGAAATGGTCTTTCTTGGCCTCCTTCAGAACTAAGCACATAAATAATGATGAAGGAGAAATACAGGTAGTCATGTTTTTAAAGTAATACTTTATTTTAAAGAGACCTAGCCAAACCCTTGTATTTTGCATACTGTATAGATCTAATTGGACAAGTAAATATACCCAGATTTAAGTAAATTAATGTCAGTGAAATGAAGTAGTATGTAAATTGGGGAAACATTTCATTTCATTGCCTCTGTTGAGAAAAGTGGAGGCAATTGATGTGCACACATCTCTCTTGCTGTTTTGTGAAGCCCAAGCACAAGTTTCTTATACAAGTGGAATGAAAAAGTGAAAAAAATAAGCAAGATAAACAAGCCTTCAGCTTTTTAAAATAAATGGAACTCCAGAAATTCACTAATGTGATTAGTTAATTAAAATGTTCATTGATAATTGATAAGTTCATTGCCATATTAAGACTTTCCAGTACTGATCAGCTCAGCTCTTAGTAAAAGTTAATGGTGATGGAGATCTCTGATTTCCTATGGTGTTGCTGTTGTGCAGGAGGGTATTCTTCATCAAAACAACAGCGTAATTTTAAATATAGGAGATTAACATTCTCCTGGAGTGTTTTTTTATCCTGGTTTCCTTTGGAAATACGATCGGACTCTTTGTCTGCTGCTATATAGAATCGTAAAATGGTTTGGGTTGGAAGTGACCTTTAAGATCATGAACCCCCTGCCATGGGCAGGGACACCTCCCACTGGATCCAGTTCTGCAAATCCTCATTCAGCCTGGTCTTGAACACCTCCGGGGATGGGGCATCCACAAAAGCAGGTTGGGGTTCTCAGTGATCTTAAGTATCTCTCTTAAGAAAAACGATGGCCAGACAGAGACTAAAGACCCAAAGTATCACCTCTAATAAGAGAAAAGCTGCAGATTTTGCCAGACTTGTTGAGTTTGACCTGCCAAAACCCTGAACTCTTCACACCACAGAATGATGGCGAGGACTGGAGGTATGGTGGGAGAGTGAAAGGCTGAACAATGCAGAGCATTAGGGACATAGCAACGCAGTTATTTCTTCAACTAAGGACCAGGTAGACTGTTTTCTACAAATTTTAATTCAGTCATGCACTATCACAGTAACCCGGAGTTCCCCTTATATATAATCCTCTCTCCTACAGTGTCTCTGTTTGGCACATACAAAAACACTTTTTGTCTCAGCTTCCTTCCATGGCCTGTGACTCCTTGCTGGGTGATAGGCAAGGCTGGGTCTGGCTCCAAGCAATGCGTATCAATTGGCACAGGCGTGCTGATTAATTGGTCTGTAGGTCACACGAGACAGATGATCACTGAACTCGTGCTGCAGCCTTTTCCTCACAGTAAGCATTTATTTCTGTCTTTTTGTTCTCTTCAGCAATAATCTTCCTGCAACTTTTATCATCTCTTCCAAAATTCTTGACAGTTCTGGGTGACCGGGAGACATAATTCCCTGAACTTTTTTTTTCCCTTCAAAACTTAAATAATCCTGTATTATAAAAATGTCCCTTTTAATTAGTGGGTTAGTATTCCTTAAATATGTAATAATTTTCTTTGCTCATTATATATTAATATTGCCTAGAAACAGGAACCACCTTTGACACATAGAGCTACAGGATGTTTCTCTGCAATATCAGACAGCTGCGTTGAGTCAGGACATCGCCCCTTCCATAGTGCCAGCACACTGCAAATTTAACATGTGTGGCCTTGATAAGACAAAACAGTGCAGTGAGGGCGTTGGAACCAGATGGCTTACAGTCTGAGCCCAAACTCCTACCCAGCATTCCCTGCAAGGGAAGAAATTACACATGAGCAGTTGGCAGTGTTCCTGGTGATTCCTTGTCCATTCAACACAGCACAGGTGAGATAAGATGCAAGATAAGGTAAAGTGTACAAAACTGAGATACACAAGTCGCTGACAACCCATTCATGAGGAGTGTTCTGGATCAAGCCCCTTGCAAGAAACATTTCATCTGAGGACACTTGGAAGCATCCTCCTCCTCTCAATCCAGTCTGGTACTGACATGCCTGGTTTCAGCTCCTAAACAGACTAATTTTTCTGTGGATTTTCCCTCTGTTGTCCCCATGGACCTTCTGACTTTGGTGGTACCAAGGGTCTGTTAACTATTAGGATTCTGTCATTCTCCTATTTCCCTATAAAACTCACACCTACTTGTAAGATTTTGCTGTTCTTATTAGATAAAAAACCCTATTTCATGGAAAATAAATGAATATTTTCCCTATTGCTAATATGATGCCTCTGGTGGTTGTTATGGGATGAAAAGTAAAGGAGTGAAAGAAAATGAAATGAGCTTAAAACTGGCCAAAGAGCAGGACCAGGTGAACCAGAAAAGTCCAGAAAATTCAACTTCATTTGCTATGGAAGAGAAGGGGTGGGGACATGGTGGGAAAAGGGTGTAATTTCGTGGTGAGAATTGTCATTTACAAGCTTGTCTTAGATCAAAGCCACACAACAGTGGCTGTTCCTGTGTTTGAAGATCTTTTAAGCAAATTTTTGCTCTTGGCCCCAAACAGTAGCTACAGTTTACCTCTTCTTTCACAGCAATGTTTTTATCCATAACCACAGCAGAAACACACTGACATCTGGAAATGAATCCTGAGATACAGGCAGAGGATCATCAGGCTGGAAGGATTCTGGTGCTCTGTTCCTCCAGCAAGATCCCTGAGCTGAGATCAGCATTTGTAGCTTCTGTGCAGGTGAGGGAAATGTTCACACCATCTGCGAGAGGCATCTGATTGCTTTCCCTTGGTTCCCTACGCAATCAATAGAGAGAAGCAGGCAGCCTGGAGAGGCACTGGGGGCAGATATCTAATTTAGACACTGACCAGCCCTGCGGAGGAGCGCAGCCCCTATTGATTGTGCAGGGAGCCTTGCAGCATTAAGTACCCCAATTGGGAACCCAAGGGTGGATACTCTGAGAATAGGAATGAATAGCACCTTTTTTCCAAGCTTATTATAACCTCCCGTATATTTCATAATTCTGGTCATTGTTCATATTTTAAGAATCCTATAATTGGAAGGCACATATGAAAAATCTAATGCTAAAGCCAGGGAGATATGAATCACTTGAAAACCTCTGAGGAAGTGAGGACAATGAAGGATGAAAAATGAGTGTGGGGAGGATAAGAGAAAAACAGCAAATAAAGAGGAACAGGGATGGGTCGAGTGACAAAAGGGCTTTGATCATTCACCTCAAGCTGAAGGCAAAGTATTAATAGAATCCATTACATGGAGTGGTGCTGCCACACAGTGACAGGGAAAAAGATCTGAGCAGTAATTGCAAAAAAACTGCAGCAGTAATGACACTGGGAGAAACACGTTTAATGTCAAAGCCAAACAGGACACTGGCTTGTTTGCTTACGGAACGTTAAACATAATTACAGGAGGCAGCATTATTGCCAGGTAGGGACCTAATCTGAGCCTAACTGGTCCACAGGTTATTACAAAATACCAATAGCAGTCATGGAGTTAAAACTAGATTCAAGTCCTTTCTTTTAGCAGAATAATCAATAATTTTAAAAAGTCACTTTATTTTGGAGTACAGACTATGCTTTTCTGGTAGTCCAATATATATTAATTCTACAGTTTGAATTACTGGAAAGAAACCCCCCTTTCTAAGGAGGGGACTGATATATGACATGCTTTTCTGTGTCTAACATAAATCAGAACAATATATTTTCAAATAAAAAAAAAAACAAGGCTAGGACACAAAAAAGGTTTGGTAGCAGTGCCACATGAATTACAAGAGTATATAAAGAGCCCTTAGCTTCATGGTCTTAGAAAATCCCAGGTGAGTATTGTCCTAAAGTTTCAGTGCTCTTTCTGTTTTAATACCAGTACAGAAAACAGTAATCTATATGTCTAAGGATACAGTAAAAAAATAGTCTATGGACAGCACCTATCACTTAGTGCTAGGACTCAGCTCAGAGTCCTTTGGCTAAAAATGAACAAAATATGCAAAATCTTTTTTCATCTTTTCTTTAGGCTGTCCTGGAAGGTTCCACATCAAAGAAGACATAGTACACTACCCTGTCTCTTTGCTAGCAGAATTTACAAAGCAGGAAAATAAACCATTTTCCTTGACCTCGGTGCACGAACAGGACCTTGCTCTCCCTGTTATCCTGGAACTACTGCACACCTGACTAGAATTAAACAGTCTTTGAGGTTTAAAGGTGCTGAACCCCTCTGGCTCCCAGTGGAATTTGAATACCTTCAGCAGTGTTGAAAATCAGGTCACAAGATCCGCTGGGAATGACAGCGTTCCACGAGAAATAATTTGCACCAAACTCAGCTGGGGATGTACCTGCCTCACGTTCCACAAAATAGTCCAAACTTTTCATCACAGCAGCCCAACTAGTAGGTAGTAGTGTCTTTATGTATATATTTACTCATTTACATATGCGTGTGTATGTTTTACATTTCAGCCTCATCCCAACAAGGTCTGCCTTTACCCTGAGATAAGGTGCTGTTTATACTTATCATGAGGGTGATGCAGGAGCTCCTACAAGGTGCATGTCCCACCTGGGCTCATTGAAAGCCAAGGAAAGAAAGACCCAAATAATATTTGGGCTTCATAAAGATGGGGATCCTGTATACTTTCTTTGTTGTCCATGCATGCTACCTTGCAACATTAGAATGGAGATCCCAGAGTGTTTTATAGCACCTAAGCACATTTAAATTTTGAAACATCTTTTCCCAGCACAGTGTGATACCCTGAAAATTTCTGTAATGGTCTAACAGCAGAGTTGTGTTACATCTCTTATCATCTCGCTTTTTATTTTATATGAAGGATCAATACAGCTAAAGGTTAGAAAAGCCCCTTCTGGTACTTGGCAATCCTGGCTTCAAGTTGTCTCCAGCTCGGATGTAACCACAATGCTGCTAGCAAATGCTATAAAAAGGAAAGCTGTCTGAAATTGGAAAAGTTTTTTCCAACACTTTCTCCAAGAAGGCAGCAGCAGGTCTGTTTAATGCATTGAGGAAGCTGCAGCCAAAAAAAAAATCTGTAATGGTGGTAGGTGTGAAAGGAAACATGAGATTGTCAATCAAAATGAAAAAGAACAGAATTGGCAGGGAGCTGGAAACACTATAATAAAAAGAGGCTTTTTGAAAAAGACCCAAAAAAAAAAATTCTTTCCTTGGAGATGAACAGAAAAAGGACCAGAAGACTGGCAAAAATGGCAAAATTAAGGAATTGGAACTAAAAATAAGATTGTAATTCACAAGGCCAGCACGGAAGAGGTCACTGGTCAGAGTTGCAGGGGACTGAGAACTCCTCCCAGAGCTGGCACACACATTGTGTCCTCTGTGTGCTGGCCTTTGCCACACCGAGTGGGGACTTTGAAAACTGCTGTGATCAATTTAAAATTATCTGATTTTCTTCTAAATGGACTTTTATTTTTTTCTGCTACTGATTCCTACTACATATTTTTGGAAGAACTTTTTAGGGAATGAATATGAAGTACAACCAATCATGAGAAAATAAAAACAAGCAAGTAGCTCTCAGGCCTATCAGTGTCTTTCAATGCTTTAAAATGAAAATAAACCCACTGTTGCTGTTAGAGTCACAAAGCCCAATAATCTGACAGGTCATTGTTCTAGGCAGTATAAAATCAGTAAGCAGGAAGTGCATCCCCACACTAAGCTGCTACTATCTGTATAAGGAAATACATTATTAAACACAAAATTCATGTGGTTCTCTTATGAGGCTGATGCTTAGAACTGAAAAGCCACAATTGTTACTACAGTCGGAAGAAACTGCAGTGGTTCAACAGACACTGATGAGAACTAGAGATACCTTTGGGAACCTACAAGTTCTTTGCAAGAACTCACAAGGATGGGGAGATGAGGAAGCAGAAATGCAGATTTACATTTACAAGGAAAATGTGCTGGACATGTATCTATTTTATTTTATGATACCAACTGCTCTGCCAGAAAATGGAGCACAAACAATAAAGACTTCATAGAATAATAGAATGGTTTGGGTTGGAAGGGACCTTAAAGATCGTCCAGTTCCAGCACCCCTGTAATGGTCAGGGACACCTCCCACTGGATCAGGTTGCTCATCCAGGCTGGCCTTGAACTCCTCCAGGAATGGGGCATCCATGACTTCTCTGGGCAATCTGTGACAGTGCCTCAACACCCTCACAATAAAAAATATCTTCCTAATATCTAATCTAAATCTCCCCTCTTTCAACTTAAAAGTTTTACCCCACATTTTATCCCTGTACTCCCTGATAAAGACCCCCTCCCCAGCTTTCCTGTAAGTCCTCTTTAAGTACTAGAAGGCTGCTATAAGGTCTCCCCGGAGCCTTCTCTTCTCTGGGCTGAACAACCCCAACTCTCTCAGCCTGTTCTCATATGGGAGTTGCTCCAGCCCTCTGATCATTTTTGTGGCCCACCTCTGGACATGCTCTAACAGATGTTAACTATGTCCAATTTGCATATGCATAAAGCACTTCAATTACTAATACTTTCTGCTAGCATATAGGAAAGGATACATGATGAGAAAGTGTGATAAAGAAGAACAGGGAATTATGGCTGGGGAAGTCTGTATCTCCTTGAACAACACTGTCTGGTCTTTGGGCCTGTCAACGTCTCCAGGCAGATGAGATTGCTCACTAGCTGCCTGATCCGCACAGCTGCTTCTTTCCCAGGAGATGGCCTGAGCCAGGTGTGAAGAAAGAGAGGTCATCACTCTTGCAAGTAAACAGAGAACAGAAGCATGAAAGAAATGTGAGAGGTTATATTACAAACTGACATTTTTTGGAAGATCTATTTTGAGTAATCAGGGTCTGCAGAGAGCTGTGCGTTTCTCAAACTAGAAATATTTACCATGCTTCATACCAATAGCTGGTAAAGGACAGCTTTGTGTTTCAGGAGAAACACAGACGGAGAGGGACACAACATCCCAGATGCATCCCTGGAGTAACCTAGGCAGAGACATCACATAACCCCTTTCAGAAGCCTCCTGAGCTCCCTCTTAAAAAACAAAACAAACAAACAGATCCATGTGGCTTCTATGGCAGGGCTGTTTCACAGACTCACTCTAATGGCAGTATCTTTGCTCTTTCATTTCTGGCTCAGATACGTTAATGTTCAGTGTAGGCTTGTTTGCTATAGTGCCAGCAGAGTTCTGCACCTTACATAGCCTTCTGCCTTCTCACATTGCAAAATGCCTGTTCTTCAGAGACTGCAGTCATAAGTCCTTTCATACTTGTTTTGCTAGACTCAAGAAACAATGCTCTTCTCATCCCTCATAAGAGTCTCCATTCTACGCTGCATCTGTTCTCTCTGCCTTTCTATTTAGTTTGGCTTCTTGAATGTGGATGACCAGAAGCACTAATCGAGATGAGCTGTGAACGTACCTGTATGTCCCTAAAATACTTTTAATTTTAAAATCACATTTGAATTTTAAAATCATCTCTTAAAATCACATTTGCCTTTTTGTTTCTTAGACACGTCATACAGATCACGGACTGTCTCTGTGAAAGCAAATAAGATACCCAAGGTCTTCGCCACATCCATTTCCAAATGATGAGTGACGATGATCTCATTAGTTCCCAAGTATATGTCCCTGAACCCTGTAGTACCGAATTTCATCCCATGCCGGTTCCTCTTTACCTCAAAGCAATCCCATTCCTTCTGCATAGCACAGTTGTCCTTGTTGATGATACATCCCAACTCAGTGTCATTGCTAACAAGCTTTCTCAGCACAGTCCTGATTTCCATCCCATGAAAATGCAAATAGTCCTAGATGCAAATGTGCAGTGGAATCTGAAATTATAGCAAAAGTCAGTACACTTTCAAACATCCACAAGATACTCATTGGTGATTGCCGCCTTCCCCAACAGATCTTCCACAACAGGATGTCCCAGGAAGTTCTCATGGTTCTACAGCAAACACAGTGGGGAAATCAGGTTTTAGGAAAGCTGGGCTGACAGAAACCTAATGAAGACCAACAAAGGAAAATGCAGGGTGTCTCCCCACCCTCATCGTGAACAGTTTCTTCTTAATGTCTGATGTAAATCTTCCCACTTCCAATTTAAAGCTATTCCCCTTCGTCCTATCACTACTTGCCCTTGTAAAAACTTCCTCGCCAGCTTTCTTGTAGGCTCCTTCAGGCACTGGAAGGACACTATAAGGTCTCCCTGGTGCCTTATCTTCTGCAAGCTGAACACCCCCAGATCCCGTAGCCGCTCCTCATAATCCTTGTGCTCCAGCCCCTTCTCCAGCTTCATTGCCTTTCTCTGGACAAGCTCCAGCACCTCAGTGTCTTTCTTCTAGTGACGAGGCCAAAAACTGAACACAGGATTCAAGGTGTGGTCTCACCAATTCTAAGTACATGGGCCTCCTGTACAGGGGCACCTTTATCCACCAAACAGTCCACCCATCAAATCCATATCTCCAGTTCAGAGAGAAGTATGTTGTGTACCCGCCCATGGCAGGGTGGCTGAAACTGGATGATCTTTAAGGTCCCCTCCAATGCAGACTGTTCTATGATTCTAAGATGACAGGGGACTCCATTCAAAGGCTTTTACAGAAGACAGGATGAGCTCCAGAGGTCCCTTCCAGTCCTGATCACTCTCTGATCCTGTGCCTGAAGTGATGGGCAATGAGACCCAGGTCTGTCCTGTGCCCGGGAAGGGTACACAGGCAGCCCCCCACCCCTACCATGGCAGGGACACCTCCCACCAGACCAGGCTGCTCAAGGCCCCATCCAGCCAGGCCTTGAACAAGTCCACGGATAGGGCATCCACGGCTTCCCTGGGTAACCTGTGCCAGTGCCTCAGCACCCTCATCGTTAAGAATTTCTTTCTAATGTCTAATCTAAGTCTTCCCTCTTTCGAATTTAATACCATTCCCCCTCATCCTACCATTCCACGCCCTTGTGCAAAGTCCCTCCCCAGCTTTCTTGTAGCCCCTTCAGGCACTGGAATGCCACAATAAGGTCTTCCCGTGAGTGGAGACCTTTGTCTCAGTGGTGAGGCATCGGCACAGGTTGCCCAGGGAAGGTGTGGGTGCCTCCTCCCTGGAAGTGTTCAAGGCCAGGCTGGATGGAGCCTTGAACAGCCTGGCTTAGTGGGAGGTGTCCCTGCCCATGGTCAGGGGGTTGCAACTGGATGATCTTTAAGGTCCCTTCCAACCCAAACCATTCTCAGATGTCGTGGGGGACTGTGTTCAAAGGCTTTTAGACAAGACTGGACGATCTCGAGGGCCCTTTCAGCCCAGTCACTCTGCTCCCCCGTGCCTGAAGCGAGGGGCGATGGGACCCGGCTCCGTCCTGTCCGCAGGGAGCGGACACAGACCGCCCCGCCGCGCCCCGAGCCCGCCCCGAGCGGGGCCGGTCGTGGCCGGCCGCAGCCATGGCGGCGGCGCTGGGGCGGCTGCGGGGAATGCTGCGCGTTGCCCTGACCCGCCGGAGCGCGGGGGCGGCCGCGCCGGGGCGGCTGACGGAGCGGCGGGAGGCGGGAGGCGTGCGGTGAGCGGGGTCGCAGGGGGAGCAGCGCCGCGGGGCCGCTCCAGGCGCGCCCGGCGCTCGCGTTAATCGCGACCCCCGTGTTTGTCGGCTTTGGCAGAGACATCGTGCTGAACAACCCGGGCAGGAGGAACGCGCTGTCCCTCGCCATGCTGCGCTCCCTGCGGGAGGACCTGCTGCACGACGTCCAGAGCAAGGAGCTCCGCGTCATCGTCATCTCGGGTACTGCCCTTGCTAAGGCGGGGGGAGGCGCTAGGGAAGGGGAAAAACAGGATACAGACGTCACTGATGAGCTCTCTTGAGTTGATAACCGTCAGGTCCAGTATTGTATCCCCTTGGGTAGGGTTGTCTGTTACCTGGGTTAAGAAGGTATCGTCTACGCGCTCGAGGAGTCTCATGGATAGCCCACAGCTTGCCGTGCTGCTACTCCAGCAGATGTCAGGGTTGTTGAAGTCATAGAATGATAGAACCATAGAATCGTTTGGGTTGGAAGGAACCTAAAAGCCCATCCATTTCCAAGCGCCTGCCATGGGCAGGGACACTTCCCACTGGATCAGGCTGCTCAAGGCCCCTTGCAACCTGGCCTTGAACACCTCCAGGGAGGGAGCATCCGCAGCTTCCCTGGGCAGCCTGTCCAGTGTCTCACCACCCTCATAGTGAACAATTTCTTCCTAATATCTAATCAAAATCTTTCCCCTTCCAGTTTAAAACCATTCCGCCTCGTCCAATCACTACGTGCCCTTGTAAAAAGTTCCTCCCCAGCTTTCTTGTAGCCCCGTTCAGGTACTGGAAGGCTGCTCTAAGGTCTCCCAGGAGCCTTCTCCAGGCTGAACAACCCCAACTCTCCCAGCCTGTGCTCATAGCAGAGGTACTCCAGTCCTCTGATCATCTTCATAGCCCTCCTCTGGATCCGTTCCAACAGTTCCATATCCTTTTTACGTTGGGGATTCCAGAACTGGACACAATACTCCATGTGGGGTCTCACATGTAGAGGGGGAGAATCACCTCCCTCACCCTGCTGGCCACATTTCTTTTGATGCAGCCCAGGACAGGGTTGGCCTTCTGGGCTGTGAGCACACACTGCAGGCTCATGTCAAGCTTCTCATCATCCCAGTTCCTACTCTCACCTAATGAATTCCTCATTCTTCAACATGGCATTAACAGTCAACTTTGGTTTTGTTATGTTTTTGTGGATAGTTAGCGTGTTTAAGCAGAAACACATTGCAAATGTTGGTATTTCACTCAGGTTGTGCAGTGTTTACAGATCGATCAGCTGCTTCCCTTTGTGAAAACAATCAGATCATAGAATCGTTTGGCTGGAAAAGACCTTTGAGATCATCGAGTCCAACCATACCTGGCCACTACTAAACTATATCCCTAAGCATGTCATCTACCAGTCTTTCAAGTACGTCCAGGAATGGTGACTCCACCACCTCCCTGGGCAACCTGTGCCAGTGCCTGATAACCGTCTCAGTGAAGAAGTTTTTCCTGATAGCTATTCTGAACCTGCCCTGGTGGAACTCAACCTGTCACTAGGTATAAAAGAAACTAGGGGGTTTTGTGTTTGAAAACTATCTGTAAAGAATATTTTATACGGAACAAAAGCCGGGTTCTAATGGTTATCAAATGTAAGAACATTCCCAAACACTGGTTTTCATACAGGAGTGGGCTGGGCTGGTGTGGCTTTTGTTGCTGTCAGCAGCAGATCGTAGGAAACATGGCTCAAGGGTTTTTCAGATCATGTGCTCTGCTCCCCTACTGTAAGCCAGGATCAGCATCGTTGTCTTTACCATGGGTCAAAACTGGTGTTAAAACTCTCCAGTGAAGGAGAGACTGTAATATCAATACTGTAGTCACCCATAACCTGCAGATGTAAAACTTTGTTTCTCAGATCTGTCACAGTTCTCTTCCATTTAGGTATTAACCTGTGGAGTTCTTAAAGGCAATGAAACTTGAGTTCTTAAGCCATGTTTTTTTCCCCTGCTATTTTAAGTTAACCTTCCCCTGCCCCCTTTCCAAACCTCTTGGAGAAATTGGTTTATTGATTTTGGATGCTGCTGTTTCCTGTAAGTAGAGGAAAATACTGTGTGTTTGTGCACACACACGAGTGTGGAAGTAAGCTAACTTCACAGGGGAGAGTTTAAACATATATATTCAATGTTTCAAACAGCAGTTACAAATTTTGTGAAACATTTCAGGTTATTTGGGACTGGGAGTTTGTGAGCACAATTTCATTTGGTTTCTTTTGTTTTAGTTTAAAAGAAATTGCATTTTCCTGTTGATTTCCAATTCCCTTGCTGAGCAGAGTGCAAAAGAAGAAATCTCAAGAAAATAAAAGACTTCTCAGGGAATGCTTTGAGTTTTTAACACAGACTTTGCATTGGATTCTTCTTCAGCGAAGCACAAGTGCACATGTGATTGATTTCCTGATATGTATTGCTAATGCCATGAGTGGACTGATTTTAATTGTATGGTTATTTCTGAATAGAATGTGCCACAGTAATCTAGTTAGTAAGAAACAAATGCACAGGTGGGGTTGTGTCTGCATAGTTGTAGCTGGAATGCACATCCATACAAACATCTGAGAAGTTTTGAAGGATTCAAAAGCATCAGATTGGTTTATTCTTACGGCAGGTATCCTCATAACAAATTGTTGTAAAAATAGCATACCCATAAAGGTTGTTTTGGTTTTAGCTGCCACTGGAGGCAAACAAATCCAGAACTTAGGTCCACAGAAACCTGCTAACCCTGGACATGCTTTTTGGAATTCTCTAGATGACAGTTTTAGCAGTGGAGGAGATATCCCAATAACCCATCTGGTTCTCCTCCAGCAGAACATTTAGTTGTTTTTTTTTTTCCTGTTGTGGCATTGAATGCCATGACACAAAAGTCTTGATGCTTATTTAGCAGAAGTTAATCGTTAATGCTGGGTACAATAAATAGGGACTGACTCTATCTGTTAGTCTGAGAGCAGAGCACTCCAGCCTTGCTCCACCTAACTAGTTTACATTGTACCAAGGAGTACAGTATCCTTACAGGAAACTGGGCTCCAAGGTATGAAGTGCCTTATTTTTCACAGAGTTAACTTGGAATGGAAATAAAACTAGGCCTTCAAAAATGTTTGGGGGTGTTACAATGGCAATTTAAAGTTGTAATAAAACCCAGAGGCAATATTTCAAAACTGTAAAATTCCTTTCCCAGGCTCCTTGTTGACCATGGACACCTCATTGAGACACCTTCAGTAGGGACATTGAGATGCTCCCAGCCCTGATTTCTTGATTAATTCAGATGTTTCATGATATTCCTTGCAGCTGAAGGACCTGTGTTTTGTTCTGGCCATGATTTAAAGGAACTGTCAAGTGAAGATGATGTGAAGCATCATTCCCAAGTATTTGAATTATGTGCAGAGGTAAGCAGTTCTTCTTGAGTGCCACTCCTTTTTCCTGGTATTAAGAGCAAGCAATGATAGTGGTTTAAGGAGGGACATCTGCTAGCTAAAGCACAGGCTCTTGCTCCAGATTCCTTGCTTTTTGCTGCTCTGCCATTTTGATACCTGATCCCGGTATCCCTGGATTAGTATTTAAATTTCAGATGTCTTGTAGAATAATTGAATTCTGCCTTTTTTGGTCAATAGAGAGAGAAAGGTACTTTTGAGGGTTTCCAAAATGGGATTGTATCTTCCTAAATTTCAACACTTAAGTTAAGGAGAATGGATCGTACCATAAACAACATGCGTACAGCATTGTGGACCAGGGGGTCCAGAGCAATAGACTGGTTTTCAGGAACCTTGGGTTCTACATCTGTCTGTCATGGTGATCATCTCAGCTGCTGTACCTCTGTTTCCCCATGCATATAACAATGTTAGCAATACTGTGTAATGCACTATTCAAGAACTAAGTACTTTCCACATACAAGTTTGAGACATATGAGGACATCACTCCTCCAGAGGCTTTGCAAATACAAAACCATAAGTACCGGGTTTTTTTTTTCAGAGAAGCAGTTGACTTTGAATTTTTATAACCACGAGAGTACTCTGTAGTTCTTTGTCTGCACACTTGCACGTGTTGTTACTTTTTTGTTGTCTGTTTCTCAGGATCCACAGAAAAATTATTTTTAAACAAAGACAGAAGAACAGAGATAAAGACTGATCAAATTCAAAACTCAATGTAGGTAATTTTACCTGGGCAACATAAAATTTGCTAGGCTTCATCTACTGGTGAAACTAAAGAGGCAAATGAAAATTTGTTGTCTTGCTACACTGTGTTAATATAAGATTATTTTTTCTAATCCAGATAATGACTGTAATCATTAACTAACATTTTCTGTCCTAAGGCATTGAAATTAGGTGAGTTTCTTCATTCCCACTGTATGGAAGGAGAACCTGAGCTAGAAAAGTTAAGAAATATCCATCTTTCTTAACTTCAGCTATCTGAAGTTGGATGTCCAATCTTCAAGACTTCTCTGATAGAGGAAGAAAGAAATGAGTATATTTTCCCACCTTATGTCTGAAAAATTGTTTCCTGGCAGGTTAAGTCTGGCATGCAGAGTGAGCCTAGAAAGACACCCAGTGATTATGTTTGGGTGAGATTAACCCAAGTTCAAGATCATGAAGAAACAATCAACAAACTGGTTTAATTTCTTGGGACAGGGACTTTTATTAAGTCAGTTTTCCATTATGGGGCAAGTGAAGGTGGGGGTGGCATACACATCTCAGATATACATCTTCCCACAGCCAGGAGTACTGGACCTGCAGTGCAGAGGCACCTAAGCTCCTGCAGATCTGATAACAAGTGCTTCTAACTTTCATTCTGGTGTTTTTCATTTCCACTGGAGTTAGCAGGACCAACTTATGCTACATAATCATAACTGAGCAGATACTGGAACAGCAGTGGTCTTGTGAATTAGAATAGGTTTTGCAGAGATCTTATTTCTTTTACTACAGTTAATAAAGCTGAAAAAAACACAACACCAGGTGTGTAAAGCAATTGCAAGTTTTGGGACAGCCACTGCTTGAATTTCATAGACTAACTGACCACTTTCTTTTGTGCCTGCAGGTTATGACTTTAATCCAGAAACTTCCTGTGCCAGTGATTGCCAAAGTAAATGGCTTGGCTACAGCAGCAGGCTGTCAGCTTGTGGCAAGCTGTGACATCGCAGTGGCAAGTGAGAAATCTCAGTTTGCTACTCCCGGAGTAAACATTGGACTCTTCTGCTCCACACCAGCTGTGGCCTTAGGCAGATCTCTTCCAAGAAAGGTGGGCTTCCTTCCCAGATACTCTTTGTAATTTTGCAAGAAGTAGGCTCCCATATTAGAAGTTTTAGTTCCATTGCCTGAACCTTGTTTGTCTGCAGTACGACATTCAAAATATTTCATTGCCAAAGACATCTTCATAACTCTTTGGACAGGGGAAAACAATAAAGGGATGAACATCCTACTGATGTGATTCCAACCAGCAAGAACTCATACCGGCAGCACACCAGCTCAGCAATCATTTTCCTTTCCTTTCCAACAGACAGCTCTGTGCTTTAGACAATGGTGTTCTTCCCTGATGAGGAAACCCCTGCAAGTTCAGGATATCAGTCCCACTGAGGTATCAGTTCTTGCCAGGCAGTGGCATTTCACTGCCAGCATGATCTGCCTGGATGTAGATCACTATGCTTTAAATAGCATCTAAAACCCTCCTGTACTTTCTTCCTGCTTTATTTCCTACTGATTGTGACTACACGTCTCTCACTGCATAAACAATAGTAAACCTATAAAGCTTCCGCAACTGAGAAAAGAAGTTTTAACTTTTGATCCAGTTGGATTCCTGCAGACAGACTCTTCAAGCACAGCAGGGCAGTACTGAGTTGCAAGGACTTAACTGCACAAGTCCAATTGCTGGATAAAAGCTTCAACTTTAGATTTCTGATCTCTAAGGCTATCTTGTTCAAATATAGTCTGTCCTATATTATACAGTTATAACTCCTCAATTACTATTTTTGGGGTTTATGATTACCTTTTTAAAATGTGTAGGATATACTTTTCTCTGTGCCACTTTGAAAAAAGCAAGAATGTTCCCTACAGTTCTCAGGATTACTCATTTTTCCTTCTATCAGATGAAAAGTCACTGTGGTTTGTTATCTACCAGAGCAAAGACACTAATGAGGATCATCAGCTCTTATGATTCAGGGCTCCATTCAGTTGCATCTGGAGTCATGGAAAAAATTCTTATTGATATATAACATTGAATAGTCCTTGAATAACTGGGAAATTTTTTTAGATTTGAAACCTCAAGTACAAGATGCTGGAAGCAGCAGGAGACTGAAATAGATGCAGCTATAAGAAGGACATATTTAAAACCACCCTGAACAAGCTTAAATGAAATCAGGTATTTTCAAAACTGCAGGTTGACCTAGTAAGTCTTTATTTATCATTATATGCCCAGTTTGCAATACTGAGTTCAGCCATCTGCCATTTTGGACCATCCGTATCTCTCATTCCTAGTGCGATCACTAGAGATTCTGGGCTGTTGAAAAGTAACACAGAGGTGTCAGCTTAGGACAGCTGCAGTCACTGGGCAGGTTTGAAAAAAGGCCAGCTTTAGACCCAGTCCTTCTCTGTGCTGAAGCCTTTTAGTGCTTCTTTGGCAGTTTAAGAGGCCAAAAGATTTAAATCTTTTCACACAGTATCACAGTATCATAAGGTTAGAAAGGACCTCCAAGATCATCAAGTCCAACCTATAACCCAACACTAACACCAACACCAACACTAACACCAACCATCATCTAAACCATGGCACTCAGTGCCTCATCCAGTCTCCCCTTAAACACCTCCAGGGTCGGTGACTCCACCACCTCCCTGGGCAGCGCATTCCAATGACCAATCACCCTTTCAGTGAAGAACTTTTTCCTAACATCAAGCCTAAACTTTCCCTGACGAAGCTTGAGTCCATGCCCTCTAGTTCTGTCACTGGTCACCTGAGAGAAGAGACCAACCTTTTAGGTAGTTGTAGAGAGCAATGAGGTCTCCCCTGAGCCTCCTCTTCTTCAGACTAAACAGCCCCAACTCCCTCAGTCACTCCTCATAGGGCTTGTGCTCCAGCCCCTTCACCATCTTCGTTGCCCTCCTCTGGACACACTCCAGTATCCTGACATCTTTCCCAAACTGAGGGGCCCAGAACTGTACACAGTATTCCAGATGAGGCCTGACCAGTGCCGAGTACAGGAGGACGATAACTTCTCTGGTTCTGCTCACCACACTATTCCTGATGCAGGCCAGAATGCCATTGGCCTTCTTGGCCACCTGGGCACACTGCTGGCTCATGTTGAGCTTCCTGTCAACCAGCACTCCCAGGTCCTTATGTTTGTCAAAAGAGTAACTTGTACTTGAAGGAGGAAGCTGAAATCCCCCAGCTAAACCAAACCAATAAGGCAGTTGAAAGGTCTCAATACAGTATTTTTTCTTGCTCAGGTGGCGTTAGAGATGCTTTTCACGGGTGAACCTCTTTCTGCCCAAGAAGCATTAATGCACGGGCTTGTCAGCAAGGTGGTACCAGAAGACAAGCTGGAAGAAGAGACCATGAAAATCTCTCGGAAGATATGCGAAAGCAGCAAATCCATCCTGGCACTGGGGAAGGCCACCTTTTACAGACAGATAACACAGGACCTTGATACTGCTTACAGAATGACTACTCAGGTCATGGTAGACAATTTGACTTTGAGAGATGGGCAGGAAGGTATTGAAGCCTTTATTCAGAAACGTAAGCCTGTCTGGTCACACCTGTCTTCTCAGGTTGAGAAGAAATGAATCCTTTCTCCAAGCTAACCTGAGCTGTGCTTTATGATTCTTCACATAATTGCCTTTGAGAACTATATTTTTGTTCTTACCGAAAGTTATATTTCTCTTCTTACATGTGCCAAAGCCTCAATAAATTTATTCTAAGTATATAATAAATGTTAAGAAAAATCAAACCAAATGGTTTTTTTCAGCAATGAATTTAATCTATGGTTTTAGGAATAACTCTGCAGCATAGAATCAGTTTCAAGTCCCAGGTTTCTTAGGGAATCACAGAGACAGGGAGAGAGCTCAAACTCAGAGCTGCTCAGAATCTGCCCCCCTAGTTCTGGGTAAGAATTTACATTTGTTGCTATTAATAGAAAGTTAAAGGGCTTGGGCATCTTCCAGAGATGATGGCAGTACATATCATAATGGATTCCAATGCTGTTTATATGTTACAGACAAAACCCTCTAACAGGAGTCCATCACTCCTTATGAATTTATCTGCCTAGGAACTGTATGTATTATTAGTTTGTCTCCCTCAGCAAATCCTGTTTTTCCACCATCAGTTGAAGCACTTGTCCCAGCTCTAGAGAATTTTGCTGTTGCATGGCTTGGGGGTGTTTAGTTTAAAAGGGCACACTGTGAAAGCCACTGCCTGTGGGCTTCAGCAGAGATTCTCACCTGGCAGTGTTTTGACCCAGCTGTAATTTTCAGGTTGTGTATATTCAATTTATCACAGAATCTTAGATGTGTTAGTTGGAAAGTCCGTGCTTGTGTGCTTCAAGCTGAGTTTTCACCAACATTGGAGCAGTTCAGACGTGGATTTGTGGTCTTGACAACCTCCATCAACAGGGACCGAGCTGCTCCTCTGAGTTATCTGTCACAGTGCTGTACAACACTGCTGGTGGGAAAAAAATCTTAATGTCTAGTCTGAGCCTTGAAGCAGCAGGTTTTTGGCCATTGCCCCTTGTTACATTATCTGACATTACTGAGAAGACTTCAGTACCATTATCTTTGTAACTCTCTTCAAGCAGTCACAGGCTGCAGTTAGACCACACTTAGGCTCCTCTGTGCCAGACTGAACAAGTCCAGTTTCCTTCACTCTCCTTGTAGGTCATGTTCTCTAGGTAGGCAGCTTGGTAGCTCTCCAGTGTACCAGTTCCAGTTTCCTTTTGTACTGGCTGTGCCAAAACTGGACTGTATTCCAAATAATGGCCTCACCAGTGCTCAGCAGAGGAGAACAGAATATTCCCTCCCATCTGCTGGCCACTTTCAGCCAGTCAGTGTTGCTCAGTATGCATTTTGTCTTATTTGTGATGAGAGTGCTCTGTTGGCTCATATTCTGTTGGGCATCCACTGCAAGCCTGGTTCTAGCAGGACTGCTGCTTTGCCAGTTGACTGCTACCCTGTACTGGGACTTGGGATTCTTCCCCAGGTGCAGAAATCTGGATTCCTCCTGAGATCCTAGTTCTTCTGGATTGAAGCCAAGTCATTTGGGCTGTTAGTCATTCTCCCAATTTCCCATCACCTGTAAATTTGCTGAGGGTGTATTATGATGATGATACTGAATGATATGAGCCTCAGTATCAATCTATGGTGATCAACATTAGATGGCTTCTTAGCAAAGACTTATTTTTAAGTTCCATGTAGCCAAATTGTAAAGGGTCATCCATTTCATCCTTAAATAGGCACCTAATTAAAACCAGGCAAATCACTGTTTAGATAGGCCTTTTTCTCTTTGTTGACAGTAAAAGTAGCCTAAAGTGCTTAGCTGACTGAGGTATCTTTAAGTTAGATCAGATGAGTCCTACCTACAGCTCATAGAACTCCAATTGTGGAAGTATCATTAATCAAGAATTTTTTAAGGTGTTTGCTCCTGTGTCCTTGGTTCCGGGTCTGTATGAATGTTAATTCTTTCCTCAGTTCTTCTCAAGCGAATCAAATACCCAGTAAAGTTCTGGGGGAACTGAACATTCCTCCTAGACAGCGTGGATGCATCCATCAGCTTTGGCTTGCTGTTCCCTTCACAGTGCCCTGATACCATCCTCATAGACCTTACCTAACACTCCTGAGCATCCTCAGCATCATGCTGTGCCTGCATGTTATTTTGGGTACTTTGAACGAAAAAACTGCTGCAACGAGGAGTTGGCACTTTTTGTCTTTGGGCCGTGGAGGTGCTGTGTGGAGGCAGAGGAAACCCAGGCCGAGTGCTATGCAACGCAGTTGCTACAGGTCTTCTTCAGAACAACCAAAGCATGAGGGCCACCTTGCAAAGGCTGTTGTTGGTAGTGTCTGCCTTGTCGTTGTCCCCGTTAGGAGAAGCAGTCTCACAGTTCAGGCTGCCTCTTGTGTAGTAGCAATGGGCTGTGCTCTATCAGGCACACTGGGATCAAGGGGTTGAAGGACGCTGTGCTTGCTGATAGACGTATTAAATTCTATTATTCCTTATATTGAAGAAAGACCTGGATAGTTTGGAGCAAAACCCAACCTCTTTTCTTTCTAACTGGCCTATGCATTTTAATTCAAACCAGTGATATAAATACTCATATCACTTCTACAGCCCCACAAAGTGATTCGCCTCTCTGTCTACAGTGGGATAAAAAGAAAGCAATTTCCAGTTCTACTGATATTTTTAATTTGAGGAATGGAAACTTAAACTTGAATTCACCATTAAAAAAAGTCTGTTTCTATAGGAATGTGAAAAATTAATAGTTATTTTAAAAATATAAACTTGTACTGTTACCATTAGGAAACATGGTTCACATACTTTACATATGTGAGGAACAGTTATGAGCAGTTAAGAGATAGAAGGGTTAAATCTGGACCCCAATAACCTTCATCATGTCCTTTTTAATGCAGTAAGATGCTGCACTTAGACTCTGTTCCCACACACTGCACTAAAAGCATTAGGAAAGAGTAAATTGTTTTTAAAAATATTTATATTTAATGACTGTCTTGCAACTACTCAGCAAATCTCCACTGGCTCTTTTGTTCAGGCTTTTAGAAATAAGTACATTATCTGATTTTTGCAGAATAGTGCTCTTTCCAACCAACTGCAGTAATAAAATGGTTTCACTGTCCATCTTAAAACATGAGTGATAGTTTGGAGGAGCATATTCTTTCTGATATTTAGAAATTCTCCTTCTGCAATTGATTGCATCTACACAAGACAGAGCTTGGCATTATTAGTAACTCCTGGTTATACTTTTGAAGAAAAAAAAATCTGCATTTTTAAATAATTACTTCATTTGAAAGATCAATGGAATCAAATTTCAATCATCTTATTCCTGCACGTGGATGCATTGAATTTGGCTGGCCTTGAAAGACACTAATGTTACAAAAACATAGGGGTATCCTTAGTGTTTCTCACTATGAGCAGACTAACAGTAATGGAAGCACTCTGTAAAGTTAAGAACAGGCATGCTTTAGCAAGACAAAATGGTGATGGGAGGCAAAAAGGTCATAGAATCACAGAATCATAGAATCATAGAATCATAGAATCATAGAATGACCTGAGTTGGAAGAGAGCCACAAGGATCATTGAGTCCAGCTCCTGTTCCTGCATAGGACAATCCCAACATTCACACCATGCTTCTAAGGACATTGTCCAAATGCTTCTTGAATATTGTCAGGCTTGGTGCTGTGACTGCTTCCTTGGGGAGCTGTTCCAGTGCTCCACCACCCTCTGGGTGAAGAACCTTTTCCTAATATCCAACTGAAACCTCCCCTGGCACATCTTCCTGCCATTCCCTTGAGTGCTGTCATTAGTCACCAGAGAGAAGAAATCAACACCTTCTCCTTCTCATTTCCCTGTGAGGAAACAGTAGATGGCTATGAGGTCCCCCCTCAGCCTCCTCCAGGCTGAACACACCAAGTGACTTCAGCCGTTCCTCATACGACATCCCCTCTAGACCCTTCACCAGTTTGTGGCCTCCTCTGGACACTCTCCAGTAGCTTGACATCTTTTTTATACTATGGTGCCCAAAACTGAGCACAATATTCAACGTGGGGCCACACCAGCGCAGCGCAGAGCTGGGCAATCACGTCCCTCGCCCGGCTCCCAGTGCTGTGCTTGATGCACCTCAGGACTGGGCTGGTCCTCTTGGCTGCCAGGGCTGGCCCTCTTGGTTGCCAGGACATGCTGTTGATTCATGTTCAACTTGTCATCCACCAGAACACCGAGATCCCTTTCCACAGGGCTGCTCTCCAGCCTCTCACTCCCCAGTCTGTACCTGTATCCAGGGTTGCCATGTCCCAGGTGCAAAACTTGACACTTGCCCTTGTGGATCCCCGCTAATGACTGGTCACCAGCCCAATGTAACCCCATTCACTGTGACCCTTTGAGCTCAACCCATCAGCCAATTGTTCACCCATTGCATTATGTGTTTATCCAGCTGGATGCTGGACATTTTGTTTAGGAGGATACTATGAGAGACAGTATCAAAGGCCTTGCTGAAATCCAGAAGGATCACATCAGCTGGTTTTCCTTGCTCAGCCAGGTGGGTGACCCTGTCATAGAAGGAAATTGAGTCTGACAGGCAGGACCTTCCCTTTACAAACCCGTGCTGGCTGGGACCAGTGGTGTACCGGTTGTTTAAAAGATAGGTAGAAAGTAGGAGTGTTACTTTATCCTTGGCTTTCCCAACACAACAATGCCTTTAGCTCCTTTACGGTTCAAATCCGTGGAAGTTGAAGAAGCTCAGCACTCTGAATGACTGACTTCAGATCCTTAAGAAACCTGCTTTTCTAGGCTTGTGGTCTTTTTTCAGTCTAATTTATGGGTGTGACAAATACTTCAGATATTGAAGAAAAAAATATTTATGTTTTAACCCAATTTTCACAGTATTTGTTGGTACTTTTTTATGCAATATAGTAATTGTGTAATCAGTAATCATCAGTTCAAAAAATGGTGTAATCTGCAGGAACATTTCCCTCTTGCTTGAACTGCTAGAGAGAAAAACTTCAGAAGGTTTTAGAACATTCCCTGTGGATTGACAAAGCAACATAATTTTTCATTTCTGACTTATGTGGGGGTTTTATTTTTGCCCACTTCTGCCTTTATTGTTTGACGGATTCACGGGCTATTCCTGGGAAACAGACTTCCTTCAGAATTGTTAATTAAGTTCTACAGCTAAGAAGCAGCAAACCAAATGATAGATGGGGAGCCTTACTGCTGTGGCTATCTGCTACCTGAGGAGACAGTTTGTCCCAAAATAGCAAGGAGTCTATCCCTTGTCATCCCATTCGTTTTTATTAAAAATCTGCTCTGCGGCAAGATCTGTCAGGTAATTAGCCTAGTTTCAAGTGACCCTAATAGCATGTGGCATACACACAGCCTTCTCTGTGAACAAAGTACAACTCCATCTGTCTCCAGCCTGCAGGATGCAGCTGATCACTGCAAATGACAGGGACATTTTCTGTTCATATCCACAGGAATGGCTGGAACCCGGTCAAGAAAACGCAAGCAAGGAATTGCCAGTATGAATGTAATGAACTGTCCAGCCACTGGCCTCAGAGTCCACGTAGGCCTTGGAAGAATGGCTTTGAGGTTTGACCTGGAAATTTTAGGAACAATACATAGGCAAAATGTGGAGGATATGATCATATCATGTATCATGTATCATACTTGTGATGTAACTTCAGGTTCCCCTCATGATCAAGGGAAATGAAGCCAAGGTGCACCAATAGAATCACAGAATCATGTAACGGTTTGGGTTGTAAGGGACCTTAAAGATCATCCAGTTCCAACCCCCCAGCCATGGGCCGGGACACCTTCCACTGAATCAGGTTGCTTAACCCTTCATCCAACCTGGAGAGCTGTCTGTCACAGAAGGACCTGGGGCTGTTGCTTGACAACTGGCTGAATATGAGCCAGCAGTGTGCCCAGGTGGCCAACAGGGCCAATGGCATCTTGGCCTGTATCAGAAATAGCGTGGCCAGCAGGAGCAGGGATGTGATTGCGCCCCTGTACTCGGCACTGACGAGGCCACACCTTGAGTACTGTGTTCAGTTCTGGGTTCCTCACTACAAGAAGGACATTGAGGTGTTGGAGTGCATCCAGAGAAGGGCAATGAGGCTGGTGAGTGGACTGGAGAACAAGTCCTGTGAGGAGTGGCTGAGGGAGAAGAGGAGGCTGAGGGGAGACCCCATTACTGGTTGTGGCGAGGTGGGTGCTGATCTCTTCTCACAAGTGACAAGCGACAGGATGAGAGGAAATGGCTGTAAGTTGTGCCAGGGGAGGTTCAGATTAGACATCAGGAAAAATTTCTTCACTGAAAGAGTTGTCAGGCTCAGGCACAGGCTGCCCAGGGAGGTGGTTGAGTCTCCATCCCTGGAGGTGTTTAAAGTGCAGGTAAATGAGTTTCTTAGGAACATGGTTTAGTAAGGGGACAAGTACGGTTGGACTTGATGATCTGAGAGGTCTTTTCCAAAACGATGTTTCTATGATTCTAACCTGACCTTGAACACCTTCAAAGATGGGGCACTCATAACTTCTCTGGGCAACCTGTGCTGGTGCCTCACCACCCTCACAGGAAAACATTTCTTCCTAATATCTCATCTAAATCTCCCCTTTTTCAGTTTAAAACCATTCCCCTCTCATCCTGTCCCTGCACTTCCTTATGAAGAGCCCAGTTTTCCTGCAGTCCCCCTTTAAGTACTGGAAGTCTGCTATAAAGGTCTCTGCAGAGCCTTCTCTTGTCTAGGTTGAACAACCCCAACTCTCTCAGTCTGTCCTCATGACAGAGGATCTCCAGCCCTCTGGTCATCTTCATAGCCCTCCTCTGTACTCACTCTAACAGATCCATGTCCTTCCTGTGCTGAGGGCTTCAGAACTGAACACAGGACTCCAGGTGGGGTCTCACGAGAGTGGAGTTGAGGGGGAAAATCACCTCTGTCAACCTGCTGGTCAGACTTCTTTTGATGCAGCCAATAACTGGAGTAACACTCAGCACAAGGTTGTTCTTAATTCAGCACAAGGTTGTTCTTAATTCAAGACCCTGACAACCAACTGCCTCACCACACCACTTGGGGGATGTATGCTGATGACAGGGCTAAACAGAGGACCCAGGGGATGGGCAAGATATTTATACCTTCCACATTCCACAGAGCTGAAGAAGAGAATGAGATTTTATAAGCTTTTATGTAAATTTCATGTGGTTTTCTTAAGGCCACCCAACCCAGAATTCAGCAGACCAGGTTTGAATTAGTTTTGCATTGGTTTGAAGTAATCACCCTTTGCTGTGGAGGAGAGAGCTTGAAAATATGTACTACAAAGGCACAAAAAGCTAGACATAGTTAACATTAAAAATACATTACTAACTCACTGGCATCATAGTTTTTACCATCTAGCTCAAAATTTCTGAGCATTTGGATGGCAACACTGTGTGCTTCACAGAATTGCCTCTGGCTTATTCCTCTGTTGTTATTCCCTTTTTGCAGACGGGGAAATTGAGCCCAAATGTACCCTGCCTGAGGTCTCCCGGTGAGCCAGTGGCACTCTAACAGTGGCATTCAGGATGCCAACACCTGCTCCTTGTACTTCTTCAGCAGCGAAGTTTTCAGTAAAATCAGCAGAAATGCAGGATGATTGCATGCCCTGAAAAGACTGCAAAGGCTTCTGAACAGGAATTATGAGCTACTGCATCAAAGGCCCCATGCTTGACATTTATTGGCTTTTTGATGAATGTTGGGGTAATTTTACTGTCAACAGTTTCTCATTAGGAGCCTGGCAATGTTCTTTCTGACCATTATCTTGCTCAATATCACATTGGGTTGCTACAAAGAGCAGAGTTTTTATGTAAAATCCATCTATCTCTGTAGCTGCAAAATTTTCTAATAATTCTACATTTAAATAATCTCATGGAAATGCTGGCTGCCTTCTCTAAGCAATAAGGAAAATAGACAAATGGTTAAATTTCCGTGAAGACCTAAAGCTATATGACAAATTTCATCCTGCAATGACTTAGGATTCATTTGTCTTCATTTCACTGCTATTGCACTTCAAGTATACTAATACTGAACTTAGCCACTGCATAATGCATGCCTATCCTGTTTTAAACTTGCAAAGGAGGGTAAAAAACATCAGAGCTATATCTTTCTCACTCTTCACTGTATGAGGTACCATCTCCTGGCTGCTTGGTGCCAGTATTAGGAATTATTTTTCTCAAAGCCATAGCTTTTCTAAAAAGAAAATAGTAGAAATGTAACCCTAATACTATTGTGTATTTAGAAAGGGGAAAATAATTCATTAAACTTTGATGTAGCAACTGTAGTAATTTTTACGATACGACTTTTAAAACATTACTACTTATTTTAAATATTTGTATGCTGGAGTCAGGATAATGGGAGCATCACAGGGTTATTGTGTATTTTATTATGTTTTTTATAGACAATACATTTAAAACAAAATCAGATGAAAAAATAACAAATTGAATTTGTACTACTATAATTTAAGCGCGATGCATGGGTTTGATTCATGACTGTTATCTACTTAATTCAAGAGGCTTTAATTTTCCCTTTTTAGGTAGGACTGTGTTTTCAGCCTGCAGAAACCAAGACTTGTAACACTGTGGAGTTATCTGGAAAAAGAAGCATTCCTGTAGCCTGGATCAAGATGCAACCAGCTCTGTAAGCTAACTTCTGTGACAGCGCAAGTTAACCTGTTGGACTTAATACAGATGTAGGTATTGGTCTCATCCACTGGTTCTGCTGAAGGGAAGTCACCTCCTGGAAAGGCAGAACAGGTATGGATGGCAACATCTTAGACTATCTGCAACTTGGCTCATTAGAGCCATACGTCAGTGAGGTGTGATGTAATGGGTCAAGTCTAAGAGGGCGGAAGCTCCAGCCATAGTCTGCTGTCTGAAGGAGTTTTTAAGGACAATTTACCCGCAATAAGAGAATGTCGACATTCAGACTGCCTCAGCTGCTGATGACAGAAAAGGCGTTAGCTCTTCCAAAGTGGCACTCAGGTTTTATTCCAGACCTGTCCTCCCATAAACAATTACAGTGGATGAAATCATTTTTGCAAAGATGAGCAATGTTTTCTCTGTCAACTCTGCCCTATCGGCATCAAGGATAATGTGGTGTATACCTGCTCCGGTCTCCTCCACTTCCTGGCCCAAAATCATTCTGAGTGTAGACAGTGAGTGATGCTTCTGGAAAGAAACAATAAAGAATTAGTAAAATATATACATGGGGGAAAGCAGAATGTAAATGAATCCATGAAGTCATTCTCCTAATGTGGTCTTCAGTCTAGATATGAATATTTTGTTTCTTGTACCTGTTTAATGAAATATACCCTTCATGCTATTTAAATTTTATCATCTATAGTTAATTCTATAACAAAAATGTCTATTCTGAGCATTGGGATATTGCATAGTGAATGATGAATACTTCAAAAATTAGTCTACTTTCTCTTTAAAGACCTTCCTAAATTAGGTTAAAAATATTTTTAAATTAGTGTGCTTTTTCTTGCTTTTTTGTTTTTGAGTCCCTAGTGTGAAGTCAGAACAATTATTCTTTTTTTTGTCTCTCTAATTATTTGTTGTTTTTTTTAATAAGATTTTTCTATAAGTACACAAATCTGGAAATCTTTACAAAATACCACATATCACATTTTAACAGCTGGTAGTGCTGTCATAAATACTGGAGTAGGGGAAAGCATCAGGTTTTAATGCAAAAAGCCTCAGAATCCTCTGCTGCTTGAGTTGGGGAACAGCATTTCTCTGGCAGCAAGAGCAGATTTTCTCCTCTTACATAGCCTGTGAAAAAAGCATTTTGTACTTACTGTGTACTCAGCATGGCAACATGGATGTTGTTGAAGACAACAGTCCATTTGTTTGCTGTCCATAGATATTCCTGTAAGCTTCTAGTGGTTTTCCACATAAGCATTTATTTAGAGCAGACAATCTAGGAATCCTTCATGGACAGCCTGACACCTTCATGTGGCACTGGATGGTTGAAATACAACACCAATTTATTTATCATCACAACTACCAAACTAGCAAAATCCAAACAGCAGATTTATGACAGCAAAAGTCCTGGTGAAGAGCTCAGCAGGAGTTCACAGGGTAAAAAAAAACAGTTAAAATGTCCTAGACCTTTCTGTCTCATTCATCACTATAGTATTTGAATACATTTTGTAAGCCATTTGTTGGATAATTCTGGAATGGAAACAAGAGGGAAAAAGATTTTAAAGCCCTGGACCAGAAACAAAAACCCTTAACCTGGATTCACTTCCTGGCTTTCTCACAAAACTCCAGTGTGACTGTGGGCTGCAGATAGAGGCAGAAAAGAAAGTGAAGGTCTAGTCCAACCTCCTATTTACCATAGGTCACTTCTTCTTGGCCTGTTTACCCCAATATGTCATTTGACTGAATTGCAGCTGTGGTTGAGCTTGAGCTAAGGAATTATCTAACTTTGTGAGGAAAATAAGGAAAAAGAAAAAAAAAAAGGAAAAAAGAAGATGCCAGCAGTGTGATCCATTCTCCTTGCAGTCAGAACTTGTAGCTTATTTCTGCTTTGAATTCATCCAACCGTGGCTTCCAGACAGGAAGCCTTCTTTGTAGGCTCACCTAGGTCTTTCAGAATCTCAGCGACCTATACATAAAACAGGGCTAATTTTTCTCTTTTTTCACTATCCTTTACCTGTCTTATGTCTGCAGACCACAAGCTCTGCAGGGGAAAACTGGCTCTCACTCTGTATATGTTCAGTGCTTTGCACAACAGCTTAGACTGGACTCATCTGTGATGAGGAATGATTTGGCATGGAGCATCTAAGTTACAACAGTGAGAAAGCCATAAATAAATGACGCAATAAACCTCAAAAATTTCTGTCTGAGGAAGGTTCCTTCAGTTTACCACAGATCCTCAGAAACTCTTGTTCACAGTACAGCAGAAAATAGTTTTTGAAATGATGGCACTATATAGCGAAACTGTCAGCAGAGGGCAATAACAGCTCACATCTTGAAGCAACTCCTAGTTAATGTGTTAGGCCAGTTCTGCCAGTGTAGTTCTTCTGCTTGACTGCCCGCTGGGAATGAGCTCCTAGTTTAAAGAGACAGCTCTCTGAACAACATGTGTGAGAAGGTACTCCTAGAAGTCATTCAGGTCATGAATCTAAAATCCCTTCTGTCCTACCTTCCCCTTCCATTGAGCCCCTGTCTTTGCACTCTCACAGATCATGTTGGAGGATTAAACGCACTCCCATTGTCAAGACTAGCTGGCTACTCGGTATCAAATTCTAGGAAGATCTTTGGAAGCAATAGGAGACCCTGTTCTGCTTTAAGAAATACACTTGTCAGAAATAAAATGTGTTTGGGGACCTGAACCACTGAGCAGAGCACAGTTTGGGAAAGCCTGGCTGTTTCTGGCTTCCTAGGGGTTTTAATTTTAGATCCAAACAAGTTTGTGTTGATTGGACAGAGGTTCTGGAGGGAACAAGTGATTCACAAAGACCTTACAGGAGACTGGATTGGGAAGCCAGGCAGAAGAGGTGAGCAAAGTGTCACATTCATGCCTTCATGCCTCAGATTTTTAGGACTAGGTAGCAATCCAGAGGATTGGTCTTTCAGCCAGAGTTCAGCCAGGCAGGATCTCAGCATTATCTCTTCCACCCTCCTTAACAGGTGAGCTAAGTGACACCATCTCTCCTCTCAGTGACTCAATTTCCCCACCTATAAAGGAAGTTACAAAGTTCTCAAAGTGACACACTAAAAGCAGTGAATGATAAAAACTAATCAGCTGTGCTACTCACAGCTTGGTGATGAACTAATGTGCTTGTCACACTGCTGACCCAGAGTCTGCTGGGTAAAGAAAGAACTGCTGAAGGTGTTAGTCCAGATGGACTGTAAATGCCAAGGCACAGCAGGTACTGTTGAAAAGTAAAAATATTCTCTCAAGTCCTCTCTGAGCAAGATCAATATTCCAATTGTAATGCAGATATCCTGCCAAGCCATTCCATCCCTCAGGGCAGGTGAACATTTGCAAAAGTCCGAAATGGTAATCATTAGACTATTGTAAATATTAAAGAATACAAATGCCAGGTGTCTCTTTATCTGAGCTTCAGCTTTACACCTGGCTTCATGAAAAGTAAGAAAGGGTGGCCAACCATAATGATACCATTAATAATACTTAGAATTTCAGAGAATGCTGGTTATCAGCGCTAGTTAACCAGTCCTCCCCCAGTTCCCATAATGTAGAAAAAGGATGGGGAGCAATTACATTGTTCAAAAGCACCACAGTGAGGGAAGCCTACAACTACAAACATCAAAAGAGCCAGCACACCAGACTGTGCTGAAGGTGCAGAGGAACTCAAATAAACAACATTCAATGACCAGCTCTGGAATGCAGTGAACCCAGCTAGGTCAACAAGCACACCGATAAGCGTGCAAGGTGACAAGCAGGGTCCAGCACAGACCAAACCTCCAGGAGCCCGTGGTAATGGGGTAGAGGTTATGTCAGCTTTGTGCCCAGCAGTTTCTGGACAGCTCTCACCAGCAGACTGAGTGGAAGCTGTAATTTAACTGCTTCATCAGTTTTGACTACGCAGAATTATCCCTGACAGTCATGATTCAATGCGTTTTCCACTAGACAACCTCGAGTCCTGTTGTACAATTGTGCTCCAACACAACTGAGACAGAGGTGATCTGTGCCCTCTGTTTCATTTTCCTCTCTGCCACTTCTGATCCTTCTCTGACTCAGTGTGGAGGCTGCAGCTGGTTCACACAGAAGCCATTTTAGACTATGACCATCTATAACCCACAGACATGGAGCCACTGCCAATAATAACACTAAAAGCAAGCAATTGAAACTTTGAAACAAAAACCAAACGTTACCTCAGAGTGATAGGCAGCTCTAATAACAGCCCTAGCATGACAGTATTTTAAGCCAAAAATGTGCTAAAGAAATATTTTTGCAATCTTTTTTGAAATCTTTTCTTCAAATAAGCTAAAATGTTGGTTCTAGGAAAAAGGTACTGAACATCAGTTTCAAGCAAGGTTTTTTCTTCTTAATTAAAAACTTACATAAGGATATAAACAAAAGTTTATACAAATATTTCCATATAGATGAAAAAGCCCCATGCTTTTTATGTGGGCAGAGGCAGCGTTTACAGAGAGGATACAAAAATAGCTGGTAACACAATTATATACGGGATGTCAGTAAGAAATCAGGTGCTAATGAGACTGCTCAGGACTGATTCATGACTGCCTTCTGGCTATTCCCTGACGGCTCTTCCAGGAGGTGTCTCAGCAGCCCTGAATCAGGTCCCTGCCTCTGTGTCAATCCCTCTGTAGGAAACGCCCTACAGAAAAGCTGGCAGGTATGTCCTTAAAGGCAAAGGAACCAGAGTGTTCCCATGCTTTAGCTCTTCTAACTGCAAGAACAGATCACAGAGGCAGCTTGGAGAGAGCACAGATAAAAACAGGCTGAGAAGTCTGTACATTGGCACAGGCAAGAACCCATCAGCATTGTAAAGGTACAAAAGATGGCCGTGAGCCAGTTCTGTTCCTGTTGGTCCTTGACTTGATGTTGGCTCTGACACTCTTGTGATCTTGAACACAGGCCTAAAGGACAGACTCTCTACTGCCTGAATTAAAATCCTGCCCTCAGTTACCCTAGGCAAGGTTAATGACTGTAATTTATTAAAAGGCCTATAATGGTTTGTTAAATTATGTTGAAAATGGTCATTTCATGAAAACAAGTTACAAAGTGTCCCAATAAAAAAAAGGTTTGCACTACATTTCATTTTAAATGGAATAGTCACAGCCATGCATTTGTCACCTCTTTTGGACCAAGAGCAATGTGATAACATTCACCTACCATATATACATACAGGTGCCCTATACCATACTGTTTGTTGATGTGCCAAATGCCACTGCGTGATGGCTTCCTTCCCATTATCTCCATTCCATGGCCTTCACAAGAACGGAGTCTGCATGGAAAGCAACAAGTGAACTGATTGTAAACCACCTCTCTCATTGCTGTCTTTTTCTAGCCACATGGTCTCAGTGAAGCAGCAGCCTTCCTAGTGAGAATCAGCAAAGTATCCCTAAGCATTACCTCCCCAGAGGCTGGGCTGGCAAGAGAGGAAGGGATTAGTGCGGCCTCACCAGTTCTGTTTGTACTGAACTTATTCACAAAACACTTTTATAGCTATTAAAGAAGAACTCGATATTAAAGACTGGCAATGTTACTCTGGTATTTAGCATTTGCAAGAGACCCTGCATGGCTCGAACTCAAAAAAGCCTCCAGCATTCAAACTATTTTCTCCCATTCCCAGGGTCATAATTTCTCAGTAGCCTATTGCAAATCTCCTGATATCCAGTGTCTAGAGTTTAGGTCCCCAGCCAAAAAATGATATCCAAGCCCAGAGCTAACTGTCCAGGTTCCTTCTACAGTTATAAAGAGACATTAATGCTTCAAAAGATCAAAACATCCAAAATGCTGAGAAGTGCAGATCTCCAGTAGCCAGTAGGGAACTGATGTCTCTGAACACCTGACCTTAACCAAGGAACTGCTTGGAAGCTGGAGTCTGACACGTTGTCTTGAGCACAGGAATATTTTCAAGAGTCGAACAGGGTCACTGTTTTCCTCTTGAAACCCACAGAAGATTTTAAAATAAACTTGTTTTAATGTTATTTTGCACTTATATGTAATGACATGATATAATATATAATGACTTTTGACTATTTAAGGACCTGAATATTGCTCTCATCTTGATAGAAGTTTTATTCAGTTGGGAATATCTCTCCCATTCCAGTTGTTAGAGGTGCACATGATAGCAGCATCCGTACCATAGAAACTGAGCTGTAAGTGCAACATGTGATAGTAATTGTCATACTGCCTCTTCCATCTGTCTTTGCATGGCATCAAGAGGAAAAGGAGGGGGAGGAAGCAGTAACAAATGTGCTTTCATTGCCCACTTTTAAGGGTGAGATTTCCCTTTTATGGGGAGATCTCAAATTATTTTCCATCAGAGCCTGATACCTTTACTGGTACCTTCTTTTACCAAGAGAACAAATTATTCTGTAAAAAAGCCAGTTCTTTGCTTGCTGCCACTGCCAGCAGCACACAAGTACAAAATTACAAAGCACTCACTTAGATGAAGTGAATACTTCATTAAACAATTAAGCAATAAGGCAGAACAAAGGCTATGGTTTCCAGGCCTTGTTCTGTAATTGTATCCTACAGCATTAGGAGAACCAATGCTCAAGCACAAGGTTGCAATTTAGGCTAGGATTATCCTCTAATAGCCTTGGCCTGTGGGATTAGAGGATTGCCACCATTGGGAATTTTTTTATCGATCGATGGTAATGTAAAATACAAGATGTATCCTTGAAGGTCTGGAGGGGAGGATTTCCATCTCTCTTTTTTCCTTTTGTCTTCTTGCTGTAACACCTTGATTAAGAGCTTTTATCTCTGCTTTCACTTTCTGAACCATGGTTATCCACCAGCCCCCTTTCTGTGAAGGTACAGGACATAAAACCTGAGTTCATAACGATCACCAAGTCTCCCCAAACACACTGTGGACACTTTGAGCCTGAGTGACACTGAGGATGGAAATGTGTAAGCCACGACATTAAACAAGGTAAAGTTTGTGCTAAAGTTTTCTGTTCACCTTGCACAGCATGTGCGTCTAGTGAGCTTTCAGGTCAAACTGAGACACTCTGACAGAGATAAGACAGGTGCAGGTTTAGATGCCTGATAAGCAGAGATTGTTTGGATTGCTGATGAAGTTTATATGTCTAAAGTCCATCTACATTCTGCTACAGAGGTCTAAACCCATTTCTTGATCTAGTAAAGGCCTAATTCAGCTCCTAATGAAATTACTGGGATTTGTTCCACTGACTTGAAGCTGACCCTGGACAAAGCCCACAGCCCTACTAGAATCCTTTCCATAACAATTACAGAACGCACTGGATAACTATGGCAAGTCCTTCCCTCAAACTTGACATATAAGGAATCCCTCCATGCTGCTCTCCTCCACAAACCACCCAGTTCTGCTGGAACAGAAAATACAGCTCAAATGCAAAATATAGCTCACTGTATGACAGGACACTTTGTCCTTGGAAACAGGAATTAAAATCATTGAGACTCATATCATGGGCCAATGGAAGACCATTAGAAGAATTAACTTTCAGTTCTAAGAGGAATCAAACCAGAAATTTTAAAAAATTAAAAAGAAAGAAACCCTAACCTATAAAACCACACAACATCTTAGAAATGCAAGTTTATTTCCAAGTATATGTATTTTGTGCTCCTTATGCTCTCTTATATGTTCTCTTATATGCTCTCTTAGAATAAATCATCTTCTATATTTCTTTGATTCCACTTGCACTCCTCCCCTTTGGAAATAATATGATCAGTATTTAATACAATTCAGTGACATACGTCTCCATTCCCCACAGGAATATAAGCTGCATCCATTTCAAACTTACTGGAGTTTGACACTGGAAAATAACAAGCTGGCGATACCCAATGGGATGTACAGGAGAAAACCTATCATTAAATGCCAGGAAACATATGTTTTAAATAGTAGAAGCCAAGGAACAGCTACCAGGTATACTTTTCTATTGTGTTAATACTTTAGGAACCTGCTAAAATTAGAACACTTTCAACCAGATAATGCAAAAGCAGTCGAAGGCAGTGCCACTCCCTCCGAATAGACAAAACTTGGGAAAAGGGAAGTATTTGCTCTAAGAGTAGGATCTGCTGAAGGAAAAGATGAAGGATTAGATCCAATAAAGGATTTGTGAGTTGAAACTGGAATTTAAGCACAAGGTACTGAGGTACTGAATGCCAAAAATACCCCCCAGCTCCCCTTTTTCTCCCCTCAGCTGAACTACGGACCAACCCCAAAGACAACACAACTTTTTAAGCAACTTCTTACTCTGTAGAGTTCTCATCACACCAGAAAATCTTGTCTCAGCAGTGAGGGGCACTAACATCAGAAGTAAGGTGAGGAGAGAAATCAGGTCCAACTTACTAGACAACTATGCCTACCAGATTAGGCTCTGGAGCCATCACCAAGGAAGAGGGATGTGGCTTGATGGAGACAGAATACAGCAGGAAGCCATAAAGGCAATATGGAGAGTTCTGGAGAAAGAGGTTGGGTCAAGAAGCACTGGTGGGATGAGGGTGATAGTGGAGGAGGCAAAAGGAACAGTGTGGGGACAGTGAGATGGCCTCAGCAATACAGGAAGGAGATAAGGTACTGAAGAAAGATGGGGATGGGTCAGTCTGGGAATGCAGAAGACAAAAAGAAGACTGTGAAGGCTGGCTGGAGACAAGTTAATAACCAAAGTTCTCAGTGCCTCCAGCTCTGCTTCTGTACAGGTACAGAACAGCATTGGCCACAGCAGCTTCAGGGAATTTCTCAGTTAAGTTAGAACATAACCTGGAAATTAGATATTCTGGCTTGATTGCTAATAGGCCTAAATGCTAAAGGCATTCCAATAAATGCTGACCGTCTCTGCCCTCCACCAATCCTATTTTGGCTATTTGTCAGAGCAAGTGATGGTATCTCAAATGCTTGTCTAGGAAGTATCAGTCTAGGAGACTCAATTTTGTCTCCAACCCATCAAACTGTTCAAAATCATTGCTCACTTTTCACATGTGCAGCTCAATCACTCAAGGGAAGAATGGAAGATGCTTGCTGCAGATCAGAGGATGAGATTTTAAGCTTCACATCTTTTCTTATGAGAAAGTTAACACTTTTAGTTCTTCTGGAGCTTGGCTCACCATTTTTGGAGTTCCATATTCCTTGTCCCTGTTGCAGTGGATCTGGTTTCAGAGGTTGCTATCTGTCTCCCTCAATCCAAAATTTGGTTTTATCCAATGACGCTCTAAACCAAATGCAAAAATATCTGTGTAAAAAACAAGATACAAGCTCCTTCCAAAAATTTTCACAGAATCATAGAACAGCCTATGGAAGGGACCTCAAAAGATCAGCTGGTCCAGCCTTTCATGGGAAAGAGAGCCTAGATGAGATTATCTAGCACCTTGTCCAGTCACATCTTGAAAACCTCCAGTATCAGGGACTCTATCTGGGGAGGTTGTTCCCATGAGTGATTGTTCTCATTGTAAAAAATGTCTTTCTTATATCAAGATGAAACCTCTCCCAGTGCAACTTGTACTCATTGCCCCTTGTCTTCTTCATGTGGCTTCTTGTGATGTGAGAGCCTCAGCCTCCTTCAAGTACTGGAATACTGTTATAAGGTTGTTCATCTGTACCCCCACCCCTGAGCCTTCCCTTCTCCAGGGAGAAAAGACCTAACTCCTTCCATCTTTCCTCATAATGCAGGTTCTCCAGCCTTTTGATCATCTTTGTGACCCTCCTTTAGACCCTCTTCAGTCTGTCTGTGTCTTTCTTGAATTGTGGGAACCAGAACTGGACACATTACTCCAGATGTGGCCTGACAAGTGCTGAGTAGGGTGGGATGATCATGGCTCTGTCTCTGCTATTAATGTCCCTGCAGATGCAGCCCAGGATCCAATTTGCCTTCATTGCTGCAGCAGAACACTGATGACTCGCGTTCACCTTCACATCCACCAGGACCCCTAGATCCCTTCCAGCGAGGCTGCTCCTCAGCCACATAGATGCTTGAGCTGTATTGGGCTCTTGGGTTCTGTTGCCCCAGGTGAAGAACTTTGCATTTTTCTTTGTTAGACTTCATACAGTTCTTGCTAGGCCACACTTTCAGCCCGTCCAGGTGCCTGTAAGACAACTCTCCCTGCTGATGTGCCCACCTCACCATTTAACTTAGTGTCATCAAACTTGGTGAGGGTGCTCTCAATCCTGTCATCCAGTGTTGAAGAGTGTGGGGCCCAATATCGATCCCTGGGAGACACCATTTATGACAGACTGCCAGCCTGAGTAAAGACAACTGATCACCACCTTCTGAGCATGGTCTGTGAGCCAATTTCTCATCCACCTTACAGATCACCCATCTAATCTGTATCTTGCCAGTTTGACTTGTTGGTTTTAATCTAGATCACTACACAGACCTGACTGACAGCACCACAAAAGTCACTGAAGTGGCATGAGAGAAGCAGCATCTGGGCTGGGACATCAGCCTATTGCTGAGTCACAGACAAATCCCAAAGTCTGGATCACGACAAGTTTATCTCACTGCTTGGAAATTCATTCTGCCAGCTAGGCACTGAAAAGCAAAGCGTGCTGTGAAACCAAAGCCTTTCATTGGCTCTAGTTGTAAGTGCCTTGCTAAAAAAAGGATGTGGTCAGTCATGAGGAAAAGTTGAGTAAATGAGTCAGGAAGCGTATCTCGTGTGTGATTACTGATTGTAAATAAGAACAACAGTGACTGTACACGACCTGGTATTTGTACAATAAACCATGGTCTTGTCTTGAGGTTTCCAATGGCCACTCTTACACAAAAACCAAATCATAATACCATGTTTAGCACACCATTAAGTCAACTATAACAACCATAAACGTAACTCAACCTTCACTTCAGCTAAACCCTGTTTGTTTCGTTGTTACCTCGTATCCCAGTGCCCGTTTATTGCCTATTTTGTTTTTCCGTTGCCTTACATTCAAAATGTAAATTACCAGCTTTCCAAAACATGGGGTTTTTAAAATGTATATACATTGTCTCATGCCAATGGGCCCTGAATTTTACTGTGGAGCTTTCTAAGCCTACTGAAATCCAAATGAAAGATACATTCTCTCTCTTACTGCTCCGTTCTACCAATTGCTTATCAAATCCAGGCCACATGCAGAGAAAAAAAAAAGGACCCAAAATGGAAAATTTTTGTGAAGAAAGTCCAAAACAGGTGAATAAGACCCTCTGTTGCTTAGTTCAATGTGTCTAACTCAGCTACTTGCAGTGATAATTATAACAAGCATATTCTGTCAGAAGAGACTCAAATTTTGGCCTGTAATGCAAGGAAAATGAGCAAGATTGCCAAGAGTTTTCCAAACGTGATCTTGTTCTAGTGACTCTGGTTTAGGCAGCATTTCCAGAGGGTCAGCTGACCAGGCTTCCTGTGCATAGGACTGTGCCTACACTGACAGTTGGGTATGTCGTGATGTCGATGTTGGAGTATGATAGAAGTTAGAAATGTACATAAAATACTGTTTTGCTTTATTAAGTAGCAACCAGAATTGTCAGTATCACACGTTAATTAATGATTAATGTTAAAGGAAGGAGATGCATGCCTGACATATTTTTAAACTGGTATAACAAGTTTTCACAGGGCAGAGGAGGGAAGTTCTCTATAATACATAGTAATGGACTGTGTACTTGGAACCGTGCACCATCAATTTCCCCACCTTCAGGACAGAATGTGTCAACACACAATTGCTCTCATAGAAAAAAGTCAGTGCCTGGATCAACAGTCGGTAATGCTGCAGAACAAGGAAAGAAGAAAAAAACATACAAATGATGATTAGAGGGTCAAAAAACTCTTTCAGACACACCTGGAGTAGTAAAATGTTGACAGAGCACATTTTTAATGTAACACTAGAACAAATATTACAAGATGCTGAGAGTAAAACAAGAAATAAATAAAAAAACACTGTGAAGCTGGCAAAGCCCTGGAATTGTAAAATCTTCCTCAAGGTGATGTCCTTCTAGCAAGGAGAGCTTTAGCTAAGGCAGGGTGAGTTAGCATAGACTTACACATAATATTGTAAGAACAATACATGGAAGTTATCTAACATCCCACATTGATGAATCTCAAAGCACTTTCCATGTGTGTATTGATGCTCCTGTAAGTATATTCTTGAATTAAATATGTTACCTGAAGAAAAATGTTTTCCTTAACCAAGGTCTATGTGCTATATATACTAACCACTCCGACTTTCCTTCTTCATGAAACAATAAATATGTTTCCTGAAGAATGTTGTCCTTAACGAAGGTCTACATGCTATATGTACCAGACACCACTCCCACTTTCCTTATTGATGAAACAAGGCACTTTCCTCTCCCATACTGTTGTGTAACAGATGTTAGCTGGGACAGTCATTATCCTGTACCAACATGTTGGTAGAGGCAAGAATAGAGGTGGGATTCATTTAGCCTACTATTAGCAAGCCATAAACTAGGCTTCCAGTCAAGAGAGACACACAGGGCTCTGGTCAGGCTTCACCACCCTACAAGCCACTGGAGACATGTTTCCTCACAATGTGATTTGTCCACCTAAGCTGGTGGAGATACCCTATCTCTCTTGACTGCAGAATGGCCAGAAGATTAGACAACAGCTTTAAAATAACCAAGAATTACTTAAGGCAAATTTCTTTTGGGGATCCCAACCACTTGTTCTCCTCCTGGACATCACTCCTGCAGCTCTGGAGGACGCTCAAGAGAAAGTTGCTGATTTGGAATAGTCTTACCATTTCCCAGCCCTTGCTGACCAAATCTCACATCTCCCTATCCCCAGTTCTGTTATGCCATTTATTTTGTGTAGGGTCACATCTTTTTGAAACATCTCCATCTTCCATACTTTGAGGTACTTCCTGATCTAGGAGTATTTCTGCCACCATAGTATGGGTGAGCAATAATGATTTGAACTTCTTACAGTGTAATATAAGTCAAATCATTAATTTGATGGCTGCCATGCCCTTGCACAATGAAGGAGGGAGGGAACATGATTACTTGATAAATACCGGTGAGTATGAGGATGTATTAGCAATAAATAAGAGTACAAACAGGCAATATTTGTTATTGAGCTGTTAAATATATGGGTGGCACAGATTAACAAGGTTCATGAACCCCTTTCTCTTCCTCACTGAAAGGCAGTCTCGGGCAATGAGTCTTTCACACAGGCCAGGCATGTTTGCCCCTCTGTTTTCACCTCACTCACCCTTACCCTTTAGAATCAAAGAATCATTAAGGTTGGAAAAGACCTCCAAGTTCATCCAGTACAACCCTCAGCCCAGCACCACCATGCGTAGTAAGCCATGTCCCAAAGTGCCACATCTACAAGGTTTCTGAACACCTCTAGGGATGGAGACTACTGCTTTCCTGGGCAGCCTGTTCCAACGCCTCATCACTCTTTCGGTAAAGAAATTTTTCCTAATATACAAACTAAACCTCCCCTGGCACAACTTAAGACCATTTCCTCTCATCCTATTGTTTGTTACTTGGGAGAAGCACCTTTCCAGGTAATTGAGGGGAGGGACAAGCCATGCATATATCAGATCCAACACAACTGACCCCTTATGACTGGGGCTGTCCCCGCCACCCTGAAGCACTAGGGCTGGGCAGAGCTTTCCCTCAGAGCTCTCCAAGGAAGCCAAGAGCATGGTCTTCCCTGTCCCCCACTGCAGGCCCTCATGGTACTCACCCTTATAGGGTGGCTGTGGAGATCCCCACCTCCCAGCCCACACAGATGGCCAAGGGACACAGAGGATGGCTCCTTAGTGGAGCCACATCGGGTAGCACTTTGGGTGGGGGACACGCAGTTATACCGCACAAGGCACTCTTGGGGGTGATACGCTCCGAGAGGTGTCCAGTCCTCACCTGGAGTACTGCGTTCAATTCTGGAGTCTTCACCTCAGGAAGGACACGGATCTGTTGCAGTGAGTCCAGAGGAGACCATGAAGATGATCAGAGGGCTGAAGCACCTCTCACACGAGGACAGGCTAAGGGAGTTGCTTTTGTTCAGCATAAAGAAGAGAAGGCTGGCCCATGGAGTCCTCACTGAGCCACTGCTGTTACAAACTCCTCAAAATTAACTGACCCAGTACAATGCACGTATTTCTTCCTTATGGATAGAGCTATCAGCAACTGAATTCTCTTCACCTCCTCCCCTAAGAGGACAAGCTGCTTCAGCCTGGAGAAGGGAAGACTCCACAGAGACCTCATAGCAGTCTTCCAGTACTTAAAGAGGGCTACAGGAAAGCTGGAGTGGGAATCTTTATCAAGAAGTGCAGGGATAGGATGAGGGGGAATTGTTTTAAGCTGAAAGAGGGGAGATTTTGATTAGATATTAGGAAAATATTTTTTCCTGTGAGGGTGGTAAGACACTGGCACAGGCTGCCCAGAGACCATGGCTGCCCCATCCCTGGGAGTGCTGAAGCCCAGGCTGGATGAGGCTTTAAGCAACCTGATCCAGTGGAAGGTGTCCCTGTCTATGGCAGGGGGGTTGGAACTGTATCGGTTTTGAGCACCCTTCTAACCCAAACCATTCTATGATTCTGTGATTCTATTGGTGCACCTTGGCTTCATTTCCCTCGATCATGAGGGAAGCCTGAAGTTACATCACAAGTATGATACATGATACATGACACATGATATGATCATATCCTCCACATTTTGCCTACATATTGTTCCTAAAATTTCCAGGTCAAGCCTCAAAGCCATTCTTCCAAGGCCTACATGGACTCTGAGGTCAGTGGCTGGACAGTTCATTACATTCATACTGGCAATTCCTTGCTTGCGTTTTCTCGACCGGGTTCCAGCCATTCCTGTGGATATGAACAGAAAATGTCCCTGTCATTTGCAGTGATCAGCTGCATCCTGCAGGCTGGAGACAGATGGAGTTGTACTTTGTTCACAGAGAAGGCTGTGCGTACCCCACACGCACAGTAACGCCCTCAGCCCGCAGCTGGGCGGGAGCTGCCGAGCCCCTGCCCAGCCCAGGGAGCCCGGGACGAGGCGCCCGTCCCGCCCGGGGAGGCGGAGCCTCGGCTCCCGCGCAGGGCGGTCCCGCGGGGCGCTGCCAGCGGCCGCGCAGTGCGCATGACTCCGGGGGTGCTCGGGCTGTGCCGCCGCTCCGGCCACCTGCTCGGTGCCGTCCTTCCTCCGGGCTCCTTCCCGCCGGGAGAGGTGGGGACCGCTTCCCACGGCCGGTGAGTGCAGTCTCCCCTCCGGCTGAGGGACCTGCGCCTTCCCCTCCGTTCCCCGGGGCTGCCGGAGAGCGAAGCCCCTGGCTCCGGCTGCCCCTTCTTCCTCGGTCTCCGATGAGAACGGTTCGCTATTGGTCTTATTACTAATGGATTTCTTAATTAATTTCACCCCTCCTCGCGCCGGGTGCTGCGGTTCGAGGAGCAGCTGCCGGGACTGCGGGTGCTCCGTGTGGCTGCGCGGGTTCTCGCTCCTCGGGTCTGGGCAGCAAGGCTGCTCCTTGTTCCCATCCCGGTTACCCCCCATCCCGGGGCTCCCCATTCCGGTTCCCGTACATCCCGACTCCCCCTTCCGGGACCGCTCCCTCTCGGGGCTCCCCTATCCCAACTCCCCATCCTGGGACTGTTCCCTCCCGGGTTTCCCCATCCCGGGGCTGCACCCTGCCCCGTTTTCCCCCTCCGCGTTCCCACATCCCGGTTCCCATTCCCATCCCGGTTCCCTGTCAGCGAGGAAGTGCAGACTGGCAAAACCCGGAGAGGTGATTTGGACTTGGTTTACTTTTGGGTACGGAGAAAGGGAAGAGAAGAACTATTAGCTAACCGCTTTCCTACTGGATGCGAGACTGTTTCTCAGCTTTGAGCTCTCTTAAGGATTCGTTTTCTTTTTTTTAACTCGGATTTCTTGTTCTTCCCCATCATATCCTGTCTAAAAACAATTTGTGCGTGCTAATTAACAAATTAAAAATGAGATAAGGAGAGGGGGTTTTGCCTCTGCGTGGTTAAACTTTGGATGTGTGGTTTTACTGTCTGTCTACGGGTGATGGGAAGGAGTACCCTTAATCCTCCTCATTGTTTTCTGGCTCTCTGCAAAAACTATTGGCTTTAACAGCTTCTAGTTCAAAATCAGTTATAGTTCAAAATTTCTTTTCCCTACCTCCCCATCAGGTGTCTTTTCCATCTGGAGATGATAAGCATGAGATGGATGGTGCTTCTTAAGATCAATTTTAAGTAGTTTAAGTTTAGTATATGTAAGACAAACCACAGCCTTAAAAACACTCTCAGGATTTTCAGTAATCCAGGATCTCAAGGGAATGTTTCCCAAGTAGTTTTTGTTCCAGTGTGGCACTGAGAGGAGGCAGCTGAAAGTGGAGCTCTGTTGTGCTTGGTCTTGTGCAGGGGCGTAGCAAGAGATGATTCCTGCAGTAACAAACATGCAGGTGAAACAGGCAACCTGCTCCAAATCTCTTTCTTTTCAGAAATTTTTGCAAGGGTTTTGAATTACGACAAGTATCATAACTGTAAGTAACAATTATTTCCTTTACCTTTCCTTTTATGAAAGGCACAGAAGAAAAGACTTCCTTCCAAACCCTGAAGCGTCATAGTTTTAAAAGCTTTCAGAATTTCTGGCTTGGGCTAATAAAAAGGTATTATTTTAAGATCCTTCTGCAGATCCTTGACTAATGTAACATTGCAGATGGATTCCATTTTACAGGTACTACTAGAAAGAATAATGCTTGTGGGTTTTCTCCTTCCTTTACAGTAATTACTGCTGTATAAGGGAAGGAGCTGGTGTTTAAACAGGGAAAAAAAAAAACAAACACCCTTACTCATAGATCTCCAAGAAATGAAGATACTAATTATATCTCAGAAATGGAATAGATTTTTCCAGCTGTGTCTTTCTTATCAGGATTTGTTTGGAGAGTGAATGAGTAAAATGAAGTTTTATGACTAGAAATACAACTAATGCCTGACATTGGAAGGAAACAGGGAGATTCTATATTGCATTTCTCTATTGTGTCAGTAGTAAAACTCTTCTCCTCCTGTTGGTCATGGCTGCTTTTTCTCTGTATGCCTCCAAGAGAAATATTAACCAAGAATATTAGCAGAGAGGCTTGCTAGTTGGATATAGTAACTGGAACTACTTAGCTCCTGAGCAGTTCACGCATCTCAGGCTGAGTGACCTTCTAGAATACTGGAGCATGAAAATAAATGAGCATATGAATGTGGCTTTCAATGCCAGCCAGCCTGTGTCAAATACTGTTACCAACTCCTCCCTCCTCCTCCTTTTTTTTTTAAATTGAAAAACAAAAGCAAGGAATTTAAATTTCCAGTATAACTAACTGCTTAAAGATATCCTTTTTGATTGGGTGTGTATTGATTATCACTATATCAAGGAGAGTCCAGGGCAAGATTTTACTACTGTGTTTTGCCAGTGCCGTTTTCTGCTCTGTTTGCCTTGGGCAGGCAGACCTTTATGTACTTACATAGGAATGAAATGAGTTGCTTTTTAAAGTAAACACTTCTGCTTTGTGCTTAAGATGTCTCCCTATACCAGCACAGCAGTCACAAAAGAAACACAGGAAAGCAACCCAAGACCCAGCTGTGAGAGCGTGACACAGCTGTACTGAGGCCGAAAATTATCTTGCTGTCTTAAAGACACTATTAAACAGGATTTGGTTCACCTTTGCTGTGACTGTAGCAGTAGTTACATAATGAAACCCTAAACCCCAGTGATGCTACACCTGTAACAAGACAGAAGATGAGTAATTACAGAGGAGCCTGTGCTTTAAGTTGTTTCTGTGTGTTTTGTATTTCTAAAGTGTTGGCTGACATAGATAGCACCACCCTGATGTTAACAGGGAAGATTTAAAAAGAGTAACTTTAAAAGAATTGGATGTTTTCCATGTTGGAATTTACGTAAGGACATTTGAAGTCAGAGGAGACCTTGGACATCCCCTGGGTGTGCTTTAAGCCCCATATAATACCGGACTAGATAGATCTGGGTATCATAGATAGTTTTCCCACTGAACAGATAGTGGTCATCCAATCTCAACTGTAGAGTATCAGTGAGATCCTTGCCATTATCCTTGGGTAAGGCATTTATCTAAAGAAAAGTAACTGCTTGCCACAGGCTGTAGTTTTGTTTTCAGTAGGGGCAGGGAAGGATTCGTTTGCTGTGGATGCATGGGAAATGTGAGCACTTCGGGGATCCTTCACTGTTGTGTAGGAACCTTTGCCACTGGCCTTTGCTTCAGGCAACAGGATTCAGTTGAAGCTGCTGTTGATGTAGTCAACTGGGAACAGAGTTTCCTTGCAAGGGATAAGTCATGTAAGAGCCTGCATCACATACTTCTCTGCAATAAATTCTGTCTTGAGACTGGACCAGTGTGCTTAGCATCACCAAATCCTGCATTGGGATTGGAGAAGAAGCAGCATTTCCCAAACACTGCAGAGAGTCTGATGAGATAATGATGATCTAGGCTTTTGTAAAGGTCTCTTGTCTTGTGGTGGCTCAGTTTTGTTCAGTTTCTAAAGTGCAGGGTCTCAAAAAACTAAGGCTGTTCTTGAAAATCCAGAATGACCAGGTAATAATGAAGCAGGTATTGAACTGTCTTTTTTTGGTATCTCGAGGCTTGGATTAGCAGGGTCAAAGGTGTAACTGTATGCATTATTTCTGAGCAAGGCATGATTTGGAGAATTCAATGTAGTAATTGAATTATTACTTAGGTGATGAAAATGTTGGTTTACAATTGTTTGCTTTCTTTTTAAGTGGTCGCTACATTTAATTTAAGATCCAATTCAGCAAACAATTTAAGCGTGTGATGAAAGTGAAGTCAGCTGGATTTAAGTTTTACTGAATTGGTGCCTTGCCCATCTAGTTCCTTTAAAAACTTATGTACACAGAATTAATTATTTCATTGCTGGCAGCTCTTGCAAATTCTGGTGCAAGTTGTATGAATGACATTCAATGTGTTTCTTGAGGCTTCAGCTTGCAGATTTAGAGAACTGAGAGAATCTTTGTTTTTAGTTTTAAAACTAACGGATTTTCTAGCAGTCCAGCCTGTAGAGGAAAGTTTGAATTGTCACAAATGCACCACAGAAACCAGAAAGTTTAAAAGAAAATACTGAGATTACTTGCATTAAATTCCCTTGAATTCTGGGAGTTGCACATGGTTGTTAGCACTCCAGTATCTGCATGTCTGTCCTGGGCTGCCATGCTGCTGTGAGAGTACCCCAAGTTCCTGGTTTGCAGAACATTGTCTGAACTTACTCTACATTCATTCTGAAAATTTCCATAAAAATTAATATCAAAGGAGATGCCTATAAAATGCTGTTGGCTTGGTTATTGTTTAGAAGACCATAGTATCGTAGACTGGGAGGGATTGTGTATTTTTTTTGTTGGTTTTTTTTTTTTTTGTGATGGTCAGAATTTCTATTTGGCTGGCTCTGCTGTGGTGACAGTCCCTCTCTAAACAAGGACAGGAACATTTCCTGGTTACTGGATGTTAAGTAGCCATGACTGTTTTGGACAGACTGGATTTTTCATGAGCAGATAAGGAATATTCATCATATTAAAATGTGTTAGCACATTATGATAAATATCTGCACTTATATGGAGAAGAAAAGTCAGAATTTAACTGTCTCATCAAGTCTTGTTGATTGTTACTACAGTTTTGTTTTGACTCTTTTCTGTAAGAACAGCTTACGGATTTACTGTCTGATTCTGGGGATTTTACGTGCTCAACGCAATACCTCTTCACCTATCTTCTACCAAGTGACAAGTGATAGGACGAGAGAAAGTGGCCTCAAATTGCGCCAGGGGAGGTTTGGATATTAGGAAAAAATTCTTTACTGAAAGAGTGGTGAAACATTGGAACAGGCTGCCTAGGGAATTGATAGTCACCGTCTCTGGAGTTGTTCAAAACCATGTAGGTGTGGCACTTTGGGACATGGTTTAGTAGGCATGATGGTGTTGTGTTGATAGTTGGACTTGATGATGTTGGAGGTCTTTTCCAACCTTAAAGATATGATTGTCCTGTGTGCTCCTACAGTTTGTCACCTTGTGAGGTTTGTCCTTTGTAGACAGTACTGTCACTTTATTCTTCTACCAGAAAGCTTAAATCTTACTGTGTAGCACAAGAGTAGGACAAGGGTTACCCCTAAAGCTCAAAGATGTACTCTGTATTTCACATAATCATAGAATGGTTTGGTTTGGAAGCAACCTTAAAGATCATGCAGGTCCAGCTCTGTCATGGGCAGGGACACATTACCCTAGATCAGGTTGCTCAAAGCCTCATCCTGCCTAGCCTTGAGCACCTCCAGAGCATCTCTGTGCATCCTGTGCCAGTGCCTCACCACCCTCACAGTAAAAAATTTCTTCCTAATATCCAATCTAAATCCCCCCTCTCAGCTTAAAACATTACGTGTCATCCTATCCCTGTGCTCCCTGATAAAGAGCCCCTCCCTATCTTTCCTGTAGCCCCCTTTAGGTACTGGAAGGCTGCTATAAGGTCTCTGTGGAGCCTTTTCTTCTCCAAGCTGAAAAAGCCAACTCTCTCAGCCTGTCCTCTTAGGGGAGGAGGTAAAGAGAATTCAATTGCTGGATAGTTCTGCCCGTAAGGAAGAAATACGTCCATTGTATTGGATCAGTTAGTTTTGAGGAGTTTGTAACAGTAGTGGCTCAGTGAGAACTTCGTGGGCCACCTGGTTTTTGTTTAGCTGTGATGATGTACAGCTGTTTCAGGGGTATGTTGCATGAGCACTTAATAGAAGGAAAAATTCACCAAGTTATTGGACACAAATACTGGGCCTGTTTTGGGAAGCCTTGTGGTCTGCTGACCACAATGTGCAGGAATCTGAATGAATTCCTCCTCCCTGCTTGCCTTGTTTTACATGCTCTTCCCTCAGCATCTGCTGCTCACTGCCGGAGGCTGGCAGAGGTACAGGTCTCTTGTCTACTCATATATCATCGTTTTTATAAAACCTATCCCACAGAAATGCTTCAGATGACCTCAGAGTACTTTCAGATGTTTTTTTCTAGATGCTTAACTCTCCAAACTTAAGCATCACATGGAGTGCCAGACGACTGACGGTGTGCAGAGCTGGGGGCCTCCATTGATATGTCTGTATACAGCTGACAGATGAAACAACCTTCACATTTACTGGCCAGTTCTTCTGATTTGGTTGTATCACTGAGAAATAGCTGTTTAAGAACAGGCAAAGTGTGTGTGATGCTCATGGTACAGTCTAGGCTTAGGAATGTAGCTTAAAAATGTTTTATGCAAAGAGTGTTCTAGAAATGGTATGTATAGCGAAGGGAGGGAGAGACTGATGTTGTGCCCTTTTAAAAATGTATGATGACTTTCTAAAAATTGTTGACTCTACTTAGCTTAAATATACTGTGCAGTAAATAGGATGGTGCTGTCTGTTTCCTGGCTTTCAACTCCTGGCTTATGTGGTGGTTGACTTTTAGCCTCTAAATGTCTTCCTTTTTTGCAGGATTGATCTTTTTTGCCTATTAAGCTAGTCTTCAAACAGGATTATTAATAAACGTTTTTTTCAATCTCCTGCTTCTCCAGTCCCTTGTAAATGCTAACATGGAACTTCAGTGAAGTAATCTTAGTCAGCAAAACTATAAAAATGTCCTTTTTAAAATGACAGGCACCACCTTATCTTTGATGGCAACTTAATACAGCCTGAATTATGTGTCTCTGTCAGAGCAAAATTAAATCTTCGGAGGTAAAATTCAGTGTTAACTTAAGAACATTTCAATTTCCTCCTCCTTCCCTCTGACACACTTGCCTACTGTGTGAATTTTATTGTTTTAAATATCTCATGAAGACTAGCTGTAGGGTAACCAAATGATCACCTAGAAGTGATCATTTCAGCTGATAGAATCACAGCTACCCTAAGATGCCTTTTTGGTTTAATATTTGGGGTCCTGTCTCTGAATAGTAGTCATCCTGTTATGCTTCTGCACTCCTGTGTCATAGTCTGATTTTTTTTTTATTAAACCTTTATGGTACAGGCACCAAGCAAAAAAAAAAAAAACAAACAACCATTGCAGTGCATTGAATGGACCAAGTAACAAATTCTGTTGTGAGCAACTTTCATGTTTAATGCATCTCTGAAGGTCAGGAGGAACAGCTGCCTGTCGTCCTGCTGTTCGTGCTCCCTCTGAGGATGGTTACCTTATTTTGAACCCTTGCTTATTACCTAAGCAATCCTACTGAAACAGGCAGTGGGGTCCTCTTGAAATATCTTAGATTCTTGGCTATTTAAATCTTAAATTCACAAAGTCTTTCACTTACAGAGTTGACATAGAAAGGGTGAAGGGACTTCTGTGTTACCCATGGAGAGGAGTTTGTCTGTAAAGCATGCTGTATTTACTGCAGCAGTGCTGGCCAACCTCACATCAACTGTGACTGCAGTAGGCACTCTACAGACATGTAGGAGTTTCTCCCTTAATGCATAAGAAACACAGCAAAGGGGAGAAGAAATAACCCATATGAGTAGGTTATGATCTTATTCATGTGTAACCTTGAAGTTAATGTGAGAGATAAAGGGGAAAAAAATCTGTCCCACATGTCCTTTCTGCAGACTCACACCTACTTCTGAGCTTTTCTGAAATAAAACCTCCAAAGAAGCTACGGCTTACAGCACAGAAGCAGAACCAGTGCCATAATACTTATTACTTCATCTTGTGTGGGTGGCTCTCTTAACCAGTAGCAGTCACTGCCTTTATGCCTTGTCCAGGAGCTTTGTGAGACATCTGTGCTTGAGCTCCAATGTGCCTAATAGGAGCTTGGTGGAAGCAGAGTTGTTTGTTGTTATTTAGAACTAACAGCTTTAATGTTTATTACTGCTGAATTTTGGTGATGCTTAGACCTGGTTATGCTAAGGTTTTGCTTTTGGAGAAAGCAGAACAATACACTTAAATGCTTTCTTTCTCTTTCAAAGTTTTGGCCCATTAATTGGTTTCTTGGTAACTTGAAGTGATATCTTCATTTGGTTAGTCTTTAAATATGGGTCTTGTCTATGATATCGATTGTAATCTGGAACTATGACCTCTGTGTGGTCTATAAAATGTTCAAAACTAGTTGTGAACATAATTATGGAAGTCTAGTAGTTGACTATAATACATCACAGAGGACTGAATGGATGTGGCATATCCAGTTTATAGTGGGGACACCTGGATAAGAACTGATGCTTCAGCATAAAAGTGCAGGTAAGAGATAATACTCCCCTTATGTTGGATGTTGGAAGGAGTACTCACCTCTTGCTGCTCCCTCCTTAGAAAAATACTCTTTTCCATCCAAAAATCATCTTGAAAGTCACAGGATGAGATCTGAAGTCAGTGGGACTTTTCTGTGAATTCAGAGGTGACAAGATTTTCTCCAATAGTCTTCCCTTCTAAAAATTATATATTTTTATGTGCGTAGCAATTCAGAGGAGTAAAGATTTTTGCTGGTAATGCTGCCTTCTAAAATAACTAATTTTCTTGTGTGTGGGGGGGTTTGTGTGTAGCTATTCAGTACCACAGTGTTTGTTGTACTGGAGTTGCTGTTGCAGGATATGTATCAGACTCACGCTGCTCTTTTCCCATTTAGCTTTCTGCACTGTAGGTTTTTTGGTTTGGGCCTGGGTGTGTGGCAACCAGAGGTGCAGCAGTGCTTTCATGTCTGCCTGTCTGTTGTGATTCTGAAAATTGGGACCAAAAAGCACATGTCTACCTCTGTGGCATCACTTCAAGATCATCATCCTGAGGATGCATTGTATCTGTTTATATCTACTGTTATTAATAGAAGAAAGGAAGAATGTTCTTTTTATGTAAAAACAAGGCTAAATCTTAACCATTCAACCTAGTGTTTGTAAGAAAGGCTTTCAGATGCTTTATTGTGGCAATCCAGTGCTCTGTTTATGTGGATCATGCTTCCAGGACTTGCTGGACTGCAGCCTAGCTACATTGTGTGGGAGCCTTCCCACAGGACAAATGTTGATGCTGTGGCATAGACAAGGGAGCGTTGGTTCGTACTTCTGGTAATGTCATAGCCCTCTCCTGGGAGGAAAGGATCAGTGGGATGGAATTGTTGCTCAGTATTGGCAGATGTTATCTGACTGCTATGAAACACTAATCAGCTTACCAGGAGGCTCCGGTTTCTCAGCCTCAGCTGACAGGGATAGGGAGGAAGGAGGTGTAATCCAATTGAATTGGAAATGCAGACTTCGCTTCTCATGTCACCTCTCAAACCATAATAAAGGGAGAAGCACTTGGGAAGCAGGACCATCTCATTTCATTTGTGCAATGTCAAGGTAATGGTATCCAGTTCCCAGCTGGTTGTGTATAATGTGGTACCTCACAACCAACTGTTTTGAGGAATGCATTACTGCTGTTTCCTGGTCCCAGGCAGCGTGGCTGAAAAAGATGGGCTCCTGAAGAACAAGGCAGGTTCTTGTGGTGGATGCTTTAATGTATTGGAGAAGAGATAAGCTAGGTTCAGTGGTTTTCCCTCAGCCCATGCTGTTTGAACGAAAAGATGACTTTTGTCTTTGTGGTACAGAGAATGAAGGAAGAAATTCTGCTGGATTGTTTTGGGAGATGATGACAGTTCTGAGAAGGATTACAAAACTGAGCACCAGGGTGGCTTAAAAAATGGGACCTTTTGCTCCACTAAGTGCCAGTACACGTCTGTTCCACTAAGCATCTTCCAAATGGGCAAGCATTGTTTCTACATGACTGAGTGAAATAAAACCTCTGTAAGCTTTCAAATGTAATTTTGCGATGTCATGTCATGGTGCAAAAATGGGACTAAGGTCTGTCTGTGGATCTTTCACCAGATGTAGTTGGCATAGATTTGCTTCAGTAGCACACAAGTTAATTGCAGCAGTGTTAGAAAACTGACTGGATTCTGTTTCCCTCATGTTACCTGATAAATAGAGTTCTTGTCTGAAAGGTAATAAAAGGCAGAGATGTTTGGACTGGGTCAGTTGGTATCTCAGATGGTGGGATTTTATTACTGTTAATGGTGTATCATAATGGAAACCACAAACTGAATCTGTAGGACAGGTACGTGTGCAGGGTTCATGCTTGTGAATGTAGATAGCTGGTTTGGAAGCACATGAGATCGGATACAGAACCTTGCTATGCTGGATTTTTAAAGTCACCCTTTAGAATAAGATTAACTTTCAAAAAATGATGCCCAAAGGTGGTAGATGTGTTATAGAGCATTATTATACCTGTTATTAACTTGTACATGAACTTTTTTACTATTTATTTTACATTCTTTAAAGGTATTTTTAAAACTATATTTAAATATAACATGCTGTTCTCTGTTTTCAGAAATGAATAAGGCAAGCAGCCCTACATAATACGCTGATAGCATTCTGCACTGCATCGGGATCGATAAATGAAGAGGGTGTGATGCCGAGAAATCTCCTCTCAGATTCTCCTGAAATGGCATCCGAAATCTCTCCAAAGCACACTTGTGGGAGCATGAAGAGCAGTGGCAGTGTGGAAAATCCTGGCAGCCAAGCTAGGTGCAGAAATCTTGCCCTGGTAAGTGTTTGATGAGCCTTATGCTTAGTGATACCAATTGCATTAGTAGCTTTGTTCGCATCACAGGATTTTTTTATTAAGCGTTGTTTTTTGCCATTTCTAGTCCTAAATGTTTACTTGTGGTGTTGATTGTTAAACTGAAAGGCCAGAAATAACTTCTCTAATTTGGTAAAATAGTTTGTTATTCTGGTGTGATTGCCTCTGAGAGCCTGGCCATCCCTTCCAGACAACTGGGAATGGCAGTAAGGAGCACAGATCACGTTGGGCTGCTTGGTGCACCCATCCACATGTGTTGCAGAGTTTAGTGCACATCTGTGCCCTCGCATTCTTAAGTAGCTCATAAAGGAACTTAAGAATAGTGTGGGTTCTATAAGCTGTTTCTTGCTTAAGCTGCTTGTTGACACTACTGAATGAAGGTCTCTGCTTGTTCCACCTTCATGTAATTAGGTGAGCAACAAATACTTCACCATAAACAAATGCTGTCTTCTCGTTAGTGAATATGAGTGTGTGGCCATTTAAATAGTATGTGAATAATGGAGGGAGTAGGATGCACTTCTGCGTTTTTCCAATTAGCAGGATGATTCAGACAATGAGCACAACAGAACTGTTTGTACTCTGACAGGCTAAGCCTAGAAAGCAGGTATGGTTCCTTGCACATATTTTTGTATCATCACAACCATCTGAAAAGCATCCATTTTTAATTGAGCAAAGAGCACTCCGGTGAACATGCTTTACCTAATTTGGAATCTAAATCTTTCTTACCTTAAACATGGAATTAATCTTCCCATATCTTTCCCTCTGACCTCCCTGCTAGCTTCCTTTTAGTGAAGTAGTTTGTTGGTATGAAAGAATAAATGATGAAAACAAATTGGCAAGTTGATACCTTTATTTATCTATGTACCTTAGAATTGCTCAGTGGTTTGTACTGTTTTGTAAGCTTTCTGGCAACTGAGGTAATTCTGAAGATATTCCTTCTTGGTTGTGTCTAAAGAGAATTCAACTTTGTTAATATTCTGCTGTATCCTTAAGGCAGCTTGTGTTGCAAGTTAAAACACACAATAAGTATTACTAAATTCAGTTCCTTAACTGTTTCTGATCTGCTCTAGAACAAAGTTGTGAAGGACAAGGTGAAAGAAGTTTAGAGCATAGCCAAGTAGACTGTTTTCACCCACGTATTTAGAGTATGTTTTATTTATATGAAAACTGATTGAATCTTAGAGAATTACAGTGAGAGTTGCCCTTTGTTCAAGAATTACAACTTAATTTTATGCAGAATTAAGAGTTAATTTTATGCATTATTCTGACTCCAGTTTTCCACTTTATCAAACTTTATCAATCGTGTTTCCATGGGTTTTATTCTTGGCTGCGGTAGCAGGCGTGAGGCTGATCATTTGTAAACATCAGTATGGAATGATGAGACTATGTTTGTATAGTCTTATCCTGATTCTGCTGTGTCAGAAAATGACATAGATTCCCTTAGTCTAACTAGATCCTACCATGTGATAACCCGTGTGATGATGCATCAGCTAGAATTGGAATCCCATCCGACTCTGATGCAGTGATTTATACATGGAGTAAAAGTTGGCTGCAGGTTTAGGCAATTCCCACTTGTGCATTAGCAAAAGAAGTTCCTGAAGCCTTTAGTTAGTCTTGTTTGAGTTTGTGCATTAAGAAAGTGAAGCATGTACCGACAAGTTTAATTGTGGTGCCACAAATCTCCTTCCATGACTGTTTTTCCAGCAGCATAGTAGGTGGCACATCCGATAAGGCTGACAGCTAGTATAGGTGGAATAACAGGTTGGGGAATGGAAACTCTCTTCAATAAAGGCGTAATTTCAGTTTCTGAGTTAGGGGAGGAGGTGTATGGGGAACTTGATACGAAGGAAATTCTGGCAATTGTAATTGAGTGAATAGGACTCAAGTCATTAGTGCTGCTCAGGTATTTCCTTTTTGAGATCTGATGTAAGAAAACAGTGTTGTTCCCACTGCCTGGTACCTTTTATCCATTCAGTATTGAAACAGGCTTTAGAAACCCTCAGGATAAAGAGTAGTGGTTTTCAAATATTTCTTTCTCTATATCCTTGTATAATTGTGCATTAAAAGCGTGATTTTTACGGTGTGCTAAGCATCAGGGGATTCCTAAGAAGAAAAGCTAGCTGCTGGAACATGCTCCTTAGAGACCTTAAGTTTTTGCTTCAGTAGTTCTGCTGCAAAGGTTCAGAAGATGTGGAATTTTTGATGGCCTAATGAGAGGGAGGTGATACATAACTTTGTGTACATACTTTCTTATTAGGCCAATTCTGAGAAAGGAATGAAGGGACAGATTTTTCAGGCACATCAGACCTTCCTAGCTCTTCCTAATAATTACAGACTTACCTGCCTCTTCATTTATTGCTTTTCTGGGTCTATTCACCTAGAGATACAATGAGGAAGGTCAGGGTGGACTTAAAATTGTTTTTAACGCCTCGGAAAGAAAAAAGTGTAGCAATGTTTTTTTTTATGGCAGATCAGTATTGCTGCAGGTTTCTTCCCACTTGATTACAGAAAAGAGGCTCTTAAGCTTGTTGCTGTCAAACTACATTAGTCACTAAATATAACCTTTGTATTGCATCTTTGGAATTCAAACAAACCTTGGGATGTGATAATAGGACCAGCTTTACCCTACACTGGCTGCTTACAGCTGGTTTGGCTGACTGCTGGCTGTTCTTGCACACCATGTGTCTCCACTGGCATTGCTTGCTGTGGAACTGGTTTTTGGTTTAGGAATGACTAGGAGATGAAAATGAATTGCCATGTGTCAAAAAGGTCTTAAAATTCTGTGTGCGTGGTTCTTACCAGTCAGCTGTTTAATTTTGCCAGATTTTTCAGCTGCTTTTTACCTACACAGTAGTGCTTTAGTTAAGCTTTGACAATTGCAGTTCTTAAAGCCAAATATTTTCATTTTTTTAAAAAATGGAAAGCAAGGTGCTGATATTCTGTCTTGGTTGCAGTAGCATTTTCCATATAAATGATAGATGTTCAAGTCTGGATTTGTGCTGCCAAATCCAATCACAGCAGCTGAAGACATGAGCCTGTGCTTAGATGGGAAGAATGTTTGCCTAGGTGTTTTCATCTCACACAAACTTTTATAACCATAAAAACTCTTATACACAAGGACATGAATTTGCACACTGATTTCTTTTTAGTGAAGGTGGTATCCATATATATATGCTTGGCAAAAGGACAAGACAAGTATACCTTGCCTATACATGGAATCAGTTGCACTATCCAAGGGGGAGGGTAAACAAAAGCATTCTGTTCTGCTTGGCAATTCTAACTTCTAAAACCTGTTCTTGAATGACACTCCCTGATATGTGGTGTAAGAATTAACTTCCAGTGAAGTACAATTGCAGTAATTTAAGGATGCTTAATTTGGAAATAAAACTAGGTCTTAGATTTTCTTAAAGCAATTTGTCTTGTTCTATTGACTGAATATGAATAGGCACGCACTGACTTCTCAAAGCCAATCCCTCTTTTTCAGTTCTTCACTCTGGTAATTGTAGTGTATATCTGTTCTCATCTGTGAGTAACTGCTTTAGTTTCTAGGTGTGAATAACATGCTAGGGCAATAGCATCACTTATGAAGATCATACCAGAAGGTGCTGGCTGTACCTGCGGTGAGCTGTACTACTTAGAACTGCACTAGTAATAAGCTGAGTCAGTGCCTTAAATTTGTTGATACAACTTCAGTTCTATACCTTCTGTATCGGAATTTATCTTACCAAGTGATAGACTTGAGGCATATGGGCTCTTGTTACTCTCAATGGATCATATTGGGGCTATTATTATTATTACTATTATTGCTGCCTTTGGTTCACACAGATCCTCAGTTAATGCCACAGTTCATTACCACTGTTTTTGGGGCAGTGGTGACCTCCAGGGTTTGATCAAGTGACTGGTTTTTTTGGTCACTAATCAAGTGGCTTAAATTGGCAAATGGCTGTGATTCTGCAAAGATGTCTTGTTCATTCCATTTGTTAACAAGCTTCTTCTAGCTCTAACAAGACTTGATACCCAGTCACTGAAGATTTGTCACTACCAGACACCTTGTGTGGTACAGGTGATGTTTTGAACACTGATTACATAGACAAGAAAAGCAAATATCCTGTGAGTAGTCTGAGCTGGCTCAGTGTCTTATTCCGCACACTCAGCCATTTAACTCGGGGTTTTGTGGTTATGATGTCTCTTGGAGACTAAGAGTAGTTGCTATGACCTTTATCCTTTTTGGATCAGCACAGATAATTCAAATGCAACAGACCTGGTTTTCTAAGAGCTGTGCATTACTATCTCTTTGACCCAGCTCTCTGAAAAGGTCCTGGGATTCCAGTGTGGTTTTAAGAGTTACTGGAAGATGACAGATGGTGTGCCTTATAGCCCACTGCCACAGTTTTTCTCACAGTTTGAGTGTGCAGAGTCTTGTGATGCTGAGATGCGCTTTCAGATACACTGAAGGGAAAGTCCTGAGATAGATTCCTTTCCTAGAATTAAGGTGTGTTTTGCGCTTAATACTGATACTCTAAAGGATTTACTGTACTACGAGGTCTTTCGCCATGTCCAAGTACTTTGCCAAATGACAGTATACACATACACACAAAAAAATGAGAAGTATTTTCAACTGTTTGATATTTTCTGTGGATACAGCTGTCTTCGGGCAGGTGGAAGCATTCCTTACAGGGTGTGGAGAGAGCTATGCTATGCTTCATCCTCTTGAAATTGATAGTAGCATGACTTGGAAGCAGTATGTCTTAGTAAAGTAAGATTCATTATTCCTACCAGCAGGGCAAGAAGTAGAGAGGAAGAGGGGCTTGAGGACTGCCTGCTTTGGACCATGAGTATAGAACTAAGAAAAAGAGCCTGACTTCTAGCAAGGAATGACCTTCCTGTAAAATGCATTAGTGAGAACGTACATAGAGCGCAAGTTGCCTTCAGGATCTCTCAAATATATCGTTTCTCTTCAAAGTGGGATCTGGTAGATAGAGATGATTCCAGCAGGTGAGCAGCTCTGCTCTTCAACCCTCACTGATAGGCATTCCTGAACTTCCGATGTGGTTTCTGTGTAGTCCACTATTTTCTCTTTTGATAAATACTTGGATTAGAGTTTCTGTAATGTGAAAGCCAGTTTTAACTTGTCTCACCTTCAGCACACATAATGGTCAACACTTTATATATAGAAATGCCTACAGTACTGTGTCTACCTACCAGCTGTTCTTCACTGTTTAAAACATATTGTGCTCCATTCTTCCAGCCTTCCTGTCCACCTAAACTCTCAGAACTCCTTGCTTTGTTCTGAACCCCATCCAGCTTGGCTGTGTCCTTTCCAAAGTTCAGTGACTGAATCTGAACTCTGCTCTGAATGAGGATGCGCTCTTATTTCATCAGCCTGGTTAATATATCGCAGAATGACATTCACATACCTGAACAGCACTCTTTCTTCTTTATGGCACTTAAACAAACCTGCAACTCCTTTTGTCTAAGTGGCAATACAAGATATTGTTCACCACTGTATATTCATGTATCTTTCAACTGATTTTCACCTTGTGGAGCTGCAGTGCACTTAAATGGTTCGTGAAGGTCTCATTCTGTTCTACCCATTTTTTGCAGCAACATCTTCCAGCATAAGGGCATGAACAGATATTGTTAACTATCTGCTGTTGTTAGTTAAGTGTCAGATAATAGAGATATAGGGGTGAATCTATTCAGAACTTGTCTTGTTTCATGATTCAGTTTAAGATGCATCATGCTTCTTCTCAAAAATAAGCCTCTCCCCTGCCCCCAGTTACGTAGGTACCTGGTAGTAACTTCATCTGGGCATAGTTTCCTTAGTCATCTCTGAGTGTATTTTTGGAGGATCACATAATAAATCCATCAAATAGAGGCTTATCGTATCTCGTGCTTATGCCTGTTGGCCAATTCAGTAACCCTCTTGGGAGACAAGATTGGTGTGAAATCATTTCATTTTTGTTCTGGTTTATGGCTTTTGCCTGAAACTTCTCCCAATTTTTTCGATGTTGTTCTAACATAGAAATTAAAGGGAAGAAGAAATCCTAAGCTGATCAACCTAGCTTTAAAAACCAAAGAGATATCTTCAGAGTTTAAGTAGATCTTGCGTTGGTTTAGCTTGCTTTTTTAGAAGTAGGTTAGGAGTAATTTAATCAGTTTATAATTCAGTTCATCTAGCTTATGTTTTAAATACTTCTGGATCATTTGTTTATTCACTTGTGACCTATTGATTATATGCTTTGCTAACTATTACGAAGCACACAGGTACAATTATGTTAATAAACTAAAGAAAACAATATTCAATATTACAGTCTTCACCAAATGAAATGGTATTATCAAAATCATCAGATAGTGGGTTGTAAAGGAAGTACTTTTTGACATAGCACACAATTAAACTGTGGAGCTCATTGCCACAGAATGCTGTGAATGCCAGCCATTTAACTGGGCTTAAACAATAAGATGAATTCATGCTAGAAAAGCTCATTAAAGGCTATTAATACGCAGATGCGGATGCAACTGGGAAGTCCTTAAGCCATGTATTGCTGGAAACTGTAAGAAAATAGGGAAGAAAAATATAAAACCATCCAATTTACAGCAATAATCATTCCCCCCAGCCCTGTTCCCCTCTCCTGTGCGTTACTGGTGGCTGAAGGCAGGCTATGGAGCTAAGTGGCCTTTTGGGTCTGATCCTGTGTGGTTCTTGTCTGTAATCCACTTGCCTCCAACTTAAGCAATGCAGCAGTATGATGCATTCTGTTTCCCTTTTCTGTAAATCTAATCAGAGGTAACTTTCTTCTGCACTGAAGCTTTTGTCCCTCTTCTGGCACTCTTCCTGCATGCAGGGCTCTCTTTTTACCCCTTTTTTTTTTACCAGTGGAACTGCCTGCCTTGTTATTAGCAGGCTGAGAACAAAGCAGTGCTACATCAGTCTCTTCCTCCTACATATTAGAATAGTTTGCTCCCTTTGTGGGTTTTTTTGAGAAGCATCCAGTCACTTCTCTCCTATGGAGCTGTGCCTATTAATTCTTTGGCACTCTCAAGTGATTGATGATGAATGAGTTGAATCTGCTCTTCTTGTGGTATTTTGCTAATTGAATTGTAGCTGTTTTGACATCAGTAGTACCGTTCAGTTTTCTAGCAGTTTTCAGAAGAAATATATATATTTTAACCACTGCAAATGTCCTGGGATTTCCCCTGCTGTTCTGTCAAGGCTGTGCTGCTCTTAGAATTGTAGGTCTGGATGTGGTGATGAATTTATTCAGATGCATGTGAAAAACTGAGCATCTGGTATTAAGTCGCTGTTTCAAACACGTGGGAAAGGAATATCTTCTATTAAACAGATTCTGTTCTTCTGTTCTTTTCTCTTTTTTTTTGGTTTTTTTCTTTCCCTCTTTTACAAGACCTTCATAACAAGCTTTCCTGTTTGGTGTAAGCAGGAAATGTTTGACTGCACAGGGATCTAAAATATTAATGCCAGCTGAGCATACTCAGCTATTTCAGCTGTTTGCATCCCAAATTTCTTCTGTCCAAGCAGTCTTTTTAATTCTCAGCTAAGGCACAATTTTCAGGTTTCAAATTTAGGCTGTCTTTTGACAGTAGCTTTAAAGTTGGTAGTGTTAGACAGTTTTGGGGGGTGGGGTTGTGTATTAAAAGTAGGGAGTTGGTGGAAAACATGAGGGGAATAACTTGAGTAGCTGAAAAGGCTCTGCCTTGTTAAATACCCAGATTCTTCAAGGAGAAGAGAGGCCTGGGAGAACAGCCCAGAAAGAATATGAGCTGTTCAAGTACTTAGAGTATGTGGAAAACGAATTTATTACAAATAGACTTGGTAATCCAACTTAAACCTGGCACGAGCCGACTACAACAACATTCCTCCCATCTTTCTGAAAGCTTTACTATTATGTAAGTTGTACAAGTGGGCATTTTATAGCACCACTGTTCTAAGACTGGTGGTAAAGCAAGTCACTGCTTGCTTTACATCGCCAGGCTCCTTTGGTGTAACCAGCTCGATTAGTTTTACTTTAACTGTGCTTGTGTGTCTAAAATGGAATTATTTCCTTGTCTCAAACTGAAACATGCCTTGCCAGGAAGTTTCTAGCCAGGCTGGATGCCTTTTGTCTCAGGATGGTGACCTGCCATAACACTGCTTGTTCTCTAGAATTGCTGTCTCTCCCTCCTTTCCTCCCCCTCTCTCCCTCCTTTCCTCCCCCTCTCTCCCTCCTTTCCTCCCCCTCTCTCCCTCCTTTCCTCCCCCTCTCTCCCTCCTTTCCTCCCCCTCTCTCCCTCCTTTCCTCCCCCTCTCTCCCTCCTTTCCTCCCCCTCTCTCCCCCTCTCTCCCTCCTTTCCTCCCCCTCTCTCCCTCCTTTCCTCCCCCTCTCTCCCTCCTTTCCTCCCCCTCTCTCCCTCCTTTCCTCCCCCTCTCTCCCTCCTTTCCTCCCCCTCTCTCCCTCCTTTCCTCCCCCTCTCTCCCTCCTTTCCTCCCCCTCTCTCCCTCCTTTCCTCCCCCTCTCTCCCTCCTTTCCTCCCCCTCTCTCCCTCCTTTCCTCCCCCTCTCTCCCTCCTTTCCTCCCCCTCTCTCCCTCCTTTCCTCCC